>OX439344.1:35626128-36835431 GCA_949319445.1 Mythimna lalbum
AGCTGAAGATGGCGATTACGAAAAAGTATAAATATTTTCATCGTTCAAGTTAAAAATTCAAAAAAAAATCTGGAGTTCCCCGAGACCTGGAACTCCTCAGTTCCTTATACAACTGCATTAGTCCTATCTAATGGGGTAGAAACTAGACCTAGAACTCCAACACAAGTATCAGCAGAGCATAGCTGAAGATGGCGATTACCAAAAATTATGAATATTTTCATCGTTCAAGTTAAAAATTCATAAAAAAATCTGGAGTTCTCCGAGACCTGGAACTCCTCAGTTCTTTATACAACTGCATTAGTCCTATCTAATGGGGTAGAAACTAGACCTAGAACTCCGACACAAGTATCAGCAGAGCATAGCTGAAGATGGCGACAACGAAAAAGTATAGATATTTTCATCATTCAAGTTACAAAATTCATAAAAAAAATGTGGAGTTCCCCAAGACCTAAAACTCCTCAGTTCCTTATACAACTGCAATAGTCCTATCTAATGGGGTAAAAACTAGACCTAGAACTCCGAAACAAGTATCAGCAGAGCATAGCTGAAGATGGCGATTACCAAAAATTATGAATATTTTCATCGTTCAAGTTAAAAATTCATAAAAAAAATCTGGAGTTCCCCGAGACCTGGAACTCCTCAGTTTCTTATACAACTGCATTAGTCCTATCTAATGGGGTAGAAACTAGACCTAGAACTCCGACACAAGTATCAGCAGAGCATAGCTGAAGATGGCGATTACGAAAAAGTATAAATATTTTCATCGTTCAAGTTAAAAATTCATAAAAAAAATCTGGACTCACCCAAGACCTGGAACTCCTCAGTTCTTTATACAACTGCATTAGTCCTATCTAATGGGGTAGAAACTAGACCTAGAACTCCGACACAAGTATCAGCAGAGCATAGCTGAAGATGGCGACTACGAAAAACTATACATGTTTTCATCATTCAAGTTAAAAAATTCATAAAAAAAAATCTGGAGTTACCCAAGACCTGGAACTCCTCAGTTCTTTATACAACTGCATAATTTCTATTTACCATAGTGAAAATTAGACCTAGAACTCCGACACAAGTATCAGCAGAGCATAGCTGAAGATGGCGATTACGAAAAAGTAAAAATATTTTCATCGTTCAAGTTAAAAATTCATAAAAAAAATTTGGAGGTCCCCATGACCTAGAACTCCTCAGTTCCTTATACAACTGCATTAGTCCTATCTAATGGGGTAGAAACTAGACCTAGAACTCCGACACAAGTATCAGCAGAGCATAGCTGAAGATGGCGACAACGAAAAAGTATAGATATTTTCATCATTCAAGTTACAAAATTCATAAAAAAAATGTGGAGTTCCCCAAGACCTAGAACTCCTCAGTTCCTTATACAACTGCAGTAGTCCTATCTAATGGGGTAGAAACTAGACCTAGAACTCTGACACAAATATCAGCAGAGCATAGCTGAAGATGGCGATTACCAAAAATTATGAATATTTTCATCGTTCAAGTTAAAAATTCATAAAAAAAATCTGGAGTTTCTCATGACCTAGAACTCCTCAGTTCCTTATACAACTGCAGTAGTCCTATCTAATGGGGTAGAAACTAGACCTAGAACTCCGACACAAGTATCAGCAGAGCATAGCTGAAGATGGCGATTACCAAAAATTATGAATATTTTCATCGTTCAAGTTAAAAATTCATAAAAAAATCTGGAGTTCTCCGAGACCTGGAACTCCTCAGTTCTTTATACAACTGCATTAGTCCTATCTAATGGGGTAGAAACTAGACCTAGAACTCCGACACAAGTATCAGCAGAGCATAGCTGAAGATGGCGACAACGAAAAAGTATAGATATTTTCATCATTCAAGTTACAAAATTCATAAAAAAAATGTGGAGTTCCCCAAGACCTAGAACTCCTCAGTTCCTTATACAACTGCTTTAGTCCTATCTAATGGGGTAGAAACTAGACCTAGAACTCCGACACAAGTATCAGCAGAGCATAGCTGAAGATGGCGACTACGAAAAACTATACATGTTTTCATCATTCAAGTTAAAAAATTCATTTAAAAAAATCTGGAGTTACCCAAGACCTGGAACTCCTCAGTTCTTTATACAACTGCATAATTTCTATTTACCATAGTGAAAATTAGACCTAGAACTCCGACACAAGTATCAGCAGAGCATAGCTGAAAATGGCGACAACGAAAAAGTATAGATATTTTCATCATTCAAGTAAAAAAAATCATAATGAAAATCTGGAGTCACCCAAGACCTAGAACTCCTCAGTTCCTTATACAACTGCATTAGTCCTATCTAATGGGGTAGAAACTAGACCTAGAACTCCGACACAAGTATCAGCAGAGCATAGCTGAAGATGGCGACTACGAAAAACTATACATGTTTTCATCATTCAAGTTAAAAAATTCATAAAAAAAAATCTGGAGTTACCCAAGACCTAGAACTCCTCAGTTCCTTATACAACTGCATTAGTCCTATCTAATGGGGTAGAAACTAGACCTAGAACTCTGACACAAATATCAGCAGAGCATAGCTGAAGATGGCGATTACCAAAAATTATGAATATTTTCATCGTTCAAGTTAAAAATTCATAAAAAAAATCTGGAGTTCCCCGAGACCTGGAACTCCTCAGTTCTTTATACAACTGCATTAGTCCTATCTAATGGGGTAGAAACTAGACCTAGAACTCCGACACAAGTATCAGCAGAGCATAGCTGAAGATGGCGACAACGAAAAAGTATAGATATTTTCATCATTCAAGTTAAAAATTCATAAAAAAAATGTGGAGTTCCCCAAGACCTAGAACTCCTCAGTTCCTTATACAACTGCATTAGTCCTATCTAATGGGGTAGAAACTAGACCTAGAACTCCGACACAAGTATCAGCAGAGCATAGCTGAAGATGGCGACTACGAAAAACTATACATGTTTTCATCATTCAAGTTAAAAAATTCATAAAAAAAAATCTGGAGTTACCCAAGACCTGGAACTCCTCAGTTCTTTATACAACTGCATAATTTCTATTTACCATGGTGAAAATTAGACCTAGAACTCCGACACAAGTATCAGCAGAGCATAGCTGAAGATGGCGATTACCAAAAATTGTGAATATTTTCATCGTTCAAGTTAAAAATTCATAAAAAAAATCTGGAGTTCCCCGAGACCTGGAACTCCTCAGTTCTTTATACAACTGCATTAGTCCTATCTAATGGGGTAGAAACTAGACCTAGAACTCCGACACAAGTATCCGCAGAGCATAGCTGAAGATGGCGACAACGAAAAAGTATAGATATTTTCATCATTCAAGTTACAAAATTCATAAAAAAAATGTGGAGTTCCCCAAGACCTAGAACTCCTCAGTTCCTTATACAACTGCATTAGTCCTATCTAATGGGGTAGAAACTAGACCTAGAACTCCGACACAAGTATCAGCAGAGCATAGCTGAAGATGGCGACTACGAAAAACTATACATGTTTTCATCATTCAAGTTAAAAAATTCATAAAAAAAATCTGGAGTTACCCAAGACCTGGAACTCCTCAGTTCTTTATACAACTGCATAATTTCTATTTACCATGGTGAAAATTAGACCTAGAACTCCGACACAAAAATCAGCAGAGCATAGCTGAAGATGGCGACAACGAAAAAGTATAGATATTTTCATCATTCAAGTAAAAAAAATCATAATGAAAATCTGGAGTCACCCAAGACCTAGAACTCCTCAGTTCCTTATACAACTGCATTAGTCCTATCTAACAAGGTAAAAACTAGACCTAGAACTCCGACACAAGTATCAGCAGAGCATAGCTGAAGATGGGGATTACCAAAAAGTATAGATATTTTCATCGTTCAAGTTAAAAATTAATAAAAAAATCTGGCTTCACCCAAGACCTAGAACTCCTCAGTTCCTTATACAACTGCATTAGTGCTATCTAACAAGGTAGAAACTAGACCTAGAACTCTGACACAAGTATCAGCAGAGCATAGCTGAAGATGGCGACAACGAAAAAGTATAGATATTTTCATCATTCAAGTTACAAAATTCATAAAAAAAATGTGGAGTTCCCCGAGACCTGGAACTCCTCAGTTCTTTATACAACTGCATTAGTCCTATCTAATGGGGTAGAAACTAGACCTAGAACTCCGACACAAGTATCAGCAGAGCATAGCTGAAGATGGCGATTACGAAAAAGTATAAATATTTTCATCGTTCAAGTTAAAAATTCATAAAAAAAATCTGGAGTTACCCAAGACCTAGAACTCCTCAGTTCCTTATGCAACTGCATTAGTACTATCTAACAAGGTAGAAACTAGACCTAGAACTCCGACACAAGTATCAGCAGAGCATAGCTGAAGATGGCGACTACGAAAAACTATACATGTTTTCATCATTCAAGTTAAAAAATTCATAAAAAAAAATCTGGAGTTACCCAAGACCTGGAACTCCTCAGTTCTTTATACAACTGCATAATTTCTATTTACCATAGTGAAAATTAGACCTAGAACTCCGACACAAGTATCAGCAGAGCATAGCTGAAGATGGCGATTACGAAAAAGTATAAATATTTTCATCGTTCAAGTTAAAAATTCATAAAAAAAATCTGGAGTTACCCAAGACCTAGAACTCCTCAGTTCCTTATACAACTGCATTAGTACTATCTAACAAGGTAGAAACTAGACCTAGAACTCCGACACAAGTATCAGCAGAGCATAGCTGAAGATGGCGACTACGAAAAACTATACATGTTTTCATCATTCAAGTTAAAAAATTCATAAAAAAAAATCTGGAGTTACCCAAGACCTGGAACTCCTCAGTTCTTTATACAACTGCATAATTTCTATTTACCATAGTGAAAATTAGACCTAGAACTCCGACACAAGTATCAGCAGAGCATAGCTGAAGATGGCGATTACGAAAAAGTAAAAATATTTTCATCGTTCAAGTTAAAAATTCATAAAAAAATTTGGAGGTCCCCATGACCTAGAACTTCTCAGTTCCTTATACAATTGCATTAGTCCTATCTAATGGGGTAGAAACTAGACCTAGAACTCCGACACAAGTATCAGCAGAGCATAGCTGAAGATGGCGACAACGAAAAAGTATAAATATTTTCATCGTTCAAGTTAAAAATTCACCATGGTAGTTTTCACCATGGTAGATAGAAATAATGCAGTTGTATAAGAAACTGAGGAGTTCCAGGTCTTGGGTAACTCCAGATTTTTTTTAATGAATTTTTTAACTTGAACGATGAAAATATTCACAATTTTTCATTGTCGCCATCTTCAGCTATGCTCTGCTGATACTTGTGTCGGAGTTCTAGGTCTAGTTTCTACCCCATTAGATAGGACTAATGCAATTGTATAAGGAACTGAGGAGTTCTAGGTCATGGGGACCTCCAAATTTTTTTTATGAATTTTTAACTTGAACGATGAAAATATTTTTACTTTTTCGTAATCGCCATCTTCAGCTATGCTCTGCTGATACTTGTGTCGGAGTTCTAGGTCTAATTTTCACTATGGTAAATAGAAATTATGCAGTTGTATAAAGAACTGAGGAGTTCCAGGTCTTGGGTAACTCCAGTTTTTTTTTTATGAATTTTTTAACTTGAATGATGAAAACATGTATAGTTTTTCGTAGTCGCCATTTTCAGCTATGCTCTGCTGATACTTGTGTCGGAGTTCTAGGTCTAATTTTCACTATGGTAAATAGAAATTATGCAGTTGTATAAAGAACTGAGGAGTTCCAGGTCTTGGGTGAGTCCAGATTTTTTTTAATGAATTTTTTAACTTGAACGATGAAAATATTCACAATTTTTCGTTGTCGCCATCTTCAGTTATGCTCTGCTGATACTTGTGTCGGAGTTCTAGGTCTAGTTTCTACCCCATTAGATAGGACTAATGCAGTTGTATAAAGAACTGAGGAGTTCCAGGTCTCGGGGAACTCCAGATTTTTTTTATGAATTTTTAACTTGAACGATGAAAATATTCATAATTTTTGGTAATCGCCATCTTCAGCTATGCTCTGCTGATACTTGTGTCAGAGTTCTAGGTCTAGTTTCTATTCCATTAGATAGGACTACTGCAGTTGTATAAGGAACTGAGGAGTTCTAGGTCTTGGGGAACTCCACATTTTTTTTATGAATTTTGTAACTTGAATGATGAAAATATCTATACTTTTTCGTTGTCGCCATCTTCAGCTATGCTCTGCTGATACTTGTGTCAGAGTTCTAGGTCTAGTTTCTACCTTGTTAGATAGCACTAATGCAGTTGTATAAGGAACTGAGGAGTTCCAGGTCTTGGGTAACTCCAGATTTTTTTTTATGAATTTTTTAACTTGAACGATGAAAACATGTATAGTTTTTCGTAGTCGCCATCTTCAGCTATGCTCTGCTGATACTTGTGTCGGAGTTCTAGGTCTAGTTTCTACCCCATTAGATAGGACTATTGCAGTTGTATAAGGAACTGAGGAGTTCTAGGTCTTGGGTTACTCCAGATTTTCATTATGAATTTTTTAACTTGAATGATGAAAACATGTATAGTTTTTCGTAGTCGCCATCTTCAGCTATGCTCTGCTGATACTTGTGTCGGAGTTCTAGGTCTAGTTTCTACCCCATTAGATAGGACTAATGCAGTTGTATAAAGAACTGAGGAGTTCCAGGTCTTGGGTAACTCCAGATTTTTTTCATGAATTTTTTAACTTGAATGATGAAAATATTTATATTTTTTCGTAGTCGCCATCTTCAGCTATGCTCTGCTGATACTTGTGTCGGAGTTCTAGGTCTAGTTTTCACCATGGTAGATAGAAATAATGCAGTTGTATAAGAAACTGAGGAGTTTTAGGTCTTGGGTAACTCCAAATTTTTTTTATGAATTTTTAACTTGAACGATGAAAATATTCACAATTTTTCGTAATCGCCATCTTCAGCTATGCTCTGCTGATACTTGTGTCAGAGTTTTAGGTCTATTCTTCACCACTTTAGATAGTACTAATGCAGTTGTATAAGGAACTGAGGAGTTCTAGGTCTTGGGTCACTCCAGATTTTCATTATGATTTTTTTAACTTGAATGATGAAAATATGTATAGTTTTTCGTAGTCGCCATCTTCAGCTATGCTCTGCTGATACTTGTGTTGGAGTTCTAGGTCTAGTTTTCACCATGGTAGATAGAAATAATGCAGTTGTATAAGAAACTGAGGAGTTCCAGGTCTTGAGTAACTCCAGATTTTTTTTAATGAATTTTTTAACTTGAACGATGAAAATATTCATAATTTTTGGTAATCCCCATCTTCAGCTATGCTCTGCTGATACTTGTGTCGGAGTTCTAGGTCTAGTTTTTACCTTGTTAGATAGGACTAATGCAGTTGTATAAGGAACTGAGGAGTTCTAGGTCTTGTGTGACTCCAGATTTTCATTATGATTTTTTTTACTTGAATGATGAAAATATCTATACTTTTTGGTAATCCCCATCTTCAGCTATGCTCTGCTGATACTTGTGTCGGAGTTCTAGGTCTAGTTTTTACCTTGTTAGATAGGACTAATGCAGTTGTATAAGGAACTGAGGAGTTCTAGGTCTTGGGTGACTCCAGATTTTCATTATGATTTTTTTTACTTGAATGATGAAAATATCTATACTTTTTCGTTGTCGCCATCTTCAGCTATGCTCTGCTGATACTTGTGTCGGAGTTCTAGGTCTAATTTTCACCATGGTAAATAGAAATTATGCAGTTGTATAAAGAACTGAGGAGTTCCAGGTCTTGGGTAACTCCAGATTTTTTTTTATGAATTTTTTAACTTGAATGATGAAAACATGTATAGTTTTTCGTAGTCGCCATCTTCAGCTATGCTCTGCTGATACTTGTGTCGGAGTTCTAGGTCTAGTTTCTACCCCATTAGATAGGACTAATGCAGTTGTATAAGGAACTGAGGAGTTCTAGGTCTTGGGGAACTCCACATTTTTTTTATGAATTTTGTAACTTGAATGATGAAAATATCTATACTTTTTCGTTGTCGCCATCTTCAGCTATGCTCTGCTGATACTTGTGTCGGAGTTCTAGGTCTAGTTTCTACCCCATTAGATAGGACTAATGCAGTTGTATAAAGAACTGAGGAGTTCCAGGTCTCGGGGAACTCCAGATTTTTTTTATGAATTTTTAACTTGAACGATGAAAATATTCATAATTTTTGGTAATCGCCATCTTCAGCTATGCTCTGCTGATATTTGTGTCAGAGTTCTAGGTCTAGTTTCTACCCCATTAGATAGGACTAATGCAGTTGTATAAGGAACTGAGGAGTTCTAGGTCTTGGGTAACTCCAGATTTTTTTTTATGAATTTTTTAACTTGAATGATGAAAACATGTATAGTTTTTCGTAGTCGCCATCTTCAGCTATGCTCTGCTGATACTTGTGTCGGAGTTCTAGGTCTAGTTTCTACCCCATTAGATAGGACTAATGCAGTTGTATAAGGAACTGAGGAGTTCTAGGTCTTGGGTGACTCCAGATTTTCATTATGATTTTTTTTACTTGAATGATGAAAATATCTATACTTTTTCGTTGTCGCCATTTTCAGCTATGCTCTGCTGATACTTGTGTCGGAGTTCTAGGTCTAATTTTCACTAAGGTAAATAGAAATTATGCAGTTGTATAAAGAACTGAGGAGTTCCAGGTCTTGGGTAACTCCAGATTTTTTTAAATGAATTTTTTAACTTGAATGATGAAAACATGTATAGTTTTTCGTAGTCGCCATCTTCAGCTATGCTCTGCTGATACTTGTGTCGGAGTTCTAGGTCTAGTTTCTACCCCATTAGATAGGACTAATGCAGTTGTATAAAGAACTGAGGAGTTCCAGGTCTCGGAGAACTCCAGATTTTTTTATGAATTTTTAACTTGAACGATGAAAATATTTTTACTTTTTCGTAATCGCCATCTTCAGCTATGCTCGTGCAGAAACTCGCGGTCCGCTTCTCGCACCTGTTCCGAAAATGTCCTGTAATCCTTGGTCTTTTTGAAGTAGTCTGTGATTTTTCCGTATCTTTCGTCGTGTTTCTTCGCGGCGGCGTCCAAAGCGTTCACTGGCACCCCCTGATTTAGAGAATTTCCAGGACCCAAATATTTATACCCCGGGAGAGTCAAACCACCTTGCTCACGCGGCGGATCGGCCATCTATGGGCGTCCCCGCGTCGCAGTTCGCTCTTATACCCGTCGTCCCCCCTCTTTGATGACGTCATTCCCCCACCGATTCACCACTATACTTGGGTTGTAGGTTTGTCAGGGTGTGTAGGTTGTGTGAGAGGTCATACGTTGATATATTACGTTGATATATGTAGATGCATGTATCACGTGTAGTAGTAGTAGGCGTGTAACCTAACCTAACCTAACCTAACCTAACCTAACCTAACCTAACCTAACCTAACCTAACCTAACCTAACCTGACCTAACCAAATCGAGTTGACCTAAGTTAATCGAATCGATTAATCACACCTTACTTTACGCGAGTTGACCTAAGTTGATCGAGGCGATTAACTTAGGTCGGTTTTTCGTAGTCGCCATCTTCAGCTATGCTCTGCTGATACTTGTGTCGGAGTTCTAGGTCTAGTTTCTACCCCATTAGATAGGACTAATGCAGTTGTATAAAGAACTGAGGAGTTCCAGGTCTCGGAGAACTCCAGATTTTTTTATGAATTTTTAACTTGAACGATGAAAATATTTTTACTTTTTCGTAATCGCCATCTTCAGCTATGCTCTGCTGATACTTGTGTCGGAGTTCTAGGTCTAATTTTCACTATGGTAAATAGAAATTATGCAGTTGTATAAAGAACTGAGGAGTTCCAGGTCTTGGGTAACTCCAGATTTTTTTTTATGAATTTTTTAACTTGAATGATGAAAACATGTATAGTTTTTCGTAGTCGCCATCTTCAGCTATGCTCTGCTGATACTTGTGTCGGAGTTCTAGGTCTAGTTTCTACCCCATTAGATAGGACTAATGCAGTTGTATAAGGAACTGAGGAGTTCTAGGTCTTGGGGAACTCCACATTTTTTTTATGAATTTTGTAACTTGAATGATGAAAATATCTATACTTTTTCGTTGTCGCCATCTTCAGCTATGCTCTGCTGATACTTGTGTCGGAGTTCTAGGTCTAGTTTCTACCCCATTAGATAGGACTAATGCAGTTGTATAAGGAACTGAGGAGTTCTAGGTCATGGGGACCTCCAAATTTTTTTTATGAATTTTTAACTTGAACGATGAAAATATTTTTACTTTTTCGTAATCGCCATCTTCAGCTATGCTCTGCTGATACTTGTGTCGGAGTTCTAGGTCTAATTTTCACTATGGTAAATAGAAATTATGCAGTTGTATAAAGAACTGAGGAGTTCCAGGTCTTGGGTAACTCCAGATTTTTTTTTATGAATTTTTTAACTTGAATGATGAAAACATGTATAGTTTTTCGTAGTCGCCATCTTCAGCTATGCTCTGCTGATACTTGTGTCGGAGTTCTAGGTCTAGTTTCTACCCCATTAGATAGGACTAATGCAGTTGTATAAAGAACTGAGGAGTTCCAGGTCTTGGGTGAGTCCAGATTTTTTTTATGAATTTTTAACTTGAACGATGAAAATATTTATACTTTTTCGTAATCGCCATCTTCAGCTATGCTCTGCTGATACTTGTGTCGGAGTTCTAGGTCTAGTTTCTACCCCATTAGATAGGACTAATGCAGTTGTATAAAGAACTGAGGAGTTCCAGGTCTCGGGGAACTCCAGATTTTTTTTATGAATTTTTAACTTGAACGATGAAAATATTCATAATTTTTGGTAATCGCCATCTTCAGCTATGCTCTGCTGATACTTGTGTTGGAGTTCTAGGTCTAGTTTCTACCCCATTAGATAGGACTAATGCAGTTGTATAAGGAACTGAGGAGTTCTAGGTCTTGGGGAACTCCACATTTTTTTTATGAATTTTGTAACTTGAATGATGAAAATATCTATACTTTTTCGTTGTCGCCATCTTCAGCTATGCTCTGCTGATACTTGTGTCGGAGTTCTAGGTCTAATTTTCACCATGGTAAATAGAAATTATGCAGTTGTATAAAGAACTGAGGAGTTCCAGGTCTTGGGTAACTCCAGATTTTTTTTTATGAATTTTTTAACTTGAATGATGAAAACATGTATAGTTTTTCGTAGTCGCCATCTTCAGCTATGCTCTGCTGATACTTGTGTCGGAGTTCTAGGTCTAGTTTCTACCCCATTAGATAGGACTAATGCAGTTGTATAAGGAACTGAGGAGTTCTAGGTCTTGGGGAACTCCACATTTTTTTTATGAATTTTGTAACTTGAATGATGAAAATATCTATACTTTTTCGTTGTCGCCATTTTCAGCTATGCTCTGCTGATACTTGTGTCGGAGTTCTAGGTCTAGTTTCTACCCCATTAGATAGGACTAATGCAGTTGTATAAAGAACTGAGGAGTTCCAGGTCTCGGGGAACTCCAGATTTTTTTTATGAATTTTTAACTTGAACGATGAAAATATTCATAATTTTTGGTAATCGCCATCTTCAGCTATGCTCTGCTGATATTTGTGTCAGAGTTCTAGGTCTAGTTTCTACCCCATTAGATAGGACTAATGCAGTTGTATAAGGAACTGAGGAGTTCTAGGTCATGGGGACCTCCAAATTTTTTTTATGAATTTTTAACTTGAACGATGAAAATATTTTTACTTTTTCGTAATCGCCATCTTCAGCTATGCTCTGCTGATACTTGTGTCGGAGTTCTAGGTCTAATTTTCACTATGGTAAATAGAAATTATGCAGTTGTATAAAGAACTGAGGAGTTCCAGGTCTTGGGTGAGTCCAGATTTTTTTTATGAATTTTTAACTTGAACGATGAAAATATTTATACTTTTTCGTAATCGCCATCTTCAGCTATGCTCTGCTGATACTTGTGTCGGAGTTCTAGGTCTAGTTTCTACCCCATTAGATAGGACTAATGCAGTTGTATAAGAAACTGAGGAGTTCCAGGTCTCGGGGAACTCCAGATTTTTTTTATGAATTTTTAACTTGAACGATGAAAATATTCATAATTTTTGGTAATCGCCATCTTCAGCTATGCTCTGCTGATACTTGTTTCGGAGTTCTAGGTCTAGTTTTTACCCCATTAGATAGGACTATTGCAGTTGTATAAGGAACTGAGGAGTTTTAGGTCTTGGGGAACTCCACATTTTTTTTATGAATTTTGTAACTTGAATGATGAAAATATCTATACTTTTTCGTTGTCGCCATCTTCAGCTATGCTCTGCTGATACTTGTGTCGGAGTTCTAGGTCTAGTTTCTACCCCATTAGATAGAACTAATGCAGTTGTATAAAGATCTGAGGAGTTCCAGGTCTCGGAGAACTCCAGATTTTTTTATGAATTTTTAACTTGAACGATGAAAATATTCATAATTTTTGGTAATCGCCATCTTCAGCTATGCTCTGCTGATACTTGTGTTGGAGTTCTAGGTCTAGTTTCTACCCCATTAGATAGGACTAATGCAGTTGTATAAGGAACTGAGGAGTTCCAGGTCTCGGGGAACTCCAGATTTTTTTTTGAATTTTTAACTTGAACGATGAAAATATTTATACTTTTTCGTAATCGCCATCTTCAGCTATGCTCTGCTGATACTTGTGTCGGAGTTCTAGGTCTAGTTTTCACCATGGTAGATAGAAATAATGCAGTTGTATAAGAAACTGAGGAGTTCCAGGTCTTGGGTAACTCCAGATTTTTTTTAATGAATTTTTTAACTTGAACGATGAAAATATTCATAATTTTTGGTAATCCCCATCTTCAGCTATGCTCTGCTGATACTTGTGTCGGAGTTTTAGGTCTAGTTTTTACCTTGTTAGATAGGACTAATGCAGTTGTATAAGGAACTGAGGAGTTCTAGGTCTTGTGTGACTCCAGATTTTCATTATGATTTTTTTTACTTGAATGATGAAAATATCTATACTTTTTCGTTGTCGCCATCTTCAGCTATGCTCTGCTGATACTTGTGTCGGAGTTCTAGGTCTAATTTTCACCATGGTAAATAGAAATTATGCAGTTGTATAAAGAACTGAGGAGTTCAAGGTCTTGGGTAACTCCAGATTTTTTTTTATGAATTTTTTAACTTGAAAAAACATTTATAGTTTTTCGTAGTCGCCATCTTCAGCTATGCTCTGCTGATACTTGTGTCGGAGTTCTAGGTCTAGTTTCTACCCCATTAGATAGGACTAATGCAGTTGTATAAGGAACTGAGGAGTTCTAGGTCTTGGGGAACTCCACATTTTTTTTATGAATTTTGTAACTTGAATGATGAAAATATCTATACTTTTTCGTTGTCGCCATCTTCAGCTATGCTCTGCTGATACTTGTGTCGGAGTTCTAGGTCTAGTTTCTACCCCATTAGATAGGACTAATGCAGTTGTATAAAGAACTGAGGAGTTCCAGGTCTCGGGGAACTCCAGATTTTTTTTATGAATTTTTAACTTGAACGATGAAAATATTCATAATTTTTGGTAATCGCCATCTTCAGCTATGCTCTGCTGATACTTGTGTCGGAGTTCTAGGTCTAGTTTCTACCCCATTAGATAGGACTACTGCAGTTGTATAAGGAACTGAGGAGTTCTAGGTCTTGGGTAACTCCAGATTTTTTTTTATGAATTTTTTTACTTGAATGATGAAAATATCTATACTTTTTCGTTGTCGCCATCTTCAGCTATGCTCTGCTGATACTTGTGTCGGAGTTCTAGGTCTAATTTTCACCATGGTAAATAGAAATTATGCAGTTGTATAAAGAACTGAGGAGTTCCAGGTCTTGGGTAACTCCAGATTTTTTTTTATGAATTTTTTAACTTGAATGATGAAAACATTTATAGTTTTTCGTAGTCGCCATCTTCAGCTATGCTCTGCTGATACTTGTGTCGGAGTTCTAGGTCTAGTTTCTACCCCATTAGATAGGACTAATGCAGTTGTATAAGGAACTGAGGAGTTCTAGGTCTTGGGTAACTCCAGATTTTTTTTATGAATTTTGTAACTTGAATGATGAAAATATCTATACTTTTTCGTTGTCGCCATCTTCAGCTATGCTCTGCTGATACTTGTGTCGGAGTTCTAGGTCTAGTTTCTACCCCATTAGATAGGACTAATGCAGTTGTATAAAGAACTGAGGAGTTCCAGGTCTCGGGGAACTCCAGATTTTTTTTATGAATTTTTAACTTGAACGATGAAAATATTCATAATTTTTGGTAATCGCCATCTTCAGCTATGCTCTGCTGATACTTGTGTCGGAGTTCTAGGTCTAGTTTCTACCCCATTAGATAGGACTACTGCAGTTGTATAAGGAACTGAGGAGTTCTAGGTCTTGGGTAACTCCAGATTTTTTTTTATGAATTTTTTAACTTGAATGATGAAAACATGTATAGTTTTTCGTAGTCGCCATCTTCAGCTATGCTCTGCTGATACTTGTGTCGGAGTTCTAGGTCTAGTTTCTACCCCATTAGATAGGACTAATGCAGTTGTATAAGGAACTGAGGAGTTCTAGGTCTTGGGTGACTCCAGATTTTCATTATGATTTTTTTTACTTGAATGATGAAAATATCTATACTTTTTCGTTGTCGCCATTTTCAGCTATGCTCTGCTGATACTTGTGTCGGAGTTCTAGGTCTAGTTTCTACCCCATTAGATAGGACTAATGCAGTTGTATAAAGAACTGAGGAGTTCTAGGTCTCGGGGAACTCCAGATTTTTTTTATGAATTTTTAACTTGAACGATGAAAATATTCATAATTTTTGGTAATCGCCATCTTCAGCTATGCTCTGCTGATATTTGTGTCAGAGTTCTAGGTCTAGTTTCTACCTTGTTAGATAGTACTAATGCAGTTGTATAAGGAACTGAGGAGTTCTAGGTCTTGGGTGAGTCCAGATTTTTTTTATGAATTTTTAACTTGAACGATGAAAATATTTATACTTTTTCGTAATCGCCATCTTCAGCTATGCTCTGCTGATACTTGTGTCGGAGTTCTAGGTCTAGTTTTCACCATGGTAGATAGAAATAATGCAGTTGTATAAAGAACTGAAGAGGTCCAGGTCTTGGGTAACTCCAGATTTTTTTTAATGAATTTTTTAACTTGAACGATGAAAATATTCATAATTTTTGGTAATCCCCATCTTCAGCTATGCTCTGCTGATACTTGTGTTGGAGTTCTAGGTCTAGTTTTTACTACGTTAGATAGAACTAATGAAGTTGTATAAGGAACTGAGGAGTTCTAGGTCTTGGGGAACTCCAGATTTTTTTTATGAATTTTTTAACTTGAACGATTATCTTTTGTTTGTAGTTTTTGCTAATCACCATCTTCAGCTATGCTCTGCTGATACTTTTGTCGGAGTTCTTGATTTGGTTTTTACTATTTTATATAAAACAGGTATTGTTGTATAAGGAACTTTAGAGTTCTCCGTCTTGGGACCCTCCAGAAGTTTCTTATGATGTTTTTTTATTTTACACACTGATAATATTCATGATTTTTGCTAATCGCCATCTTCAACCATACTCTGGTGATATTTGAAGTCGATTGTGTTGTATTTTGCATTTCTTTGTTTAAATAACATCTGGTCTACTGATTAAGGCCAGATTTATATGTGAAAATGGTTGTGTTGCGTAATTGTCGGCAGTTTTATGATATTTATTTGTTTTTCCTGTTATTACGTTGATATGTTTTTATTTTTTTGTGACTTCTAATTGACAGAACTATCGCTGAAAGTAATTGGGAACTATAGAACTCACCTTTGTGCATCTAAAGGACTTTTAAAACTTTGCTTTTGGAAAAAATGATCTGCTACCGGAAGTTAGCAGATCATATTTTCATTTGATATTTTTTTCAGGAAAATCAGCAGAACTTTTCCTGAAAACTATCAGGAACTCCAGAACTATGCTGCATGCGAATAGAACTCTAATTTTTTTATGCTCTGCTGGAAAATGATCTGCTAAGTTCACGGACATCTCGGACAGACAGTCCAGTTAGGTAGGTCGAACTTTGAGAAAGAGGTCAACCGTCGAATCCAACTCGGCTGGGCGGCGTTCGGGAAGCTACGCGGTTTCTTCTCGTCCAATATACCACAGTGTCTCAAGACGAAAGTCTATGATCAATGCGTGTTGCCAGTGATGACATATGGCTCCGAAACGTGGTCGCTCACAATGGGCCTCATCAGAAGGCTTAAAGTCACCCAAAGGGCAATGGAAAGGGCTATGCTCGGGGTTACCTTGCGTGATCGAATCAAAAATGAAGGCATCCGCAGGAGAACTAAGGTTGCCGACATAGCGCAAAGAATTGCCAAACTTAAGTGGCAATGGGCAGGGCACATTGCTCGCAGAACAGATGGCCGTTGGGGCCAAAAGGTTCTGGAGTGGCGACCGCGTACCGGAAGACGCAACGTTGGAAGGCCTCCAACAAGGTGGTCTGATGACCTGGTGAAGGTTGCGGGAAGCTGATGGATGCGAGACGCGCAGGAGCGTTCGTTGTGGCGACGCTTGGGTGCGGCCTATGTGCAGCAGTGGACGTGTATCGGCTGAAATGATGATGATGAATAAAATAGTTTACAATTAGTCGTCAAAATAAATTAAAATCAAATTAAATAAATTAGAATTAAAATCAAAGTCAACAAAAAAAAAAAAACAAAATAAATTAAATGAAATTAGCGCGTAATTGAAAATTCATTCATTAGTTATGATACGCTAATACAAGTTCTACGCAACTTACCCAGCGTTCCAAATCGAGATATAAGTGAATCGCGAATCCGACTAAATTAAATAGTCACAACATATAAGGACAATTGAATAATAATTGTGACGTTGCGCGTTGGTCGGGTTCGCGTTATGATCAGTTTTGTCGCAATTCGAAACGCACGGTTGATGGAACGTAACAACGTTGCCATCTCCGATCTCGCTCTAACAGTCTAACGCATAAGGCATTTACCGGGCTTGCTTTTCCATTTCACTTTTCCCTATAAAAACACAAAAAATGTGAGTTTGTGTGAGTAAATATTGTAATGTGTGAAAACACTCGTCGAACAGTTTTAAGGAAAAAAATGCCAGGCTTCGGAAATTTTATCAATGAAATTTTTACGCATATTGCGAAAGCGAGGCGCCCTCTATGACGCGCGTACTATAATCAGTTCAAATTTGCTTTGAGCGGTTATCGGATTATGTTTTGATTGTTTTTTTTAGTTTTCTGTCATTTAAAGTGTTATAATTAGTTATTGCTGTAACTTACTTGGTTTTGAAGTGATTAAAGTTAAAGTATCTTTGAAATGAATTCGGAAACACATGCAATTGTTCCTTGTGACGGATTAAAATGTGTGGAAAAAATACTTAGCCAGGTAAAACCTTTGAGATTTTAAGATAAATATGATCTCGTAACTTCACCTAAACATACCCCTGATTTGAATATTTCTCAGAAAACTAAATCACATAGTAGGCAGTTTCATCGCTCAGTTTACAGTGGATTGTAGGTTGCTCGCATTTAAATAAATAATTATTCTGTTGGTGTTGCATATTTTTCTCAAACGATAAGAATACTTGGAATACTTCAGGTTATAATGACTTAAATAATTTGGCTGGTGCCATGAAAATACATCAGAATTCTCAAAAGCACTTGAATTCAGTTATTTCGTTCTGCAGTTTTGGTAAAACGCGAATAGAAACTTCTATTTCTCGACAGTTAAGTGACGAAATTTCTAAGTACAATATGCGTGTAGAACACAATCGCGCTGTTTTTCAAAGATTAGTTGATGTTGTGTGTTTCTTAGCGCTACAGTAACTTCTTTTTCGAGGTCACGATGAGTCTAAAACCTCATTTAAATAAAGGTAATTTCTCTTTTTCGACAGTTAAGTGTTATGTGTGTGATAAAGAACGAAAAGCTAATAAATGCTGTTTAAATTGTGAGTATTTGCCAATAATATTACATATCGTAAACAATTATTTAATGATGAATTTTATTAAATACTAGCTTTGCTCGCGCGGCTTCGCTCCCGCTCTTCCCTACTCCACCCTACTATACCCTACTCTACCCTACTCTACCCTACTCTACCCTACTCTACCCTACCCTACCCTACTCTACCCTACTCTACCCTACTCTACCCTACACTACCCTATTTTTTTTTTCCATAAGAACCTTCTCCTCACAATAACAAGCACAACAAAAAAAAAATCAGCCAAATCGGTCAAGCCGTTTTCATGCCAAGTCGTGACAACGGAAAACGGGGGTCATTTTTATATATATAGAAGACTACGTACGGATTAATACATTCTTTTGTGCGCCATCTAGTGGATTTTTCTGAAATCAACTAGAATGTTTTGAGTGAGTTGCCAAAAATATCAATAGATGGCTCTTTTTCTTTTTTTTTTAAGTACCAATATATATTTACTTAATTTCTAACAGTAAAAAAAATCAAATGTACCTATTAAAATCAGCATTACAGTAAGAAATTTTGTTTTTTCGGGATATTAGGTGTGGGTAGGTAGATGAGTCAAGATTCCTTGGCTTGCCCCTTCTAAAGGCACCTGACACGCCACTGCCGCTGACCGACAGCGCCCTCCGCTCCCGCTCAACATCCGCATCATCTTTCAGATCTGCTGAGACAATGTGACCTAGATATTTAAACTTATACACTCTCCTAGAGGAACCCCTTTTACACAAACTATTCGTGCCAATTTTTTTCTAAATCTATTTCCGACCAGGAGTCAAAATAAAACCATTTATTTTAAATAATTTTTATTTAATTTGCTCTATTTTCATATAATTAGGCATGCATGAAGAACAAGAAACTATAATTATATTTCGATATTTAATTATTTGAACATATTATTATTTTAAGTTTGTTAAGATGTATATATTATTATCTATATTTAACTATTTGAATTATTATCTATATTTAATTATTTAAATTATTATCTATATGTAATTAGCTGCATGTAACCTGGTCATCAAGAATGAAAGAAAGAAAGAAAAGAAAGAATAAAAAATAATTTAATAGTTACATACAGCGCAAACACAAATACAAGAAGCAAAAAAAAAATAATTATTTATTTATTTATTTATTTCTACACATCAATATATATATAATCATTTATATCTGTAAATATAAAGTAATCAATCAAAATCAGATCAATGACCAGGTTATATGAAGCAGGACGAGGCGCCACGCGAACGCGAGTCGCGCGTCACCAGCCCGGGCCGCACGAATGGGGCGGTAAGGTTAGCTCGCCGCTGGCCCGATGGAACGGAGCTGCTTCTAGGCCGATGATGCTTAGGCGGTGATCTGTAACACAGGAATAATAAGTCAGTGTTGCAATTATATTTCACGGAAATGTTTTTCTTTTTGATTTGCTGGCTTCGTATGGGTATTTATTTTTAGTTATGGTATAAGTCCTGGGCGACGGCTAATTACCGGGCCGGTGCAGCGGTGGCTCGATTATACGTCATGGCATCATCGCGCCGCGCGTCGGCTGATGTGTTTTTATTTTTTATTGGGGTATTGTGGGTACTAAGTTATTTTTTGGTTTTTTTCTTTTTATCCAATGTGGCACAAATTTTATATTATAATATTGCGTTCTTATTTATAAAGCAGTTATTTATGTATTTCATTTCAATTAAAATTATACACCCGTAGGTACACAACATCAATATTTATTTCAATTACACATACGAGTAATTACATATATGCATTACCCTAGTCCGTGCGTCACTGCGGGGTGCCAACTGAAAATCAGCGCTGGGTGTCTAACGCCCAGCAAATGCTGAGGTGGTCACCCTTTCGGTGCGGGCACGCTCGGCGCACTTTGTACTTTTGTTTTTGTTTACTTTGTCTATAATCCGTTGTGCTGTGCTGTGTCTGTTCTGTACCGAATAAAAATAAAAGTATTTCTATTCTATTCTATTCTATTCAATTTTTTTTCTCGGCGAATTTGTTCTCTCATTTTAATTAATTAATATATGTAGGTACCAAACAAATGTCCAAGAACTATCGAAACGCCTTATTGATACTACGCGTGACCCCAGGGGCTGGCTTTTACCTCGGAAAGAGGATACCTAAGCATTGCCATACGTGGCAATGCCGCCAGTTTTTTTTGGATGCCATTTTTGCTATACGCCAGCTATGCGAGAAATACAGAAGTGCGCATAAAAACTTGCACATGGTATTCGTTGACCTCGAAAAGGCATACGACTGGGTACCTCGTGAGGTTCTGTAGTGGGCCCTTAAGGAGAAAAGTATGCCTGGGAAGTATATGCAGTTAATCCGAGCGATGTACAGTCGATGTAATACCCGGGTCAGGTCTACAGTTGGCACCACTGACAGCTTCAATTAGGCTGTTGGCTTATTTCAAGGGTGGGCTCTTAGCCCTTATCTCTTCCTGATGATAATGGACGCTCTAACGTCGGACATTCAGGAAGAGGCTCCTGGTGTATGCTGTTTGCCGATGACATTGTTTTGGTTGCCGAGAGTGGCCTAGAGGTCCAGAACAGATTGGAGGTGTGGTGGCACAGACTGGGTATTGTTGGCCTGAAATTGAGTAGAACCAAAACGGAGTACTTGTTCTGCGATTTCGGCGGTCTCTCCAATCCAGTGCCTTTAGCCCATACCGATCTGTTCCAACTTTCGGTACCTTGGGTCGCTCGTCCAAGGGGATGGTGAGGTAGACCGAGACGTAACACAGCGGATCAACGCAGGATGGATAAAATGGCGACAGGTCACGGGAACCACTTGTGACCCACGGATGCCCTCAAGTTGAAGAGTAAAATCTACAAGTCCGTGATTAGGCCTGTCATACTGGATGGATCAGAATGTTGGGCTGTGAAGAAGACGGATGAAATGACAAATGAGTATATTAGGGGAAGTGGCGCCAGTGACTGAAAAGTTGAAAAGGAATCGTTTGTCTTGGTATGGTTATGTGAAAAGGAGAGACGAAACGCATGTTCCTAAAAAGTTATGTTTACAGTTAACATTTGGATGGATGGAGGAGGAGAGGGAGGCCAAAGAAAAGATGGATGGATTGTGAAGTGATATAAAAGAAAAGGGAGTTAGTAATAGCGTGACGAGTGACAGGATAGAATGGAAGAAAAAAACGTGTTGTGCCGACCCCAAATAAAACGGGACAAGGGCAATAAGATGATGATGTCACAAAAAAAATTCTATGTAATTCGGAAAAATCTTAGAGACTCCATTTTGGAATTATAGTTTGCACGGAACCTTTAGTGCGCGAGTCCGACTCGCACTTGCTCAGTTTTTATTAGTTACCAATATTTACGAAGCTTAACTTAACTCTATATTTTATGAAACTGGATAATTTTCACCAACAAACATTCGACATTACTTAACCGCCCGTCTTGCGACAATCGACCGTGACGGCTGCATAACCGCACAAAACTGTAATCTTGTGAGTTTAGAAATAAAACAGCTGTTTCCTTCACTGCGGTGAGCGCTGGTGAAAACTGCTTCGATAGTTTTTAGCCTAACTTCAAGTTGTTCACTTGAAAAAGTCGCGAATGAAGCCGCTGGTAACAGTTGTCCGCTGTTACCAGCGACTTATAGGAACTTACCCGAAGCAGTTACAGTTACAGCAGCTGAGTTTATCTTCTGGAGAATCGTCTCCTGATAACTGCATGGTTTCACCCTGGCATGGGCACACACCAGAGTGTGGGCGCCTAGCCTGGTATGGTTGCATAGCCTGGCGTGTAAGTTGTTCGTACTCATGATCCGATAGGCGCCTGTTGCTGAAAAAATATATTAAACGATAAAAAAACGCACTGTGAGAGGCATCTCTATTTAACAAATTAAAACAATAAACGATCATAATGAAGTGAAGTAAAGTGTCAAGTGAGTTCGTAGATAACTGATTAACCCATCTCAGACCTTATCAGACGATATAACCAAACTTAGTCTAATTATCCGTGTCTTTCGCCCACCGAACACGCTAAAAAGAAGTTTTGATTTCAGACTAGCTTTAGATGCATTTGTAAAATTTGTAAAGTTTGTAAAGTTAAAGATTATTCATTCAATAAAATTCTCGAGAAAAAAAATGGTAGTGAAACATAGCGATAAATAAAAGGTATAGTGTGGCATAGTGTCGGTTTCAAAATTGTGTTTGATAGTTTGTAATACTAACCAGTGGTAACCTGTGTCGCTGTTGTAAACATGGCAAAAATAAAAAGAGCCAAAACATGGTCAAAACGTTTATTGCAAACCAAAATATGTAGGTACAATGTTGATATTGTATAATTTTAATCCGTATGACTTATCAGCCTTTTCATGTATTGTAATTATCATTCGCTTGCCCTCATATAATTGAGCTTATGTTTGAAATTTCTTTGAAAAACAATATACTTTAACGGTAGAAAAAGTGTAAAAAGCATTCCTAAGGAATTTCTATAAACGCCTTTATGGCTATTATCCTTTTTTATATCCCACGAAATTTTTACTGTTCCTTGGGTTTCAATTCCTTAGAAGCTAAACGGTCACGCGATCAGCTGGTTTTGTCATTCAAAATACTTAGGAGAATTATAGATGCTCCTGACCTGCAAAACCTTATCTGTAACTTGTATGTGCCAAACAACTACAACCGTGGCAGGAAACATCGGCTTCTGGCAGTTCCGACGAGTCGTACAGTCGCACACTCCAAATCGCCCATACCTCGGACACTCTCTGGGCTTAATGCTCTCCTTGACAAGAACACAGATTTAGATATGTTTGTCAGATATGTTTGGGGAAGAATGGAAGACGATACTGTTAGAATGTATGAAAATCTGTGAAATGAATGCATGACTGTGTCTACATTTATTAAATAAGTCTATCTACCCTTAAAGTCCTGCGCAACATGTAACTTGTCTGTGTTAATTTTGATGTTTTATTATTGTTTTATATTTAGTTGTTTTGTTTTTAAATAGTGTAATTGGCTTCGGCCGTTCTATTTAAATAAAATAAATAATGATTAAATCGACAAATTATAATTAATGAATACACAGCGACGCGAAGACGGCGGCAGACCAAAAAGAGATGGCGGGGCCTAATTGAAATGAGAAAGCGAGGAACCATGATCGTTACAAAGAATGGAGGAAGGTTCCAGCAGTGGGAAAATATGGTCTAGCTATCTATATCTATAGATATACCTAATAAGTAATATCTATTAGGTATACCTAGTAGGATAGTGTAGGGTAGGGCAAGGTAAGGTAGGGTAGTTTAGGGTAGAGTAGGATTGAGTACAGGGCCGAGCCGCCCATATATGCTAAGTGGGCGGTGCACACAGGCGCCAAGGCATAAGGAGCGCCAGAGAAGATACACGCGCCAAAGTTTTTTAAATTATTTTTGTAACTCAACAACAAATTGATTAGCTGAGTAGACAAGTAAATCGGCCCAAATGTCATAACACAATATCACATGAGTAAATAAACCGTACAAAGACTAAAGCTGCTTAAGAACTAGCAAAATAGTTATCTATTTTGGTAGCGTTGTTACAATGAAGCGTGATGTTACGATGAAGTTGTTTGCACTGATTCTTTTTTGTGTCTTTCTAAATCCTTCGTAAACGAAAGGTTTTACTTTTATGTATAATCACAACAACGTGTTTAATTTTTTAATAAATGCATTAAACCCTAAGCGTTTTAGTGTTTTTTTTTAGTAAAGTCGGCTAGTTTTTTTTAGAAAGTCCGAAGAGTACCGATTTATGATATTTAATTGATGATGATGATGATGACCTATCCTTCCGGTTGCCACTCCAGAACCTTTCGGCCTCAACGGCCATCTGTTCTGCGAGCAATGTGCCCTGCTCATTGCCACTTAAGTTTGGGGATTCTTCGTGCTATGTCGGCAACCTTGGTTCTCCTGCGGATATCCTCATTTCTGATTCGACCACGCAAGGAAACTCCAAGCATAGCACTTTCCCTTTGGGTGACTTTTGAGCCTTCTGATGAGACCCATTGTGAGCGACCACGTTTCGGTACCATATGTCATCACTGGCAACACGCACTGGTTATAGACTTTCGTTTTGAGACACTGTGGTATATTGGACGAGAAGACACCGCGGCTTCCCAAACGCCGCCCAGCCGAGTCGTGATAAATAACCATGTAGCACCCACTCCTATCAAGATCGGAGACTCTATACTCGAAGTTGTGGACGATTACGTCTACCTCAGACAGACAATCCAGTTGGGTAGAGCTAATTTCGAGAAAAAGGTCAACTGTCGAATCCGACATAACTATTCAGAACAATTTCTATATTTGTATTGTCATAGTCGCTTAACTATCATCATTGCGATATCTATGTGAGTATGAAGTTCCATTGGCCGTTCTTGTTGTTTTTTCATCAGTTCCACTTCATCAAATGTTATTTTTTATATTTACATGCGTAATGCTTATGTTCTCGATAAAAATACTAAAATCACTATATACCCTATAATATTTGAGGTGCTCCCTCAATTCCTCATGGATTACAACATCAATCTGGATTTTGAAAAAATGGGACTAATATCGAAGCATATCCTTTGAGGAGATTTTATTTGCAATCCAATTAGTTTATCAGAGACGGAGTTTTGAGGTATCAAATATAATAAACCGGCCGTGAGCGTGTTGGGCCACGCTCAGTGTAGGGTTTCTTAGTTTCCTGTCCGTCACAATAAGTGTCTCCACTTAAGTTACTTAAACACAATTACAATCAACGACAGACAACGAGCAAGAACAAATACCACCAATGCCAACGAGAGACCAATCGTACAATTCGACAATATAATAGCTCATACTCGAAACAACCCCATTAAATCAGGCAAAATCTTAATTGCGCGAAGTAGCCCAAAGTACAGCGCCGCCTCTTGGGAAATTAGGTTACAAATTTATACAATCTAGACGGGTTATGTATGTTGGATTTTTGGTGGTAATTTTGGATTGCGTGAACCGATTTTAGTCATTCTTTTTTAAACTAGTGTAAACTGTATCATAGGGACCAGTGTCTTCGCCAATTTTTGTAAATAGTATTATGTCATGTAAACTAAGTTAAAAAATAATTTTGTCCAACTTTTCAAAACTGTCCAACCTATCAAGTTCAAAACAATTTTACTAGGAAGTCTTTATAAAGTTCTATTTTTGATTTTTTATTCATACCTAGTCAAGCCATAAGTATTGTCATACAGTAAAAACGTTTATTTTAGAATGCTGGCCACAAAAAAGTTTATTGAATTTAAATTTCGAATTCTTCATAAAAATAAAAGGGTGTACTTTTTAGAATTTTACTCATTTTTAAATATGGAGTGGAAGCTTAAAGAAGACCGTGTTGCAGTTATTGCGTTGCATCGTTGCGGTTACGCGCCAATTCAAATTTTGATATACCTACTGAAAAATTTTAATTAAACAAAAAGATTTGTTTATCGTACCATCAAACGATACAATGAAGACTCTACTGTAGATGACAAGTCAAGAAGTAGTCGCCCTCGCTCTGTTGGGATTCCAGCGGTAATAAAAGCTGTAAAGGCGCGAATTCAGTTTCATCGATTGGTGCGCGGATAATACTCTCTCCGGCTCAACGTGTACAACTGCTAAAAACTATGCAAACAGGTTGGGCTACTCACTGATAGATTTTATGTCGTCGAATAGCATTGAGCAGATCAACCACGTCAGGAACTGTCACAACAGGACTCTGGACCTTATTTTGTGTAACTTTCACGGTGGATCTGTCAGTGTGTGTAAAGACCCGATGACGCTAGTTGATGTTCATCATCCTCCTCTTGAAATCATCGTTAACAATAATTCACCCACACTATTAAAGGGTAAGAGGTCTCTCAAATATAACTACTGGAAGGCAAACTATTCGCTTGTCAATGAGAGGCTGAGGGGCATCGATTGGTGGTATTTGTTTTCAGGTCTGGCGGATGTGGACTTGATGGTTGATGTGTTGTACGAACATTTGAATAGAATAGTTGATGAGTGTGTTCCTAGATATACCAAACGCAATAATAAGTTTCCTATCTGGTTTTCTAAATGTCTGATCAGACTACTCAATGAAAAAGAAAAATTAAGACTTCGTTTCAAAAAATACAAAAACCCTAGGGATAAACATGAATACCGTATATTGGAGGAACGTTCTAAAGAAATGATTAAAAAGTGCTACAGTACATACGTTAATAATACTGAAAATAACATCAGACTTAATCCAAAGGCTTTTTGGTTATTTGTTAAGGCTAAAAAAGCCAAGTCAAATGACATTCCATCCGAAGTGCATTGGAACCAGAACGTTGCTACTTCTGAGGAAGATGTGACTAAACTGTTTGCTTCACACTTTTCTTCTACTTTCGAACTTCCGGCTGGTGCTCTAGCTCCTCATTTTGAATCTGGCAATTACCCTCAGCTTGCTTTGGGAAGTTGTTACTTCACGGAGCGAGACGTACTTAAGGAATTGAAAAAACTAAACACTTGCAAAGGTCCGGGGCCTGACGGCATACCACCGCATTTCATAAAGCGATGTGCCAAACAGTTATCATTGCCGCTCAAACTGATTTTTAACACGTCTCTTGCGTCTTCCAAGTTCTCCACGCAGTGGAAAATTGCACACGTAGTACCAATATTTAAAAAGGGTGAGGCTAATGATGTCAAAAACTATCGACCTGTATCGCTTCTTTCAATTTTCTGGAAACTGTTCGAATCATTAGTCTGTCCCGTATTAACTTCGCTCATTAAAACACAATTGGCTTCACAACAGCACGGTTTCTGTACCAATAAGTCCACTACCACTAACCTAGTCCACTACATTAATGATATATGCAGATCCGTGGACTCTGGTGTACAAGTAGATTCAATCTACACTGATTTCAGTAGTGCGTTCGATAAAGTGAACCATGTGCTTTTACTACAAAAACTTGAGAGGTATGGTGTGCACGGTCAATTTCTACGCTGGTTTAATTCATACCTATCGGAACGGCAGCAGAGAGTGGTTATAAAGGGGTATCAATCGCCACTTTATCATTCAACCTCTGGTGTACCACAGGGTTCTCATCTTGGTCCTATTCTCTTTTTGGTATTTGTGAACGATATCATACAGTCCATAAAAAATTCAAAATGCTCTATGTTCGCGGACGATCTAAAGATTTATAGAGAGATTGTAACTGGTGCCGACATCGCTTTGCTTCAGAAGGACTTGGACGCGATTTATGAATGGTGTCACAGTAACATGATGACTCTCAATGCTAAAAAGTGTTATCATATAACTTTTACACGGAAAAAGTTAATTCAGCCCTCAGCATATCACTTAAACGGCACAACTCTTCAGAGAGTTGATTCCATTCGTGATTTAGGTGTCCATCTTGACAGCAAACTATCCTTTGTAAATCACTTTGACACCATTATAACCAAAGCGAATAAAATGTCCGGATTTGTCAAAAGAATTTGCAAGGACTTCCAGTCAACCAGTACTCTGAAGGTTCTCTACAACTCTCTAGTGAGGAGTATGCTTCTCCCGTATGGAATCCAACGTATCGTGTCCATATTGACAGAATAGAACGCATCCAGAAAAAGTTTACAAGATACCTGTGCTACAGATCACAGACCTGTGATCGCGAAGCTAATTATTCTGAAAGGCTCTGTCATTTTGGGATGAGCTCTTTGGAACATCGAAGAAGCTGCTCAGATTTAGTCTTGCTTTTTAAGATTGTTCGCAACTTGGCTAGCGTACCGGAGTTAGTTTCAGAAGTCGGTTTGATCGTGCCCCGACGTACCTATTACAGATCCAATTTCAACACGGAAACATTTGGATTGCCTAAAACTAGAACAAATCTTGGTCATTCCGCTCCTTTATACAGGTTTCTAGGTAATTATAATAAGCTGAGCACACGTACTAATAACTTAGACATATTCAAACACTTTGAATGAATTCAAACGATATTTACAAGCCAGCAACAACAGATCTTAATTTAATTACTGTTATTATATACGAGTATTACGACATTTAAAGTTTTATTTAATGTACATGGCCTGATTGTTTTTAGTTTGTTTTGAAATTTTATAATATTCTTGTGATTTCTTTTTCTATTTATAATGTATTTGATCTAAATTTATTGTTTTTTTTTATATAATTTATCTAGCTGACATTTCGATGTAATTTTTAATTTAATTTATTTTAATTTATTTCGATGTAATTTTTAATTTAATTTATTTTAATTTATTCCAATGTAATTTTGAAATACTTTTTTTTAACGATTTTATTGTATAAGTGCTGTGCACGCCTGTAAGTGACAAATTCACTATAATTTTTCATAATTTGTATGGGTTTATTTTATCTGTATTGTTACTCAGTGAATGAGTCGTTGGTGTGTCAATTTTAAAATAAAAAAATAAAAATAAAAATTCAAAGAAATCCCAAACGTAAACAGAAACTGTTGGCCCTTCAGATGGGGTTAAGCAGAACCACGGTGAAAAGATTTAAAAGAAAGAAAAAAAATATTTTGCTATTATACACGCTATTAGGTATAATTTAAGTAGGTAAGTACTTAATTTTTCATATTAACAATGTATGTATTTATAGTTAAACAAAAATAATTGGAATCTCTTACAGCTTTCTCTATAAAAATTAATTACACTTTTTATTATTATTGATAGGCTCGCGTTTGACCACCAGCTCACCTGACGGTAAGCGATTAGTTACATATTACATAACTAGAAGACAAAGAACAATGTACTCGGCCTGGACGTTCCCTTGTGGAACTTACTCTTACTTCATCGAATTTGATCCATATTGTTTTTTTTTTTAATAATAATTGTCTTTTCTCTACGTTTTTTGAACCCGCAAACTTGAGTTTATTAAAATATTAGGTAACTAGCTTTTGCCCGCGGCTTCGCTTGCGTTAAATTCGGGGTAGCATGATTCCTCTTTCCTGATTTAGAACACAGAAGAGAACTCGGAACAGAATATTATTTTAATACGCTACTGTAGACGATATTATATATCTTTCCATTTGGGGATAGAATGTAAAGATTCTGGGCATTGGACACACGCGAACATGCTATACAATTTTCCATGAAAAAAGCACGGCTTTTCTAAGTTCACCCCAGCCACCTTTAATGTTTGTCCTTGCGGTTTATTAATGGTCATAGTGAAACTAAGTTTAAGAGGAAATTGTAGCCTTTTAAACTGGAATGGAAGTTCTGTGGGAATTATTAGGATTTGTGGGTTCATTACATGTTCACCCTTTCCTACGACGGTTAAAATAGTGGCGCTAATGATATTGCGGCCAAGTTATGGGCCACGAAGTCTCGTCTCATTACATTATCTTGGGGCGTCCAAATTTTGCATAAGCATGAATAGGACGTGTTTGTTTGATGGGACATGTTTGACCGAGTTTGATTTCGGAAATCGGAAAACCAAACCAATACAACAATACCAAATCGCAAAGCTAAACACGAATACTCGTAGCCAAAAATCGAAAGCAAATCAATAGTCAAATAACAGCGTAGTACCGCATGCACTATAGTGTGAAGCGCGGGCCAATGCCCACACTTAAGTACAGATAGAGAGCACACAACGTTAGCGTGTTTCAGAAACCTATAAGCGCCGTCTATGGATTTATACGTTTTGGGAATACATTCATTATGCGTACAGCTAAGGAGTGGAATTCCCTGCCGGAGTCTGTGTTTCCTGATAGCTATAACCTAGGGGTCTTTAAGTCAAGAGTGAATAGATTGCTTCTAGGCAAGCGTGTTCCATTGTCGGCCACATCATAGCTTACCATCAGGTGAGATAGTGGTCAATCGTGAGCCTATACATTATGAAAAAAAAATTAAAATACTTACGCTATATATCTAACACGTTCACGTTCTTCACTCGCCCGGCGGCTGGGTCTGAAAATATAGACTGGGTGAGTTGACTGTACAGGGTTACACTAACAATCTTGACTGCAATATTATTTACATCATAAAAAAAAAACTTTTGTTCTATGACTTTTTACAAAACCTATCCTTCCTGTCGCCACTCCAGAACCTTTCGGCCTCAACGGCCATCTGTTCTGCGAGCAATGTGCCCTGCTCATTGCCACTTAAGTTTGGGGATTCTTCGTGCTATGTCGGCAACCTTGGTTCTCCTGCGGATATCCTCATTTCTGATTCGACCACGCAAGGAAACTCCAAGCATAGCCCTTTCCTTGCCCTTTGGGTGACTTTTGAGCCTTCTGATGAGACCCATTGTGAGCGACCACGTTTCGGTACCATATGTCATCACTGGCAACACGCACTGGTCATAGACTTTCGTTTTGAGACACTGTGGTATATTGGACGAGAAGACACCGCGGCTTCCCAAACGCCGCCCAGCCGAGTCGTGATAACTAACCATGTAGCACCCACTCCTATCAAGATCGGAGACTCGCTGGTTCTAGCCCAGGGAGAGTCGCACCAGGCGGCGGTCGCTCTAGCGACACGCGGGGTTGCGATAGTCGTTGGTAGGATCCAGGAGTTGGGACTCGAGGTGGCGCTGCACAAATCCGAGGCCATGTTTTTCCACGGCCCTCGGAATGCGCCACCATCAGACTCCCAACTTACGGTAGGAGGAGTTCGCATCGGCGTCGGGTCGACGATGAAGTACCTGGGACTCGTTCTCGACAGCCGATGGAATTTCGGAGAACACTTCCGACGTTTGGCTCCCAAACTCAACCGGGCCGGGGCTGCTCTCAAGCGGCTCCTGCCCAACCTTGGGGGTCCAGACGCCTCCTGCCGGAGGCTCTACGCGGGGATCGTTCGGTCCATGGCCCTCTACGGGGCGCCGGTGTGGGCGCCGTCGCTGGCAAAGCGACCGGCGTCCATACTGAACGCCTGCCAGAGGGTCATGGCAATACGGATGGTGCGGGGTTACCGCACGATCTCCCGCGAAGCGGCGAGCCTTCTGGCTGGCCTACCACCGTGGGATCTGGAGGCAACAGTCCTTGCACACATGCACGATAAGCGCGTGGAGATGCAACGCCGGGGTGAAAGTCCACTACCGCGACAGGTCGAGGTATGGCGGACAGAGCTCCGGCGGGATCTCACGGTGAAATGGCGTCAGCGACTATCGCAACCCAGTGCTGGGCACGCCACAATTATGGCGGTAAGTCCCCTCTTTGAGGCGTGGCTGGAAAGACCTCACGGCGTCCTTACCTTCCGCATGACGCAGGTCCTCACCGGACATGGCAAGTTCGGGAGGTTCCTGCATCGGATTCGAGCGGAAGAGACGCCCGGGTGCCGCCACTGTGCGGAACGCCCGGAGGACACGGTGGAGCACACAGTTGAAGTGTGCCCTGCTTGGGCGGAGCAACGCCGTGCCCTCGTGGGGGCGATCGGCGGCGGAGACCTCTCGCGCCGGGCCTTGGTTCAGGCCATGGTCCGGAGCGAGGAGGAGTGGCAGGCGGTCGCCTCCTTCTGCGAAGCAGTAATGCTAGCAAAGGAGGAGGCAGACCGCATCAGGCAAAGGCGCCCCCGCCGCCGCCGCCGGGATTCCGATCCCGATTTCCAGCCACCGTAGACGCGGGCTCGCGGACGGCGAGCCATGGGTAGCTCGCTGTCCGATCGTCCGGTAACTGTCCGGACCGAGCCAAGGCGTCGACGGCGCGCACTGTTCCCGCGCGCCTCAAAGAGTTGTCAGCAACAGGAGGGGCCCATCTGGGTCGAAGCCTACCGGGGTCGGGGTTATCCGAAAGGAAACTAGAGCCCCGGTATGAAGGCTAGAAGGAACGGCGCGGGGTTTTTAGTCAGTAAGACTCTGACACTGTCTCCCGCTCCACCCAAGAGCGGGTTTCGTCAATGATGATTTTCCCCGTCGACAAAAAAAAAAAAAAAAAAAAAAGATCGGAGACTCTATACTCGAAGTTGTGGACGATTACGTCTACCTCAGACAGACAATCCAGTTGGGTAGAGCTAATTTCGAGAAAAAGGTCAACTGTCGAATCCGACATAACTATTCAGAACAATTTCTATATTTGTATTGTCATAGTCGCTTAACTATCATCATTGCGATATCTATGTGAGTATGAAGTTCCAGTGGCCGTTTCTGTTTTTTTTTTCATCAGTTGCACTTCATCAAATGTTATTTTTTATATTTACATGCGTAATGCTTATGTTCTCGATAAAAATACTAAAATCACTATATACCCTATAATATTTGAGGTGCTCCCTCAATTCCTCATGGATTACAACATCAAAATGGGACTAATATCGAAGCATATCCTTTGAGGAGATTTTATTTGCAATCCAATTAATCTATCAGAGACGGAGTTTTGAGGTATCAAATATAAAAAACCGGCTGTGAGCGTGTTGGGCCACGCTCAGTGTAGGGTTTCGTAGTTTCCTGTCCGTCACAATAAGTGTCTCCACTTAAGTTACTTAAACACAGTTACAATCAACGACAGACAACGAGCAAGAACAAATACCACCAATGCCAACGAGAGACCAATCGTACAATTCGACAATATAATAGCTCATACTCGAAACAACCCCATTAAATCAGGAAAAATCTTAATTGCGCGAAGTAGCCCAAAGTACAGCGCCGCCTCTTGGGAAATTAGGTTACAAATTTATACAATCTAGACGGGTTATGTATGTTGGATTTTTGGTGGTAATTTTGGATTGCGTGAACCGATTTTAGTCATTCTTTTTTAAACTAGTGTAAACTGTATCATAGGGACCAGTGTCTTCGCCAATTTTTGTAAATAGTATTATGTCATGTAAACTAAGTTAAAAAATAATTTTGTCCAACTTTTCAAAACTGTCCAACCCATCAAGTTCAAAACAATTTTACTAGGAAGTCTTCATAAAGTTCTATTTTTGATTTTTTATTCATACCTAGTCAAGCCATAAGTATTGTCACACATTAAAAACGTTTTTTAGAATGCTGGCCACAAAAAAGTTTATTGAATTTAAATTTCGAATTCTTCATAAAAATAAAAAGGTGTACTTTTTAGAATTTTACTCATTTTTAAATATGGAGTGGAAGCTTAAAGAAGACCGTGTTGCAGTTATTGCGTTGCATCGTTGCGGTTACGCGCCAATTCAAATTTTGATATACCTACTGAAAAATTTTAATTAAACAAAAAGATTTGTTTATCGTACCATCAAACGATACAATGAAGACTCTACTGTAGATGACAAGTCAAGAAGTAGTCGCCCTCGCTCTGTTGGGATTCCAGCGGTAATAAAAGCTGTAAAGGCGCGAAATCAAAGAAATCCCAAACGTAAACAGAAACTGTTGGCCCTTCAGATGGGGTTAAGCAGAACCACGGTGAAAAGATTTAAAAGAAAGAAAAAAAAATATTTTGCTATTATACACGCTATTAGGTATAATTTAAGTAGGTAAGTACTTAATTTTTCATATTAACAATGTATGTATTTATAGTTAAACAAAAATAATTGGAATCTCTTACAGCTTTCTCTATAAAAATTAATTACACTTTTTATTATTATTGATAGGCTCGCGTTTGACCACCAGCTCACCTGACGGTAAGCGATTAGTTACATATTACATAACTAGAAGACAAAGAACAATGTACTCGGCCTGGATGTTCCCTTGTGGAACTTACTCTTACTTCATCGAATTTGATCCATATTGTTTTTTTTTTTATAATAATTGTCTTTTCTCTACGTTTTTTGAACCCGCAAACTTGAGTTTATTAAAATATTAGGTAACTAGCTTTTGCCCGCGGCTTCGCTTGCTTTAAATTCGGGGTAGCATGATTCCTCTTTCCTGATTTAGAACACAGAAGAGAACTCGGAACAGAATATTATTTTAATACGCTACTGTAGACGATATTATACATCTTTCCATTTGGGGATAGAATGTAAAGATTCTGGGCATTGGACACACGCGAACATGCTATACAATTTTCCATGAAAAAAGCACGGCTTTTCTAAGTTCACCCCAGCCACCTTTAATGTTTGTCCTTGCGGTTTATTAATGGTCATAGTGAAACTAAGTTTAAGAGGAAATTGTAGCCTTTTAAACTGGAATGGAAGTTCTGTGGGAATTATTAGGATTTGTGGGTTCATTACATGTTCACCCTTTCCTACGACGACGGTTAAAATAGTGGCGCTAATGATATTGCGGCCAAGTTATGGGCCACGAAGTCTCGTCTCATTACATTATCTTGGGGCGTCCAAATTTTGCATAAGCATGAATAGGACGTGTTTGTTTGATGGGATATGTTTGACCGAGTTTGATTTCGGAAATCGGAAAACCAAACCAATACAACAATACCAAATCGCAAAGCTAAACACGAATACTCGTAGCCAAAAATCGAAAGCAAATTAATAGTCAAATAACAACGTAGTATCGCATGCACTATAGTGTGAAGCGCGGGCCAATGCCCACACTTAAGTACAGATAGAGAGCACACAACGTTAGCGTGTTTCAGAAACCTATAAGCGCCGTCTATGGATTTATACGTTTTGGGAATACATTCATTATGCGTACAGCTAAGGAGTGGAATTCCCTGCCGGAGTCTGTGTTTCCTGATAGCTATAACCTTAGGGGTCTTTAAGTCAAGAGTGAATAGATTGCTTCTAGGCAAGCGTGTTCTATCGTCGGCCACATCATAGCTTACCATCAGGTGAGATAGTGGTCAATCGTGAGCCTATACATTATGAAAAAAAAAAAATTAAAATACTCACGCTATATATCTAACACGTTCACGTTCTTCACTCGCCCGGCGGCTGGGTCTGAAAATATAGACTGGGTGAGTTGACTGTACAGGGTTATTTGTTAACACTAACAATCTTGACTGCAATATTATTTACATCATAAAAAAAACTTTTGTTCTATGACTTTTTACAAAACCTATCCTTCCTGTCGCCACTCCAGAACCTTTCGGCCTCAACGGCCATCTGTTCTGCGAGCAATGTGCCCTGCTCATTGCCACTTAAGTTTGGGGATTCTTCGTGCTATGTCGGCAACCTTGGTTCTCCTGCGGATATCCTCATTTCTGATTCGACCACGCAAGGAAACTCCAAGCATAGCCCTTTCCTTGCTCTTTGGGTGACTTTTGAGCCTTCTGATGAGACCCATTGTGAGCGACCACGTTTCGGTACCATATGTCATCACTGGCAACACGCACTGGTCATAGACTTTCGTTTTGAGACACTGTGGTATATTGGACGAGAAGACACCGCGGCTTCCCAAACGCCGCCCAGCCGAGTCGTGATAAATAACCATGTAGCACCCACTCCTATCAAGATCGGAGACTCTATACTCGAAGTTGTGGACGATTACGTCTACCTCAGACAGACAATCCAGTTGGGTAGAGCTAATTTCGTGAAAAAGGTCAACTGTCGAATCCGACATAACTATTCAGAACAATTTCTATATTTGTATTGTCATAGTCGCTTAACTATCATCATTGCGATATCTATGTGAGTATGAAGTTCCATTGGCCGTTCTTGTTTTTTTTTCATCAGTTCCACTTCATCAAATGTTATTTTTTATATTTAAATGCGTAATGCTTATGTTCTCGATAAAATACTAAAATCACTATATACCCTATAATATTTGAGATGCTCCCTCAATTCCTCATGGATTACAACATCAAAATGGGACTAATATCGAAGCATATCCTTTGAGGAGATTTTATTTGCAATCCAATTAGTCTATCAGAGACGGAGTTTTGAGGTATCAAATATAAAAAACCGACCGTGAGCGTGTTGGGCCACGCTCAGTGTAGGGTTTCGTAGTTTCCTGTCCGTCACAATAAGTGTCTCCACTTAAGTTACTTAAACACAATTACAATCAACGACAGACAACGAGCAAGAACAAATACCACCAATGCCAACGAGAGACCAATCGTACAATTCGACAATATAATAGCTCATACTCGAAACAACCCCATTAAATCAGGAAAAATCTTAATTGCGCGAAGTAGCCCAAAGTACAGCGCCGCCTCTTGGGAAATTAGGTTACAAATTTATACAATCTAGACGGGTTATGTATGTTGGATTTTTGGTGGTAATTTTGGATTGCGTGAACCGATTTTAGTCATTCTTTTTTAAACTAGTGTAAACTGTATCATAGGGACCAGTGTCTTCGCCAATTTTTGTAAATAGTATTATGTCATGTAAACTAAGTTAAAAAATAATTTTGTCCAACTTTTCAAAACTGTCCAACCCATCAAGTTCAAAACAATTTTACTAGGAAGTCTTTATAAAGTTCTATTTTTGATTTTTTATTCATACCTAGTCAAGCCATAAGTATTGTCACACAGTAAAAACGTTTTTTTTAGAATGCTGGCCACAAAAAAGTTTATTGAATTTAAATTTCGAATTCTTCATAAAAGTAAAAAGATGTACTTTTTAGAATTTTACTCATTTTTAAATATGGAGTGGAAGCTTAAAGAAGACCGTGTTGCAGTTATTGCGTTGCATCGTTGCGGTTACGCGCCAATTCAAATTTTGATATACCTACTGAAAAAATTTAATTAAACAAAAAGATTTGTTTATCGTACCATCAAACGATACAATGAAGACTCTACTGTAGATGACAAGTCAAGAAGTAGTCGCCCTCGCTCTGTTGGGATTCCAGCGGTAATAAAAGCTGTAAAGGCGCGAATTCAAAGAAATCCCAAACGTAAACAGAAACTGTTGGCCCTTCAGATGGGGTTAAGCAGAACCACGGTGAAAAGATTTAAAAGAAAGAAAAAAATATTTTGCTATTATACACGCTATTAGGTATAATTTAAGTAGGTAAGTACTTAATTTTTCATATTAACAATGTATGTATTTATAGTTAAACAAAAATAATTGGAATCTCTTACAGCTTTCTCTATAAAAATTAATTACACTTTTTATTATTATTGATAGGCTCGCGTTTGACCACCGGCTCACCTGACGGTAAGCGATTAGTTACATATTACATAACTAGAAGACAAAGAACAATGTACTCGGCCTGGACGTTCCCTTGTGGAACTTACTCTTACTTCATCGAATTTGATCCATATTGTTTTTTTTTTAATAATAATTGTCTTTTCTCTACGTTTTTTGAACCCGCAAACTTGAGTTTAATAAAATATTAGGTAACTAGCTTTTGCCCGCGGCTTCACTTGCGTTAAATTCGGGGTAGCATGATTCCTCTTTCCTGATTTAGAACACAGAAGAGAACTCGGAACAGAATATTATTTTAATACGCTACTGTAGACGATATTATACATCTTTCCATTTGGGGATAGAATGTAAAGATTCTGGGCATTGGACACACGCGAACATGCTATACAATTTTCCATGAAAAAAGCACGGCTTTTCTAAGTTCACCCCAGCCACCTTTAATGTTTGTCCTTGCGGTTTATTAATGGTCATAGTGAAACTAAGTTTAAGAGGAAATTGTAGCCTTTTAAACTGGAATGGAAGTTCTGTGGGAATTATTAGGATTTGTGGGTTCATTACATGTTCACCCTTTCCTACGACGGTTAAAATAGTGGCGCTAATGATATTGCGGCCAAGTTATGGGCCACGAAGTCTCGTCTCATTACATTATCTTGGGGCGTCCAAATTTTGCATAAGCATGAATAGGACGTGTTTGTTTGATGGGACATGTTTGACCGAGTTTGATTTCGGAAATCGGAAAACCAAACCAATACAACAATACCAAATCACAAAGCTAAACACGAATACTCGTAGCCAAAAATCGAAAGCAAATCAATAGTCAAATAACAACGTAGTACCGCATGCACTATAGTGTGAAGCGCGGGCCAATGCCCACACTTAAGTACAGATAGAGAGCACACAACGTTAGCGTGCTTCAGAAACCTATAAGCGCCGTCTATGGATTTATACGTTTTGGGAATACATTCATTATGCGTACAGCTAAGGAGTGGAATTCCCTGCCGGAGTCTGTGTTTCCTGATAGCTATAACCTTAGGGGTCTTTTAGTCATGAGTGAATAGATTGCTTCTAGGCAAGCGTGTTCTATCGTCGGCCACATCATAGCTTACCATCAGGTGAGATAGTGGTCAATCGTGAGCCTATACATTATGAAAAAAAAAATTAAAATACTTACGCTCTATATGTAACACGTTCACGTTCTTCACTCGCCCGGAAGCTGGGTCTGAAAATATAGACTGGGTGAGTTGACTGTACAGGGTTATTTGTTAACACTAACAATCTTGACTGCAATATTATTTACATCATAAAAAAAAAAACTTTTGTTCTATGACTTTTTACAAAACAAACCTTCAAGATTTCATTGTTCTAACCAACACATTTCAAATCTGTATTTTGATTTATCTACCTACGTCGGTATGAAGCAACGCAGGTGAATCAAGCATCCTCGCTGCCGTATCCCCACTCCCCTCTGCTATTGTACTGTCGCTTGCTTCGCATAGACTTCTTAATATTTAGAACGTTCCGTTAAATATTTTTATCTGATAAACTAAATTTTGATAATTTTTTTAAGATCTTAAAATAAAACCGGTTGTTTATGATTTTATTAACATAGTCCTTAGAGTTTGCTAGTGTTTAACAAATAACCCGTACGTACTAAAAAGACTTGGTTAATTTTAAGCCAGTTTTAATAGTGCTTTGTTAATACTCACGGCGGTGGCGGTGTCGGGATAGGATCGGGCATATTTGTCGCGGTGTCCTTCTGCAGTACCCTAAAAAAAGGTTCAAAAGGTTATTTATTTTATTCTTTATTACCGAATAAATTAATTCTACTACAATAATCATAAAATATATCTAGCTTTTGCCCGCGCAGCTTCGCTACCGCTCTTACTACGCTCTCTACCGTACTCTACCCTACTCTACCCTACTCTACCGTACTCTACCGTACTCTACCGTACTCTACCGTACTCTACCGTACTCTACCCTACTCTACCCTACTCTACCGTACTCTACCGTACTCTACCCTACTCTACCCTACTCTACCCTACTCTACCCTACTCTACCCTACTCTACCCTACTCTACCCTACTCTACCCTACTCTACCCTACTCTACCCTACTCTACCCTACTCTACCCTACTCTACCCTACTCTACCCTACTCTACCCTACTCTACCCTACTCTACCCTACTCTACCCTACTCTACCCTATTCTACCCTACTCTACCCTACTCTACCCTACTCTACCCTACTCTACCCTACTCTACCCTACTCTACCCTACTCTACCCTACTCTACCCTACTCAACCCTACATTACCCTACTCTTCACTACTCTACTTTACCAAACTTCACATAAACCATGTATTAAATAGTCCGAACAAAGCCTAAACATTTGGTTTGGATAGGTGAGCCCGTTCTTAAGTATAAAATAACAACGAAAAGTGGCATTGATTTTTATATATATAGATAGATAGATACATTTTAACAATCAAATATTATAAATTAGTTTTTGCCTGCGGCTTCGCTCGCGTTGAATTCGGGGTGACACGGTTCTTCTTTCCAGATTTAGAACACAGAAGAGAACTCGGAACAAAATATTATTTTAATACGCTTCTGTAGGCATTGGACACACGCGAACATACTACATACAAATGTCCATAGTAAAAGCCATCTTTAATGTTTGTCCTTGCGCTTTGTTAATGTAAATAGCAAAACTAAGCTTAAGAGGAAATTGTATCTTTTTAAACTGCCCGGGAGATCTATGGGAATTATTGGGATTCGTGGAATAGCCAAAAATCGAAAGCAAATCAATAGTTAAATAAAAGAGTTTGGGTACCGCATGCACTATAGTGTTAAGCGCGGGCCAATGCCCGCACTTAGGTACAGATAGACAGCACACAACGTTAGCGTGTTTCAGAAACCGATTACCGCCATCTATTCGGAATTCATATGAGTAACACTTATTTATGTTTCACATTCATCACATTCGAATGTTGATTTTTATAGAACCTCTACCTACTGATTTTGCGGAGAGTCTCACACAAATTACCATCCCTTATTTTAGGAGCAGGGGGAACATTTCCAAAAAAAATAGCAGGTATTTTTCGTTGGTAACAAAGAGTCTGTGTACCGATTTTTAGCTTCCTACCTTGAAAACTGCTAAGTCACCCAAAAATAATTTACCCCCTCTTTTAAGAGGCTGGGGGCAATTTCCCAAAAAATAAAAATGATGCACTATTTTTTTGTTAGTCACAAATAGTCTGCATACCAAGTTTTAGCTTTCTACCTTGAAAATTGCGGAATGCTCCATACAAACTTCCACCCCCCATTTTAGGGAAGTGGTTAGAAAGCTATATCACTCACCATCCCTTCAACTATCTCCACTTTAAAAATCACGTCAATTCATCACTCCATTTTGCCATGGATGACGGATGGACGGAGAAACACACACTTTCCCATTTATAATAATATTAGTATGGATTAATAGGTATATTTATTTGTTTATTTTCTTCATCTTACAATATTATCAGTACTTACGAATTGATTTTTTAATAATTTTTAAACTTTATATTGAAAGTTATTCATTTTTTAACACGCTTTTATTAGTTTCACCTGTATGTTTGTATGTATGTTTGTAACCGACCCCTTTGAGCTCGATTTTGTTTTGAACGATCAGATTTAATTCAAACTTTGCACACCTATCAAAGATTGCAAATGCAATGCAATAATCCGATCAAAATATCCGATTATCCTTATTATCGCCGGGATTAATTAATTTCTTTCTACTAAAACTAAAAAAGGAAAAATAAATAATGGTTTAAAAAACTAAAACATATACATTTATTTCATTTTTACACTATTCTTAATCCAAATTTATTGAATTTTATTTTCTGTTTTTTAGTTTGATTTCCTATAAAAGCGTGTTTTTTTTAGTTTGTTTAAACTATTATTTATTTTTTCATAGCGTTTTGTTTTTTCTGTTACATCAACATATTCATCACTAGTGAATGAACTGGATAGAGATGAGCGTGTTAAATATAGGAACCACAATCTACCAACGGATACACCACCATGTTGTTTTTGCTGTTTACGCAAAAAACGAGCAGAAGCCTGCTTCAGCCTGCCTAAACTGTTCAATACAGAACTCGTTAGATGTTTAACGAGGTCAAATATCTGGGTATCATCCCAGACAGCAAGTTAAACTGGAGCACTCATCTAAACTACAAACTAAACGGCTTACAGCATCTGGCAATGCAGGAAAAAGAAAAATGAGTGGGGCCTATTCCCCAAAAAACATTTTCTTGTTATATAGCGTAGTAATTCGGCCCATGGTTACTTATAGGGCCGTGATATGGAGGCCCCGCACCAAGCTAACTGCAGCCATAAAAACCTCTGTAGAACACAGGGACGTGCGAGCAATACAAGCAAAAAAGCCCGGCTTGCGGTAAAATTTCATGACACCTAACATCTAAGTCATTGAACTTAATAAAATAATTATTTAAAATAAAATCTAAACTTTAAACTTCGCGCGTAATTGAAAATTCATTCATTAGTTACGATACGCTAATACAAGTTCTACGCAACTTACCCAGCGTTCCCAATCGAGATAAAAGTGAATCGCGAATCCGACTAAATTCAATAGTCACAACATATAAGGACAATTGAATAATAATTGTGACGTTGCGCGTTGGTCGGGTTCGCGGTATGATCACTTCTGTCGCAATTCGAAACGCACGGGTGATGCAACGTAACAACATTGCCATCTCCGATCTCGCTCTAACGCATAAGGCATTTACGGGGCTTGCTCTTCCATTGCACTTTTCCCTATAAAAACACAAAAAATGTGAGTTTGTGTTTTGTAAATATTATAATGTGTGAAAACACTCGTCGAACAGTTTTAAGTTAATAAATGCCAGGCTTCGGAAATTTTATCAATGAAATTTTTACGCATATTGCGAGTATTAGCGAGGCGCCAATTGTTCCTTGTGACGGATTGAAATGTGTGGAAAAAATACTTAGCCAGGTAAAACCTTTGAGTTTTAAAGATAAATATGATCTCGTAACTTCACCTAAACATCAGGGGTATGTTTAGGTGAAGTTACGACATCATTTTTATATTTCTCAGAAAACTAAATCACATAGTAGGCAGTTTCATCGCTCAGTTTACAGTGGATTGTAGGTTGCTCGCATTTAAATAAATAATTATTCTGTTGGTGTTGCATATTTTTCTCAAACGATAAGAATACTTGGAATACTTCAGGTTATAGTGACTTAAATAATTTGGCTGGTGCCATGAAAATACATCAGAATTCTCAAAAGCACTTGAATTCAGTTATTTCGTTCTGCAGTTTTGGTAAAACGCGAATAGAAACTTCTATTTCTCGACAGTTAAGTGACGAAATTTCTAAGTACAATATGCGTGTAGAACACAATCGCGCTGTTTTTCAAAGATTAGTTGATGTTGTGTGTTTCTTAGCGCTACAGTAACTTCTTTTTCGAGGTCACGATGAGTCTAAAACCTCATTTAAATAAAGGTAATTTCTCTTTTTCGACAGTTAAGTGTTATGTGTGTGTTAAAGAACGAAAAGCTAATAAATGCTGTTTCAATTGTGAGTATTTGCCAATAATATTCCATATCGTAAACAATTATTCAATGATGAATTTTATTAAATACTACGTACGGATTAATACATTCTTTTGTGCGCCATCTAGTGGATTTTTCTGAAATCAACTAGAATGTTGTGAGCGAGTTGCCAAAAATATCAATAGATGGCTCTTTTTCTTTTTTTTTTTAAAGTACCAATATATATTTACTTAATTTCTAACAGTAAAAAAAATCAAATGTACCTATTAAAATCAGCATTACAGTAAGAAATTTTGTTTTTCGGAATATTAGGTGTGGGTAGGTTGATGTTAATGAGTCAAGATTCCTTGACTTGCCCCCTCTAAAAGCACCTGGCACGCCACTGTAGAACACGTCATGCAGAGGCTGACCTGCACGGCGATTACGAGCTGCATGAGGACTACCATCTTCAACCCCCCCCAACTCTCGAAGCCATACTGGGACTCCCCCACTCCACCTATTCCTACACGTCCTCTTGTATTTTTAAAGGAGGTTCTATGTTCGGCTAAACGTATTTTTTTTAGTAGTTAGTTCCAACTCTTGTAACCGAATAATTCTACCATGTACAGGTGGATTCGCAGTCAAGCACTAGTTTATACCAATAAAAAAAAATGTACATATTTTAGTACGATTTTGTACGCTTCATTAAATGTTTGTACCTCACTCGGTTTATACGGAATTTCACGATATTGGTATTATTATTTTATTTATTTATTATTATATACATATAAATTATATTTTATTATTACTATGAGCCCGTTGTGCACAAACATATTTAAAAAAAAACCATGATTTATCCCATCAACTACAGATTTTCTTACATATTAAAAAAAAAATATCAATACATGTTATAAAACAAAGTCTGTATATTCACAATAAACTCAAAAACTGCTGCACCGATTTTCAAGCGGTTTACACGACTCGATAGGGTGAGAATCACGCTATCGAGGAAGGTGTTAGTATATAATTTGTTAAGATTTTGTATTTATTTCTGTGTACATTAACAATATTTGTTGAAGGTGTCGGAAAAAAATAAGAAGAAAGGGTAACCGTGTTACCCCGAATTCAACGCGAGCGAAGCTGCGGGCTAAACCTAGTCTGTATAGTAAAAGAGTTAATACATAGGTAATCTAATATGGGTTGCACTTACTTGAAGCCGTGTTTTGGGCAGTTCTCATCCGGTACTGTGGGTATATTCCTGTAAAGACACACAATATAATTAATGATTTACTTATGCAAACAAGAACCAATCTTCACAAATCCCAAAATTGAGATAAGGACACAGACGTTTAACAATTATGCCTTCTATCAACCCTGCAAAGATCAAAATATTATAATAACTTTGATAGAATACACATTTCTATGACAAGGTTACCAACCAACATGTGTAATTATTCGGGTAAAATGTAATGTAATGCAGACAACACTGGTTGAATAATCAAGGTTGATTAAGAGATCTTGATCATTGTTTAGGTACTATATTTGATGTTATAAAAAGAATCGAAAATACGTTTTATTTAAACGATTTAATATTATTAGGGAACTTTTTAACAATAAAAAATGCAAAAGATTTCCGTTTAGAATATAGTCCCTTTAATGATATCCTAGTTACAAAAGTAGGATACATTTGCAAAGATATGATAGTGTCATACGTAAGTATAAAGTAATAACATAAATCTAGAATAAGAGAAATCTCGTAAGAGAAATCGTAAGAGAAATCTGATTCTAAATATTTTATTCCGCTTATATTTCATTATCACTAGCATAACATTACGATCAACATCTGTTGTAGAATTATAATTATCTCAAGAAACAAGTGAATGACAACTAAAACTTATGTTGCCGACAACAGATTTTTTATTTTGTATAAAAATAGATTGACTTTTAAATAGACTATAGTTATCCAAAAAACTAACAAGATCCATGATGTCTCTTAATTACCCAACAAGAAATAAGGAGCCCTTGATTAACCTTATTAAAAGGTTGTCGACATAAGTGTATCTCACTAACGCCGACAAATAACAGAATGGTCAAAGTTTTTAAAAGCAGACGTAACTTTATTAAAAACATGAGTTACTCAGCAATTTAGTGAAGACTGTCGTGAAAAAATGAGAATTTTGTCTACCGCAAAAGTCAACCAATATTTTCTTACAAAATTAAATTTACGCACCAAACATCAAAAAGATACATATAATAAATGTGACTTTTATGAAAGTCAAATTCATGTGTCGATGGAACCAAATAGAGCTGGCATTGAACAGAAATGAGAAGTGTATCAAAAAATTGCAAAATCTTTACGTAACCAATTGAGAACTGATAAGAACCTAGTTAAAGACGATCCCATCTTAGCGCCTGCGCTCACTTCAGACTAGACGTTTTGTACAAAACAATTTCGTCTAAGACTACTTACTCTAATAAAACTGTTTTGTCTACGACTCAAGGAGCTAGGGCTGTTGATAAAATATCGAAATATCGATATTATCGCAGTACTCAAACAACTGAACATATAAACATGTATTACCTGAGATGGTTTTTTTATTTTTTTGTCGACGGGGAAAATCATCTTTGACGAAACCCGCTCTTGGGTGGAGCGGGAGACAGTGTCAGACTCTTACTGACTAAAAACCCCGCGCCGTTCCTTCTAGCCTTCATACCGGGGTACGAGCTCCCTTTCGGTCAACCCTGTCCCCAGTAGGCCTCGACCCAGCTGGGCCCCTCCTGCTGCTGACAACTGCTTGAGGCGCGCGGGAACAGTGCGCGCCGTCGACGTCTTAGACTCGGTCCATTACCGGACTATCGGACAGCGAGCTACCCATAGCTCGCCGTCCGCGAGCCTGCGTCTACGGTGGCCGGAAATCGGGATCGGAATCCCGGCGACGGCGGCGAGGGCGCCGTTGCCTGATGCGGTCGGCCTCCTCCTTTGCAAGCATTACTGCTTCGCAGAAGGAGGCGACCGCCTGCCATTCCTCCTCGCTCCGGACCATGGCCTCGACCAAGGCCCGGCGCGAGAGGTCTCCGCCGCCGATCGCCCCCATGAGGGCACGGCGATGCTCCGCCCAGGCAGGGCACACCTCGACTGTGTGCTCCACCGTGTCCTCCGGGCGTTGCGCACAGCGGCGACACCCGGGCGTCTCTTCCGCCTGAATCCGATGCAGGTACCTCCCGAACTTGCCATGTCCGCTGAGGACCTGCGTCATGCGGAAAGTAAGGACGCCGTGAGGTCTTTCCAGCCACGCCTCAAAGAGGGGACTTACCGCCATAATCGTGGCGTGCCCAACCTGAGATGGTGACAACCATACGCAAATGCACAATATACTTAATAAAATATGCGAAAAACTATAAATGAGCCTATAAAATTTGAGGGTTGCCCTCAATTTCTCTAAGATCCCATCATCAGATCCTAACTTGGTGACAATAGAACCACTTCAGAACTATCTACTTTTGCACAAAAAAAGAATTTTGAAAATCTGTCTACAATTGGCGAAGTTTTCGATGAACAAACATACAAATAAAAAAGAAAACATACGGACATCCGAACATAGTACCTACCTCTTTCTTTTTGTGAAGTCGGTAAAAAGGGATCAATTTAAAAGTCGGGATATCTGATCAATACGTTCTGTATTTGGATATCCTATATAAACCTATTTGTGGCTTTTTTTTTAGTCGATGGGGATAATCATCTTATGACAAAACCCGCTCTTGGGTGGAGCGGGAGATAGTGGTGTCAGACTCTTACTGACTAAAAACCCCACCCCGTTCCTTCTAGCATTCATACCGGGGCTCGAGTTTCCTTACAGATAACCCCGGCCCAGTAGGCTTCGACCCAGCTGGTCCCCTCCTGTTGCTGACAACTCTTTGAGGCGCGCGGGAACAGTGCGCGCCGTCGTCGTCTTGGGCTCGATCCGGACAGTTACCGGACGCTCGGACAGCGAGCTACCCATGGCTCGCCGTCCGCGAGCCCGCATCTACAGTGGCTGGAAATCGGGATTGGAATCCCGGTGGGGCGGCGGCGAGGGCGCCGTTGCCTGATGCGGTCGGCCTCCTCCTTTGCTAGCATTACTGCTTCGCAGAAGGAGGCGACCGAGGCGTAGTGACTACATAATACTGGCCTATTGGTCTAGTGGTTAGTGACCCTGACTGCTATGCCGGAGGTCGTGGGTTCGATTCCCACCCAGGACAAATGTTTGTGTGATGAGCATAATCATTTGTTCTGTGTCTGGGTGTAATTTATCCATAATATGTATGTATTTAGAAATATATAAGTATGTTTATCAGTTGTCTAGTACCCATAACACAAGCTCTGCTTAGCTTGGGACTAGACGGCGTTGTGTGATAGTTGTGGAATATTATTATTATTATTATTTCCTTTATTCGTTGTACAAACATATAAATTATATTTTTAAATATTTAAATAAAAACTACAAAAACATTTAAAAATATAAAAAATAGTGTCCCACCGGTTTCGGGAACAGGGTCCAAGCTACCGGCGGTCAGGGCTCCAGAGAAAGGAACCTCCTGACTATACGAGCCGTGTCCAGGAGTACCGCTTTTTGAATCAAGCCCTTGATCCAGCCGCCTAACGAGAGCCTCCTAAGGTGTTGGTCGAGGCTCTTGGCTATTAAGCCATTGGCTGAAACGACTATCGGTACAATAATCGCTGAATCCACTTCCCACATGTCGACAACCTCGCGAGCCAAGTCAATATACTTGATTTGTTTATCTTTCTCGGCTTTCACGAGGTTCTCGTCATGTGGAACGGATATGTCAACAATCATTGCACGCCTCTCGCTTCGGTCCACCACCACTATATCAGGCTTATTGGCTACAATAGTCCTGTCAGTGATGATGGACCGGTCCCAGTATAACGTGATATCGCCATTATCGAGAACTGGGTCGGGCACATACCTGTAGTATGGCACCTCCGATTCCACAAGAGAATACTTCAGAGCAAGTTGCTGATGGATAATCCTGGCTACAAGGTTATGTCTATGCAAGTATTCTCCGTTAGCTAGACGAGAACAACCAGAGATAATGTGGCGGATTGATTCACCCGGTCGGTGACATGCCCGACAGATGTCAACCGTGCCGTCCTACACAATAAATCTCCGGTAGTTATTCGTCATGATAACTTCGTCCATAATTGCACAGACAAAACCTTCGGTTTCCCCAAAGAGGTCACCGACGCGCAGCCAGGCTACGGACGCTAGTTGGTCTACATCGGGCCCATGAAGGGCCCGGAAAAAGCGTCCGTGAAGTTCCTTACTCTGCCATACTTCCTTGCGTACGTTAGTGTCAAGCACTACAGGTTTGCGCCAGTTCTCGTTAGCCAAGGAGAGCGGGGTGAGTCCCTTGTCCACTGCCACTACATCACGATGCATACCCACGTCGGCGGCTAGGAAGTATTCCCTAAGACTGCATACCTCGCGATTGTGCAGGGTCTTAGCGTTTAAAAAGCCTCGACCCCCACACTTCCGCGGGATATACAGTCTCATTACCGACGACCGAGGTTGATGCATTCGATATGCAGTCAGCAGTGTACGAACCCTCCTATCCAGGGCATCAAGTTCCGTTTGAGTCCATTTGAGTACACCGAAAGCGTACATCAATACCGGCATGACCCAACCGTTGAAGGCACGCACCTTGTTACCACCTGACAGAAGACTATTAAGTACCTTCTTCAGGCGGCCAAAGAAGCGATCCTTCAACGATTGCTTCATGTCAGTGGCATTGATGCCTAACGCTTCCGACATACCCAAATACTTGTAGGTTTCGGTTGGGGAGAGGGATCTCAGGTTTATGGAATCCGAGAGTTGGGTACCCATGGATTCCACTATCTCCCCTCGCTTTATATGCATGACCGCACATTTGTCCACACCAAACTCCATCCTGATGGCACTACTGAAGGTTTCAGTTACCTTCAGTAGCTCCATCAGTTGCAGATTGTTGGGGGCAAAAAGCTTTAAGTCATCCATATAAAGGAGGTGAGATATAACCTGACCACCTCTCTTTAACCTATAGCCTAGGCCTGAATTCTCCAGCAGTGTGCTGAGAGGATTCAAGGCTAGGCAGAACCAAAGCGGACTCAAACTGTCACCCTGGAATATGCCTCGCTCAATCCTTATCGCTTCGTTGTTCCTCTGGGTATGTCGACATCCTGGATAGCGAAGGACCGTCCTCCATTGCCACATACATGATATCAGGAAGGTGCGAAGAGTTGCATCAACTTTATACAACTCCAGCACCCTCATGAGCCATGTATGAGGAACTGAGTCATAGGCCTTCTTATAGTCTATCCAACATGTCGACAGATCCTTTCGGGAACGCCGAACCTGTTGGCTAATGGCCATATCAATGAGGAGTAGCTCCTTAGTACCGCGGGACCCATTCCTACATCCATTTTGAGAGACAGACATGATGGTGTTATTATCTACATGTTGGTTAATTTTTTCTCTCAAAATGGATGTAAGAACCTTGTAAACTGTCGGCAAACACGTTATCGGCCGATAGTTTTTGGGTTCCGCGGTGCTACCAGATTTGTGGAGCAGGTGGGTAACTCCTGTTGTAAGAAACTCGGGTAGCGAACCAGACTCTAAGGCGGTCTGATACTGAGATGCCAAACGAGCGTGCGACCTTTGAAGCCACTTTATCCAAAAGTTGTGCAGCCCATCCGGCCCTGGAGATTTCCAATTAGGCAACGGACGGACTGCACGGGCCACATCCTGGGGGCTGATTGTGATTGCCCCCATTTCTGGTATCGATTCGCACGCTCGTTCGACCTCTCGAGTCCAACCACCTTCAGTATGACAGACAGGCACCGACCAGATGTTGCGCCAAAACGAACACATGGCGTCATCATCTGGTAGGCACGTGTCAGTCACACCTAGGTCCGGTTGCTCCCAAGCCCTGTATACCCACCTTTCATTACTCCGGAATGTGCTGTTCTGGATGTACCGCTCAACCCGCCGCTTATACCTTCGTATACGGTTTGCCCATGCATACACCTTCTGCTTCAGGAAGTCGATGCGCTCTGTGACACGTGACATATAGTCTCGGGGGCTTATGTCAGTCCCAGAAAATGCCCGTCTCACAAAGCGCATCACTCGTGGGCGAGTGTTGCCCTCCCTGAAGCAGATCAGCTTGCCGATGAGTGCTCTGGCCCCACCAATACGACGCTCGATCCTGCACTGCCAGGCCGGCACAGCTGATTTTGGTCGTGTAGCTACGTCACTGTTTGGAAATTTAACGTGAGCTACACGACATGCCGCTACAGCCGCGCAGTACATGATCGAGTGTGTATCGGTGAGATCTTCGCAGTTATCAAAATAGTTTGACAACTGCGAATCCAGAGCAGCCACCAGCGCCTTATTCTTATTATGCATGGGCAAACGCGGTAAACGCGGTCTAAGTTCAAGCGGCATATTGCGATACTCGTGAATAGCACACTCCAAAGCACTCCTCAATTCATTGTTATATTGGGTACTTACATGTGTAACCATGTCAGTGCTCTCCTCGTCAGCGTGGTTGGGGAGATGGTTGGTATGTTATTATTATTATTATAATACTAGTAGATATCTGAATTAATAAGTTTTAACGGTGTCGGTGAAAAAGAAAACAACGTGAAAGGAATGTTACAAGTAACACTACAGCCAGCAAATAGCGAATTTACTTGCGACACGAACGTCATCGTTATGAATAACTTGATCAAGCGACTGCCAAATAACACGTTTACTAAACCAACAACATGGTACAATGTCCAAGAAATACAATTGGCTGATCCGGAGTTTCATATAAACAGTCCCGTAGACATGCTTCTAGGTGCAAATGTTTATAGCAAGACAATGTTAGGAGGAATCCTAAGAAGAGACAACGACAAGCAACCAATCGGCCAACAGACGCAACTAGGATGGTTACTCTGTGGATTCATGAAAACACATTACCAATGCAAAGAAGTTCTCAACAATACAAAAGACCTTGTGAAATATTGGGAGAGCGAAGACATTAACCAGAAAATAGAGATGTCCAACGACAACCATGAGAGTTACAGTTCTTTATTAAAACCACTAAGAGGCTTGAGGACGGAAGGTATGAAGTCCGACTACCGCTTAAGCCAGAACACAGAGAACACAGTACACTTTTCTGCATGTACTTACATAGCATAGTATAGTCGGCCTTATAATGTTCCCACTGCTGGGACTCAGGCCTCCTCTCTAGAAGAGGGACCTTACTTGTGTTACCTTGTCTTAATCTGACGCACTCGAGTTTTTCCGATGATCAATTGTTTTTTACTCATCTGCCGGGCTGCCCTCAATGAACACCACGCAAGTAGGCCGTTGCAAACACAACCTGCCAAAGTGGGGGATTATAGACCCATCCAACACCCAGTGCGAGCGCAGAGCTCCGCACCAGACGATGGCCCACTTATGAGTGTCCAAAGTGTTCCATTAGCTGCACTAAATGATCAGAGATCACGTGCTCGAGAATGGAATTACTTCATACATAGGTAATCTAATATGGGTTGCACTTACTTGAAGCCTTGTTGCGACCAGTTCTGGTACAGCACTTTGGGTATGTTACTCGTACTGTAGGATTGACTGCTGTAAAGACACACAATATAATTAATAAAATATGCAAACACGAACCAATCTACACAAATATCAAAATTGAGATAAGCGCACAGAAGGTTGTAAGGGGGTGTATACGGGGCCCAATCAACATCTGTCGGGACCCAAGCCAACCTCACCTGCACGTGGTACACCCTGCTGAAAAACAGACGAGGCTATGGCGACCCGCCAACCCGCACTGGACCAGCGTGGCGGGTTATGGTCCAAACCCCCCCAATGACTAGTAATATAAGGCACAGGCCCCAAGTGCCCGGCGACTCCACCGGTTGTGCTGACGTGGACGGGCGTAGGCGCAACCCTGGGGTCAGGGGTGCTAAAAATCTCCGGGCGAGAACGTCTAACCGTCGACGACTGGACCTGGCAACGTTTAACGCACGCACACTCCGGTCCGACGAGAAGATCACCGAACTGGAGGAAGAGTTGAGCGGGTTACGATGGAGTATTGTGGGATTATCTGAAGTCCGAAGACAGGGGGAGGACACGATAATCCTCGAATCCGGTAACCTGCTCTATTTCCGGGAGGGTGACCAGCAGTCCCAAGGTGGTGTCGGGTTTATTGTCCACAGGTCCCTCGTGAACAATGTGGTGAGGATCGAGAGTGTGTCGGCCAGGGTGGCGTACCTTATACTCAGAATATCTTCAAGATATTCGCTGAAGGTCATACAAGTTTACGCCCCGACCTCGGCACACCCCGACGACGAAGTGGAGTCCATGTATGAGGATATATCCAGAGTCATGCATGGCTCTAAGACTCACTTCACCGTGGTCATGGGGGACTTTAATGCGAAACTGGGCAAACGAGACGGTGATGAGCTGCGAGTGGGGCAATTTGGATTTGGACATCGGAACCGCCGGGGACACCTACTGGCTAGTTTTATGGAGAAGAAGAGCCTCTACATGATGAACTCCTTCTTCAGAAAGTGTGAGCACAGGAAGTGGACGTGGCTAAGCCCTGATGGTGTAACAAAAAATGAGATTGACTTCATCATGTCGACGAAGAAGCAAATATTCAATGATGTCTCTGTGATCAATACGGTGAAAACCGGGAGTGATCACCGTATGGTAAGAGGCACATTGAATATTAATGTCAGGCTTGAAAGATCTCGACTGATGAAGTCTACGCTCCGTCCTGCACAGATCCAGATCCAAAACTCCGAGAGCTTTCAGCTCGAACTTCAAAATCGTTTCGAGTGCCTAGAAAGCTCCGTGGACAAATATAATGATGGGTTCGTGGAAGCTGTCCATACAGTCGGGTCTCAGTTCTTTAAGATTCGTACAAGTAAGACCAAAAGGCTTACAGATCAAACTCTCGAGCTCATGAAGAAGAGGCGTGAAATAACTTTGCAGTCTTCAGATGACGTGTGCACGTACCGGCGGCTCAATAAACGGATCTCGAAGTCTCTGAAACGCGACCTTCGCAGATTTAATACCGAGAGGATTAAAGACGCGATTGAGCGGAATAAGGGCTCCAAAGTATTTGCACGGGATCTGTCTATTGGGCAGAGCCAGCTCACGAAACTGAAGACCGATGATGGCAGAGTTATATCCGCCAAATCAGAGCTTCTGGGAGAGATCGAGGCTTTTTATGGACAGTTATACACGTCAGTCTCCAAACCCGATACAAATCTAGCAAACGACCCAAGAGCTAGATTGACTCGACACTACACTGAAGATATCCCGGACGTCAGCCTGTACGAGATAAGGATGGCTCTGAAGCAGTTGAAGAACAACAAGGCGTCGGGTGAGGACGGAATTACGGCTGAGCTCCTGAAGGCGGGTGGAAAACCGGTCCTAAAGGCCCTTCAGAAGTTATTCGATTCCGTCATACTCGAGGGAAAAACGCCGCAGGCATGGAGCAGAGGTGTGGTGGTACTTTTCTTCAGGAAGGGTGAAAATACCCTGCTTAAGAATTACAGGCCCATCTCACTTCTGAGCCATGTCTACAAGCTGTTTTCAAGGGTCATCACGAACCGTCTCGCGCGCAGGTTTGACGACTTCCAGCCTCCCGAACAAGCCGGATTCCGAAAAGGTTTCAGCACCGTAGACCACATTCATACGCTGCGGCAGGTTAAGACCGAGGAGTATAACCTGCCTCTTTGCCTAGCGTTTGTGGACTACGAGAAAGCCTTTGATTCGATTGAGACTTGGGCGGTGCTGCAGTCTCTCCAACGGTACCAAATTGACTATCGGTACATCGAGGTGCTGAAGTGTTTGTACGAAAACGCCACTATGTCAGTCCGACTACAGGACCAGATCTCGAAACCTATCCTTTTGCAGCGGGGTGTGAGGCAGGGAGACGTTATTTCTCCGAAACTGTTCACCGCCGCAATGGAAGATCTTCAAGGTCTTCAAGGAGTCTTCAAGGTTCTGGACTGGAGTGGACTAGGCATTAATGTCAATGGCGAGTACATCACTCACCTTCGGTTTGCTGACGACATAGTAGTCATGGCTGAGACTATGGAGGAGCTCAGCACAATGCTCAATGACCTCAGTAGAGCTTCCGAAAGAGTGGGTCTTAAAATGAACATGGATAAAACCAAAATCATGATTAACAACCATGTAGCGCCTACTCCTATCAAGATCGGAGACTCTACACTCGAAGTTGTGGAAGATTACGTCTACCTCGGACAGACAGTCCAGTTAGGTAGGTCGAACTTCGAGAAAGAGGTCAACCGTCGAATCCAACTCGGCTGGGCGGCGTTCGGGAAGCTACGCGGTTTCTTCTCGTCCAATATACCACAGTGTCTCAAGACGAAAGTCTATGATCAGTGCGTGTTGCCAGTGATGACATATGGCTCCGAAACGTGGTCGCTCACAATGGGCCTCATCAGAAGGCTTAAAGTCACCCAAAGGGCAATGGAAAGGGCTATGCTCGGGGTTACCTTGCGTGATCGAATCAAAAATGAAGACATCCGCAGGAGAACTAAGGTTGCCGACATAGCGCAAAGAATTGCCAAACTTAAGTGGCAATGGGCAGGGCACATTGCTCGCAGAACAGATGGCCGTTGGGGCCGAAAGGTTCTGGAGTGGCGACCGCGTACCGGAAGACGCAACGTTGGAAGGCCTCCAACAAGGTGGTCTGATGACCTGGTGAAGGTTGCGGGAAGCCGATGGATGCGAGACGCGCAAGAGCGTTCGTTGTGGCGACGCTTGGGGGAGGCCTATGTCCAGCAGTGGACGTGTATCGGCTGAAATGATGACACAGAAGGTTTAAATAATAAGCCTTCTATCAACCCGGTAAAGATCAAAATAGTATGACAATTTTAATAGAATAAACATTTGTATGACAAGGTTACTAACCAACATAACCGTAGAGTTTGTCTAAAAAGTTAAACGACATGTGTTATTATAACGGTAAAAAATATTGTAACGTAGACAACACTGGTTGAATAATCAAGCTTGATTAAGAGATCTTGATCATTGTTTAGGTATTAGTAAATCTTATAAAAAGTTTTAAATATACGTATTTTTTAAACGATTTAATATTATTAGGGGACTTTTTAACCGTAAATAACAATAACGAAAAAAAAAACACGTTTTTAATGACGAACGAACTTACGGCTTATATGTAGACGAACATGGCTGTGTGAAAATGTAGACAGGGTGAGTTGAGTGTACAGGGTTACTTGTAAAACACTAACACTATTTACATAATAAACAACAACTTTTGTTCTATGACTTTTTACAAAACATAATTCATTTACCAAAAACAAACCTTCAAAATTTCATTGTTCTAACTAAAAGTGATCAATTTTTAAAAGTCGTAGAATAAAACTGGTTGTTTATGATGTTAGCAACACAGTCCTTGGATTAGAGGTTTTTTTTTATTATTTATTTCCAAATTTCTTAAATTTATACATTTCTTTTCTTTGCTTTACAGCGAAAACCTCTCAGGGTTTATCTGTGTAATGGCGAGACGCTCATTCTATATTAACAGTGATATTATGAATGTACAATTTTACCTGATTATACATTAATTAAAGTTTTGTGTAAAGAAATTATCACGGACTTGTAGATTTTACCCAAACGTTATAAGTATAAATCTAAAATTTATACTTATAACTTTTCGAACTCGTTTTGTATAATGTTTGTAGGTCTTCTGTGGAAGTTTATTAAGAAAATAAGGTACTAAATATTCTCCTTCTGGCTGGCCTACCACCGTGGGATCTGGAGGCAACAGTCCTTGCACACATGCACGACATGCGCGTGGAGATGCAACGCCAGGGTGAAAGTCCACTGCCGCAACATGTCAAGGCATGGCGGACAGAGCTCCGGCGGGATCTCATGGTGAAATGGCGTCAACGGCTATCGCAACCCAGTGCTGGGCACGCCACGATTATGGCGGTAAGTCCCCTCTTTGAGGCGTGGCTGGAAAGACCTCACGGCGTCCTTACCTTCCGCATGACGCAGGTCCTCACCGGACATGGCAAGTTCGGGAGGTTCCTGCATCGGATTCAGGCGGAAGAGACGCCCGGGTGTCGCCACTGTGCGCAACGCCCGGAGGACACGGTGGAGCACACCGTCGAGGTGTGCCCTGCCTGGGCGGAGCATCGCCGTGCCCTCGTGGGGGCGATCGGCGGCGGAGACCTCTCGCGCCGGGCCCTGGTCGAGGCCATGGTCCGGAGCGAGGAGGAATGGCAGGCGGTCGCCTCCTTCTGCGAAGCAGTAATGCTTGCAAAGGAGGAGGCCGACCGCATCAGGCAACGGCGCCCTCGCCGCCGTCGCCGGGATTCCGATCCCGATTTCCGGCCACCGTAGGCGCGGGCTCGCGGACGGCGAGCCATGGGTAGCTCGCTGTCCGATCGTCCGGTAATGGACCGAGTCCAAGACGTCGACGGCGCGCACTTTTCCCGCGCGCCTCAAGGAGTTGTCAGCAGCAGGAGGGGCCCAGCTGGGTCGAAGCCTACTGGGGACAGGGTTGTCCGAAAGGGAGCTCGTGCCCCGGTATGAAGGCTAGAAGGAACGGCGCGGGGTTTTTAGTCAGTAAGACTCTGACACTGTCTCCCGCTCCACCCAAGAGCGGGTTTCGTCAAAGATGATTTTCCCAGTCGAGAAAAAAAAAAGGTACTAAATATTCTGCAACCCTCATTCCGTAGGTTGCCAATGTTAATGCTCACTGTGGTAGCGCTGTCCGGATAGCTTGTGGAAAATTTGTCACGGTGTCCATCCGGACTACCTGCCTGTTCAAAAGGTTATTTATTTTATTCTTTATTACAGAGTAAATTAATTCTACAACAATAATCTTTATAATATATCTTAACTATCAAATATTATAAACTAGCTTTTGCCCGCGGCTTTGTTCGCGTTCGTTTTATTCGTGGGGTCGTGGGATTCGTGGGATCATTACATTTCACCCTTTCCTACGCCGGTTAAAATAGTGGCGCTAATGATATTAAGTTTTAATTAAATTATTATATTATTAGTTTGTATTTAAGAACCTGTACTGACTTTGCAGACAGCCTCACTTATTGGAGTGTCCAAAGTGTCCCTACACCCGCACTTTGGAGGACCTAAAAAACGCCACTAACGCCGCTATAAACGTGGCAACTTACTGGGCCGAAATCTTTAAAAAATTCATGATTTATTCCATCAACTACAGATTTTTTTACATATTGTTTTTTTTTTATAAATATAAACATAATTTGTTTTATAAACATATTATAAAACAAAGTCACCCCACCGCGTCTATCTGTTCGCAATAAACTCAAAAACTACTGCACCGATTTTCAAGCGGTTTTCACGATTCGATAGGGTGATTCTCAAGGAAGGTGTTAGTATATAATTTGTTAAGATTTTGTATTTATTTCTGTGTACATTAACGATATTTGTTGAAGATGTCGGGAAAAGATACATGATGAACTCTGGAAAACATAACGTAGGAGCGAGTCTATTGATATTTGTTATTCCATCAAATATGTGAAGATATAATAATTTTGCAATGTAATATAATTATTTTTGACATGCATGTTAATTTAGTATAGATATAAATTTTTGTATTGTACGCCCTCAGGGTAGGACATAGCTGTACTAACACCATAATATACAATTACCTATGATCCACAATAAAGATGATTTGATTTGTTCTGAAAAAAGATAAGTCGAAAGGGAAACAGTGTTACCCCGAATTTAACGCGAGAGAAGCTGCGGGCAGAAGCTAGTCTGTATAATAAAAGAGTTAATACATAGGTATCTAATATGAGTTGCACTTACTTCGAGCCTTGTTGCGGCCAGTTCTGATACAGTATTTTGGGTATGTTACTCGTACTGTAGGATTGACCGCTGTAAAGACACACAATATAATTAATGATTTACTTATGCAAACACGAACAAATCTACACAAATACCAAAATTGAGATAAGGGCACAGAAGGTTTAAAAAATAAGCCTTCTATCAACCCTGTAAAGATCAAAATATTATGACAATTTTGATAGAATAAACATTTTCAATACACTTGCTCATAAAGTGACTCTTATTACACTGCACTTAGGTATATTGTTACCAAACTGTGACATTTTGATTACCATTACGCACTAGTGCTATAATGTGGTTAAAACCTTATTGTTCAACCTCTCCGCCGCCATCATTTTGACATTTATCGTATCAGTATGGCGCAGGTCGTCCCCCACGAGGAAAAACAAATAAGCGCGCATATGAAAACAGATTCTTAAGCCACAAAAGTTTACTAGTTTTACAGTTATTTTATTCACAAGTGTATTGAAAAACGTCGTATGATACGCGTGAGTAATTAATGATTACCGTCCTCGGCTCTTTTAAGACCCTCGCCATGGCTCGGGTCTTAATACCGCCTTGACAGTAATCACTAACATTACACACTTATATCATAATGTACTATTATATACGTAGAGTCTGTTTAAAAAGTTAAACGACATGTGTTATTATAACGGTAAAAAATATTGTAACGTAGACAACACTGGTTGAATAATCAAGGTTGATTAAGAGATCTTGATCATTGTTTAGGTATTAGTAAATCTTATAAAAAGTTTTGAATATACGTATTTTTTTACGGTTTAATATTATTAGGGGACTTTTTAACCGTAAATAACAATAACGAAAAACAACACGTTTTTAATGAAAATAGTTTGTTTCATAGCCAGCTTTTATAGCACGAAATATTTATATACAGGGTTATTTGTAAAACACTAGCAACCTCTTAGGTGCTTGTTAAGAACATCATAAACAAACTTTTGTTCTATGACTTTTTACAAAATATAATATATTTACCAAAAACAAACTTCGTTGTTCTATCTAACACATTTCAACTCTGTATTTTGCTGTAACTACCTATGCCTCCTGCACACTGTTCTTGTAGTAATAGTAAACAGGCATCCGAAACATTGTCATCACACCTACCTAGCAAGAATTTGCACCATTTTCGTGTACTCATCACACTAGAAAATTGATACGCCAGCATAGACTTTGCAACATTTAGAACGTTCAATTTAAATATTTTTATTTTTGTATGAAAATCTGATGAACTAAAATATGATATTTATTTAAAAGTCATAGAACAAAAGTTGTTGTTTATGATGTTCTTAACATAGTTCTAAGAGGTTGCTAGTGTTTTAAAAATAAGCCTGTATAATTAATAATACTCGTCAAGACAAATCAAACGAGCCCACACTCGATGGGATTGTGTCATTTAACTACCAAGCTCCTATAGCCATCCTCCGGTTCCATCGTCAGATCTGCTCCATGTCATAATAATTTGGCATTGTTATCTGATTTACACAAGCATGCAAAATTTCAGCTCATTCGGTAAATGGGAAGTGGATCAAATTTAACTTGCAAGATTTGATGACAGACAAACATCGGGACAGGTGGAACTAAATAAAAGCTTGTAAAAATGCAAAAGATTTTTGATTGTAAGAAATAAGGAGTCCATGATTAACCTTATTAAAAGGTTGTCGACATAAGTGTATCTCACTAACGCCGACAAATAACAGAATGGTCAAAGTTTTTAAAAGCAGACGTAACTTTATTAAACACATATGAGTTACTCAGCAATTTAGTGAAGACTGTCATGAAAATATAATATAAACATGTATTTTTAAACCTCTTGCGAAATATTGATACGTTTTGATGTTATATTAAAATTGAAGAATAATTAGGTACATTTTCATACATTTATAATTTAATTTGTTTCGTAAATATCAAGAATTATAAATATTAAGGAAATTATTTTTGAGCTTACTTACGACGTTTTTTTGAGACAAAGCCAATAAAAAAATATCGATATTTCGATAAACTTATCGATATTTTATCAACAGCTCTAGCGCCCCGTTTCGTAGACAAAACAGTCTTGTGTAAGACGACTTGTCTCAAGTGGGCGCAGGCCCTTACTTTTGATTTTCTAAAAAGTTTCCTTTACTGCGTATACGCACAAATATCGTCTTTTACTAAAGACAACTTAGGTATAAACACTTTACATAATTTAGTTATAAGTGCTGGGAGCACGGAAAGGTTTGATAGCAATAGCAATATTTGATTTTATAAAACGATTCGTGAGGTGGTTAGAACCACAATATAAAATTGATAAAAATTTAACTTTCGGACAGTACAATATAAAATTCCTTAAAAAAGGGCATAATTTCCTCTCAAATGATACAGATTTTGGAAAGATATAATGTAGCAAATCACTGCTCTAGTTCAACAGTAAGAAATCTTTATAAAAACACAAATTGTAACCCAATGCTTGATGTTGATACATTCAAATTCGTTCCTATATGATAACTTTGCAGTAATTTTTTGCGTAATATTAAAAAAGAAGTTTTAATTTCAGACTAGGTTTAAATGCATTTGTACAGTTAAAGATTATTTATTCAATAAAATTCCCGAGAAAAAGAAATGGTAAATAATAATTGTCTTTTCTCTATGTTTTTAGAACGAGAAAATTTGAGTTTCATAATAATTTATACTTACGATGTGCTACGAGACGAACATGGCTGTACGTAAGTAGTTGGTTCTCTGAAAATGTAGACAGGGTGAGTTGAGTGTACAGGGTTATTTGTAATACACTAACAGCGTTGTATTGACTGTATATCTATATATATAAAAATCAATGCCACTTTTCGTTGTTATTTTATAACTCAAGAACGGGCTCACCTATCCAAACCAAATTTTTAGGTTTTGTTCGGACTATTTAGTAGATGGTTTATGTGAAGTTTGGTAGGGTAGAGTAGGGTATAGTGGGGTAGAGTAGGGTAGAGTAGGGTAAAGTAGGGTACGGGTAGAGTAGGGAAGAGCGGGAGCGAAGCCGTGCGGGCAAAAGCTAGTATCTTATATTTTATTTATTTATTATATATATAAAAGGAGAAACTAACTGACTGACATATCAACGCACAGCCGAAACTACTGGGCCTAGGACCGTGAAATTTTGCACAAAGATTCCTTTTATGACGTAAGCGAGCACTAAGAAAGGATTTTCTAAAATTCAGCCTCTAAGGGGGTAAAAGGGGGGGGGGGATTTCTGAAGTGTGAAGTTTATTTTTTTTGTGGGCCAATCAACTCAAAACTTTGCACAAATATTAACCTAAATTAGAATTAAAGTTTGACATATTTATTTTTTACTACCCCCCGTGCAAGATTTAGAGGGTGTTAAAGTTTGTATGGGAGAATCTTATTCCGTGGATTAATAAACTTGAAACTTGGCACGAATACATATTTAAATAAATATTAAAGATTCCCATTATTCGTTTTTCAAAACTACCCTCTAATTAGGGTTTAGGTCATGTTCAAGGTTTTTTGAATTCGCACTGCGTTTATTATTAATTTACTCGCAACTTGGTATTGGTAGTCCGCCAGGTGGCGCTGTTAAGTAAACATCTGATACTGTCAAGTCTATCTAAATATTTCTGTATGATTATATTTGCGTGAACTTAGTATTTTGAAGTGCTTAGAAGTGGTCATAGTGCGATGTGGGGGGAAGGAGGGGTTTAAGTAAACAACGTGGTGTGTGCTACTCCATGGGTCGACTGACCCTATGCCTTTAATTGGTGAGGTATATATACATAGTTAGTATGTGCCTCTATGCCAATAATGCTATGGACACAGCTTATCTACCTTAACTTAAACTACGTGCTTTACGTGACGTGCTGATGTACGTGCTCTCACACCACAATAGTGATGGATTGTCTGCGTAAAAGTGTTATCTTTGTAAAAAACACCCTAGACTAACTAGACATGAGTAAAGCCTACGATAAACTGCAATATGGAATACCACTAAATAAACTTTATGGGGTGGGAATCCGTGGCAAATCCTATGAATGGTTTAAATCATATTTAACTAACAGAGCGCAATTAGTCTTAGGGCTCGGTCTGGACAGTTACCGGACGGTCGGACAGCGAGCTACCCAGGTAAGTTCGGAAAGTACCTGAACCGGATTCGTGTGGAAGTGACGCCCGGGAGTCGTCAAAAATTGCATCGACAATTTCGTTATTTTCAAAGCAATCGAGTTCGCCTATGCACGTGTATTCACATTGTGGAGGATTGTAACGGGGATATTGTATTCATTCGTTGTTTATTATCAGCAGAGGAGAAGAAAAATATAAGGAAATGAAAGATGTGGGTTCATTGGGCACGCCACAATTATGGCGGTAAGTCCCCTCTTTGAGGCGTGGCTGGACCCCAAGGCGTCCTCACCTCCCGCATGACGCAGGTTCTCACCGGCCATGGCAAGTTCGGGAGGTTCATTCGTGTGGAAGTGACGCTTGGGTGTCGCCAGTGTGCGGAAAAACCGGAGGACACGGTGGAGCACACAGTATAGGTGTGCCCCGTTTGGACAGAGCATTGCCGTGCCCTCGTGAGGGCAATCGGCACGGCTATCTCTCGCGTTTGGCCTTGGTACAGGCCATGATCCGGAGCAAGGAGGAGTGGCAGGCGGTCGCCTCCTACTGTGAAGCAGTAATGCTAGCAAAAGAGGAGGCCGACCGCATCAGGCAACGGTAGCGCTCACAGTACCCCAGCCGCCACCGTGATTCCGATCCCGATTTCCGGGCACCGTAGGCGCGGGCTTGCGGTCGGCGAGCATTGGGTAACTCGCTGTCCGACCGTCCGGTAACTGTCCAGACCGAGCCCAAGACGTCGACGGCGCGCACTGTTCCCGCGCGCCTCAACGAGTTGTCAGCAACAGGAGGTGCCCAGCTGGGTCGAAGCCTACTGGGGTTAGGGTTATCCGAGAGAAAATTCGACCCCGGTATGAAGGCTAGAAGGAACGGGGTGGGTTTTTAGTCAGTAAGAGTCTGACACTATCTCCCGCTCCACCCAAGGGCAGGTTTTGTCATTGGATGATTTTGATACTTAGTAATATTTTTTTTATAAAAACAGCAGTCTTTTTTTCATTTCTTAATTGCTCAGGTAGTTTATTATAAATTTTTATCGACATTACTAGACGTCCAAATGAATGCATTTTTAATCGAGACGATGGTAGGTTTAGACGTGTTTTGTGTCGGAGTGTGAATCTTGATTGAATGTCCTCTCGTTTAGTGTAAAAATCTTGCTGTGTGTGTGCAAATTTACAGATTTCCAGTATGTAAATAGAAGGTAACGTTAGAATATTTAGTTGTTCGAAATGAGGTTTGCAGCTATCGGTCTGTTCAATATTTACCAAAATACGAATGAATTTTTTTGAATTGTAAACAGCGCCGGTGCGTCTGTGCTAGTACCCCACATTATGACACCGTAGCTGAACCAAGCATAAGCATAAGCGTAGTACGTAACTAGAGCTGTCTGCACATTCGTGGTCTTTTTTATTTCGCGAAAAGCGTATAAAAAAGATGATAGTTTTGTTTTTATTTTCTAAATATGTGGTTTCCAGTTTATGTTCGTATCTATGGTTAGGCCTAAAAGTGAAAACTCATTAAGTAGTTCCAATTTATGGTTGTTGAAAGAGAAATTTACATCTAGACGAGATTTTTGGTGAGGGTGAAAGGTTATAAGTTTAGTTTTTTCAAAATTAATTTCCAGATTATGATCATTTAACCAGGTTATTATTTAGTGAGAGTATTGTTAAGGGTATTGTTTAGGTTTATGCTATCATGACAGAGGGTAAGAATAGAAATGTCGTCCGCAAACAAGACTTATTGGCTGGAATCTTGGATTGTTTTTGGAAGATCGTTTATATAAATGAGAAAAAGAAGACATCCCCTGCGGTATTGAAGCGTTTATTACCTTACTGTCCGATCGGAACTTTTGAAGTTCGTTAGTTGTATTATTGAAAAAATCTATTTCGACTAATTGCGCTCTGTTAGTTAAATAAGATTTAAACCATTCATGGGATTTGCCACGGATTCCCACCCCATAAAGTTTATTTAGTGGTATTCCATATTGCACTTTATCGTAGGCTTTACTCATGTCTAGTTAGTCTAGGGTGTTTTTTACAAAGATAACACTTTTACGCAAACAATCCATCACTATGACCGCTTCTAAGCACTTGAAAATACTAGGTTCACGCAAATATACAGAATTATTTAGATAGACTTGACAGTATCAGATATTTACTTAACAGCGCCACCTGGCGGACTTCCAATACCGAGTTGCGAGTAAATTAGGCCACGCAGTGCGAATTCAAAAAATCTTGAACACGACCTAAACCGTAATTAGAGGGTAGTTTTGAAAAACGAATAATGGGAATCTTTAATATTTATTTAAATATGTATTCGTGCCAAGTTTCAAGTTAATTAATCCACGGAATAAGATTCTCCCATACAAACTTTAACACCCTCTAAATCTCGCACGGGGGGTAGTATTTAAAAAAATAAATATGTCAAACTTTAATTCTAATTTTGGTTAATTCATGAATCCCCAAGCGACACCCGGTGGCCGCGCATCTATTGTCTTACTATTGTGTCTCTAATTGACCGTATCTGAAGGGTTAATATTTGTACAAAGTTTTGAGTTGATTGGCCCACAAAAAAATGGGGTGGTTAGTGTTCTAACCACCAAGACTGAAAGAGTTAATACTTACGGGCACGGCAAGGCGTCTTGATTTCCTTGACGCTGGGTGAGCTCGATTTCTACAAGGTGGTGTCTGTAACAATATAATGTATGATCATACAACTATTCTCTGTGTCCTCTGTGAAAGTCATTGCTGCCTTTAAAATGGCTGTTTTGTACTATTAGGTATTATTTAATTAGGTAAGTACTTAATTTTTTCAATATGTTAATACGTATTTATAGTTAATTAAAAATAACTGCAATCTCCTACAGCTTACTCAGTAAAACAAAAATAAATCATTTTTGAAAAGAGAGTTCGTGTGGTTTTTAAAACCGGATTTGAGTTTAACAGTAATATTTATGAATTATATAAGTTTAATCCTAATTGTGAGTAAGCTAAAAAATTAAATATGTGCATATAACTTAAGGTTTTTTCCACCCAAACTAGGACATGCTTCCTGAATCTTAGGTGTCAGGGTTTCTTCTCGGCTATTCACGATAGGCAGCTAAAGTCAATTTCTATTAATAATTGTGTAAATCAATATTAAATTAAATTTTAAAAATAATTATTAAAATGGATATTATATCCATATTAACTTGGATACTATGGTTTGATTATTTCAATATTATTATTAAACCGCAGTAAAATAGAGATTGCCAGGTACAGTATGTTTGAATTTTCTCTTGTAAGACCACTATCTATACTAATATTATAAAGGTGAAGAGTTCGTTTGGTTGAACGAGCTAATTTCAGGAACTAGGTACCAATCCGCTTAGAAAAAATATTTTCTTTGACATCACCTTAAGTACAGTTCGCTGAGCAACCACAAGCTTGAGGATTGTCGACGTAGGAGCTTCATCCCAAACCGTTAAGCAATAACACTCACTGATATAGTACTAAATAATAATAATAATACTTGTTTGTGCCAACAAAAACTCTGATCTCTGATCAATATGCACTCCTAGCTATTTAACTGAAGATATGACAATATTCAAGCAACAATAGTCTGGGTCAGACATAAGGCATATGTGCGCCTTAATTGTAAAAGTTCACGGGGCTGAAGAACGGCTCTCATTGCGAAAGGGAGTAACAGGATTTAGTCAACATTTAAGATAATTAGACAGCTAAAACATGACAATCCTTAGAACATACTCTGTATTTTGCTTTGTATGTTTCCAGTCCACCCCATCAACAATGAGCGTATCGTCGGCGTAGGTAAAAAAATACAGTTAGGGGAAGAATGTTGCACAGGTTATCGACGAAGAGTATAAACAATGTGGGACCCAGGATGCTACCTTGTGGCACGCCACAGTCGATTGCCTCCTCTGTGCCCAAATGTTCTCCTATTCAATAATTGAACACGATCCCGGAGGTAGTCAGCAAACATTTTTAGAGGGGTACCTCTGATTCCCACGCGTTTCAGCTTATTTAGTAGTATGGGGACAGCGACGGTGTCAAAAGTTTTAGCAAGGTCTAGAAATAGTTCCAAGTATATGAAAGTATATATATGTAGGATTTTAAAAATGTGTACTTAATAGTTAGAATCATAAGCATGAGTGAGGGTGAGCGAGACGACATATGTGTATGAGAGAGAGGAAGGATGGAAGGGGAAAAGTTAAGATGGCGATAACCGTAGAACCGAGAAGTGTACTCTGTAAATTTTGAATTCTAATAAAAATCTAAAGTCTGCCTTTATTTCACCGCCCCGAACCTACAAAATTGGGGGCTCGTCCGGGATACCAAGAAGAAAGGCGGCCGGTGAAATAATTACGACGTGTGCAGATCGGCCACCACGTGGAGATCGGCTACCACGTGCACGGGAACACGCGAACGACGCACGGCGGTTTCTGCGGTAAAAGACTGTCTCAACAAGTACGACGAAATGTCCAAACAAGATCGTAGGAAAAGTCGGCAAGAAGACTACACCGACTGCCACGACGACTGCGATTCGAAAAAGCGTAACGGCAACATGCTTCAGATGACGGCCGAGCTGATATCCAGCTTCAGCGGTCGCGACGACACCTATCCAGTGACGCGGTGGATAGACGAAGTAGAATCCAACGTCGAGATATTCGAGTGGACACCGCTTCAGCAGCTCCTAATCGCAAAACGAGCGCTGACAGGTACTGCACAGCTATGGTTACGGGCGGAGCGTCCACACAAGACTTGGGAAGAGCTCAAGGCAGCGCTGGTAAAAGAATTTCCAGACACTGTCGACATTAAATCCATCCATGAGTTAATGAGCAACAGAAAGAAACGGCCGAATGAATCCTGCTTAGACTACATGCTCGTTATGAAGGAACTCGGAAAGCGCGGTAAGATGCCTGACTATGTCGCAATCAAGTACATAGTGGATGGAATTGTGGATGTCGAAACAAATAAAATCATGCTGTATGGTGTCACCGCGTATAACGACCTTAAAGAAAAACTCAAGATTTATGAAGCTATAACCAAAAAGATGCAAAGTGCGGCGCAGGTGCAAAGGCGTTCAGCAGTGAGTACAAGTAGCAATAAACCCCATTCAAGCGGCAAACCAAGAATTCGGTGCTATGGATGTGGTGAAGTTGGACATGCATCAGGCGATTGCCCGCATAAAAGCAAAGGATTGAAGTGTTTTAAATGTAACCAATTCGGTCATGTTGGATCGGCGTGCACTTCATCGGCGCCGGCGCTGGCGTCGGCGTCGGCAACGCCGAAACCCAGCCATCGTGTATCATCGGACGAGATCGGTAAAACACGACGGAGCTACCAACAGCAGAATACGAAGAGCGCGATGTTCGCGGCGGACGTCACACAAGACGACGGTGGCGCCTCTAGCGACCTCCTGTGTAACGAACTACAGGACTACCAACACACAAAGCGAGCGATGTTCACGACGGTGAATGACGAAGAAGACAGCGCCCCAAGCGGATACTTTTCGAACGACGAATCGAAAATAGCGGCGTTTGTTTACAACGACGAAGAAGTGTCAATGTCCATGTTGACAAGAGAGAAAAAGCCGGTTGTTGTGTTGGAAATAAACAATGTGCAGTTAAAAGCATTAGTAGACACGGGCAGCGACGTGAACATTATTTCGGCGGATGTTTACGATGCGATTGGAAAACCAGAATGCGAAAAGGACGAATTATTACTCTCCGGTATTGGACAATCAACAGTGCGTTCGATGGGAAAGTGTCGTTTGAATTTGTGCGTGGACAAACAGTGCTACCCAGATGTTATATTTCACGTTCTATGTAAAGACTATATACCATACGATGTAATAATAGGTCAGGAATTTCTTAACGACGTTACAGTTGTGTTAAAAAGGGGTTGCGTGAAATTTTATAGCAAAGAGTGGGAGCGACTGGGATGTTATGTGAGTGAAGTATGCCCATCTGATTCTGTTGTAGGTCACATGAAGGATCCGGCGTTAAGAGAGGAAGTGCTCAATTGTGTACGAAACTACAAGCCTCATCAAACGAAAGAAGCACCGCTGCAACTGCGAATCGTGCTCAAGGATGACGTTCCGGTGGCGCAACGACCACGACGTTTGGCGCTGAAGGAGCAGGAAATAGTGGATAAACAGGTTGCAGAATGGTTAGAAAAGGACGTCATCCGCGTGAGTCATTCAGAATATAGTAGCCCACTGGTATTAGTTAAGAAAAAAGATAATTCTGTTAGAGTCTGTGTTGACTATAGATTGTTAAATAGAAAAATGGTTAAAGATGAATTTCCATTACCAGTAATAGAAGATCTTATTGATAAATTAAAGGATGCTAGGGTCTACAGTGTACTCGATTTAAAAAATGGGTTTTTTTCACCTGAAAGTGTGCGAAGAGTCCATCAAGTATACTTCTTTTGTCACACACAATGGGCAATATGAATTCTTGAGGGCTCCTTTTGGTTTAAGTATCTGTCCAAAATATTTTATGAGATTTATAACGATTATCTTCAGAGAACTACTAGCGAAAAATGAAGTCATAATATTTATTGACGATTTATTGATACCGGCAAAAGATGAGGCCCAAGCTGTGCAACGGCTTAAGAAAGTACTTAGGACTTCAGAGCAATATGGTTTAGAGATGAATTGGAAGAAAGCAAAATTGATTTCCCAAGAAATAGAGTACTTGGGACACCTAGTGAAGAACGGAGAAGTGAGACCCTCTACTGAGAAGATAGATGCTGTCATGAGGTATCCAAGACTATCAACAACAAGGCAAGTTCATAGTTTTCTTGGCCTCACTTCATACTTTAGGAAGTACATTAAAGATTATGCATTTATAGCCAAACCCTTATCAGACTTACTTAAGAAGGATGCTCTGTTTGAATTCGGTGAGAAAGAAACAATGGCATTTGAGAACTTAAAACGAAAGTTAGGAGACTCGCCAGTATTAAAGATTTATGATTCTTACTTACCCACCGAATTGCACACAGACGCTTCTGCTAGAAATTATAAAACAAGATTATTTTATCCGAGATTTGGATAAGAAGCTACAAGAGTTTGTGGTCTCTTGCATACCATGCCTACTGGCTACGAAGAAGGCAGGCAAGCAAGAGGGATATCTGAATTCAATTGATAAAGAAGTACCCCATTACATACTCTACATATAGATCATTTGGGACCACTGACGGATACCAAGAAAATGTACAATCACATATTGACAATAGTGGATGGTTTCACTAAATTCACGTGGATCTTCCCTACTAGGAGTACAACGAGTAAAGAAACGGTTGAAAAGCTAAAGATACATCAACAGCACTATGGAAACCCTGTGAGGATAATAAGTGACCGGGGGACTGCATTTACTGGAGGTGAATTTCAAGAGTACTGCCAAGAGGAGAACATACGACATGTTACCATCACCACAGGAGTCCCGAGAGGAAATGGTCAAGTGGAAAGGTTGCACAGGACTATACTAGCTGTATTGACCAAGCTATGTCTGGAAAATCCATCATTGTGGTATAGACATATCAGTCGAGTGCAAAGGGCTTTTTTTTTTTTTTTTTTTTTTTTCTGTCGACGGGGAAAATCATCATTGACGAAACCCGCTCTTGGGTGGAGCGGGAGACAGTGTCAGAGTCTTACTGACTAAAAACCCCGCGCCGTTCCTTCTAGCCTTCATACCGGGGCTCTAGTTTCCTTTCGGATAACCCCGACCCCGGTAGGCTTCGACCCAGATGGGCCCCTCCTGTTGCTGACAACTCCTTGAGGCGCGCGGGAACAGTGCGCGCCGTCGACGCCTTGGCTCGGTCCGGACAGTTACCGGACGATCGGACAGCGAGCTACCCATGGCTCGCCGTCCGCGAGCCCGCGTCTACGGTGGCTGGAAATCGGGATCGGAATCCCGGCGGCGGCGGCGGGGGCGCCGTTGCCTGATGCGGTCTGCCTCCTGAGTGCAAAGGGCTATAAATAGTACCTACCAACGAAGTATAGACACGACTCCATTTCGCCTTAAGGTTGGCTTAAGTATGAGAAGTAAGGAAGACCTACACATATTGGAATTGTTAAAACAGGAAGAGATTGATCAATATGAAGAAAATAGAGAAGAGATTAGAATCAAAGCCAAGAAGCAAATACTACAAGTACAAGATGAGAATAAGAAGACATTTAATGAAAAGCGGAAGCCAAGTACCCAATATAAAGAAGGAGATTTGGTGGCTATAAAAAGGACTCAGTTTGGATGAAGCTGAAACCCAAGTTTCTAGGGCCATATCGAGTATCAAAAGTTAAGCGAAATGATCGCTACGACGTGGAGAAGGTTGAAGGTGCTACCGAAGGGCCTATTAAAACGTCTAGCTCCACAGACCAAATGAAGCCGTGGCCGCAGTAGGTATTCTCTTTAATTTTTTTTTTTTTTTTAGTAGGTGGATGAAAGGTTAAGTAAATAAACAGAACCCTTTTTATATCAATTATAACGTTTATTAGCATAAACAATGTGTATTGTGTATTGATATAATATTATGAGATTTATCACTGTCCACACTTTATAAATTGTGTAATTGTACACCATTTAACAATATTTTGTTTGTAACGAGTTCCATATAAATCTGTAATGTTGTAAAGCAAAGTAGCTTCTATTTTAAACTGGTATTATTGTAACCTAGTATAGAATAATTCTTGATGTATGATACGTCCAATGGTCATTAACTTTAAGATAAGAGGTTGGTTCCTTTTGTTATTGAAGCTGAAGATCGTTATTGTAATATTAAGGTTGTCTGAGGGCAGACAAATTATCAGGACAGCCGAGTTGTAGGATTTTAAAAAATGTGTACTTAATAGTTAGAACCATAAGCATGAGTGAGGGTGAGCGAGACGACATATGTGTATGAGAGAGAGGAAGGATGGAAGGGGAAAAGTTAAGATGGCGATAACCGTAGAACCGAGAAGTGTACTCTGTAAATTTTGAATTCTAATAAAAATCTAAAGTAGTGAATCTGCCTTTATTTCACCGCCCCGAACCTACATATATATAACTTTTAATCTAAGTTCAGGATAGCATGTTCTGTTAGAGCCAGCACAGTATATTCAGTGCATATACTAGTTTAATAAAATAGTAGGTATTTTATACTTACGGTGTGCCATCTTCATCGATCGTTTCTCGGGGCCTGAAAAAGTAGACTGGGTGAGTATATAGCATAGCATAGTCGGCCTTATAATGTTTTTAATTTGCCCGCTTGGTTTTTTAGCCCTTTACTTTCAATACATTTGACTGGCCTGTAGGTATTTAGAAATATATAAATATATTTATCAGTTATCTAGGAGGACGGTAATACAACTATTTGACCCTACTGAATTAATCAATTAAAGCCTTTGAAATCATTAAATTAGCATAATATTTTCTATTGAAGAATACGCTAACTATGAGGATCTTATCCTGTCACCTTCCATTCTATCCTGTCAACCGTCATGCTATCACTAACTTCCTTTTCTTTCGTATCAATCTTCATACATTCCATTCATCTTTTCTTTGGCCTACCTCTCCCTCTCCACCCATCCACATGTATACTCATAACTCTTTTAGTAACATGCGCTTCATCTCGCTTCTTTAAATGACCATACCAAGACAAATGATTCCCCTTCAACTTTTCAGTAACTGGCACCACTTTCAAACTTCCTCTGATATACTCATTTCTTATTTTATCTTTTCTCGTCATACCATACATCCATCTCAGCATTCTCATCTTCGCTACATGCAATCTTTTTTCATCTGTCTTTTTTACACAGCCCAACATTCTGAACCATACAGTAAGACAGGTCTTATTACGGATTTGTAATGTTTACCCTTCAACTTGAGGGGCATCCGACCTGTCGCCATTTCATCCATCCTGAATTGATGTCTACCTCGCTGTCTCCTTGTATAAGCGACCCGAGGTACCGGAAGTCGGAGCAGATTAGTATGGGCGTTCCAGCGAGAGCTAAGGGCACAGGTCCGGAGAGACCAGAAAATTGCAGAACAAGTATTCTGTTTTTGTTCTGCTCAATTTTAAGCCAACACTCTCCAGTCTGTGCCACCACACCCCCAATTTGCCCTGGACCTCTAAGCCACTGTCAGCAACCCGCATACACCAGGGACCCTCTTCCTGGATGTCCGACTTCAGAACATCCATTATCATCAGGAATGGAAATATCAAAAGGGCTGAGAGCCGATCCTTGATGTAAGCCGACAGCCACATTGAAGTTGCTAGTGTTGCTCACTGTAGACCGGACTTGGGTACTGCATTGACTGTACATCGCTCGGTTCAACTGCACATACTTCCCAGACACACCTTTCTCCTTAAAGGCCCACCACAGAACCTCGCGAGGTACCCGGTCATATAAAATTTCACTCTCTTCTCTCAGTCGCCTTTCAATAACTTTCTCCCAAGCTTTCATAGTATGTGACATTAGCTTTATTCCTCTATAGTTATTGCACTCAAGCACCTCACCTTTGTTTTTAAAGATGGACCAGAGAATTGTTGCACCAATCATTAGGCTTCTTCCCGCAAGAACTTATTGAAGAAAAAAGCTAACCACGTCCATACATCCACACTCAGCAACTTCCACACTTCAACTGGTATTCCGTCTGGACCAATTGCCTTACCATTCTTCATTCCATTCACAGCTATTCTGATTTCATCCGTACTAATCATTCTCACTAAACCCACATTCACTGGTTAATTCTCTAAAATCTCATTCCAGTTGTTTTCCTCATTCATCAATCTTTCAAAATAGCCCTTCTACCTCTCTTTGATTTTTTCATCTTCAGATAGAATCCTTCCTTCTTTTTGAGGTAGATATATAATAACATATATTTTAATCACAAGAAACAATAAAATATTGTTACTTAAACAATTAATAAAATGATATTTAGCATATGTTCAGTCAATCTTCTTGCTGTTTCTGGGAGTGGAGTGTAAAAAAATGGACCAATATACCTCCTGGCAACATCCAAAATCATAATTTGCATGCTTTTTCGAGGCCCAAAACTAATCAGAGAATGCGGTTCTCATATTTTGCACACTCCTTCCAGCGCCTGGACCATTGGTTATTCTTATCGACTTACATTATTATATATTCTAGTGATACTCGTAGACAAGCACGTATTTACATGCATCGTATACAAGCATCGTATACAAGCATCGTATTTGTCAAAATAATGAAAAGTTAAAAGAATAGTTCGCATTGGCATTATGTCGTCTATAATAGTTCTACTATTGAAACATACAGCGTTATGATATATTTTAGAGGATACTTTTTTCGCGATCAAAATGTCATGAAATTCTACACTAAACACTTACGCGTTTTGTTCAACATAATGTAATGTTCAAGGTGTATGGACTTAGTTACATCTGAGTCGATTGAAGTGTGTGTTAGGCACGAGTAATCTAGTGCGTAGTAGTACATATATGTATATCGATGGTTATTCTACACTTACACATTTTTGTCTTGAAACATTTGAAACTTTTGGATGCTGAAGGCATCATCGCATCTGGAGGCGGAGGTCTATCGAACAATTACGCTATAAGATCTCCAGCCATTTGAGGACGTTAAATAATGGGTAACCAATTACTTTATAAATAAATGAATATTATCCTGGTGTTGACATTGAGAAGCAGCTTCAGATAGGCAAGATTTGAAAACAGGGTTATTACTACACAGATATTTCAAAAGACACTAAAAAGAATTTAAAAAATTGAAGTTATATACTTACTGTATGTTAAAGTTAATTTTTGCTAGCTCCTCATCTGGCAATCGAACCGAAAGTATAGGATATCTGAAAAAATAAAAGTCATTAGAAAACAATCGTTACAGTATATTTACTGTATAATATGTGTCCATGTACATACGTATGTCATTCTGTGTCATTCATCATAATTATCATTTCAGCCGAAAGATATTTTTTTTTTTTTCTTTTATTTTGGCATCAAACAGTCATATACAAAAATTTTATTCTTAACATAATTGTTTTCTTAACATAATGTGCGATGTTCGAGATAATGTGCAAGTTGCACACTACGGTCATACATGTACCTACAGTTCGAGATAATGTGCGAGCCGCACCGGACCGGTCATACATGTACCTACAGTTCGAGATAATGTGCGAGCCGCACCGGACCGGTCATACATGTACCTACAGTTCGAGATAATGTGCGAGCCGCACCGGACCGGTCATACATGTACCTACAGTTCGAGATAATGTGCGAGCCGCACCGGACCGGTCATACATGTACCTACAGTTCGAGATAATGTGCGAGCCGCACCGGACCGGTCATACATGTACCTACAGTTCGAGATAATGTGCGAGCCGCACCGGACCGGTCATACATGTACCTACAGTTCGAGATGATGTGCGAGCCGCACCGGACCGGTCATACATGTACCTACAGTTCGAGATGATGTGCGAGCCGCACCGGACCGGTCATACATGTACCTACAGTTCGTGATAATGTGCGAGCCGCACCGGACCGGTCATACATGTACCTACAGTTATTTGCATAAACTCACGACTAAACAAGAACAGCGTGGCATGTTAATTTCGCATAATAGCAACCAATTTCGTTTCGATATAGGTAAATGGCTCGAAAACAAAAATAAATTTTCAAGTCGCAACGGGTATAAAATCTGAGCACTTACGCTAAGCTCACTTATATTATTTAGGGTTTCAATTCAATTCTATTCAATTGTTAATTGCTATATCACAAGTGCTACATAAGATCTTAAAAATAGTTAAACAAATGCACGTCCACCCTGTCGGGCACAACAATTTTATAGAGGTAAGTAAGTAAAATTACAATTTTTAGAAGTTAAAACTTAGAGTAAAACAATTTTTTAAAATAAATCGGATATATAAATCAAATAAAATAAAAAGTCAATAACATAGTAGATAAAAATAATAAATGTTAAAAAAAAATTCATAAATGTCAAAGTGAATTCATTCAATATTAAAAATGAATTACTTAAAACATAAATTATTACAATTGCAAAATCCATTAATTACAAATGTCACAAAATAAAAATAAAACCATTAAAATGTCGAAAAAAATCATTGCAAATACATAAATTCATTAAGAATGTTAATAAAATAAGATCAACAAAAACGTAAAACATTAATTTTAAAATGAATATGACAAAAATTCAATTATTGGAAGGTCATCATAGGTCACAGCTGGTGGAATTTCGGGGAGCATTTCCGACGTCTGGCTCCCAAACTGAACCGGACTGGGGCTGCTTTCAAGCGGCTTATGCCCAACCTTGGGGGTCCAGACGCCTCCTGCCGGAGGTTCTACGCAGGGATCGATTAGTCCATGGTCCTTTACCGCCGGTGCGGACGCCGTCACTGCAAAAGCAACCGGTGGCCATGCTGAACGCCTGCCAGAGGGTTATGGCAATACGGATGGTGCGGGGATACCGCACGATTTCCCGCGAAGGGCTTTCTTGCTAGCCTACCACCGTGGGATCTGGAGGCAACAGTCCTTGCACACATGCACGATATGCGCGTGGAGATGCAACGCCGGGGTGAAAGTCCGCTGCCGCGACAGGTCACGGCATGGCGGACAGAGCTCCGGCGGGATCTCATGGTGAAATGGCGTGAGCGACTATCGCAACCCAGAGCTGGGCACGCCACAATTATGGCGGTAAGTGCCCTCTTTAGGGCGTGGCTGGAAAGACCTCACGGTGTCCTTATCTTCCGTGTGACGCAGGTCCTCACCGGACATGGCATCTTCGGGAGATTCCTGCACCGAATTCGTGCGGAAGTGACGCCCGGGTGTCACCACTGTGCGGAACGCCTGGAGGACACGGTGGAGCGCACAGTCGAAGCCTACTGGGGTTAGGGTTATCCGAAAGGGAGCTCGAGCCCTGGTATGAAGGCTAGAAGGAACACGTTGGGTTTTTAGTCAGTAAGAGTCTGACACTACCTCCTGCTCCGCCCAAGAGTGGGGGTTGTTCTTGGATGATTTCCCCACCATAAAAAAAAAAGATATTTTTCACACGTTTTTTGCTGCAAGGGAACATTGTTAATATACAAAGGTTTATGTGGGGGTATTATTTTATTTTTTGGTTTGAATAACATATAGCATGTTTGAGATATATTTATTGTTAACAAATTGAACAATTCATGAAAAAAGGGTGTTTAATTTTTGTTGAGCTTGGGAAACTAGATCATGAATGCACGATCCAGTTATATTCTGCTCTGCTAAATATTATTCTGTCCATTATTTAGACTTTTTGATTTCTGTAGATTTTTGCTTTTGCTAAGCATTGTTTTAGTTGGTGTGATGCGTTTCTACATTTCTAAAACAATTAAAAGAATGAACAAGAGGATCTTAGACAGTTGAAGTCGGACACGCTTCTCGCTCCATTCTAGAGAAGTCATTGATGACTTTCAAATAAAAAATGGTATACTAATAAAATACTATCTTGAGAACAAAAAGGCTTGAGATTGATCTGCTCCAGTACGCACTACAACGATTGTCATTTTTATTCTTTTGTTTTTTATTTTCAAATGTGCTTTTATTATATTTTTTGCATTTTTACATTGAAGTTAATTTTTTACATTTATGTTTATATTTTTACATTTGACATTGGAGATTATTTTAATTTTACAATTTGACATATATGTATATTTATATTTTTTGCTCATTCAATGCATTCAAGAACCAACTTGCACAATATGTAAACAACAATATTTAAATATATACTTAAAGATTGAATGCATTGGATGAGTTCAACAATTTACATATTGTCAAAATAATTTAGAATAAGGAAAAATTGTTCTCAAGTAAGTGACTTTGTATCTTTTTTGAGAAATAAATATCTTTAAACCTAAAATAAAAAAATGTGTTTTATTGACTGGCTGCCCAACAAAAAATACAGAGCTTCTAGTGAATTAATTATTTTTTTTTTGAGTTTAAAAGTCCTGAAGAAATGGGCAAGTGAAATAAAATTTTGTACAAATATGTAAAGGGAAACTTAATAGATCCTTTTTTTAAGCATTTAGCGATTTAATTTGCATAAACATAAGGACCGCAGAAAGCAAACATTAAAATCGTATTTCCATCACTTGGACTAAAGAATCGCTAGCACAGATTTTCGCTTTGCGTTCGGTGCAAGTAGCTAGATATTTATTCCAAAATAGCCTGAGCAATAGCAATAGCCTGAGTTGTTACTGTCACTAGCTTCTCACAATAACTTTTTCACCGCCACGACTGAGAACAAAAACGCCGCCCGTGCCGTAGTCGTTGGATGACGCAGGAATTCATCAAATTTTACCCATTCAATACTGAAATTAAAACATTTTTTTTTTAAATTGATTGTAAGCGGTCATGCAATCATTGATGGTGAAACGGACTAGTATTATATTTCGCGTAAATGTTTTGAATTGTGTAAAGTATTGACTTTTAGGAATTTAGAATTTTGAAATAGTATAAACTTCGAAACATTATTAATATTTATTTAATCTTGAAAGTTGCGTGGTGGTCAATGAGTTAACGTAGTTCTTGGTTACCAGTCTACCTAAGCCTCTCAAAACTATAGCCATATATATATATTTGTTTCCATACATCGCAATAGTTTCCTACTAACCGGGGTTGTCCGTAAATTACTATTGGCGATAAGACAAGCCATTGTGACATCCTATTATTTTTAAGTTTCTATCTAATCGTCTGTTGGTATTACGTTCTACGAAAAGTATCTAAGGAGCCTCTGCGAATAAGCTTCGGTGAATTTTATACTTTTCGCTCAATCAAAGTAATAAGGACAAAACTCTCTTTTCCCTCTTGCGATAATACATTACGCAAGATAGACTTGAATTTGTGGAAACAGTAAGACATACCAATATCTACAATGGGGAGTGTGATAGGCGACTAAATTGATCCTGCGTCCTTTTAATCTGGTTTTGAAAACTGATATCTAGGTATGCAAGCCATTTGGTAAAGCACTTTTAAATTGATCTCACAAAGTAACCACGAAAATCACCGGATGATCTTAGATCATCTGGATCTAAGATCATCCGGTGATCAGACTTAACAACAATTTTTGTTCTATGACTTTAAAAAATTATCTTATTTTAGTTCATCAGATTTTCATACAAAAATAAAAAATATTTAAATTGAACGTTATAAATGTTGCGAAGTCTATGCTGGCGTATCAATTTTCTAGTGTGATGAGTACACGAAAATGGTGCGAATGCTTGCTAGGTAGGTGTGATGACAATTTTTCGGAAGCCTGTTTACTATTATTACGAGAACAGTGCACGGGAGGCGCAAGTAGATACAGCAAAATACAGAGTTGAAATGTGTTAGATAGAACAAAGAAGTCTTAAAGGTTTGTTTTTGGTAATTGTGTTATGTATTGTAAAAAGTCATAGAACAAAAGTTGTTGTTTATGATGTTCATAACTAGCACCTAAGAGGTTGCTAGTGTTTTACAAATAACCCTGTATATTTCATAAACTGGAGTTCAAACTATGCTGCAATATTCCGATAGTTGAAGCGCGTTTGAATTTTTACTGTTACGCAAAATGAAACCTTAAACCATTTAGTTGCGACTTTATCAACGTAAATATTAAACCGAAGCTTATTGTTAATATAAACACCTAGGTCTCGACGGTAACTTTTATCTTGTAAATAAACTGGTGGACAATAAAATTAGGCCACCTACCAAATATTTTATTGTGACTGTGTTTCAAAACTAAGGGAAGGTTCATATCTGACGGAACATGCGTCACGTATTATCGGTCGCGTAGCGCCAGAACAGACAAACGTATAGAAAAACACTTGACCGTTCACATTGAACCGATGATAAGTTAGTGCGTCGAGCGTACAGCGTCTATTCCGTTTCCGTCAATGCATTGTCAGTCGACGTAAGAGCGGCAACGTCGCGCGCACCACGCGCTACTTGTATTTTGATTGATGCATTCAGTCTAGGCGTAACATCAGCAGAGATCGTTTGTGTACAGGCCGTATCACACAACACAACCGCTAGATGCTAAACGCAGAAACTGACATGTGGCATGACGCATTTTCCGTTTGATATGAACTGACACATTCGACCGAATAGACGCGACTGATGATACGCTCGGCATTTTACGTCAGATATGAACCTTCCCTTAAACTGTCTTATTTTATTTTACAAGTATTGCATGTTGATTCTAACATGAAATAATGCATTTTTAAATGAAACACTTTTTTTTGTAAAATATACCAGAAATAACCAAAATTAAGAAAAAATTAACAACAACTTCACACTAACTAAAATGGTTTCGCTTATGTAATATTTCTTTTAGTAACATGTAATGCTTCCTCTGGCTTTGATAACAAATACCATCCTTTTTTTCATGGATTCTATCATTGTTCTAACGGTCGATTGAGGAATGATCTCCCATTCCTCTATTAAAACCGATTTTAGCTGCGCAACTTCTCCAGCGCTGGCTTTCGCTGTCTTACTCGCCGTTTTAGCTCGTCCCAAATCAAATCAAATCAAATCAAATCAATATTCAAATGTCGGTCAATAAATGTCTATTGGATTACCTATGGTCTGAACTTCAAGCTGGCCAGTCCAGAACCTGTATCCCAAATTCTCGCAAGTAACTTTTAACGTACATTGCAGTGTGCAGACGCGCATTATCATGCATTAATTTAAATAGTTGACCCGTAAAGTATGAATATGGCACTATAAACTTTTCAAGGATGTCAGTTATGTACGATTCAGTAGTTACAGTTTCTATTTCAACGATAACCAGCTCTGTACGACCTTCTAAGCTTATGCCTCCCCAGAACAAACTGAACCAACTCCAAAGTTTACCCTTTCAAGTATGGCACATTGTGCATATCGTGCTCCCGGTACTCTCTTTTGCGACCATCGGCACCATAAAGACACACGGGATTAATCCAAAAAGAGTACTTGCCTCCATTTGCTACAGTCTTGTCACGGTGCTCACGAGCAAAATTTAACTTTGCTGTCCTGTAAGGTGTGGTAAGTTTAGGACCTATTGCGAGTCTTTATGGTTTAATCCACGGTTCCATTATGGCATCTTCTGATTGTCCGATCACTCACAGTGACACCTCGGATCTCTCTGAGCAAAAACCCCGAACGATGACGATTTCTAAGGCTTGCTGACATAACAAATCAATCTTCCAGTTCTGGTCTGATCTGGTCGATGTCTTTCTTCATCGACCTTTTTTTTTTTTTTTTTTTTTTTTTTTTGTCGACGGGGAAAATCATCTTTGACGAAACCCGCTCTTGGGTGGAGCGGGAGACAGTGTCAGACTCTTACTGACTAAAAACCCCGCGCCGTTCCTTCTAGCCTTCATACCGGGGCGCGAGCTCCCTTTCGGACAACCCTGTCCCCAGTAGGCTTCGACCCAGCTGGGCCCCTCCTGTTGCTGACAACTCCTTGAGGCGCGCGGGAACAGTGCGTGCCGTCGACGTCTTGGACTCGGTCCATTACCGGACGATCGGACAGCGAGCTACCCATGGCTCGCCGTCCGCGAGCCCGCGTCTACGGTGGCCGGAAATCGGGATCGGAATCCCGGCGACGGCGGCGAGGGCGCCGTTGCCTGATGCGGTCGGCCTCCTCCTTTGCTAGCATTACTGCTTCGCAGAAGGAGGCGACCGCCTGCCATTCCTCCTCGCTCCGGTTCTTCATCGACCTGATCCAGGTCTTCTGATGTAGCCACCGATCTCCAGATTCCTTTTTTATACATATTGTACGGTGGATCGACTAACTTCATAACATCGAGCGATATTTCGTTGACATATCCCAGTTTGTAACAACGACGGATACAATTTAAACAACTTCTGCTTCGCGTAAATCCATAATTGTCAGTAAAAAGGATGTGTGAGGCTCAGATCTTAAATCAGTAATACGAATCTAATTTTATTTTTTAATAAACACCCTTGCAACAGGGCATTAAACATACAATAATAAAAGTTCGGATATCAGAAGAACGATTAAATGACGTTTGACATATTTACAATTTTTCAGTGTATTTTTTTTTTGGTTTGGACACTTAATCCTTTAAGCCATGTCTTTGTATGGAGTAGGATGAAGGGATTAGAATGAAATTTCTTTAACAAATCATAAAAATAGTAGTGGCCTAAGTTTTTTGTCCACCAGTTTAGTATGGTCATTGATTTTGTAATTACGAAAATACGGTCCTTTTTAAAAAAAGTTAAGAGATAAAGATTTGAAAGAAGTTTGATTAGAGATGTAACGAAAAAAATCTAAATATAACTTTATATTAAAATACGTTTTAAGAGGGTCCTTTTCCACTCGCCTATCGTAAACATCGAAAATGATTTAAAAGCTTGTTACTTTTAAATCATTCATGTTTTTTTAATGCAATCCAACGCGATGATTGAAGAAAAGGCAACGCAAAAAAAGAGAGATAACGCGTGAAAACTCTGTTAGTATTCGTTAATTCCGAGATTTACTCGAAAATTTCACAAAACTTGCTCCAGGAAATAGCTGTTTTTTTAAACCCTTAAAAGTTTTTGGAAAAAGTTGTCGTCTTTTAAAATCTTAATAAAATTTGCAAGGTCTCTAGAGGATTACTTTTTTGACTTTTTTAATTTTTAGGCAAATTATGAAGTGTCAAAGTTCATACAAAATAGGATATTTTCAAAGGTTTTTGCTGGATTAGTTTTACACAAATTTAGAAATTGGTTTCTTTAGAAACCTAGATAATATCCACAAGATACTGTGTTTCCAAAATATCTAATGAAAAATGTGTAATAACATCAAAATCAGTTATGAGCGGTTGTATGAAAAACAGTGAAAATGTGAGTCATGATGCACCGGCTTTTAACAATATAATAATCCTTACTAATATTATAAAAGAGAAAGAAAAGAGAAAGTGAGTTTGTTTGTTTGTTGCGTCTTCATGCCTAAATGGCAAAACCGATTTTGATGAATTTTGGTACAGAGATAGTTGAGACGCTGGACACGGACATAGGCTTTTTTAAAGTGTGAAAAGGGGGAGAAAGAGTTAAGTACATTAATAAACGCGAGCGAAACCGCGGGTAAAAGCTAGTAATAGATAATTAAACACAAAGCCTTTCATTTGCGTCTCCACACGCCACAATATCTATGAAAATATTTTTTTATATTCATAAAAATAAAAACCTGATAAAAATTAAAATGATAACATAACGTTAACACAAGGAACAAACACAAATTAGGAGTTTCTGCAACCAGGCTCAAAAAAATAGGCAGCTCAAATAGATGCCAATGAATACACTTTTATAAGAAGCTTGTAAAGTGTATTCATTGGCCTCAAGTTCTATCCAGGAACTTGCTTTTTTTTTGCTCTGTCGGCCTTATAATGCCACTGTTGGGACTCAGGCCTCCTTTCTAGGAGAGGGAATAGGCCGTAATCCACCACGCGCGCCCACTGCGGATTGGTGGATGTCACATGTCTTCGAATTAAGGAACTTAGCCTTAATAAATTCAAATCATTTATAAAGCGAAAACTTTGAAGACTTTTCGGAAGGCTTTTTATTAATTACTGTAAAAGAGTATCTGGAGGACAAAACGGACTGATCTGCTCCAGTACTTACTACGAGTATAACTGTTGTCATTTAATTTTTTATTTTTATTTTTACAATTTGATATTGACAATTACTTTAATATTTTTTTTTTAACAATTTGCAATACTTAAATTTTTGTAAATATTATTATTGTGATTATGGTGATTATGTGGATTACTTTTCTTTAATTTTAACATAATGTCTGGCAGTTTTGTCCTTTCTTTGGTATTGTTCGTCAAGTCATTGAGCTCCTTAGTAGGTTTAGGTAGATACATTTAGGTACTTGTAGATTTACCTGGAACAGACGGTCCAGTTGGGTAGGTCTAACTTCGAGAAAGAGGTCAATCGTCGAATCCGACTCGGCTGGGCAGCGTTTGGGAAGTTGCGAGGTGTCTTCTCGTCTAATATACCACAGTGTCTCAAGACGAAAGTCTATGACCAGTGCGTGTTGCCAGTGATGACTTATGGCTCCGAAACGTGGTCGCTTACAATGGGCCTTATAAGAAGACTCAAAGTCACCCAAAGGGCGATGGAAAGGGCTATGCTCGGAGTTTCCCTGCGTGATCGCATCAGAAATGAAGATATCCGCAGGAGAACCAAGGTTGCCGACGTAGCTCGAAGAGTCGCCAAACTTAAGTGGCAATGGGCAGGGCACATTGCACGCAGAACAGATGGTCGATGAGGACGAAAGGTTCTGGTGTGGCGACCACGTACCGGAAGACGCAGCGTTGGAAGGCCTCCAACAAGGTGGACCGACGACCTGGTCAGGGTCGCGGGAATCCGATGCATGCGTGACGCACAGGACCGGTCGTTATGGCGACGCTTGGGGGAGGCCTATGTCCAGCAGTGGACGTCTTTCGGCTGATATGATGATGATGATGATGACTTGTAGATTCAGATTCAGATATTTTTATTTGTAGAACATAGGTAGGTAAACAAAATTACAGATGTGATGTCAATATAAATGAACACTATGTCTTGCCGTCAACGGCGTACAAATATTTATATTACAATAATATTATAATATACAGTTAGAAAATAATATTTAAAACAAAACATTCAAAAATAATAATTAAAATAAAATACAGTATAAAATGTTCAATATTAAAATCAATTACAATTGAAATACAATGTAAAAGCATCATTATTAAAATCAATTACAATACAACCAATAAATAAACATTAAAATTAAATCAGATTAAATAATACAATTTCGATGATTATGTCCTTACACTAATTTGTCTTCCAAGTACTCATTGACTGTGTAGTAAGTTTTTTCGTACAATAGATTAAGGAGAGCCCTTTTAAAATGGTGCAAACAGTCAAGATCTTTCAATGAATTTGGCAATTTATTTTATAACTTGGGTGCCATTCCCAAAAAACTCTTTGAGTATAGTGCAGTCTTATGTGGAATAGGACATATTTCTCTATATCGTCTTTTCGATCTCAGTGTTGGGAACAAGTGCAAGTTTGATTTTGCGAATACTACTGTCTCGATAATGTACATACAAGGTAAAGTAAGCAGTTTATGTTTTTAAAGAAGGGTCTACAACTATCAGTCTTTTTTATTTAAAACACAGCACGCACACATCTTTTTTGAGCTTTGAACGCAGTGTCTTTATCAGTGGAATTTCCCCAATACATTATTCCAAAACGTATAGTTGATGAGACTAACGCTTTGTATGCAGTTAATACCACAGACTCATTAGATATTTTCGCAAGATTATATAGGGCATAAGAATATTGTTTTATTTTTTTACAAACACTTTCTACATGATCTTTCCAATTTAAATTACTATCCAAGTAAAGTCCTAAAAATCTGGCACTGTTGGTTTCATGTATTTGTTGGTCTGCATATCTTATATTTAAATTTTGTTTTTTTGTTCTTTGTTGGAACGTCAAAACCTGTGTTTTTTCAAGGTTAATTTTAAGTTTATTTTTATGTAACCAGTTGATAATGCAATGGATGGAATTCTTTATTTCATTTTCATGATTCTAAGTTTTCACACGGTATAATAACTGTGCTACGAGTATCATCGGCAAACAGGATGGTCTGATAGCTGGTATTTCGGCAAATCATTTATAAAAATGAGAAAAAGCAGGGGTCCAAGGACACTTCCTTGGGGAACACCGCAAGTTGAATACCTAATGGACGACTTGTAAGCAACTTTTCTTTTAGATTTGGGACAAATTCTGTTTATAACCGTGATTTGTTTCCTTCCATAGAGATAAGATTTTATTAGGGCCAATATATTTCCCCGGACACCAAAACGTTCCAACTTACCCATTAATATTGTATGGTCTACGTGGTCGAATGCCTTAGACATATCCATGAATACCGTGGCAGTTGGATTTTTTTTGTCAACATTTTTTAAAATTTTTGCAACCAACTCATAGACTGCTTTGTTAATGTTTAAATTTTTTCGAAACCCAAATTGTTCATTGGCGAGTATATCGTTTGTTTCAAAAAACGAGCTAAGGGATTTGTAGATCACTGTCTCAAAAATCTTTGATAAAACGGATATTAAGGCTATTGGACGATAATTTGAAATATTTTCTTTGTCTCCTTTCTTATGAAGTGGCTTAATTATAGTCGTTTTTAATAAATTCGGAAAGTGGCCATGTTCAATACATAAGTTAATAATAAAACTCAGGACAGGTGGGTTTATTTATTTACTATCTTTTTTTGGTATTGGTTTTTGTATTTGTGTTTGGGCCTTTTGCTGTGCCAAATAAATTATTTTTCTTTCTTTCTTTTCTTTCAATTATATGTGACACTAATTTTAAAATATTAGTAGATATTCCATCATCCCGCACTCTTGGTATTTTTTAGTTCATTAATGATTTTGAAAATGTCCATAGCATCCGTTGGTGCAATAAAAAGGGTTTTTGGGAAGTGATCAATATGAGACAAAGCACTACCATTTGCATCATTTTCTGCAGGATGTACCGAATCAATCTGCAGGATGTAAAATCATTAAAAGCCGTAGCTATGTCTTTAGGATCGTTAATTGTCTTATCATCGATAAGAATTTGCTTTACAGATTCCGGGGAAAAGTTAGATTTACACCTATTAATAAGTTTCCAGGTAGCTTTGGTTTTATTTTCTGCACTATTGATAATATAACTGCTTTGAGACTTTTGTGTCAAATGTATTACTCTTTTTAATCGACTCGAATATTGTTTAAGTAATTGTTTATTTTCTATATTCGGTGATCGCCTAAACAACCATAACATCTCTCTTTTCCGCTTACTACAGTTTCTAATACCTTTAGATATCCATCGCGGAGTTTTCCGAGTGGAGATCTTTTTTCTCATGGTCGGAAAGCACAAGTCGGAAAAAAGTTTAAACACATCATAAAACGAATTAAAAGCTATTTCCGGACTTGTGCTATTGAATACTTCAGTAAAACTTAAATTACTTATGGCTTCTACAAACTTAGACACATTCTCAGAGCTATAGTCTCGACTTAATACATACCAATGATCAATTGAACATGATTTCCTAACTGGACATTTAAGTTGGGCGGTGTGGTCTGATAGGGCCAGCTCTAAAACTTCACCAGTACCACCTCTGATATTATGCATAACATTGTCGATACATGTTCTACTAAATATACGTGTGGGACATCTTATACTCGGCTTAAGATTGTAGTTCAGTAGTAAATGTTGGAATTCAGCGGATATTCTAGTTTTTTTAAGAATATCGATGTTAAAGTCACCGCAAAGCATAATCTGTTTTCTCAAGTTTCTTCCACAAAAATTCAAAATCAATGATCTATATGTCTATCTATCTATCTAATAAATGATCAATTTTTTCAAAGAAAACAGAAGTAGCATCTCTCGTGTATTTTGGAGGTCTATAAATGCAAATGATAATCAAATTGTGTGCCACCAGTTCGATGGCACAACACTACAAAGCTAAGCACACAAAATTTTCTAATGTCAATGACTCTGAACTCATATCGATGTCTAACAAGTATACATGTACCACCATTCCTGGTGTTTCTTGAAGAATATGTCGCAAGTCTATATTCAGGTATAAATAAGTACTTGGTATCATCACCTTTCATATTGTGTTCCGTGATGCAAATAACATCGACTGCTTTCAATGAGAAAGCAGAGAAGTTCATTAATATGAAGGCTTAGCAGATCTGATTTTCCTATTAATCCATTAATATTTTGATGTAAAGTTATTTAATGTAACTTCGTTTATAAGGGCTTAGTTGCGTTTTTTTATAAATTCTTAACCCAAACTACTGAAGTTATATTTTAATACAATAACTTATTATAAAGTAATCATCTGATAAATAAAAACTGCAAAAAAAGCTGGTGAAAACAATATCTTAATTTTTTTCATGCGACACTATTTACAAGGAATATTTAAAATAAAAAATAATATGTGATATTAATTGAGTACAGAGGCGGTGTAAGGCGTGGGCGACGTGGGCCACCGCCTAGGGCCTCGCGGTCCAAGGGCTTCGCGCCTCGAGGGCCCGCGAACGCAAATGTAGATATAAATAAATAATAAAAAAGTGGCTAGCAAATATCTGGCAATACTAACCTACCACATTAGTTTTATATTTAAAGATCTAGTCTGGCAACATTTGCTGGCGTTGTGCTTGCGGGCGGTGAATGACGCGGGGAATCCTCGCTTTGTCCACTGGGAATTTCCCATTCTATTTGCTCCGTCTATGTTCGCATTTCTAAACACATGCAGTCATGCAATCATGCGACAACGCATGTACCTAATATTAAGAAAATACAGTCGAAGTAGTAAGTAGGCATGGCACTGTCACCGCTAGTAAGAACTGCAGCTATATTTAATAATTTAAAATGATCACAATGAAGAAGTTTGCATTTTCATGAATAAAAGTATGAGTATCCAAAAAATTTTTCTCTCAACATACTATAATTCGTCGTCTTGCGTCATCCATCAAGAGGCCTCGCAAAATATATCTTGCCCACATCTAATTAAGGTTTTGCCCCGCCACTGATTGAGTATGATTCGGCTAATTTATGCAAACATTTTACGTATAGGTAGTGATAATGATAATTATTTCTTTTGCAAATAGGTTTTTAAAAACACTTTTCTACGTCAATTTTTTCGTACCTTACTACCTGAGAAGAAACACCAAAACAAACTCAAGGTTAAAGTCTTTTACGTCCATACAGCAAACATATTTCATTCGAAATTTTGTCCCTGAAGAACTACCTAAATATCAAACAAATACCTACGTCAGGCGATGTAATAATTATCTAGAAGTACTTACTCAGAGGAGCCCGGAGACACCTCAATTCGCGTAAAAGAGCGGCTTCTGTTCCCTTTGGAGACCATCCTGCAAGAAAACAAGAGTTGTACTTAATATCCACTATAAACACAGATAATATGTTTTAAAAATATAGGATGCCTTTTAAATTTTGTCGTTTGAAGAATAAAAAAACAACTCGAACCTTAAAGTATTATTTACTGTTTTTCATAGTTTTCACCTCGAAGTTTCATACATTTATCCATTCGCTAGAACCAGTTATTAAAACACTTATTTCACTCTAAAGTCGGTATGACTAAAATGGCCGACTTAAAAGCGTCGACTGCTTCTTCACTAGACTGGAACCTTTGCTCACGAAGAGTTTTCTCAAGTTTAGGACGTGTAAAGTAATCGTTAGGGCTTCGGTTAGGACGGTATGGGGGATGTCATGAATTTCTACGTTTTCCTGCTTCAAATAATCAATTGTTTTACCAATGGCATGTGAGCTTGCACTGTCATGGTGTAGGATGATGCGTCGCTTTGGGTTAGATTTTCGACTCTCCTCGCTTGTACCTTTGGAAAGTTTTCTTACACCACCTGACGCTGGTCGTCTTATGATCATCGGAAAGCAAATGCGGAATCCATCGGCTACCTAGCTTTCTCACACTAAGCTTCTCATGCAAGAACTTTGAATGGTTGTCCCTGAGATGCCTATTAAAACCTCTATCTCCCGATTTATCACATGACTATCTTTGAGCATCAGTTGTCTCACAGCAACGATGTTTTCTTTAGCAAAGGCGGATTTTGGACGTCCTTCACGAGATTTGTCACCAATACTATTATTTCCACGCTGGAATTCTAAATACCAGCGTTCGACAGTCCGTAGACAAGGAGCTTCATCATAAAAAAAGATCTTAACTCCTCGAAACATTGAATTCAAGTTAGGCGTCTCCGAAAGTTGTAAAATTAAAGCACAAACGTTTTCTTTAGAAAGATTCATTTTTGTGCATGACTTGATAGATTCAAAACGACGCAGCGACTAGTTACATCAATCCTAATTATTTCAATTGTTTTGCCATTCTAAACTCAAACAAATTTGAAAATTGAACAATTCTAAATTAGCGGGAAACATTTAAACGACAGAACTTAAAAGGCATGCCTAGTATTAACGATTATATCATTCATTTAAAAATTTATTCCTTTTCGTCAGAGTCGCTTAAACTCAAAAATGACTAAACCTATTTTTAATAGTTTGTATTTAAACGAGTGACTGTAAATTCAAGTTTTAAGTGATAAAAAATATTAATTTAGGTGATAAAATTGATGATGACCGCGAGTGACGAGAAATCAATAGAACAGCAACTTACAAACAATAATTTGAGTTACTTAAAACACAAAATGAGAAGTTTCATAATATTTGAGTGACCTAATATTTGTTTGAGAGTCATCGTTACAAACTGATTATTTTTCAATATTAGCCAAATTATTTATTTATACCGAGCAAAATTTTATGTTATATGAGGTGTTTCGAATGTTCTAAATATAGAGGTAGAGACTATTGAATATCCTAAATATCGATATTTATGTAATATGTATATCACAAGGTAGATAATTTGATAATTCGGATATTGCGAAACCCAGTTATTTAGAAAATGGTGAAATAAAATCTGCAAGCAATTTGGACGTAGCGTTCGCCGTTCGCTCGGCTCACGCACTTTTGGTCTCAGTGCTAACCTAACCTGGGCAATAGCTCTCGCACCCTAGCCACCGGGAGGATAGTAAGCAATGGGTAGCTTGCCGTTCGAACGTCCGGCAACCGTCGGGTCCAAGTTCAGGTCGTCAACAGTGCGTGGTGTTCCACGCGCGCCTTAAGGAGTTGTCAGCCACCGTAGGGGCCAAGGGTGATGCGAAAGAGATCCACAGGGCCTTGGCACAATGGCAAAGCAGAAACAGGCGTGGGTTTTTAGTCAGTGAAAGTTTGACACTATCTTCTGCTCCGCCCAAGAGGAAGGGATATCATAAGATGATTTTTCCACCCAAAAAAAAAATCATCAGTCACAAAGTTTTTTTTATTCGCTCGTTTTATAATTCCCTTTTTCGAATTGTGAACGCAGTGCGTATCGGCGAGGTTGCTCTGTTATTTTTTTATAGCAGTTAGGGTCTGCCTTGTTTCTTGTTTTTAGTAGAAGTCACCGTGTGTTATCGGGGGGCACGGTAGAGCTCCCTCCAAGTCGAGCGCGAAGCAAACACTGCCGCATCATCCTTTGCTGGAACCATTTCGCCGCATTTTCAGGCCTCTATTTGAGAACCTCTGGATAAGACTAGAACGCAGAAATTCTACGCACCTTCCTGATGTCGTGTATGAGGCAATGGAGTACGGTCCTTCGCTATCCAGGATGTCGAAATATCCAGGGGAATAGCGAACCTGTAAGGATCGAGCGAGGTATATTCCAGGGTGATAGTTTGAGTCCACTTTGGTTTTGCCTAGCCTTGAATCCTCTAAGCACATTGCTGGAGAATTCAGGTCTAGGCTATCAGTTGAAAAGAGGTGGTCAGGTTATAATCTCACCTCCTTTACATGGATGACTTGAAACTGTTTGCCCCCAACAATCTGCAACTGATGGAGCTACTGAATGTTACTGAAACTTTCAGTAGTGCCATCAGGATGGAGTTTGGTGAGGACAAATGTGCAGTCATGCATGTAAAGCGAGGGGAGGTTGTGGAATCTTTGGGCACTCAACTCACGGATTCCATAAACCTAAGGTTCCTCTCTTCAACCGAAACCTATAAGTATTTGGGTTGGTCTATACGGGCAGAATAAACATGTTTTCTTTCTTTCTTTCTTTCTTTCTATGTCGGAAGCTCTAGGCATTAGTATCACTGACATGAAGCAATCGTTGAAGAAGCGTTTCTTTGGACGCCTGAAGAAGGTATTCAATAGCCTTCTTTCAGGCGGAAACAAGGTGGGCGCCTTCAACTGTTGGGTCATGCCGGTACTGATGTACTCTTTTGGCATACTTAAATGGACTCAAACAGAACTGGACGCCCTGGATAGGCGGGTCCGTACACTGCTGAATGCATACCGAATGCATCACCCACGATCGTCGGTGATGAGACTGTATATCCCGCGGAAGTGTGGGGGTCGAGGCTTTTTAAATGCTAAGACCCTACACAACCAGGAGGTATGCAGTCACAGGGAATATTTCCTAGCTGCCGACGTGGGTATGCATCGAGATGTAGTGGCAGTGGACAAGGGACTCACCCCACTCGCCCTGGCTAACTGAACTGGTGCAAACCGGTAGTGCTTGGCACTAACGATCGCAGGGAAGTATGGCAGAGTAAGGAACTTCACGGACGCTTTTTCCGGGCCCTTCATGGGCTCGATGTAGATCTATTGGCGTCCGTAGCCTGGCTGCGTTTCGGTGACCTCTTTGAGGAAACCGAAGGTTTTGTCTGTGCAATTATGGACGAAGTTATCATGACGAACAACTACCGGAGATTTATTGTGAAGGACGGCACGGTTGACATCTGTCGGGCATGTCACCGTCCGGGAGAATCAATTCGTCACATTATCTCTGGTTGTTCTCGTCTAGCTAACGGAGAATACTTGCATAGGCACAACCTAGTAGCCAGGATTATACATCAGCAACTTGCTCTGAAATACTCTCTTGTAGAATCGGAAGTGCCATACTACAGGTATGAGCCCGACCCAGTTCTTGATAATGACCATATCACTTTGTACTGGGACCGGTCCATCATCACTGACAGGACTATTGTAGCCAATAAGCCTGATATAGTGGTAGTGGACTGAAGTGAGAGGCGTGCAGTGATTGTTGATGTTTCCATTCCGCATGACGAGAACCTCGTGAAAGCCGAGAAAGATAAACAAATTAAGTATATTGACTTGGCTCGCGAGGTTGTCTACATGTGGACTGTGGACACTGCGATCATTGTACCGATAGTTATGTCGGGTAATGGCTTAATAGCCAAGAGCCTCGACCAACACCTTAGGAGGCTCACGTTAGGCAGCTGGATCAAGGGCTTGATTCAGAAAGCGGTACTTCTGGACACGGCTCGTATAGTTAGGAGGTTTCTTTCTCTGGAGCCCTGACCGCCGGTAGCTTGGACCCTGTTCCCGATACCGGTGGGCTACTATTTTTAATATTTTCAAATGTTTTTTTTTATATTGAAATGTTTAAAAATGTAATTTATATGTGTTTATTAAAAATAAAGGAAATAATAATAATTAATAAGGCCCTTTCACGAGTAACTAATGTTCATGGGATGCACCACATAAATGTTGACTTCAAGAGTAAAAAGCTCAAGCTTCAGCGATCACCGAATACAACCGCCTTAGGCGTAAATACCGCGCCGATCTTTCAGAAATCAAACTGTCTAAACCGTTTAAAAGAATAAATAATGAACGCGAATGGGCAATACGAAAAACTGTTGCTACTCCACAAGAATCAGAACCGGAAAAAAAAAACAAAGATTTGTAATAATAAAAAAAACTACCCCTAAAAAGAAAAAAAATATGCCAAATAGGAAATCTAATAAAATGAATCAATATGCTCACGTTTCTTTAAAAAGAAGTGAAATACCACCAAAAACACTCTGTAAAAAACTAGCCAAGTCTCGATGGAGCTGCTTGTTTAGATTTCATTACTTTTTAGAGATACTTAATTGTTTATCTCTAAAAAGTAATGAAATCTAAACAAAGTCGCACCAAGCCTAAGGTTATTCTAGGATTACCAATACCAGTATGGAGCTATTATCTCGCTTAACAAACAAGTTATATTTTAATACAATAACTTTAATAAGTAAAATAATCATCAGATAAATGAAAACTGCAAAAAAAGCTGGTGAAACCAAGATCTTAATTTTTTTCATTATAAATATTTAAAATAAAAAAAAAAAATATATATTATTAATTGAGTATTATTTATTCATTTAATTAGGCGTATGCTAATTTGTGCAACCATTTTATGTATAGGTACTGATAAATGATAATGATTTCTTTTGCAAATATGTTTCTTAAAACCACTTTTCTACGTATTTTTTTTCGTTAATTTAAACTAGATGATACCGGTTTGACCTACCTGACTACCCTTAGAAGAAACATCAAAACAAACTCAGGGTTAAAAGCTCTTACGTCCATACAGCAAACATGTTTCATTCGAAATTTTGTCCCTGAAGAACTACCTAAATATCAAACAAATACCTACGTCAGGTGATATAATAATTGTAAAGAAGTACTTACTCATGGGAGCCCGGAGACGCGTCTCTGCGCGAAGGGGGGCGACTATTGTCCCTGGAGGCCATGCTGAAAGAAAAAAAGAGTTATACTTAATATCCACTATAAAGACAGATAATATGTTTTAAATATATGGGATGCATTTTAATTTTTTTCGTTTGAAGAAAAAAAAAACAACTAGAATCTTAAAGTATTATTTATTGTTTTTCAAAGAACCAGCTACCGCTAACCGCTAGAACCAGTTATTAAAACACTTATTCCACTCCAAAGTCGGTATGTCCAAAATGGCCGACTTAAAAGCGTCGACTGCTTCTTCACTAGACTGGAACCTTGCCCACGAAGAGTTTTCTCAATGTGAGGAAATGTAAAGAAATTATTAGGGCTTAGGTCAGGACTGTATGGAGGATGGTCATGAATTTCTACGTTTTCCTGTTTCAAATAATCAATTGTTTTCCCAGCGGTATGTGAGCTTGCGTTGTCATGTTGTAGGATGATGCGTTGCTTTGGGTTAGATTTCCGAACTTTGGCGATGACTTGTGGCAAACAAATTGTGGTATACCACTACTAATGCAGAGGGCATTAACCGTTTTTGATGTTCAAGCGCAATTGTTGCAACGTGACCGGTTTTCGCCACGAACGTAGCCACCATCTTCTTCGAAGTGTTTCGAGAGCAAACAACTTTAGTCGGCTTTGGCACACCTTGGAAGACCCAGGTTGTGGATTTCTCTTTGGAATCAGGGTCGTGGGTATAAATCCAAGATTCGTCTCCACTGATAATGTCGTAGACGTGATTTGACTCTCCTCGCTTGAACCTTTGGAAAGTTTTCTTACACCAGCTTTCTCACACTAAGCTCCTCATGCAAGAACTTTTGAATGGTTGTTCCTGCCTATTAACACCTCTGTCTCTCGATATATCACAAATGATGATCTTCGAGTATCAGTTGTCTCACAGCAACGATGTTTTCTTCAGCACAGGCGGATTTTGGATGTCTTTCACGAGAATTGTCACCAAGACTAGTATTTCTACGCTAGAATTCTAAATACCAGCGTGCGACGGTCCGTAGACTAGGAGCTCCATCATAAAATACAGATCTTAACTCCTTAAAACATTATAAAAAATTATAGCACGAACGACTTCTTTAGAGAGATTCATTTTTGTGCACGACTTGATAGATTTAAAACGACGCAGCGACTAGTTGTATCAATCCTAATTATTTTAATTGTTTTGCCATTCTAAATACAAACAAAGGAGATCGGACATTTTTGTATGGGCTCTGGCCCAAGTGGCGTCGGAGCATGACACTTATATAGTTTAGAAGTTCATTAACTAAGCTTTCTTTTTTTGTACGAGTTATAAAAATCTATCCTGGGAAAAAGAAGTTATTGTATATTTAAAAACTCATGTATTTTTAACTATTTAGTAATTAAATATCTTGTTTTTTTAAATTCATTATGGTATGTTTGATGTTGCCTAACATCTATGATGACTAAGATGTGTGGTATTTTTTCGTCAACATGAGAAAGAGACAAAACATGCAGATACTTTTGCACTAACATAAAAAAGAGACACAAATACTATGTCACTGCGCGATTCCCCTTCCCTCCGCTCAGTCATGGCCCCTGAAACGCCCAAGGGGACATTAATCCCCAAACTGTCATAAATATCAAAAATTCTTAAACGCCACACTGGAGACGTGGGGACTTTAGCACAAAGATTTTATATATCCCTACTAGTTAGCACCCATTTCACCGGGAAAATAACAAACGTCAATAGTTAATGCATGACAGATCTGTCAGATTTGACAGCCGAGTTACATTTGAGTTATTCATGAGTCATCAGTTCACCACTGGCAGTCACTCTCTCCGCTCGCTGCTATTTGGTGTGATTGTGTTGTGCTTGAATTGCGTTATCTATTCTGTTATAACTATATGGTTGCCTATAATATTTGAGGAGTTCCCCCGATTCCTCATGGATCTCATCATCAGAACTGAATTAAAAAAAAAAATGAGACCAATCTGGACGCATATCAAGTAAGGGGAAAAAAAAATTTGCAAATCGGTCCATAACCGACGGAGTTCCGAGGTAACAAATATATTTCTTTAAATACACTATAACTTTTTCTCCCAGGATAGATTTTTTGTTCCCGTACAAAAAAGTAAGCTTAGTTAAGTATCTTTCAAATAAAATAAACGTCATGCTCCGACGCCATTTGGGCCACACCCGCCCGATCTCCTTTGAAAATTGAGCAATTCTAAATTAGCGGGAAACATCTAAACGACAGAATGCAAAAGGCTGCCTAGTATTAATGATTTTATCATTCGTATAAAAATTGATTCCTTTTCGTCAGTGTAGCTAATATTAAAAAATGGCCAAACCTATTTTAATAGTTTGTAATTAAACGAGTGACTGTAAATTCAAGTTTTAAGTGATAAAAATGAATAATTTAGGTGATAGAATTAGTAAGTGAGTGACTGACCGCGAGTGACGATAAAACAACAGAACAGCAACTTACAAACATCAATTTGAGTTACTTGAAACACAAAATGAGAAGCTTCATAATATTTGTACGACCTAATATTTGTTTGAGAGTCATCGTTACAACCTGATTATTTTTCAATATTAGGCAAATTATTTATATATACTGAGCGAAATTTTATCTTAAATGAAGTGTTTCGAATGTTCTAAATATGGAAGTAGAGACTATTGAATGTCTTAAATATCGATATTTATGTAATATGTATGTCACAAGGTAGATAATTTGATAATTCGGATATTGCGAAACCCGGTTATTTAGAAAATGGTGAAATAAAATCTGCAAGCAATTTGGACGTAGCATTCGCCGTTCGCTCGGCTCACGCACTTTTGGTCTCAGTGCTAACCTGGGGGCCGACTATAAAGATTTGCAAAACAATCTTATTGCAGGAACGTTTTGTTTCCATCCTATAGTAATATTACATCATTTCGTACCATGAACTTAATCACTCAGTATGATTGTATTCCTGCTAGGAAAGAACGAACGATTTTAAAGTTTTTTTTTCTATTCCCTGCTAAACAAAAAAGGTACGCGCTATATAGATCTGTATAGCGTTGTCTCTTTCACATGTTTTTTCGAATCGCTAGACCATTGTGAACCAATAGAATACATTTAACTCAAAAAATGTCTTGTTAAAATATATTTTTAAAAGGATCTAAGTAACTTTCATAAAAAGGACGTAATACGAGTAACTTTCAAGAATTTATATTAATAAAGTAGAAAAATAATTTAAAAAAGCTGTGAGTGACTACGTTAACATTTAATTTAGTTGCACGTTAGTGTGAATCTTAATATTCAGAATTCGAAACGTATTTTTTACATTAACAAGATTCTTATCAGTGTTGATTTGTTGAGTGCGAAACGAGTTTTGAAATATTAAAATAGTTTTCAAGCGCTTAAATTTAGAGTAATCTGCCTTCAGGTGGTTGGTGTTCCATTCCAAGTAAATAATTGGACCCACGAAGTAAACTGCTTATGTTATGCTTAAAACTTATTATAAACAGTGTATTCCAGTGAAATAAATTGTTGTTCGTGCACTAATGGACACGTTTAGGTATCGAAATAAGTTTTTAATGTTTTTAATTTACAAAAAACACTTTAAATACTATTTATTTGGAAAACAATAATAAATCCGCTGCGTCCGAGCAACTTTTTTATTCCTGCTAATTTGACGTAAAACCAATACTGCTAGAGGTCAAAAATCCGGTCAGATTACGAAAAGAATGAACTTTTTAAGAGTGACGTCACAAAACTGCTAAAAAAACAATCTTGTTTTAAGATTATAAATTTTAATTGATTATAATTGTTTTGAAGGCGACGTCATGGTACGAAAAGCAACGTGACTGGTTTTCACCACGAATGTAGCCACCATCTTCTTCAAAAAGCTTCGAGAGCGAATTACTTTAGTCGGCTTTGGGTCATAAGGGAAGACCCAGGTTGTGGATTGCTCTTTAGAATCAGGGTCGTGGTCATAAATCCAAGATTCGTCACCACTGATAATGTCGTAGACGTGATTGACTTGAACCTTTGGAAAGTTTTCTTACACCATCTGACGCGGGCCGCCTTATGATCATCGGAAAGCAAATATGGAATCCACCGGCAAACTGGCTTTCTCACACCAAGCTTCTCGTGCAAGATCTTTTAAATGGTTGTCTCTGAGATGCCTATTAACCCCTCTATTTCCCGATATGTCACATGACGATCTTCGAGTATCAAGTTGTCTCACAGCAACGATGTTTTCTTCAGTAAAGGCGGATTTTGTCCTTCACGAGATTTGTCACTAAGACTAGTATTTCCAAGCTGGAATTCTAAATACCAGCGAAAAATACAAATCTTAACTCCTCGAAACATTGAATCCGTGTTAGGCCTCTCCGAAAGTGGTAAAAAATTATAGCACGAACGTTTTCCTTAGGCCGAACGCGCACATTCGGTTTCCCGATTAGTTTTCCCGATCAGGAATTTCGATTCGGCAACCTAATTGCTCCTATCACATGTTCTTACTTTTTCCGAACGGAAAAAAACCTGACATCCGTTTCGAAATTTTCTCCGTGCGTCTCTCGCGGAATCCCGAATCTGAATTCCTGATCGGAAAACCTAATCCGGAAACCGAATGTGTGCGTTCGGCTTTAGAGAGATTCATTTTTATGCGCGACTTGACCGATTTGAAACAACGCTGTGACTAAATAGTTGCATCAATCCTAATTATTTCAATTGTTTTACTTATCTAAATTCAAACAAATTGGTAAATTGAGCAATTCTAAATTCAAAATTAGCGGGAAATATTTAAATGACAGAAATTAAAAGGCATGCCTAGTATTATGCCTTAGAATGGAACGCATACGTAATCTTCTAAGGTACATAAACGAGGGCACGCCACAATTATGGCGGTAAGTCCCCTCTTTGAGGCGTGGCTGGAAAGACCTCACGGCGTCCTTACCTACCGCATGACGCAGGTCCTCACCGGACATGGCACGTTCGGGAGCTACCTGTTTCAAATAAAGTCGGAAGAGACGCCTGGGTGTCGCCACTGTGCGCAACGCCCGGAGGACACGGTGGAGCACACCGTCGAGGTGAGCCTGCCTGGCCTGGGCGGAGCATCGCCGTGCCCTCGTGGGGGCGATCAGCGGCGGAGACCTCTCGCGCCGGGCCCTGGTCGAGGCCATGGTCCAGAGCGAGGAGGAATGGCAGACGGTCGCCTCCTTCTGCGAAGCAGTAATACTAGTAAAGGAGGAGGTCGACCGCGTCAGGCTACGGCGCCCTCGCCGTCGCCGCCGGGATTCCGATCCCGATTTCCGGCCACCGTAGACGCGGGCTCGCAGACTGCGAGCCATGGGTAGCTCGCTCTCCGATCGTCCTGTAATGGACCGAATCCAAGACGTCGACGGCGCGCACTGTTCCCGCGCGCCTCATGGAGTTGTCAGCAGCAGGAGGGGCCCAGCTGGGTCGAAGCCTACTGGGGACAGGGTTGTCCGAAAGGGAGCTCGTGCCCCGGTATGAAGGCTAGAAGGAACGGGATGGGGTTTTTAGTCAGTAAGAGTCTGACACTATCTTCCGCTCCACCCAAGGGCAGGTTTGGTCATACGATGATTTTCCCCATCGCACAAAAAAAAGGTACATAAACGACTCGCCGTGACTACTGACTAGGTTGCATTGGAATATAGCACTAGTGGTCCTGACAAACGTTGTCCTACCCGAAAAAACGCCTTTCGTAAAAAAAAAATAGCCTTTCGTCAAAGGAAAATCGAAAACCCGACAGCTGCGTCACCTACCGGGTTCAATCATATTTTCAAAACCATTCAGGGATCCACATAAATATACACACAAAATTTCTTCCAAATCGGTCAAGCCGTTTAGGAGGAGTTAGATGACAAACACACATACAGAAGAGTTCCTTCAGATGTAAGATGGCTTATTTTATTTCCTGTAGATGCTTAGTATTTATGAGGTATTTACTAGCAGTCTTAATAGACGTTGTCTGCGGTCTTCCCGTCCGATTATAATTTAAATGTCTTTAAGGCAAGAGTGAATAGGTATCAACGATTGCATCACTGCTTACCATCAGGTGGGATCGCAGTCAAGCACTAGTTTATATCAATAACAAAAAATACATACAGGAAAATTGGTTAGATAAGGGGATGCAACTCGACACACATTTTCATTGTTTTTCCTACAACCGCTCTTACCCGATTATGTCGTTATAGCACATTAGATTCATTAGATATTTTGAAAACACAGTATCTTGTGGACATTACCTAGACTTCTATTGAAATCGATTTCAAAATTTGTGTAACAATAAAAACGTCTGAAAAACTGCTATTTTGCATGAATTTTTACACTTCATAATTTACTAAAATTAAAAAGTCAAAAAGTAAAACTATAGAAGCCTTGCAATTTTTATCGAAATTCTGAATGACAACGATTTTTTTTTAAACTTTTATGGGTTTAAAAAAGCACGTATATTCCTGGAACAAGTTTTGTAAAATATTCGAGTAAAATAACGGAATTACTGTATACTAACAGAGTTTTTAGGCGTTATCACTCTTTTTTTGCGTTGCCTTTTCGACAAACAGCGTAAAATCTCCTATGCATCCAACTGGTGGTTTAGCTTAGTTTGTTGCGTAGTCTAGCCAGGATGTTTGCTTTGGAATTTCTTTGTCTGTATTTAGGTATAGAATTCTGCCGAAAATTAAGTATATACATGTAATTAAAAAAAAACACGTTTATTTCTGCTGAAGAAAATTAAATGCTATATACATACATAACTCGGTTGTCCTATTAACAGGAACAGCAGCACGTTGATACTAATCAGAACTCCAGAGACAGGAACCTTATTCTTCTTTTTATGTGGTAATTTTCTAAATTTTAAATAAGCTAAATTAGTTATAATATTTTTATAAATTAAACAAAATTGGTGATTTTATTTTATTTTAATACGTTAATTAGGTAGGGAACAAAACACTAGCGGTTTGTTTTTCAGTAAAATTTACTTAAAAATATCTTTAATTAATTTAAAATTAAATATTCAAATTTTTATTTTATTCACGATCACTAATAAAATGACACTTTTCATTATTTATAAATTAATAAAAAGTTGCACTACAAGCACTGAATTTAGAAAATTAAGTGTATTTTTTTATGAACTTAACTTACACTAGTCGTCCGCTCGATAGTTACGGAGCCTACAGTGGAGCCCAGAGGGCAGACACGCGTCGACTGCCGGCAACCAGCACGACTGGTGATTCTGTCGCCCCGCACCTACCCCGACCCCGAAGCCCCCACACATTTCCACCTACCCCACTCCCATTTTGTCATTCCGCCTCGCCATGTTAAAAACAACGCAGAAGGTTTAGCATCCGTCATAGAAAACCGTAAAAATGAATCAATATTGAAGTACATGAGTAAAACTATCATTTTTGTCAATCGCCAATATATACTTTAGCACCTTTTGAACGAGTGTTCAAAAGCTGCTGAAGTATGAGTAGACTTAGTGAGTACTAAGTCCAGTTTTCATTAGCAATAATAAGCAGTATGAAATAGACGCCAAACGCCTGATAAAACGCGTTGATTTTTCATAAGGTAGGTACGAGTATTATGTAGGTGTTAAGGAAAAGTCTATAAAATGGTATTTTACCTTTTGGAAAAATTGGTTGATAAAATTGATTGTATTCAAAGTCGTCAAAGCGTGATATTCGACAGAAATAGAAGTGACCTATATTCAACTATAGCGAAACATTTACACACGAAATACTGCTGTTATAAAACATTAAAGGTTTAGTCCTGCGGTCAGAATTCTTAAAGGAGCCATATTCCAAAGCTCCAAGGCTTCCAAAGCTCTAAAGCTCTTCATGAGCACCCCGGAAGAAGTCTTCATGACGCTGGCAGCCAAACGGCAAGAGAAAGCTATTGTCATTGGCGCAGCAAGATTTACCAGTCTACGCTTCGCTGATGACACCTGACCTTCTCGTCCTCACCTAATGGACTAGAGCAAATACTACAAGTCCTTAAAGACGTGAACCTAGAGGCTGGACATGACCATGTCGAAGACCAAGATCATGACCAACAGCACTATAGGGAACATAACATGGGCGGGTAGGATGTATAATATGATCAAGTAGTCTTTGCCAAGCAAGGCAAGGAAAAAATTAGTCTACGAAGTAACTATTTCTATATGTGTATTCTCCTCATTCTGACCTATGGTCCACAGACTTGGTCTTTGACTAACATTCAAAGGTTCAAACCTGAGATTTGCCAACGTGCAATGAAGCGTAATACTAAGATTTTTTTTTAATGTATCCATCGCCCTCTTTAAAGACGTGGCGTAATGTTGCCACTTTAGACGTAATTAGATAATTGTATTTCCTCTTTATTTATTAATGATTGTTATTTCCGTTTATGACTGTCTTTAAATTTATTTTACTTAAATCTATTGGCACACAACACCGTTGCCGACTTCCGTTAGTCGATACCGTCAAAACGGCTCACGCTGAAAACTAGCGCTGTGGACCCGTCTCATTTTGAGTGCAGACACAGCGTTATGCTAAGCGTACGGCTACATGCTAGATGTTGACGATAAGCGTGTAGAAAAACCGCTTCATAAGCGTAAAATCTCCTATGCATCCAACTGGTGGTTTAGCTTAGTTTGTTGCGTAGTCTAGTGAGGATGTTCGCTTTGGAATTTCTTTGTCTCTATTTAGGTATAGAATTCTGCGGAAAATTATGTATATACATGTAATAAAAAAAAACAAGCACGTATATTTCTACTGAAGAAGCTGGCTGTCTCAGAATGGGGCGATGCCAATCTGGTGAAGTTCAATGCGACAAAAACCCAGGCATGTCTTTTCTCCGCTAAACGGAGCCAATTCCACCCGGTTCCATCTTTCCGGGGTGTGACCGTGCCAATTACGGACAATCTTGAACTTCTTGGGGTAACGCTTTCATCTACCCTCAATTTCGGCTCTTTCATCGAGGCAAAAGCCCAACTAGCTGCCAAAAAATTGGGAACAACTGCTCAACCTCTATCAAGCGCAAGTTCGATCGTGTATGGAGTACTGCTCTCATCTTTGGGATGGGTCAGTCAAATACCAGCTTGCTGCACTGGAGTCGATTGAAAGGTGTGCCAAGAGGATCATAGGCAATGATGCACTTGTGAAGTCAAAACTCCAAAGTCTTGAGCATCGACGCCGAGTTGCTTGCCTGTCCGTTTTCTATCGTTTGCATTTCGGGGAGTGTGCACTAGAGCTACACAATTTAATTCCACCAAGTCCGTTCCATCATAAAAAAGAAAAAAAGAAAGAAAACATGTTTTTTCTGCCCGTATAGACACACAAATAATTTTCAAAAAACAAAAAAAATAAAAACAAATTAAAACAAAAATTAGTTGCCCTATGAGATCATCGGACCACAAGACGTACGGCGTTGCGCCACCGGTACATGGTGGACATCCCACCCATACGTACAAAGCGTTTTGGGAATACATTCATTATGCGTACAGCTAAGGAGTGGAATTCCCTGCCGGAGTCTGTGTTTCCTGTTAGCTACAACCTAGGGGTCTTTAAGTCAAGAGTGAATAGATTGCTTCTAGGCAAGCGTGTTCCATCGTCGGCCACAACATCGCTTACCATCAGGCGAGATAGCGGTCAAACATGAGCCTATATATTATAAAAAAAGAAGAAAATTAAATGCTATATACATACATAACTCGGTTGTCCTATTAACAGGAACAGCAGCACGTTGATACTAATCAGAACTCCAGAGACAGGAACCTTATTCTTCTTTTTATGTGGTAATTTTCTAAATTTTAAATAAGCTAAATTAGTTATAATATTTTTATAAATTAAATAAAATTGGTGATTTTATTTTATTTTAATACGTTAATTAGGTAGGGTACAAAACACTAGCGGTTTGTTCTTCAGTAAAATATACTTAAAAATATCTTTAATTAATTTAAAATTAAATATTTAAATTTTTATTTTATTCACGATCACTAATAAAATGACACTTTTCATTATTTATAAATTAATAAAAAGTTGCACTACAAGCACTGAATTTAGAAAATTAAGTGTATTTTTTTATGAACTTAACTTACACTAGTCGTCCGCTCGATAGTTACGGAGCCTACGGTGGAGCCCAGAGGGCAGACACGCGTCGACTGCCGACAACCAGTGCGACTGCGTAGGGCCGTTTTGCTCCGACGTGGCGCATACATTTTAATTTTGTCATGGAAAATGTTTGAAATATAAGACTTCAAAGTTTTTATCTTTCTTTAAACATAATAAAGTCATCACATTATTTTAAATTACAGTAGCTGGCCACATTATTAGGGACATCACCAAATTTTTTATATTATCTGCTTTAACTGAATATTGCAGGCAAATGGTTGGTTGTAGGTCCGGCTGGTATTTTTTATTTATAGACTTTATTAATTAAGATAATAAAAACAACAAAATTAAAAGCAAAATCATATACATATTTTTGAAAAAAAAAAAAAGATACGTAGTAAGTAGTTGGACGAATATTACTAGAATTTTGTGATAGTTTCCATTCATCGTGATATGCTCTCTATGCAAATTCTGGCATTCTGATGCGGGTTTTTGTTATTATACCACTTTTTAATGAGAGCTGCAATCAGCAAGTGCTTATATAAGAATAATAATAAATCATTTATTAGCTTGGTGGTGATCACTTGTTAAGCGATCTACTGCTTGGTGAGCTCCCACATGTTTTCAATAGTTTTGAATGTCTGGTAAATTACTTAGCTTGGATAAAACATTAATGTTTTTAGCCTGGTGTACAGTAACACCCCTTGTTTTGTAGTACAATGCAGATTCGTGCATAAAAATGGTCTCTATGTCAGTAGGGAACTATTTTTCGAGCTGCGGCAGCAGTTCAGTTTTTAGTTCACGCCGCAGACCAGTACAAACTGGTCTTGCCTCACGGTCCCTTCCACGGTATACAGGCGCCCCATATCCTAGGCTGAGATTAAAGACTACACTATAATACTAATTGGGTGTTTAGCTCTCTCTAAACCGCAGTTTACATGGAACTATTTTCCAGGAAGTCGTCGAAAAGGAGCATTTTGTGTAGGAGCAAAGGAGTTTTTGTCAAACAAAATCCGAAACGTCGATTCATGGGAGAAGCATGTCTGAAAAATTATATTACTCCATCACATAATGAGAATAGTTTATTAACAATGTACTGTATTATTTAAAGTTTTATTTTTAGCTGACTTCAGTCTGCAACAGTCATATTTTGGTTTTGTTTGACCCTGTGCAAAAGTTAGGGTCCTTTTCCATTCGCCTATCGTCAACATCGAAAATGGTTTAAAAGCTTGTTACTTCATCTAACGCAATCCAACGCGATGTTCGAAGAAAAGGCAACGCAAAAAAAGAAAGATAATGCCTGAAAACTCTGTTAGTATTCGGTAATTCCAAGATTTACTCGAATATTTCACAAAACTTGCTCCAGGAAATAGCTGTTTTTTTAAACCCTTAAAAGTTTTTAAATAAAGTTGTCGTCATTTAGAATCTAAATAAAATTTGCAATGCTTCTATAGTTTTCTTTTTTGACTTTTTTAATTTTTAGGCGAATTGTGAAGTGTCAAAATTCATACAAAATAGGAGATTTTCAGAGGTCTTTACTGAATTAGTTTTACACAAATTTAGAAATTGATTTCAAGAGAAGCCTAGATAATATCCACAAGATATTGTGTTTCCAAAATATTAGGTCTTTACCTATGAAATTGTTGTTCTGCAGTACTGGCCATTTCAAATCAAAATATTTTTTTTTTGGCTAAGAATTCTAATTGCAAATTAATTTTATTTTAAAACATGGTTTTTTTCCAAAAGTAGTCATTTGTTTATTGATTAGTGTTACATTTTCATCGTATTTCAATCTTTTTTGTCATCATGGATACGTTAAAAATTCGAGTAAATATGGAATATGAGTACCGTCGTGGCAGCAACGCGGCACAAGCGGCACGCAACATAACGACGTTTACGGAGCTAACACTACAAACCAACGCACCACCTGTTATTGGTTTGCTCGCTTCCGTTCTGGAAATTTCGACCTGAAAAATGAACCTCGCGGTCGTCCGAAGACTTTGGTCGACAATGACGAATTAAAGTGTTAAATTGTGGAAGCTGATGATACACAATCTACGGCTGAATTAGCAGCAGCTTTCGGCGTTAGCGTCAAAACAATATTGGTCCATTTGCGTCAAATTGGCAAGGTAAAAAAGCTTGACAAATGGGTGCCCCACGAACTCAATGATCGCCAGCGCGAAGTACGCGTCGAGACGTGCCTTGCACTGCTCAACAGACACACAAATGAAGGAATTTTGAACCGCATTGTTACCTGCGATGAAAAATGGATTCTGTTTGATAACCGCAAGCGCTCAGCAAGTTGGTTGGATCCTGGTTCAGCACCTAAAGAATGCCCTAAACGAAAACTTACCCCTAGAAAAGTGATGGTCACTGTTTGGTGGTCTAGCGCGCCGATGTGATTCATCACAGCTTCTTACCAAACGGGGTGAGCATTACTGCAGATGTGTACTGTGAAGAACTGAACACAATGATGGAGAAGCTGGCACATCTTCAACCAGCATTGGTCAATCGCTCGTCTCCGCTGCTCCTGCACGACAACGCGCGACCTCATACTGCACAGCAGACGGTCTCCAAGTTGCAAGAACTGGGGCTGGAAGCTCTCAGTCATTCGCCCTACTCACCAGACCTTGCGCCTACAGACTACTACTTTTTCCAGAATTTGGATAACTTCTTGGCGGGAAAAAAAATCAATACCCGAGAGGCAGTACAAAATGCCCTTGAAGAATTTGTTGCCTCCCGTCCAGCTGATTTCTTTAAGAAGGGCATCAATAAACTGCCACTGCGTTGGCAAAGATGCATTGATTTCATGGGTGATTACTTCGATTAATACAAGTAAAAAATACAAAAAAAAAATTCGTTTAAATTTTTTCATACAAAACGGCAATTTCATAGGTAATATAATATTATCTAAAGAAAAATGTGTAATAACGTCATAATCGGTTATGAGCGGTTGTATGAAAAACAGTGAAAATGTGTGTCGAGATGCATCACCTTAACTCAAACTCTTTTTCAGAGTGCCGTATCAAAGTCACACACACAGTTGGTACTATTACCAATCTAAGTAGATATTATAGGAATCTTGCCAATTTGTCTGTTGATGAAAACAGGCCATCCTTTGTTTAATCTACGAGTATGGTCGCATTTTCTGCGGTTCTTCTTGCTAATTGCTAAGAACAATATTCAAGTCAAGCACCTAGATAGAATTATGTGAGTAATAATTATTGAGAAGTACTTACTTAGCTTCGCTGGGCCCGGCTTCGTTATCATACACCAAGTGAGTGGTTGAGGGTTGAACCCAGGTGCGCACCTGCAAATCCTCCGGCATCGCGACAAGCTCCATATTTTCAGGGTTAAGTATCGCACTAGAAGAAGACAAAATTATGTTATGAGTTAGGTAAACTTGCAGTCTGCTTGATGAAAATAAAAGTGGGTGCACCAATGACCTACCCATCTATTAGGCTGAGCGCACACTTGAGACGAGACACGACAAAATCAAATGAAGGACTTACAAAACAGCTGGTTCCGGGGGACTGATAGCTGGTCGTGTTCTGCCGCGCCTATCTAACCATCCAAATCTGCACCAGGTTCTTCTCTCGTACTTTTTCTCAATCACTTTTCTAACCTAAATGTAATTTTCAGTAAAAAATAATGAGTAAATTGTACTAACATTGCAACGTTTACGTATCAAAATGTTCGTATATACGTCAACAATCAATATTTAGTTACGAGGCCGCATGGAGCAAATAACATTTGACACAGAAATTGACTTTAATTGGGGATGTTTCCTCAAACACGCAGTTAATGTAATCTTATATATATAAAAATGACCCCCGTTTTCCGTTGTCACGACTTGGCATGAAAACGGCTTGACCGATTTGGCTGATTTTTTTTTTGTTGTGATTGTTATTGTGAGGAGAAGGTTCTTATGGAAAAAAAAAATTAGGGTAGTGTAGGATAGAGTAGGGTAGAGTAGGGTAAAGTAGGGTAGAGTAGGGTAGGGTAGGGTAGAGTAGGGTAGAGTAGGGTAGAGTAGGGTAGAGTAGGGTAGAGTAGGGTAGAGTAGGGTAGAGTAGGGTAGAGTAGGGTAGAGTAGGGTAGAGTAGGGTAGAGTAGGGTAGAGTAGGGTAGAGTAGGGTAGAGTAGGGTAGAGTAGGGTAGAGTAGGGTAGAGTAGGGTAGAGTAGGGTAGAGTAGGGTAGAGTAGGGTAGAGTAGGGTAGAGTAGGGTAGAGTAGGGTAGAGTTGGGTATAGTAGGGTGGAGTAGGGAAGAGCGGGAGCGAAGCCGCGCGGGCAAAGCTAGTATATAATATAAATATTTCAGAACTATCACAACGACGTCTACTCTCAAGCTAAGCAGAGCTTGTGTTACGAGTGCTTGTGTCACAACTTGAGACAACTGATAAACATACTTATATATTTCTAAATACATATATATTATAGATAAACTACACCCAGACACAGAACATATAATCGTATTCATCACACAGTCATATTTCCTGGGCGACCTCTGGTATAGCAGTCAGTGCCACTAACCACTAGACCAACAGATCAGTCAAAAAATTGTGAACAGGGGGGAGGTACTCGTTAGTCGGTCGAGGCTCCGGGCTCCGGGCAGGCTTTATTACACAACTGTTGCATATGAACTTGATTTAAAAAGAGAGCTACATAAATTGTCATCTAATTTATTGCCTAACAAATAACGAAAATTGGTCGCTGTCTCATTGTCTTTGTTTTGTGTCTATAATTACGGTATTCGAATGGTTAAGATGAACTCGTGGCGACATATTTTTTAAAATTCCTACACGAAAAATAAAATCTTAGATCACATTCTATAAATAAAATCTACCAAACAATTTCATTATTTAGTAATTAGGTAATTACCTCGCCATTAGAAAAGCAGTAAATAAAGGAGATGAATACTCCTTGGAAAGATCGGAAGAAGTGGGTAAAGTATGCCCAGATAGCGAAGCCAGTAGAAGATCCATCCAGAGGGTAGTCGAACAAATTAAAAATGTTGATGATGCCCAAGAGTGGCAGTAAAATCAGCGTGGCACGAATTGTTTTCCTGTTGATAAAATATCAAAATTATCTTTTGGCACAGCATTGAGATGTAAGAAAACTATTCTATAAAAGTGACTGGATTATGTAAACTTACTGTATTTTTCTGAGTTCCGAATCATTTGTTCGACGCAGTTTCATTATGATGACGCTCATTATGGTCCCCAAAAATAATATGTTGATCTGCAACAAAAGTCATATTTATAAATGTTTTCTTTCTTTCTTGCTTTCATTTTTTCCTTCTTCTTTCATTTTTTCTTTCTTTAACGAAATGTGAAAACCAGACTCACCAACTAAAGCTTTTATGACGATGTGACTATGAATCTTGATTAACGTGTAAAATGAACAATGATGCTCAATTAATTTTTGACTGCCGTTGATCATGATTATCGCAACAAAAGGGCAGGTGCAAAAATTTACCAGCTGATGAAAACACGCTTTGATCGAAATGATGTAAAGGAATTTCCAGTTAAACGTTAAAATCATTTCCATGAACAAATTAATACACGACCCAACACGACCGTGCCTGGGTGGCGTGATCAGATTTAACCTTTCAATCGTGTAAATTAAAGACACGATTTGCTTGGGGTTTAATGAAATAACATACAATTTTTTTTCCAGCAGTTCGATTTGAGGTCTTTTTTACTGTTGTTTTTGTCCATTTTTTAGCTATAGAATTGCAATTTTGTTTCAAAACCACTGTATGTAATAATTGTATTCAAAGTTTCAACGTAAATCGAAAAAATCTAGACAGAAAAAGAAATTGATGTTATTACGGAAACTGTGTTTTTAGGTATAACTATCGATTGCGTCGTGTCAGTTGCGCCGCCATGGTGTCTGGTTAAAATATAGCTTTAAGCTACCGAACTAGTCACCACACAAACAGCAGAGTCACCACGCGTCCGAGCTGGTCACGCCACCAAATTGGTTGCGCAACCAAACGGACACCAGGTGAGTACCTCTCTATAGAGCTGTATACATTTTGATGGTTGCGGCGTCTGGTCGCGTCTGGTCGTAGTGTTGGTGGTGTCCAACTTGTGACTTTTTCAAATAATATTGGAAAAAAAAAATGTAAACATTATTGGAATCGATTCAGAAACTGATTCTGAACAAACTATATTCAGGTTTCACATATACTCAAAATATAGTTAAGTTTAAGTTAAATTACAAATTCAGAAACTGAAAATATGAGAAAATTAATTACATCATTTATCTGCAGCAAAATAACTCAAACTTCACCGTTTGTGACACAAAATTTAAAGAGTCTTGAGTGTATGCAGCAGAGCTTTTCGTAACTTTTGTTTGAGAGTATGCAGCAGAGCTTTTTGCAACTTTTGCTTTTATTGTATTTGTAATGCTAGGTCATTTGTTAGAGTTAAACTTCATGTCCGGTCCGATTTATCCGGTCCTCTTTCTTTGTCCGGGGGATCTTTCTCTGGAATGCGCTCCCATTGACCATCAGGATGGCATCCAGCCGGTTCTCCTTTAAGGTAATGGCAGGTGAACACATTCGGAAGAAATTGGCAGAACCATCACAGCAGTGATTTGTTATACTCATTTCTCATAATAATTTTGTTTATTTGTATGTATTTATATAAGTATTTATTTTGATAATTATGTATTTATTTTGATTTTAATTTTCTTTTTGTTTGTTTGCCTTGAAGTTTGCACCTACCATGTTATGTTTCTGCACCACCCTAAGGTCGACTGGTAGATAATGCCTAAGGCATTAAGTCCACCTTTGTACAGTTTATGTGCAATAAGCATCAATAAATAAATAAATGTCAAAGTATGACACAACAATTCAGAAAAATGTATGTTCACAATATCTGTTTGAATTTATTTTCTAACAATTTCAATACGAGTATACGTTTTAGCATATTTTCATTCCATACGAGGCTTAAACGGAGCCATAGAAAACTCGACGCGTATACTTTGCATTTCTATTTTTAAATCTGCAAACACAATGTACCTATCCACAAATACTCTGGGGCCCGAGTCTGCTATTTTTATAAATTCGTCATTCCAACACGATCCCATTGTCATTTTGCTAAAAGTTCGTAATCTGCTAAATAATAATGATCGATCATTGATCGGTCAATGGTCTCGTAATAGAGTGGTGGTAGAATGACAATATCGAGCTTATTAAAACTAATAACTGCACAATATCGTTCTAATGGTAGGTCACTGATCAAAATAACTGTCAAAAGTTTTGCAAATTACCGCGTACGTCCGATATTCATTTGTCATTATGTATGAGATTACCATTTTAAGCCACTTCTTTGAATGAAGTGTCAGTGGTTGACCATTGGAAAGTCATTATGATGCCATTATATTAGTAGACTAGCTTCTGCCAGCGACTTCGTACGCGGATCCTGTTGCTTATGCCAGCGACAATCAGTGTTATAAACGTAAGAGTAGACAAAAATAAACAGAAAGCTCAGAACTGCTAAGCTATCGGGAGTTACACGTGTTATTGTGAGTTAACCATAAAAGATAGACATATACTGTCGTGGGACATTTTTTATATAATTTTGAGGAGAACATTTCCGTTATACATGTTTTCTGTGTAGCTTTAACCATTAAGGCTGCAAACGCGACGGAAGCTTAAAAAATGGAGTAATTTCTCCCGTTTCCCCAACATTTCCCTTTACTGCTCTGCTCTTATTGATCGCAGCGTGATGAAAAGTATACTATAACCTGCCCAGGAGTATGAAGAATGATTGTACCAAGTTTCGTTAAAATCCATCGAGTAGTTTTTGTTTCTATAAAGAACATACAGACAGACAGACAGACAGACAAAAATTTTACTGTTTGCATTTTTAGCATCAGTATCGATCACTAATCACCCCCTGATAGTTATTTTGGAAATATATTTCATGTACAGAATTGACCTCTCTACAGATTTATTATAAGTACTAGCTTCTGCCAGCGACTTCGTACGCGGATCCTGTTGCTTATGCCAGCGACAACGGGGTCGTCAAAATCAAAGATCTGAAACGTCTGATATCGAATTCTAAGAGCCGGGGGACTGGATTCAGTATTCACGCGCGATGGCTTATTAGCGTATTTCATGTATTTGGTGTTTCTATACCGATTTCTATGATTATTTTTTTATTGAATAGATAATAATGTTAACTTTTTAATATTAGGGATGAGTGAGAGTGTTATAAACGTAAGAGTAGACAAAAATAAACAGAAAGCTCCGAACTGCTAAGCTATCGGGAGTTACACGTGTTATTGTGAGTCAACCATAAAAGATAGATAGATGCTGTCGTGGGATATTTTTTATATAATTTTAAGGAAAATATTTCCGTGATACATGATTTCTGTGTAGCTTTAACCATTAAGGCTGCAAACGCGACGGAAGCTTCAAAAATGGAGTAATTTCTCCCGTTTCCCCAATATTTCCCTTCACTGCTCTGCTCCTATTGATCGTAGCGTGATGAAAAGTATACTATAACCTGCCCAGGAGTATGAAGAATGATTGTACCAAGTTTCGTTAAAATCCATCGCGTAGTTTTTGTTTCTATAAAGAACATACAGACAGACAGACAGACAGACAGACAGACAGACAAAAATTTTACTGTTTGCATTTTTAGCATCAGTATCGATCACTAATCACCTCCTGATAGTTATTTTGGAAATATATTTCATGTACAGAATTGACCTCTCTACAGATTTATTATAAGTATAGATAGATTACCAAAACTTGTCAAAATCAACAATTATGAAGTCAATGGTAGACCATTCTGACACTATTGTAATAGCAGACTTGAGGCCCTGGTCTTGTGCAGTTTATAACGTGTATGCGCGCATCCTGGGCGCGTTAAATGCGTAAAACCTTAAATTAGTTTGATCAGAATAACAAGCAGAATCAATTAAACCACTTTTTAATATAGGTGACATTTTTCAAAAAAATCTTCATTAAAAACTTCGACTTTTCTAGTTATGAATAGGTCAAGCCGTCACTTGCGCAAACCCGTTGAAATAGGTAAACAAACACAGATAGTTATAATTCAATCAAATTTTCTCATACACGGGATAATAAATGTTCTTAGGTATTTCAATGCAGATATGAATTTTAAACCAACTAAAACTGCACATAAAACCTTTAATATTTTTTTAAATGTTTTTTTCTCTCACATAATTAGGTCAATCGAATTAAAAGTCATTTGGGGTGTCTGAGGTTTTGCGAATTTAACGTTACACGTTGTATTTAAACATTGTAGAATTAGATAAATTATATTGGCTTTTAACTTAACCCGAATGATTCACTAACATTAAAAAGGACCTGGATCTTTAATGGTTACTGTTCTAATCTGACCAAATCCAGGCGCGATTATTTTGATTTACGCACGATTACTCCTTATTTGTACTGGGATTGTATACAGTGTGGAAAAATAAGTCGGGCCCTGGAGGGATACTATCCTATATACTTAAGTTGGCTCATTTTACTTAAAGGGGACATTCCTTTATTTTTAAAAAGAAACAAAAATGCATTCCAAGATCTTTTAAACTCGCTTGTCTCGCCCAGGACTCGACCCAACTAAAATTGGCAAAACTCGCTATTTTTATACAAATCGATAGGAAATTATTCAGGATAAAATTTCTCTATCGCCGGGATCCAAATTATTCAACTACAAAACCTTCCTTATTCATTACTCCTTCTACTCGCATACGAAAGTCGCACCAAAATCCGTTGTGTAATTTAGGAAGACTTAGTGAATAAACAGATAGACGCAAACAAAAAAGGACTTATATGTAAAAATAAGGCTCAAACATCAATCAGCTAATTCAAAGCAGGATAGTGATGACCAAGATTAACCTAGGAAGGTAATAAAATGATTACTTTCATTTAAGCTTACCAAGACAATAGCCAGTATTGGACCCTGGATGATGTAGTACGAAGGGAGGTAGTTGTATCCATACCAGCAACTATAACAAAAGAATATTTTTTTATGTAGGAAAAACACAATGTAGAAACACAAAGCGAATATTGATGAAATAAATAAATGTTCTCATTTGTAAAAATCTGTAGAAGAAGCGACAGAAGCAGAGAGATCGTCTAAAGTCACTAGTGACAAATAATCTCTTTAGATTACCTGCGACTAGTGACCTTAACTTATTAAAGTTGGAATATTTTTACGTTTTCATCATTTTATTTTATATCTCTATATCACTTTATATAACTGATCGTTGGTAGGAGTGGAGGGAGGCCTTTGCCCAGCAGTGGGACAATATGGGCTAATTATAATAATATAACTGAAGGTGTGCAAGCTTTTGATAACTGAACAAAACATAGATTTTTACTTACGTGTTTAAAGGTTCTTCCGAATAGTGTCTTCCCACAACAGTTGCCCAAATAGAAATAACAAGAGCTGGTACACCCCACCCGCCAACGTAGAAGTATTTGATGGGTATCTCATTTCGAAGGGTGTTGGCAGAGATCAGGGTATTCAGGAAGATTCCTTCTATGAACATCCAACCATACACGACAAGGCGAGAATACTCCAAGAGAGTGAAAGTTCCCTCGCACACATACGGCTGAAATAAAGAAATGTGTTTTTAAATGCGTTAAACAGTTATATGAATACTTTGCACGGGTGGGGCCGGATCTTTTTGACGTCCAGTACGGTTTTCGCAGAGGACGCTCCACGTTGGACGTCACGGCGGCGGATGCAGTGTTCCGGAGCAGGTCTTTGCAAATCGCCGGTGCTTTTGATTCCCTACCCTGATGTAGCATTAGGGGCGCAGTCCGGTGTCACAACTCGACTACCGCTGTCGTGTAATCAAGGCCTACCTCCTCCTCTACGTCGGACCGTTTATCATCTGTCCTGGTTACCAGGGAGAGTGGAAACGGTGAGACATGTCGTGAGGTGTTCCGTAGGTATTGGAACTAGGATCGCCCTTGTCGAACATTGGGACGACTATGGCCATGCGTTTTCACGGCCCTCGGAATGCGCCACCACCGGGTTCCCTAAATACAATAGGAAGAGTTCAAATCAGCGTCGAATGGACTATGAAGTACCTGGTACTCATGCTCGACAGCCGATGGTATTTTGGAGAGCACTTCTGGGAGGACGTCTGGCTCCCAAACTGGATCGAGCTGGGGTTGCCCTCATGTGGCTCCTGTCCAATCTAGGGGGCCCAAACAGCCACCTTCTGGCGGAGGCTCTACGTAGGTACGCATGCACGATTTGTGCTTGGAGATGCAAAGACAGGGTGAATCTCTGCCGGCGCTGGCATAGCGGAAAGAGTTGGAAAAACAACACGGCGTCCTCACCTTCCGCATGACGCAGGTTTTTACCGGACATGGTAAGTTCCGGAGGTTCCTGTACCGGACTCATGCGAAAGTCACGCTCGGCTGTCATCACTATGTGGAGGACACGGTGGAGCATAAGGTAGAGGTGTGCCCCGCTTGGGCAGAGCACCGCCATGGTATTGTGGGATGATGGGCAGCAACGACCTCTCACGCCGGGCCTTGAAACCGGCTACGGTCCGGAGCGAGGACGATTGGCAGGCGGCCGCATGCGCGAGGGAACGGCCCTTACGCTCCAGCCACCGGGATCCCGATCCCGGTTTCCAGTTACTGACGACCGGACAGCGAGCTTTGCACGCCGTCCGGTCGTCAGGTAACCATCCGGACCAAGCCCAAGTCGTCGTCGGCGCGTAGTGTTCCACGCGCTCCTCAAGGAAATATCACCAAATCGTTGCGGCCCAACAAGGTCGAAGCTTACTGGGGCCATAGGTTATGTTCCATCGTCGACCGCATCGTCGTTTTCCGTCAGGTGAGATAGCGGTCAAACGCAAACCTATCAGCAATGAAAAAAAAAGTGTAAATGAAGAAGAAGGATTTTTGCCTTGAGTTCCAGGGCCCCGGGGACTTTTACTGTCTGTTGTCCCACTCCGCTCAAAAGTGGGAAAACTCATTGGATGATTTCACCTTGCTGGGTTTGAAACCGTGATCTAAGCCCTCGTAGTTCGGGGCCATTGCCACTACTGCTCAATGATACTAATTACCACACAGTCTTCATTAAAAGGGAAAGAATATGATATACCTACACTACTTATCTAGCTAACTAACTTTCTACCTAGAAAGTTTGCTCATTATACATAAAACAAATAACAATTTATAGTTAATTGGCATCAGATACCTCTACTATCTGTCGTAAATCTTTGTAGCACCTTGTTGCACTCCTTATTTCTTGGCCAAACTTAAGATTAAGGGTAACACACTCTTTGTGAATGCGGTTTGGATGAAAGAAACCTGGGTTATGGATATTTTTCTCCTTTCCTAAATTGCGCTTCTCTTTTCATGAAATCAGACCCCAAATGAGATGGGACAGGGGCAGGAAGGTGATGATGCTGCTGGACTTTCTGTGTCTCGAAAGTAGATCAGAACCATTTGAAACCATCACTTGCGTATAAAACGCGTTGCCGCTCTAACAGACCAGAATAGAATTAATAGAATAGAATAAATTTTGTTGTACTCCAAAAAAGTTACATGGCTTATACGTAAATTTAAATCTATGAGTACAATGGTGGTCTTATCGGTAACAGCGAATCAGACCAGTTTTTTCACGAAAAACTCAATCGCACCCTGACGACAAGTCGATTCCGACCCAACATTTATTAAAAAAAAAGTATTTTGTTTTTTGAAAGAGCATACTTTGAAGGTGATAAAATAAATTTGAAAGAAGAACTAACATTTTGTGACATTTTCCCAGTACTTTCTTGACAGAGTAGTACGTATAATGTAATAAACCAATAAATAAGTCTTTACGTACCTACCTATTGTATTGGTTATTATAGTTAGCCCGTTAGGTAGGTAAAACGGGCTGGTATCCGCAACTCCACAACTAATGCGTATTTTTATCCCACTGCAGGGTAAGGCCTCTCCTCAACTCTGTGCAACGATCACAATTCCTGGCTTTCTGATTCCAATTCTTAAGGAAGACATCTAGTTCGTCCCGTCATCTCTTTCGTGGTCTGTCGCGTCCCAGCGTTGTTGTGTCTACCCAGACACAACAACGCTTTACGTAGGCGCGTAGCTTTACATGCTTTCCGAGGCACAGAGTTTTATGAAATCCCCCGCTCTTGGGCGGAGCGGGAAATAGTGCCAGACTTTTACTGACTCAAAACCCACTCCTGTTCCTTCGTTGCCTTTCGTGCCGGAGCTGAGCTACTTTTCGGAGCTAACACTGGCCCCAGTGGGCTTCGACGCAGCAGGGCCCGTGCTGTTACTGACAACTTCTTGAGACGCGCGGGAACAGTTAGACGACTTGGGTTCGGTCCGGACAGTTACCGGACGGTCGGACAGCGAGCTACCCATTGCTTGTCACCGCAAGCCCAAGGCACGGGATTGACAGTATTGTCCTAGATAAACAACCTCATGCATGAGAGGCGGGTGCCTTAACCACTGGCTCATTACGACACCTAAAGTTAATCTATAGGTATGAATAACATAAGTTCTATAAGTGTACTTAATAACCCCATCGCCGTACGTTGATGTAATGGCGAGGCTTGCGCGCCGGTATTGTTTGTTTTACCGTAACATGACTAGGGTGAATGGCCGGATTAAGAGAGGTAAAATTTGAAGGGCAGTTTTGTTGCGAATTGTTCGCATTATCGACTCCGAAAATTTTTGTTTGTCATTTCTGGCTCGCCTTTATGGACTGGATTGAGTGGAGATTGGAAAAATAAACGGGCTGAAGAGAAGGATGTGTAATCCAGTAAAGTACTGATAGAGATCTTGACCGTACTTTTGGAATTGTCCTCATAGCAGTAGTATACTTCTACAACCCTCAGGCACCTCGGGATATGTGACCATTTTGTTGCTATACCGCTTCGTGCTTACGACCGTTTTTAGGGGCCCATTTGTTAAGTCTCCCCTGCCTTTTTTATCGATGGAAATTTAAAAATTGGTCAAGTATATATAGTATAGATTGGTCAAGATAGTCTTAATATAGTTGATGGTAACTAGTCCACTTAAGCCTCTCAACACCATAGTTTTTCTTTGTTTCAATATGACGCGATGAGAAAGCCTTTATCTATTGTGTTTTTATCTTTTTATATTCAAATATCGTCTTTCTCTTTTATATATATAATAATAAAAAGAATTATATAACGTAAGTAACGTTATAAAAAAATAAAAAAGGGTTTGTTAAATATAGCTCTTACCTATAGTTGCTATATGCGATTTCTTCCCAGAATTATATCTATCTACACTCTAATAGATAGTGTGATAATACAGCGTTTGTGTCTTTTTCCAAAATAAGCGGCCTCGATTTCTAGCTATGAACGTTGATTTTTCAAAATTCCAATGATACAATTTAAGTTAAACACTATTTTATTAAAACCCGACAAAAAAAAAGAGGGGTGTTATATGTTTGAGGTGTCTGTTTGTGGCATCGTAGCGCCTAAGCGAATGGACCGATTTGGATGCGGTTTTTTTATTCAAAAGCTGACGTTACCGAGATGGTTCTTAGATACAAATTATGAAGATCTGTTCAGGTGTTCAAGGTCAGCAGCTCATTTGTTGGCTGTGACCGGAATCTTAAACGTATACTTTACCAATAAACATATATATGTGACCTAATGCTTGAAATACTGATATGCCGACGTATACATGCCGACGTTATTAAGCTAGTCTGATGGTGGAGTTCGGAGGTCAGAGACATCCAGTTCCGGGTTATTTAGATTTATTTCAGGAAACGAAAAAATAATAATGAGCCTTACCAAACAAAATTATAAACTTGATTGTATGAAGAGGCAGATTTTTTTTTCGATTCCTGAAAAAAGGTTTTGCGGAAGGTGTTTTAGTTTCGTCTACTGAGCAAGTCCTTAAAGTTTGCGGAGGGCTGTTCCTTACACCTTTTTTATGGTGGGGAAAATCATTCAATGACAACCCCCGCTCTTGGGCAGAGCGGGAGATAGTATCAGACTCTTACTGCCTTAGCCTTCATACCGGGGCTCAAGCTTCCTGTCGGATAACCCTGGCCCTAGTAGACTTCGACCTGGCTGGGCCCCTACTGTTGCTGACAACTCCTTGAGGCGCGCGGGAACAGTGCGCGCCGTCGACGACTTGGGCTCGGTCCAGGCAGTTACCGGACGGTCGGACATCGAGCTACTCAATGCTTGCCGTCCGCAAGCCCGCGCCTGGGGTGGCCGGAAATCGGGATCGGAATCCCGGCGGCGGCTGGGGCGCTGTTACGCGCCGCCGTTGCCTGATGTGGTCGGCCTCCTCTTTTGCCAGCATTACTGCTTGACAGAAGGAGGCGACCGCCTGCCTCTCCTCCTCGCTCCGAACCATGGCATGTACCAAGGTCCGACGCGAGAGATCGCCACAATGATCGATCAAGTGCGTCTCGCAGCCATCGGTTTCCCGATGATTCCGACGCTGCGTCTTCTAGTCCCTTACACCTTGTATAATCAGGCCTCTAGTCATAACTATGCGCAAGCAAAGTTTGAATTGGGAAAGATCGGTCGATCATCTGGGGTGTTCAATAACGTCTTAAAATGATTACTATTTCGAGTGAGTGAAAGATTCAGTTTTATTATAATGTCGTTAAACTTCCCTCACCACGGAGTCATTATGTTTCTAATACGTCATGAAGCATGATGGAAAAGTGCATTAGGATACTTACTAAATACTCGATGCCCTTTCTTGTGTTCTCATCGAGTTGGTCAACGTCATCGAACGAGTACGACTGTTGGGTGTACAGCACCAAACGCACTGTCACCTCCATGAGTAAAGCATAAAATAAGTGTTTGTGTATCACGGTCCGACGATTATTCAAGCTACTGTAACAATAATTCAAATGTAAAATAACATAGAGATCTGCAGAATTACTGTTTTTCTAGCCTCACAAAAATAATACCTCACAAACTGCGAAGTTTTTCTTCCAGGCGAGGTCGAAGTGGGGCGGGAACATACACATCCAGTAATAAAAATGACTATTATGACCCTAAGCGAGTGATTAAAGCTGAATCGGTCTTAAAACAAAAGGATACCATTCGACTTATCACGAACGATTTGTTCCTTTACCGATATCAGTAATGTTACAAACTTAAAAAGTATATTATTATGGCATTAGAGGCTTTTGATCACCGAGACTTCACGACATTTCAAGGTTTGAATCAATCTTCAATAGTTCTTAAATAAACAAACATATACATATGTACAATAATACATACGGAAAAGCGTTGAATATTATTATAGCTGTACTAATTGTTAGAAACGACGATACTATTCCAACCATTTCAATTGTGCGTGTGTTGACGGCTGTTTCGAATTTAAGCTGAAACAAAAAAATATTAAATTTTCTGTGCATTAAACTCAAGATGCAACTTGATGTTGGCCATTACAGCTAGTCTTCAAGTTGGTGTTGAGAGGTGTCTGTAGAACCTTTTGTATCCGTAATAATTTGGTAGTTTCATTTATAAACCCACGAGTGATTCTAGTAGACACCAATCTCCAATAACTTTGGTAGAATCTTTAATGTTTATTCCTAATTACCAAAAATCATATTAAATTGGTTGCAAAAAATATTGTGTTCATATTTTTAATTTTTTTAAACTCAACAAAATATGGCCCGGAAACAGTACTTTTTTTGCAATGTTTTTTGTTGCCACAAGTCCTAACGATGAATTGGTATCTGATTCATAATTAAATCAGATTAAGGGCCTCTTTCACCACCCTCAAGTAAAGGACGAGTAGGCTAATATTGTCAGTTAAAATCACCAGTAACGAGCGAGTTAACCAATGTGCGAGTTCCTAGCACTAATAATAAGATTAACTGGCCCGTAACTGACTTGCCTCGTAGTCTGCTAATTAGGGTGCTTACTTGACGGTGAACTGTGGTTTACCGTAGTGTCTGTTGTCATTTGTGCATATCACTAACCATAGTTTTTAAAATACATACACATATCGATTTTACTGATTTTATTATTTTATGAATCGTTAGTTAGATGAATTAGAATACTCTACGGCGCGGTGAATATCGAGGATTCGTGTCTTTAAATTCCTTGGTAATTATTTTACGGGCCTAGATGAAACTGATTCTTTGCAAGATTTCGTTATATAATCAAAGTGTACAATGATGTAAGTGCATAAGTACATAAAACACAAAACAATGCCTATATCGCAATGGTGAATGGTATGTTTTTTCAAGATGTTTACTAATTGACAATTACCTAATAATATAAAGTAGGTAGGAAGTATTTTACTAGAATTCTTTATTTCAGAAATCAAGCAGTTTCATCCAAAACAAGCCTATCTATACTAATATTATAAAGAGGTAAAATTTGTAAGTTTGTATGTAGGGGGTAATCTCTGGAAGTACAGGTCCGATTGCTAAAATTTTTTCACCGATAGAAAGCTGCTTTATTCCTGAGTGACATAAGCTATATTTTAGGTACGCGGGCGAAGCCGCTGGCAAAAGCTAGTTATTAATATTAAGGTATCTCGGTACTGTATCTTAACTCAACAAGTGCCACTCTTTTCGTCCAAGTCGTCGTTGAGAACAGTCGTATTGCTTATTTTGAACGTGAAATTATGTAGCATTAATGTTTTATCCTGTCATAGTAAACTATTACATGCGTTATGACCATTAAATCGAAATTAGAACGGCTGAACTAAAAAGTGAAAGCCTCCCCCCGCGTAAGGCAGAGTGCATGAGTGAAGAGCACAGCCGACATAATTGCTGTCTCCGTCTGGCCCTACGGCGACGTGACGCAGCAACACGGTGCTAATCTAAGCGACCCGCACATGGGCTTCAATAAAACGCTGCTTCAAACTTCTTTTTCAGGTGGCTTATTTTTGTGGCTCGTGTGTGGCGGTGGCGCTATAAGGTGAAGCCGCGTCAAGCTTCTCCGGCCACAATATGTCGCGCGCTTCGGCTGTTTTTTGCGGCGGCTTCTAGCTTTTTTTTGTTGCCGCTTCTAGCGTGCGGCATTAATTACCTGCTACGCGGATCGCGTCATCGGCTACGAGCTACGAAGACTATGAAATGATCGTGTTCTCGGTGCGCTCCGCATCCAGCAGTCTACCTGTGCTACGCGACAGACAGAGAGTTTTGAATACTGTACAAAAATTAAACCGATTTTTACTGCTCCTCCGCAAGGACTGTAAGTCTCTGATTCGAATATAAATAAACAAGTTGCCTCGTAGTACTGGTTAAGAAGAAGGATGGCTCAACACGTATTTGTGTCAATTACCGTCTATTAAATAAAAAGATAGTGAAAGACGAATTTCCACTACCAATCATCGATGACTTGATAGATAAGTTGAAAGATGCAAAGTTGTTTAGCGTATTAGATCTTAAAAACGGTTTCTTTCATTTGAAAATAAGCGAAGTTAATTGGAAAAAGGCGAAACCAATAAGACGTGAGATAGAATATTTGGAAGCTGTTAGGAAGTTTAGACATTATTTATATGGAACTAAAATGAGGTGTAAAGAAGACGTGGAGGTATATAATCTCTTGCAACAAGAAGTTATTGAAGATTTTAATGAAAGTAGAGAGAACTTAAGGTTGAAAGCCAAGCAGCAAATTCAACAAATTCAAGAGGAGAATAAGAAAACATTTAATGCAAAAAGGAAACCAAGTTCAACATATGAACTGGATGATTTAGTGGCCATCAAGAGAACTCAGTTTGGTCCAGGTCTTAAACTTAAACCTAAGTCTCTGGGACCCTACAAGGTTACTAAAGTTAAAAGAAATGATAGGTATGATGTCGAAAAGTTGTATGATACTTCTGAGGGGCCAAAGAAGACCTCCAGCTCAGCAGACAACATGAAGAAATGGCCAGGTAAAGATGAATGAATAGGAATGTGAGATGATTTGTGTGTGATAGCTGTGTAAATAAGACTACTCAGTATCCTCATGAATACTAAGTTAGGATTAATCTTTTAGGCGGTTATGTTAAACATTGTTTTGCGAGTACATTCTATTTTTGTTTTGGTCGCAGGAAAATGTATTGTGTTATGTTTAACATCAAAATGATGTGCTATAAGGTGTTGTCTTGTAAAATGTTTAGTATGTAGTTTTTTCAAGAAGTTAAGTTTCAGTTATGTTAAGAATATAACATACGTACCCCTAAGTGTTAGTTAAGTAAGATGTACGAGGGATGCAAGGTAGATAACGTCATGATGTATATGTAGAAGTGGTATCAGATGTGATTAATATCTGAGGGCAGATATGAAGCAGGAAGGCCGAATGTAAGATGTGTAAAAGGAACGTATGAATGATGTGTGATACTGATGTAAATCCAAACGTTTTCGATTGGAGGATAATGAATGTAGTTGTTTCAATTTGTTTAGAGATGAGATGAAGGATATGTTTGCTGAATGAACACAACAACAGGATGAGAAGCTGCAAAAACTTGACAAGGGCCTTGCAGCGCTAGAACTGGGACTAACTGAGATTAAGCATGATATAAAATCGTCAAATATTGACATCGAAAAATCTTTAGGAGATCTCTCAGCTCAAATAATAGATTTGGATAAAACGATAGATGCTTTGGAAGGTGAACGGAACAATACATATACTAAAATTACAGAAATTGAAGAAAGAAATGATAGTCTAGAGAGATAAGAGGTGGCCCAAAAAGAAGAAAGAAAAGAAAGAAAATTTACTTAACATGGTCATCAATATGATCAAAATTACAGGAATCGATTGTTCTTCTATCGAAATAAAAGATGTATACAGACTTCCATCAAAAGAAAGTTCTATGACATCTACAGAAGTTACAGAGTTCACTTACATTTTTGTCAAGGATAAATTCCTCAAAGCCTCTAAACAATTTAATATAAACCATCCCAGCCAGCAAATAAACACAAGTAATCTTGGTCTGGAAGGACCAGAAATAGCTCTGTATGTTTCTGATTATCTAACTACTAAGGCCAAAAGACTTCATTTTCTTGCTAGTGACTTTGCAAAAGCTGAAAATTTTTAAAACTGTTGGTTTACAAATGGGCAGGTTTTCCTACGCAAGAAAGAAATTACACACACAAGTATTACAAGTATGAAATTATCTAAAATGAAAATACATTTCTACAGCTACGAGAAATCTATAAAACTTAAACACTTTTTGAACCTCAATGGAAAAAACATGACATAAAACCTTTCACACAATATCCACTAATATTATATCTCAATCAATATATGTATATACATTACCAAATACATACACTACACACAACTCATCAAAACTAACAGAATACCAAACATATTAATGTGTCTATTATATATTATATTAGAATACGATATAAATTGGCCCTCACTCCACCTTCTTTACAACTATGGCTAATCAACATAATTTGATTCAGGACATTGATGTGACGGATATCTATATATGTACGAAAAAAAGGAACCTACAAAATTGCCTGCACGAATAAGGAGGTGTTGCAACACAACTAACAATAATCACTCAAAATATTCGTAGCATTTAAAAAAAAATCGTAATTTTTTCAGTTTTCTTGTCTGCCCTAAACTTTCTTCCTGACATCATAATCCTGACCGAATGTCGTCTATACGATTCAACACTTTTACTGCATCTTAATAATTATATCTGTTATTATTCCAAAAAATGTCTAAATCAAAACGAAGGCATTGCTGTTTTTTTACAAAAATAACTTTAAATTTATATTAGAAGAACCCCCTTTTATATATGGACGCTAACTGTTTAATTATTCAAGTAACTAATGAACTCACGATCTTTGCTATCTATCAGTCTCCATCTTTTCATAATATCCACAATTTATGTACCTAACTAGAGAAAATTATGTAATACTCCAAACTGTGTTATCGTAGGAAATATTAATATTGACATCTCACCAAGCTTTAAATACAAACGTGCCATTGAATATCTCGACTTGACTGGTCGTTACAGTTTCTACCCGGGACATCAATACCCCACACATGACAAGACATATCTAGACCACGTCATGTTACAATCTAAAAAACCTGCAAAAGTAATAGACTATGCTTCGGGTATAACTGGTCATGACACGGTCAGCATGGGTATTTCCGAGGATTCACTATGCTCGGTACTTGACACAAGACACTTGATTACCCTAATTTAATAAAAGTTATTGAAGATATACATCGGGATTGCATTTATAACCACACTAACGTAAACGATGCTCTAACAGATTTTACAAATAAATTAAATAAAACAATAGAAAAATTTAAAACTGAAGGAAATATTCCAAATTCTAAAACTATTAAAAAACCTTGGACGTCAGAAGGATTAATGAAATGTGTTCGTAAAAGAGATCGCCTACATAATATCCTTTTTACTAGCCTCGATAATATCGAGGCTAGTAAAAAGGTAATAAAATAATCCAGTTATACAACAGCTATATAAAATGTATAGAAATCACTGTAACAATTTAATTCAAAATCTTAAAAATGCTCTCTATAGAAACACTATAGAACTTCCTCTTTCGTCCATGCTGTCCTTCTAAGCAGACGCATTACAGATTTTTATTTTAAATTTTATCATATAATTATTAATCTTCAGTCATTAGTTAATAAACTTTCAATTGGAATAGACATCGTTGCAAAAGTGAAAGGATTGCACGACTCGTGGCGGCCTTGGCGAACGCAGAGTGCCTGTGCGAGGAGTGCAGTGGTCATAATTGCCATCCCTGTCTCGCCACATTCAACTGACGACAGCAGCGTAGGCACCTGCTACGCGGCTAACGTGCTACGAACAATCAGCTACGACCGCTACGTCTGGCCGTAGCCGGCTACTAGTGCTACGCGCCTGGTTCTAAAGATAATAATAATAAATAAAGGCTGGCGATGGCAATGTTGGCAACGAGTGCATGCCTTCGATATGTTTAAAGGCGAAATGATGGATATGCAACAAGATAAAAAGCATGAGAAACTTGATAAGGGTCTTGCAAAGTTACAAAATGTAGAAAAAGGTATATTCGAAATAAATACTGGCATAAAATCCTCAAATATTGAAATTGAATAATTTTTGGGAGATTTGCCGGCACAAATAAAGGATTTAGATAAAAAATTGACAGCTTAGACCGGGAATGGATTAATACACGTGTTAAAGTCGAAGAATTGGAAGAAAGATATGAAGGTTTAGAACGAGGAAAAAAGGAAAACTGCTGACCACGATAATCACCCTGATCAAATTTATAGGGAGTGATTGCTCTTATAACATCACCCTGGCAGTCAGTTAAGCACAAAGCACATTGGTCTTGAAGGCCCTGAAACCACTCTTTTTGTGTCGGAACACCTAACCTCAAAGGCAAAGAGACTTCTTTTTCTCGCACGTGCTTTCGCTCGATCAGAGAACTACCAATATTGCTGGATTGCAAACGGCCGCGTCTTTCTGCGTAAAAAGGAAGGCGACAAGTACACGGTTGTCAGAAACGAAAACTCCTTACAGCAATTGCGGGAATTCTACAAAGTTAATAACTAATTTTCAATTTAGTGAAGCGTTTCAGTTTATACAGGGTTATATGAAAAACACTAGCAACCTCTTATTTTAAAAATCATGGAACAAAAGTTGTTGTTTGTGATGTTAATAATATAGTCCTGCAAGGTTGTGTTGTGTGGTTTACAAATAACTTTGTATAATACTTTATAATATGTCTTCACACAAGTTTATTGTCAGGGCAAATTGCTATAGAACTTCTCACATACCACGTCTCATTTCAGGTATTTATCTAACACATTACTACAAAACTCATTTCATACACTACACATACGTTTCTCTGATATTGCATGATAAAATCAACTCATTATCAACACATTCCAACCTTTTCTCAATACTTTTAACTATGGCTATATTATTTATACATTATTTATTTCTGTTTACGAACACCAACTCATGTACATCACAAACATAGACACATGCACTCACACCCGCGTACTTACTATCACATTGAAACTGAAATACATACACCATCACCCCCTAACATATATACACACACGTCACTCACTCACTTTACTCACACAAACTCATCATATGTACCACTCGCACTTTTTTTGTTTTGTTTTCCTTTTTTACTTCTTATTGTTCCGGTTATTGTATAATGTATGTTATGACGAAAGAGACTACCCTCCACGGCACAGGGAATCCTAGTGTGGAGTATAGTGTATTTTATTACATTATGTTGTCTACTTTTCTAAACATCAAAGAATTATTGTGCATTGTTAAAAAAAATCACATACAATAACCTGCAACACAACTTTCAAGACGCAACAGACGATACAAATCTATCAAATATACACAAATGACAACTGACAATGACGTTTGTCGAGTAACTGACGTACTATTGAACGAATGTGACGAATGAAGCTTTATTTTCGCTGGTGAAATTGATAAGAGGCTAATCATAAATATCAACGCTCTACTTGGAGATGGTGAACGAGGACTTAAAAATTACAAAGATATATTTTAAAACTCACTTTTTTTAATTGTGTTTCTACGATAGTAATGATTTATGTAGAGTGATGAGACCGTGGCTGACAGACTTTCGTTATTTTATAAAAACTGGTAGTTTGTCAGTGCATGACTCCCCCCCGTCTTTCAGCTGAAATGATGATGATGATGATGATGATGCTGTGTTTTCTGTAATTGTATGATGGTTTAACACTCAGCTAGAGTACTTTAAAGCTGAAAGCGAGGTTACTACTCATTCTGTTCTTATATTTTGGGCGTAACAAGTATTAAGAATCACAATCAAATAATAATCAAGAATAATTTAGCTTTCAACTGGTGACAGAATTTTCAAAATCGCAGCAGTAGAAGTTTTAGTTACCTATGTTGGCTTTGGTAGGTACCTAAGTAGTGTTATAGAATCGATGATACTAATTAGCATAAAGAATAATCAGCCTTTTTAATGTGCCTACTGCTGGGACTAAAGCCTCATCTCTTGGAGAGGAAGCGGGTGGTAATCTACCACGCAGGCTCAGAGCGACATGCCGGTTTCCTCACAATGATTTCCTTCACCGATTTGAGTGGTGATGAAATAAATAACACATAGTAATAAATCCTGGCTGGGTTTGAACCCGCAACCTACAACTCGTAAGTCGGCCACTACTGCTCAATGATAATTTGACTGGCCTGTTGGTCTACTGGTTAGTGACCCTGACTGCTATGTCGGAGGTCGTGGGTTCGATTCCCACCCACAAACAAATGACCCAAAAAAAATGTTTATGTGAGGAGCATAATCATTTGTTTTGTGTCTGGGTGTATTTATCTATAATATGAATGTATTTAGAAATATATAAGTATGTTTATCAGTTGCCTAGTACCTATAACACAAGCTCTGCTTAGCTTGGGACTAGACAGATACAGATAGTAGTGGAATATTATATTATAATTACTATAGAGTTTTCAGTAAAAGGGAAAAAATATGATAAACCTACATTTTATAAATTTTAGGTTTTAATTAAATATGATAATTGTATTGATGACGATGACGATGACGATGACGATGACGATGGCAATGACGATGATGATGGATGATGACGTGAAAGTTTTGAGCGCACTGAATCTTGAAACATACCTGTGCTTCAGCTTCGTCCTCATTAACTTTGTCAAGAATTTTTTGTACGAGCGCGGGAAAACAAGGCGTGTAGTTGGTCCAGCCTTTAGGCGAAGAGCCGTTAAGATGGCGGCCGAGCCACAAGCCCTCTGGGCCACAACGCCTAAACGCGCACACTTAAAAAATAAAAACAAAATATTTTGTAAACAGAAAATAAAGATCTTCGAGGATAGTAACAAATATTGTTATCCTATTTATAATTCGCGACAATGTACGGTCCACCAATGCTCTCACAAGCGGGCTATCTTGCCTTTCGGTCACAACACGTAGAATGCTGTTGGGGCTGCCATGGAGTCTGTTCAGCAGTGAGGCCGCTTTCTAAGCACAGCGTCAAAACTGTTAGTGCGTGCCTCGACAAACATTGTTTACGCACTACAGAACCGAGGCAGACGCAACAACGTCCTAAATGCGCCAATATTATACTGGATTCACGAGACCTTAAAAAAAAGATAGTAACACAAAAAAACGAAAACAAACACAACATATCTATTTCAGTTTTATTTAATGTAATTATAATATTATTATATAATAAAATTCATTAAGTCGTAGTGTGTAGTGTAAGTATACGATGCACTTCAAAACAACATGCAAACCGGCTTAATTCATTTAACCCTAAGCGAACGCCGGCGTTCTCGCACCCATTGTCTTTATATTGTGTCTCTTATTATCACTATCCCAGAGCAAATATCCCATCGATTCAGACTCTAAATATATCTTCTATAAGTTGGCCTTACGAATATATTTAAAATAACGTATACGTAGATATATGTCCTCATATATGCCGATGACAATGTATTTACTGCTGGTCATTGTAACCTAATACCAAAATCCTTTAAAAGTTTTTCAATTCCACCATAGTTGAAGATGGCTGAAGCACCACTCATAATATTGCTAAAGTTGAAAGACATGTTGTATAATTTCCATATTTCCGTAAAGATATAGTTAGTTGATACATATCCTGATATCTAAGAAAATAGACTTAAAAAAAATTGGTTTTGTATTTATTGAAGTTTTCTGTTTTTAATTTATCTATTTTATGATATATTCTTTTTTTATATTCGTTTTTTTTATATTCCAAATTTTATATTCGTATTCAGTAGGTCTGAGAATCGGCTACTATCTATTTTCCATACCCCTAAGTGATAAGGGTTGTTCACCCTTAAATTTTATTTTTTTATTTTTGGACGAAATTTTTGGTATTTTTTTTTTTATAATGAGGCATTAAAAAATACATACAACCCTAAATTTTTACTTTTTCATCACCAACCCCTATTTTGTTATAGCAAAAAATAATTTATAAGGCAAAACAACGTTTGCCGAGTCAGCTAGTATTATATATGCTTTGTCAATTGGTAAAGTGAAAAATTTGTTTTAAGTAGTCCGTTTGTGACTGTATCGATTACAGATGTATCACACCCCTTCAATGTCCCAAAGCAAAAAACAACTTCAAACTCAAATGTGAAAAAAGTGTTTTTTATTATTCACATTTAAAAAATCTAAACCATCAATTTACACAGCAAACATGCAGAGCAATCGGTTGAAATATTGACAACAGTGAAGTCTAATCAGTGAATATAATCAGGTATATTGAACGACACGGGGTAGTTATGGACTCGACGTGTAAGCGTATGATATTGACAGCTTCAAACCATGCGTGCGATGTTGCTAACTATACTTACTGTTCTCGTTACTCAGCAAACCTTTGGGGCAGTTCTGGAAATGGGTTTCTCCGGCAGGAGTAGAAGGCCAGCAAAGGTAACCATCACAGGTTGCGTTGCAGTAAGTAGCATCTGAGGAATATCACGTAAATTAAAGAGAGGCTTCCTTAACAATCTAAATACGGGCGTTTTAAGACTAAACATCAACATCATCATGATCATATCAGTCGAAAGACGTACACTGCTGGGCAAAGGCCTCCCCCAAGCGTCGTCACAACAACCGATCAAAAACGTCAAGTTTTAATTATGAACCGTTAGATTTCAAGTAACAAAATGAGGTGAAGAAGTCTTATATGCTGATGGTTTTAGGATATACACGAAGTTAGACTTAAAGCCTGTTTCACCACCTATGATTGATTTATTTGGGAAGTAGTGGCTATTCGAGCATAGTGAAACAAGCCCTTACCATATTCGAAGATGAACCTTAAACTGTAATTTGGAATTATCATGATTATGACTGGCCTGTAGGTCTAGTGGTTAGTGGCCCTGACTGCTATGCCGGAGGTCGTTGGTTCGATTCCCACCCAAGACAAATGTTTGGGTGTAATTTATCGATAGTATGTATGTATTTAGAAATATATAATATAAGTATGTTTATCAGTTGTTGACCCACAACACAAGCTCTGCTTAGCTTGGGACTAGACGGCGTTGTGTGATAGTTGTGGAATATTATTATTTATTCTTTTTAATTTCTAATTGTACACTGTAACAACTTATACAATAATTATCAACTTATTTTATAAGTTGTTCTTGCCTATGTACAAGAACTTTGTTTTCCTACAATATTCAAAGAACTTTGTTGTCCAACAAAGTTAATGTACATAGACGAGCTTAACTCAAAGTTGAGTTTTCTTCCAGCACACCATTGAGCGATAGAGAGAGATTATTATTTATTTTCAATGCGTAAAACTCTATTCATTTGGGAGTCTAACCCAGGACATGCCTTCTGATATCAGTGTGTGTTCTGGTCGTTTAGTTGGCTCCCGCAGCTACCACCTAGACAATATTGATTTACGGACGAGTGTAGCATGCATGAAGTGGAGCGACATGTGTATCTGGCGTCAATCCACGCGTAACGTATCAGTGCAAAATTTCTTGCTGTAATGCCAATTTTTAATTGCTACATTAAAATTTGTTAAGTAGTAAAGTGGGCGATGAAACTGCCTGTTATGTAATTTAGTTTTCTTTTTAATATAAAAAAAATGTTGTCATATAATTGCACTAACTTAACTTTGAAGACCAGCCATCCTTTTGCAGTCGAATTTCAAGGGGATTATGTGTATTGTGAACCTGACTAGCTACGTGTATACCAAGTTAACGGAAAAGAATAAATAATAATAATAATAACAATAATATCATTTATTTGCGTAAAATGTGGTAGGTACAAAAGATGTTACATAAAAGAGACAAGTGCAAAGACACATTCCGCCATTCAATGATGGCATACAACATTCAATGATGGCATACAACAATGTAGTCGACAGTGTTTTAGTGACATAAAGTAACTCACAAGCAGACACTCATGACCATTTTAAACAATCTCATTGTAAAATGTTAAAATACCAAAATATATCAGTAAAATAAAGCAAACATTCCAATTCATCGATACTTGGTATATCAGTAAAATAAAGCCAACATTCCAATTCATCGATACTTGGTAAGTATTCGAAATAAACAATTTGGAATGCATTCAGCTACGTGTATATTAAATTACATTGTTGAATTTAAAATACTGGCCATATTTGTAAAAGCCCGTGTATAATTATAATAGTATAATTTTATTTGGAGTGCTTTTTCACAGAAATCGTTCCACGGATATTCATCGCAAAATACCTTGTTAGGGTTGCTGCACACATGACTATGTGAGCCGGTTTAAATCGGCACGCGAGCGGTAAAATTAAATGTATAAAATGTAGATGAATGTGAGGGGAAAATTACGCTCGGTTTTCGCTAGGTTTGCACAAGCCCAATGATGCCAGACGTAATGTAGTTGCCAAATAACGGATTTTTCATTTTACAAATACTGCCGAATCGAATGTTGTATTGACCCCATTGATCTAACTGAACGGTACAAACTGATAGTAACCAAACAAGTGCAGTAATTACTTCGGGTAGGTTTTGTTGTTGGATAGATACTGCCGAACCGAGACGATGCCGGCTCGCTTATAAGTGTAGGTACTCGTAAATTGTTGGGTCTTTCTGTATCCGCCTTTAGAAACAACAAAAAGTGCCACAGACCAAGGATCTTGTATACCCTACGGGCTAACTGAATTCATTACGAAGCAATATTACAAATGCGTCAAGGTGTCCTTTATTTTGATTGCAATTAAGTTCATATTTCTGTGACCCTAGTGAAAACGGATCTAAGTACAAAAATGTAACTTTACAGGAGACGAAAAATACACTTCGCGCGTTTCAAATCCGTGTTTGACCTCGTGTCACATTTAAACCGCTACCTAATGAAATATATGAGGTATTTTAATAGGTAAATTACGATAATTACAGTTTTAAATGCTCTTTATTACTAATGGATTATTTTTTTGGTTAAGTTAATAATTTTGAAGATAATGACTTTTACCAAACACAAAATGAATTCTCCCATAATTTAATTGTTAATTTAGACAAGTAAAAGGAATACGCATTTGGAATGATTTTTATGACAACCAAGTACCTAATGCAAAGAAATATTGAATAGTTTACTATGTGAGACACATGTTTTAAGGGGCTGCAACTTGACACACATTTTCACTGTTTTTCATACAACCGCTCTTACCCGTTTATGACGTTATTACACATTTTCATTAGATATTTTGAAACACAGTATCTGGTGGATCTAGACTTCTATCGAAAAGAATTTCTAAATTTGTGTAACACAAAACCTCAAGTAAAACTATAGAACTTTTTTACTGTAGGCAAAAATCATCTTATGTCAACCCCCGCTCCTGGGTGGAGCGGGAGATAGTGTCAGACTCTTACTGACTAAAAACCCACCCCATTCCTTCTTGTCTCTTCATACCGGGGCTCAAGCTTCTTTAAAGAAAAACCTGGCCCCAGTAGGCTTTGACCCAGCCCTCCTGTTGCTGAATTCCACCGGCTGTCGAGGACAAGTCCCAGGTACTTCATCGTCAACCCGACGCCGATGCGAACTCCTCCTACCGTAAGTTGGGAGTCTGATGGTGGCGCATTCCGAGGGCCGTGGAAGTACATAGCCTCGAATTTGTGCAGCGTCACTTCGAGTCCCAACTTCTTTATCATACCAACGGCTACCGCAACCCCGCGTGTCGCTAGAGCGACCGCCACCCGGTGTGACCTTCTCTACGCCAGAATCAGCGTGTCGTCTGCGTAGCAAACCACGCTGACCCCGTCAGGGAAGTCGCCACGCTGCACGTAGGCCTATCCAATGTTCCACGAGGGTGGCCCTAGTACCGACCCCTACGGAACACCGCACCACATCTCTCGACGTGTCCAGTCTCTCCGACGGGTAAGCCTTGACCACTCGACAGAAGTATTCGGGCATCCGGTGGTACCGGAGTGCCCTCCGGATCGTACTCCAGGGCAAGGAGTTGAAAGCGTTGGCAATGTCCAAGGACACTACCACGACACACCTACCCTGAGACACCGCATCCTCCGTCGTGAGGGCTGGCACGCGCATGATGGCGTACGACCGTAGAGCGCGCCCTGCGAAAACCGGACTGTCCGTCCGGAATGTAAACTATAGAAGCCTTGCAATTTTTATCGAAATTCTGCTACTAAAAACGATTTTTTTTTTCAAAAACTTTTAAGGGTTTAAAAAAACAGTTATTTCCTGGAACAAGTTTTGTAAAATAAGACCATAAAAAAGCCACCCAAGACAAAGACAGCTTTATCTTCGTGTTGTATGATATAAAAGGGCATTGTCGAGCGGGTGGTGTAAAAAAGTACATTTTTATACAAATCAGGACTGGGCGATACAAATCGTATACAGTTACAAAATCTATGTGTCGCTACAATATCTAAAAACCGCTTACTGGCGTATTTGAAAACTATATATTACAATATCTAGATATTGACGTACCGTTCGAGCACTCCCATCGCATTTCTGACCACTTTTTACCGCCTACCGGTACAAATACTAAGAACCGCTGGAACGTCCGAAAACTATATATTTATTACTAAATCTGATACTCGCATCGGTCGGTCGCGCCGCGCATTACCCAATATCACTCTACATTCACTCGACTGGTGCGTATTTGTAACTTGCGTGTGAAAGAGCACGAGTGATATAAGTTTACAATAGTTAGAGCGGTATGGGTATGGTAATGTTACTTTAGTTGCAAATTGTACAGTAAAAATAATTATTTTATGATTTTGTATCTATTCATCATAATTTATAAACTACTTTAATAACTTAGTTCAGATTTTAAAGTTATTAATTCATAGTATAGTTTAGGTTAATTATATCAATTCATGTCCATTAAATAATACAATTTTGTATGTTCGTAAAAACTTAGGACTCTTTAAAATTAGAAGCGATTTACACAACAAAAATACACGTAGTAAACACGAAATTGTATTACCCAAATGGAGATTAGCTAAGACCATCAAGTCATTCCTAGTAAACAGCATACGCTTTTACAACAAGCTACCAAAGGCGGTAACTGAACTTAGTGAGGGAAAATTCAAAACGCATATTAAGCGTGTCTTAACCAAAAAAGCATATTACAAGGTTAAAGACTATGTCGAAGACACGTTTGTTTGGCAATGACTACCTCTGCACATGTGGCTCCCTGGTAACTCACCAATATTGTGTCTGTTAACTGCTCCACCTCTGTTTTAATATATATACATTTTTTATTTGTATTTTTTTTCTATAGCATATTGCTTTTACAATACTTTTTTTTAATTTTTGAGACTTCAACTACCTGAAACTCGTTGATAATTTATTTTGTTAACAATTTATTGATAGTTGCAATTATCTATATTTTTCTTGCTTTTTTTTATATAGCCTCTTTTTCGTTTTGTAATGTGAATGTGAGAACACTGTATACCTTACAAACCTTTGGATTACTTCCTATTTAAATTACTTTTTTATTTGAATTACTTTTTTTATTTTTTGCTTTTGTGTACAGTAGGTATTGATATACACTGTTCTTACATACTATCATATTGTAACACCTACCACTTTTTTTTAAAAGAGTAACCATGGAATTTCTTGCCGGTTCTTCTCCATAGGAAACGATCAATTTGGAACCGTGCACTAGCTTCTGACGTTTTATAAGTGCCCATGTAGGCCTATGTGAAATAAAATATTTTGACTTTGAACCAGTCCTAAGCCTGGAATAAGAGGAAGAAGTTTTTGTTTCATAATTTTTTTCAGTGTTCTATCTGAATTCTCACAAGTATGAAATAAAAATTAAATTATACGACACCGTATCAATCTCACCGGGATCAAGACCAAGATTGCAAATAATTAATTTATTTTTATTTTATTTATTACTAAAAATTTACAATATCCTTACAGGTTAAATAGACCCAATGCGATATTGTAGTTTTCTTATTTTAAATAGTGCCACTGTTTATACCGTAGCTGATATATATACCTATATGTAGCTATTCTAGTAAATGTACTCAAAGCACGTGAGAATATGTCGATGTCATCGGTGATTAGGTCGAGAGTGCGGAGCGCGCTCTTCAGCGGCGCCTTGCGCAGCAGGTTAATTCGCGCGCGCGGCAACGTCAGCAGCTGCGGTTGCCGACGCCGACCCACATACCCGTCCGGCACGACTAGCTCCACTTTTCGCAATATGTCTGCATTGTGTATCTTTCATCTGATTTTCTTAAAGATATAGGTTACGAGTGTGAGTTGCCTCCTGACCTTCAGTTCATTATATCCGACCATACCTAAGACAAATAGAGTTGGATACATCAACGAATAAAAGGGATACACACCGTAGTCCCTCATATATTTGTACGTAATAAACTTATTTTGTACGCGCTGTAACATGAGACTATATTTAGTTTCAGGGGGAGCCCAGATAACTGCATTACATTCTAATTGGCTCCTTACTAAAGCATTATACAATATTTAAACTCAACCCTGCAGAATCAGATCACCTATTTATATAAACTAACCTACAGAACTGATTCTCATCCAAAAGTCCAACACCGTCGCATCGAATCTCAACAACGTATCGGATTAGCTTTGAAAATACATGAATACCTATGGGTACGCCCAATATCTAGATATCCTATACAACCAATATTCGCCGCAACCCAAAAACAGCGTATCGGATTCTCTTTGAAAATATGGAAGCGAAATCTGATATTGAAACTCGAAATCAAGGCGACCAAGGCCGAATCCGCACGAGCCGTGGGCGAGCGTGTTTTGGCGCCGAGGCCTGCAGTTACAAAGGATCATGGCGAAGTACCGAACAAAATTTTACTGTTGAAACGCATTTTCAAACGAACGGCAAGATGTCATGTCAAATGTTTTGTTTTCTTTTTTATTATGCCACTAGCTTTTGTCCGCGGCTTCGCTCGCGTTAAATTCGGGGTTACACGGTTCGTTTTGAGCACAGAACAGAATATTATTTTAATATGCTACTGTAGACGATATATGTCTTTCAATTTGGGGTTAGAATGTAAAGATTAAGAAGACATACGCGATCATGCTACATACAATTGTCCATAGAAAAAGCACAGCTTTTCTAAGTTCACCCCAGCCATCTTTAATGTTTGTCCTTGCGCTTTGTTAATGGTCATAGCGAAACTAAGCTTAAAAGGAAATTGTAGCCTTTTAAACTGGAACAGGAGATCTGTGGGAATTATTGGGATTCGTGGGATCATTAAATTATCACCCTTTTCTACGCCGGTTAAAATAGTGCGGCCAAGTTTTGTGGGGAAGTACATAATCTACACAATCTCGGAGATCATGTACACAATGTAGGTAAATAATCTCGGGGCATCCAAATTCCGCATAAGCATGACTGGGACGTCTAGCAAAACTGAATCCGAAACCGAGTTTGTTTTCGGAAAACCGAAAAAAGACAACAATACCAAATCGCAAAGTTAAACACGAATAGGTAGCCAAAAATCGAAAGCAAATCAATAGTCAAATAACAGAGTATGACACTTAATAATTTCATCAACAATTTCCTCGCCGTTATTCTTTGCACGTGTTTCAAACGTATTTTTCAATACACTCTCTAAATGCGGGGGTTGATCGGTGACTCGTGAAGGACGACGCGCGCCCATCCTGATACGATAAATGTATTAAAATTATAGCGGGGGAGAGCGCGCGCACTTTTCTGCACTAGTGCGGAAAGTAGCCTATAAACGATGGGATAAGAGAGGGTTTTCGAATGAGTGTATTGAAAAATATTTTTTCATTACTCATACTCTGAAAGTGGAGGTCTGAACTTGCCTGTGGAGCGGGCTGAAAAGTATCACACTTTTCATCCAAAACTCCCTAGGAGTTTTACTTTCAACTAACAGCTGGCAAATTATTTAAAAAGAAAACTAGGTCTATCTTCTTGTATTCGTAATGAAAAGCACAATGCTTACCTCGGGGTGAAAGTTACTTATTTCGTCCCGAGAAGGAGTTGGCGGCCGAGCGTAGCGAGGTCGCTAATTCGAGGTAACTAGTGTAACAATGTACTATTTCATTACTCATACTCTGAAAGTAGGTCTGAACTTGCCTGAGGAGCGGGCTGAAAAGTATCACGCTTTTCATACCTAGGGAGTTTTACTTTCAACTACCAGCTGACAAATTATTAAAAAAAAAAACTAAGTCTATCTTTTTGTATTCGTAATGAAAAGCACAATGCTTACCTCGAGGTTAAAGTTGCTTATTTAGTCCCTCGAATTAGCGACCTCGCTGCGCTCGGCAGCCAACTCCTTCTCGGGACGAAAAAAGTAACTTTCACCCCTAGTGTAACAATGTACTATTGTTCTATCAAATTTCGAATTAGTGTGATATGCACAATCAAAATAACGTTAATTATTTTATTCAAGTTTTATTTAAGCAAATGTGTTTTACTTTATTATCATTTAATATCATTTATAATCATCATCATCATCATCATTTTAGCTAAAAAACGTCCACTGTTGGACATAGGCCTCCCCCAAATGACGCCACAGTGAACAGTTCTGTGGGTCTCGCATCCATAATATGCTAAACTTAACTACTCTTTGGGAGGACAGAGCTCCGGCGGGCGGACAGAGCTCCGGCGGGATCTCATGGTAAAATGGCGTCAGCGACTATCGCAATCCAGTGCTGGGCACGCCACAATTATGGCGGTAAGTTCCCTCTTTGAGGCGTGGCTGGAAAGACCTCACGGCATCCTTACCTTCCGCATGACGCAGGTCCTCACCGGACATGGCAAGTTAGATAGGTCGATAGGTTCCTGCACCGAATTAAAGCGGAAAAGACGCCCGGGTGTAGCCACTGCCACGACACGGTCAAGGTGTGCCCTGCCTGGGTGGAGCATCGCCGTGCCCTCGTGGGGGCGATCGGCGGCGGAGATCTCTCGCGCCGGGCTCTGGTTGAGGCCATGGTCCGAAGCGAGGAAGAAGGGCAGGCGGTCGCCTCCTTCTGCAAAGCAGTAATGCTAGCAAAGGAGAAGGCCGACCGCATCAGGCGCCGCCGCCGGGATTCCGATCCCGATTTCCGGCCACCGTAGACGCGGGCTCGCGGACGGCAAGCCATGGGTAGCTCGCTGTCCGACCGTCCGGTAACTATCCGGACCGAGTCCAAGACGTCGACGGCGCGCACTGTTCCCGCGCGCCTTAAGGAGTTGTCAGCAACATCAGAGGCCCAGCTAGGTCGAAGCCTACTGGGGCCAGAGTTATCCGAGAGGAAGCTCGAACCTTGGTTTGAAGGCTAGAAGGAACGGGGTGGGTTTTTAGTCAGTAAGAGTCTGACACTATCTCCCGCTCCACCCAAGGGTGGGGGTTGTCATAAGATGATTTTTGACCACCGTAAAAAAAAACTTTTCCTGAGAAACTGGATGTCATAGTTTAACATGTGGCTCCAGAAATCATAGTTTAAAATGCACAAATTTTTTGATGCAATGCATAATGGTCTGAAAAAAGGTCAAATGGACTGTCCTTAGGTATACACTCAAATCTATATTTTTTTTTTGTATTTCGGTTCGAGCTTGTGTGTGTGTGTTTTCTTTTAACGTGTGTAATAAAAAACGATAATTATCAGTGCTTATTGCTTTTTTGAAGTCGAATAATATCGAAAAGTGACAGTTTAGCCCTTGTTTATAAACGAAAGTTAAGTATCACGTGCATACGCGGTAGTGGCGAGTGTGGAAAACGAGACAAAACTACCGGTTTCTCGAGTGTTCGAAAATATTTTTTCCACTTTTTATTTTAACACTTTGTCGGCGTAATTGATATACACATTGGTACCAAATTTCAGCTTTCTAATGCTAATGGTCACTGAGATTATCCGCGGACGGACGGACCGACAGACAGACTCGGCGAAATTTTATGGGTTCTTAGTTGACTACGAAACCCTAAAAAACATGTTTGTTTAACGATTCTTAAACTCAACCTAATAGTCCGGTCAATTTAGACATCCGAGGTTACACTAATTCCCAACCAGCTGAAAATTGATAGGATTGTTCAAAGCACCATCATAAATTAAATCTAAAAAGTCGAATTTTGTAAAAAAAAAATTGAGGATTCAGATCAAATTGTAGATAAAGATCCATTGCAGACTAGTGTTAATATTGGGGACGAAGCCAGGGATAGCCCTGAAAATTGCGCAAGGTATTGATTGTCCGCTACGTATAATTGACCCATAGACTGCACGTATAAAAGGATTGACGAAATGCTCGGAAAAAAGTAATTTTTACAGCATTAGTGCAACATGCAAATCTACGAGCCAACATATTGCATCGGACAGCCAACGCCCGGCGCTCTCTCTCAATATCAACGCCGTCTGAAAGGTCATCCGAGACCCAGTGGCCCAGGTACTTAAAACGATAAATTCTCGGTATCGATACACCATTTAAGAAGACGGGTGGTACGTGCGTGACCTTATAGCCAGGCGATTAGAATACCAATAGCTCACTCTTCTCTACATTATACCTAAGCCCATGAGCCCCGGCATGGATCCTCACACACGGCGAGCAGTTTTTGAATGGCGCTTATAGAGGGCCCCAACAATACCATATCGTCTGCGTAACTTATATTTATTTATGTACTTTCCACCTATGGAATATCCGACTTTGGTATTGCTGAGCCTCTCGATAAAACCGTTAACGTACAGATTGAAGAGACTAGGCGAGCTTAGACCCCCCTGCCTTACTCCACACCCCAACCTGTACGCATCGGAAGTCACGCCTGCCCACCTCACAATATTAATTTGGTTATTGTACCAATAATCAAATATGTTAATGACCTCTTCCGGGAGGCAGGTTTTTGTCTTCATTTTGTGCCATAGAATAACATAGGACACCAAATAAATAAGTGGTTAGAATCCACGATAAAGTATTTATAAACAACAAGATTTATGTATTTAAAAATATTATTATGAATGACGTAATCACAGCAAGGCAGTGTCCCCTAATTTAGATACTTGGTGATGGATAGAACTAGAAGCCTGAATTTTCATTAATTTGAAAGATGATTAGTTAATTAATTTTTTTGCATCATCAGAAAGTAGAAATTTCAACGAACAAAAAATCGCATCATAGTTACTCCAACTACGACAGTTCATTTCAAGGCTTTTTATAAGGTTCTATTAGTAAACAATGATCAAGATCTCTTAATCAACCTTAATTTTTCAACCAGTGTTGACTACTTCAGATTTCATTTTACCCTAATAGTTAAACAAGTCGTTAAAGATGCCTTATCAGGTAACGTCAAAAACGTGATGCAACGACGGATTAGTTTGCGCCTGCAGACGTTGCAGTCCATTTGGGATGACTACCGTCCCTTTCCATTTAGCTCAGGTGTTAATTTGCGAGCAGATATCGGGTTTCAGAATATCCTTTTACCTTGGATGGTATAACGATTCAGGTGGGTAGCATCTCTTCAACTTATTTGTTGAAATCTTTTCAATGCTTGGGATAATAAGTTATCGATTCGACAATCGGAAGGGTGTGTGGAGTCACTGTCAACTCCATTTCTCTGTCTGCAATACTTACGTGGGTAAGGCCTCTCGAGTGATTGACTTTGATGAAATAAATAAATTTATCTTCCCTAACTATTGATTATGTTGGTTAACGCGTCATTTCGCGTAAATATACTTTTTTCTATATTTTTTCCTTCTTTTTAGATGGAAAGTCCTCTTATTTTTTAAATAAAAACTTCTTATTGATCCTGCAATTTTTGTCTGAGCTAATTTTGTGATAAAACTTACCGTTTTGCTGAAAATCACGAAAAACTGGTTTTTGTGACTTTTGACCTCGAATCTTTTTCTTTCGTCGATTGTGCAGTTACGAATCTGAAGTTCTTTGGACACATTTCCAAATACGAGGATTCGATGAAAAGACTTGTGGTTCACGGTCACGTTGAAGGCAAGAGAGCCCGCGGCTGATCTCCGGCTCGTTGGATCAATCTCATTACCAGGGCTACGCAGTCGACAGCAGTACAATATGCGCGTAATGCCAACAACCGCCAGAAAAGGAGAGACATCGCTCGACATGCCGCAGCCTTGGAGGCAAACGACGGCGGTACGCCGCCCGCAGTCCTGTTCATCATCAGCCACGATCACTCTGACAAGAGTCAGTCATTATTTTAAAATAAAACATATAGTACATTTAACTGTAATGTGTACTTATTCAGGTTTTTTAAAGTGGGAAATAAGCTACACGTACAGTAGGAATTTCTAATTTCTAGACTATTCCATAAAGTGGGATGTTCTTAGATAGGTCTTTCAAAAATATTGTGGGTTTTTTTTTTTTTTATTATTGATAGGTTTGCGCTTGACCGCTATCTCACCTGATGGAAAGCGACGATGCGGTCGACGATGGAACGCGCTTACCTAGAAGAAACCTATTCACTCTCGATTTAAAGATTCCCAGGTTGTAGTTATCAGGAAACACAGACCCCGGCAAGGAATTCCATTCCTTAGCTGCACGCACAATGAATGTGTTTCCAAAACGTTTTGTGCGTGTAGGCGGGATGTCCACCATGTACCGGTGGCGCATCGCCGTACGTCTGGTAGTCCGATGATGGAACGGGCTAGGCGGAATCAGGTTATGCAATTCTGACGCACACTCCCCGAAATGCAACCGGTAGAAAACCGACAGGCTAGCAACTCGGCGTCGATGCTCAAGACTTTGAAGCTTCGAATCGACGAGTGTATCATCGCCAATTATCCTTTTGGCTCGCCTCTCAATTGCCTCAAGTGCATCAAGCTGGTATCGGGCAGTTCCATCCCAAAGGTGAGAGCAATACTCCATACACGATCGAACTTGCGCTTGATAAAGTTTGAGCAGCTGTTCCGGCGTGAAGTACTGTCTGACCTTTGCGAGGGTGTGTGGTTTACACATTTATCAATTTAGGGATCCGATTGTGAATTATAAGCTTAGTATTTATGGTTTTTTACATTAAGCTAGTTTTCAATTGAACCTATTTATTTATTCATACACTGATAAGGTATAATTTGTGTTAAGATTAAAATAAAGAAAAAACAGGTTCGATAAAGTAACGCTTATATGTATTTCACTAAGAAATGCCTAGTATGTTTCAGTACGTTTGCTATTACTATCTTTGTCTCGGACGGCTCGATATTCTCCCTTTACTCAGCTTTCTATGTTAATTCCTACGCTGCGCTCGGAGTCAGGTTTATCTCAGTAAAAGTGTCTTGTGAGTTTCGCCAGAGACTGACAAACAAACTGGCCGACATGGCTTTTAAGGTTGCTACGAAACCTATGGGAGGATCGCTACTCCGTCTATGACGGACCCCTAAAAATAAATGACATTATACCTCCTCACCACCCCTAACACCACCACAATTTTGACAATTATGTCATTATCAACACTAACCTATATATCAACTATATCAATCGAAAAATTTTGGTCTACAGTTACTGTCCCTTTCCTTTTTCTGAAATAATAATAAACACATTTGATTTTCCAATTTACTGCGGACACTGACAGAATAGTCGACATCGACTATACTGGCCATTAATCTTCTTTATTATAAAAATGACCCCCGTTTTCCGTTGTCACGACATAGCATGAAAACGGCTTGACCGATTTGGCTGATTTTTTTTTGTTGTGATTGTTATTGTGAGGAGAAGGTTCTTATGGAAAAAAAATTAGGGTAGTGTAGGGTAGAGTAGGGTAGAGTAGGGTGGAGTAGGGAAGAGCGGGAGCGAAGCCGCGCGGGCAAAGCTAGTAAAGTATAAAATGAACCATGCCATTAAAGGAAACTTTGTAAATATAAAATAACACGACTTCACCACAAAAAAAAAAAACACTAAAACGATCAAAATAACTTTAATTTTCGAATTCGGTGTTTCTGGTATATTTTATTTATTATTTAATACCGACTGCCGAATTTAAAGTTATTTTGATTCTATTTAGTATTTTTTTTTAGTGAAGTCACTCAAGAGTCAGATCAAATCTATAGTATCTTTTAGTTAAGAGGGTCCTTTTCCACTCGCCTATCGTAAACATCGAAAATGGTTTAAAAGCTTGTTACTTCATTTAATGCAATCCAACGCAATGTTTGACGAAAAGGCAAGACAAAAAAAGAGAGATAACGCCTGAAAGCTCTGTTAGTATTCGGTAATTCCGAGATTTACTCGAAAATTTCACAAAACTTGCTCCAAGAAATAGCTGTTTTTTTTAAACCCTTAAAAGTTTTTGGAAAAAGTTGTCGTCATTTAGAATCTTAATAAAATTTGCAAGGTCTCTAGAGGATTACTTTTTGACTTTTTTAATGTTTAGGCAAATTAGGAAGTGTCAAAGTTCATAGAAAATAGGAGATTTTCAGAGGTTTTTACTGGATTAGTTTTACACAAATTTAGAAATTGGTTTCTTTAGAAACCTAGATAATATCCACAAGATACTGTGTTTCCAAAATATCTAATGAATAATGTGTTATAACGTCATAATCAGTTATGAGCGGTTGTAGGAAAAAAGTGAAAATGTGAGTCATGATGCACCACCTTAAAGTACTTCTCATAAAAATTCTAATTAGCTCAAACACGACTAGGATCATCATCATCTTCCTGCCCTTGTCCCGTGTTATTTGGGGTCAAACAATACTAACTAATTGTTATTATAGTTTTTGTTAATAAACTAACTGTCAGTTAGTTTGGTTTGTTCCTAAGTTATTTTGTAGTACTTCACTACAAAAAAAAAACTGTAAAAACAAACCAAACTGGCTATATTTTTTTTGTAATAGTTTATTTTTTATTTCACACTTTTTAGTTGTGATACATCTATTCCAGAATACTTACAGCCCATGATAATTCCAATAAACCTAACACCTAAGCCTAACACTGCTAGGAAGCATTGTTTTATTATGAAGTCTACGTTTCACCTGCCGGCCCCATTAACAAATCAGCTTAGAGCCAGTGTGTGAGAGAGGATTTCATGACTATTCCAATAAACCCGATAACGGCTAGGAAACATTGATTAGTTGCGTAGTCTGTTCCGGAGCCTACCTTGTTCAAGCAAATCAATGTTCGTGCGTATCTAGCTATTTACCTAAGTATAAACATCGTTCATACAGTCTAAACTTGTTACTAAGTTAGTTCAAAATAAAAGGTCAAACCGTACACACGCAGTTTTAACACTCTCACCGCCATGTGGTACGCCGGCCGCCCACGTAAATTCTAGTGCAGCAAGCCATTACTGATTTTTTTATCTGTTGCGGCAGGCCATGTGGGCGGCCGGCGCACCAAAAATTTAGCACTAAAATTTTTGTCCGTTACTAACTGATAAATATATGGCGTGTCCTGCCAGCGTGCCACTTGGCGTGCCGCAAAAGTTCTCTCAAATTAAGCTTGGCGTGCCACTAAAGAAATGGGATGGGCGGCGCGCCGCCCACATGGCCTGCTGCTTTGGCAAAATGTATACATGCGTGGCGGTGAGAGTGTAAGACCAATTCACTGTCAATCTAAAAATCAACCTTATCGCCTTCTACAACCTTCAGACTTTATCATCATCATCAGATTAGTTCGATATTTCTAACAGCTCTTTAAGGATCTAAATAAGATCTATAATTCATTTTTTGTCACCATTTTTATTTGGAAACATTTTTATTATTATTTGTATAGTCATAGCTGCTTAACTAACTTAATTGTGTTTTTTTATGTGAGTGTGAAATTCAATTGGCCATTATTGGTCTTCTTCATCAGATCAAATTCGTTTGTTGAGATTACTTGTTCCAACAGTAGGCTACGCTCAGTACCGAGGGAATGGATGTTTAAAGTCCCGGTAGCTCGCACAAATCTGTTAAGTTGGCAGCCGTGACTCAGGCGGTAGAAATACACAATATAATAGTATCTCTCTGCGATTAGATATTTCGTCTTGCTCATTGGTAGAATTCGAGATGATCTAAGATCCGATAGAAGAAATCTCTTCCCTCATCTATTTGATTATGATAAATATTATATGCTAGATAATGCGTTCATTAACATGTTAAACAATAAAATTTGTTGTTACATTATTGTCATCAATTACACCTCATTAGTTATTTGGGAAAGTCGATCATCAGTTGAACGAATGTGCTCCAAATAACTGCAAAACTATAGGATGCCTCCTTTTTTTGGTGCAAATAGGAGGGTTGCCTCGCATAAGGATGTGAGTAAATTTTCATAATTACCCTAATTTTTTATTAAATCGATATTTTTTATGTTAATTAGTGTTATTAGTCTAATAGACGCTACGATAGGACGCAATTTGTAAGTATTTGGTTATAGTCGAAAATTATAAAATGTTTGCAAACTCAGACAAATTTTATTGTTTAATATCATTGGCACCAGATTTAGCTAGGCAGCCTATTCAGAATGTCTTAATAAACGCATTATATAGCACATAACATTTATTATAATCGAATAACAGATGAGGGATGAGATTTTTTCTACGGATCTCGTAATAAGAGGGTGATAATAAATGTGCTCTCCTCTATGTAATTTCCGGCTCCAGCTCTCTAAGGCGCTGCTTCAGACTGATCATCGATTATTTGTTATTTTGTTGCACACACTAATGGCTATCTGATCCGTTTGTGAATGCGACTCAGAGTGCTAGGTTATTTTGCGACTACATTTGTTACCTTGGGTATACGTTAAAACAATTGTATGTGTCAATAATGAAATGTTTTTTATATGATAGATGATTGTATAAAAAAAAAATTTAAACAATGTGGAATGTTCCAGTAATAAAATGTGTTTATATTTTAAAAAAATATATTTTATTTCATTTCTCTAGCATTAAATAATCAACATAGTATTTTAATTGCCGGACTGATGTCCGTAATGTTGTTTCATAAATTCTTTGGAATACCTGAAAATAGGAATGACTATAAATGTTTCACTCCACTGAACTGTTCAAACCCCAAGGGAACGCCGCCGGCCGGCGCGGCGGGCGGCACGGCGTCCACAGTTCCACACGTGATTTCGCGCCTTTTCGGCTATACACCGAGCAAACGCCAGCGGCGTCCGCATAAATCATAAAATATTGAGCGTTTTTTTTAAATTTTAGGTATTTATCCAAGAACGTAAATAAGAAGTTCTTCATAAAGTAGTTTGTAAATGTCGAAAATAAGCACGAACATAAGAAACCTTTCCATTATTCCCTATTAGTGATGTAACGAATGTTCGCTTAAGCATTTTGTTTTTTTTTTGTTTAAAGTTTTATTACCTACAACTTTGCCGCTTAACTTTTTTCCATCGGACTTACAATTTTGCCGGAAATCGAGATAAACCGTTTTTAATTCCTTTCGTTTTTGTTATGTTCTCGTCCCTCTGCCATTGCATTGAAATCCATCGGTTTCATCCTACTTTATTATTTTTTTACTTTTTCCCATTTTTTACGGCTTCAGCTCTGGTTTACATGCCAAATGAGTTCAAATGTTAAAAAATGTTATCTCTATATATATACAAACGAAACATAAAAGCAAAAGCTTTCGCATATGTTTAAATTTAAAAAATAGGACTATTCGAGGTCGCAGTAGAGCCGGAAGGAGACGGCACGACGACTTAGATATCTTCCTTAGGAATTAGCAACAAGTGATACAGAGCCGGGAACATCGGCAGGGGTGGAGGGAGGCCTTTGCCCTGTGGTGGGGTAGTTTAGGATAAATATAATAATAATAATTCGATTTTTAGAGTACTATTTGACTGACCTATTTCATAATAAGAGAAAATATTTAAAACAATGATTTTATATTACTTATTGGTTGATCCAAGATTTAACTTGTTTACAGCAATACTGGTTTCTGCGTGTGAATTCGCGCGCGTGAATGTCGAAAATCATCGCAAGGTAACATTTTTCCTCAATAAATTGTAACCACGTCCTATGAGAGTTTACACGTGTGCAAAGTTTCATTCAAATTCAATCAGACGTTTGAGCGGGAAGAAACTATACACCATCGACTTATATTCTAGTGATAAACAAGCACGTTCATGGAAAATATTTGTCAAAATACGGAAAAGTTAAAACAAAAGTCCACTGCAGCTCTACATTGGCATTACGTCGTCTAACAGGACTATTAAAACATACAGCGTTATAGAGGATGCTTTATTCGCGACCAAAATGACTTAAGCGCCATGAATTTCGTGGCGCTTACGCGTTTTGTTCAACATAGTGTTCAAGGTGTACGGACTACATTTCGCCCGTGTCGACTGAAGTGAGAGTTCCGCAAGCCTAACCTAGTGCGTAGTACATTTGAATCGATATTTTACATACACATACATGAATACAGATTGCCTCTGCAATGTAGATAAGTTTGACAGCGCCAGAGAGAGATTTTAGAACGTGTCACTTATTTTTTGGGACACCCATACTTGAAGAGCCTTCCAATGCGTGCTTAGATTTGTAGGTCAAAAAGAAGTTTCGATACTGTGGAATCTCCACGGGCGATTCTCCAGGCAGACCGCAGTTGGTTAATATTTCAACAATCTTCTCTAGATCTAATTTCTTCAACTCACAAAGTTCAGTTAGAAAACTCATCCATTCGTCAAAGTCTATTTCCGATTTGCTGAAAAAAAAAATAGAGCAATATGGTTGTACGGACTGAACATTTGAACAACTTAAATAAGCGTTAGGCAGAGCCAACACGATACCAGCCCCCGTAGCCAAGTTACAACAGTTTCGCTTGCGTCGAACGCTTCGAGTTGACCTTGCCGCCAATTCTTTTGTTCTGACCACGTGACTGAGCGTTGTCAGCGTTGTTACTGCTGTTGTTATTTCAACTTTACATGTTTGTATCCTAAGTATATTATTAATAATAATAATGTTGATCTGCCGAAAATATTACAGTAATTTATATATGTGTGCGTGTATTTAATCTACATACAAACATAAATTATGTTAGCATCTGTAGCCAAACTAGGCAAAACCTGTATATTGACTATCAGAGCAATTTCCCACGAATAGAACCTATTAAATAACAAAATTTCAAAAATAAATCTATTAAAAAGATATATTTTTTGTAATAAATCATGCAATTCCCTTCTTTGTGTGAGATGTAAATGTATGGGAATTTAAAATAAATTTGAGCAAGCTTTCCCCAGAATGGCATACAAATTATACTTCATCATCATCATTTCAGCCGACAGACGTCCACTGTTGGACATAGGCCTCCCCCAAGTGTCTCCACAATGATAAAACCTGTGCGTCCTGCATCCATTGGATTGCCGCAACCTTTACCAGGTCGTCGGTTCGCCTTGTAGGAGGCCTTCAAATTATACGCGAACAAAAAATAAACAAAAAAAGAAATACCCGTATTTATTAAATATTATTCCAGTGTCAGTCATAGTGACTTTCCTGTCGTCAATAATATTCGCTTGCCGCAGCCAATAGTCATTGTTCCACAGCGTGATGGTCTCTCCAGACCTCTTCTTAGCTTCAAAGAGCTTAGCGTAGGCAACAAACTGGCTGTCAATTGTGGCCTGTTCTTCATCCATCACGAAAGCTTAGTGCTAAAAAAATGTTTAATTATCTTTATTTTTTTTGCAAGCGGATACCTGAAGCCCTTTTTGTTTGCACTTTTAAAAGCCGAAAAGAAATTTTCAATACACTTACTCGAAAACTGTCTCTTATCGCACTGTGATTAGATTCAAAATGGCATGTAACACCCTAGTGTTTTTTAAATTTATCAAAAGAAGGACTTTTTTCAATCGCCTTCGTCACGGTCAAAGATTTTTTTTTCAGTTAAGAGACGGATATTTTTAAGGTTTTAATGAAAATTTTTTTTTTTTATGAACAGAACCTCATAAATAAATAAGATTATTTACACAATGATTTGTTATTATCAACATATTATTAAGATACTAATAATTAACAATTATCTGAGTTCTAAATTCAAAAATATTTGAAATTTTATTGTTAATATTAAGTAGTATGTAGAACGGTTTGATAACTTTGCTTTCAACCAGCAATGGTAAAGCGTGAGAAAAAAGTCTACTAAATATTAAATTTAAGATTTGAAGAGAATAGGGTAGTTTCCAGGGTCAAAATAACTACATTTTATTTAGTCCGTGTTTTAGATTATAAAAAAATATTGGTCACGTATTTTTTTCTTTGTTAGATTAAACAAAAATAACAAAGATACAGTTCATTAAAGTTACGTGTGACGTCACCCCGTGCGAAAAAATGTAGCACGGCGTGACGTTACACGTAACTTTAATGGGCTATATCTTTGTCATTTTTGGTTTAATTTACAAATAAAAAAAACGTGTCCCTTATTTTTGAATAATCTACAAGACGGACTAATTGCATTTTTTAGGCAACTAGCCCATTCTTTAGATGGTAGGTACGCCGCCGCCAGATATTGTGATTAAAAGTTGAAAAATACTTGTTATAGCTTGCTGCCATCTAGATTAAAACTAAAATGTACGGCAACTTTGGAAAATTTTCTTTAGTGCAAAATGAATAAAAAAGCGTCGTAATTTTCAGAGAAAGTATTTCTTCGTAAGTGTATTGAAAAACGTCGTTTGATACACGTGCACATTTGTCACTTTAGCCCTCGACTCCATAAGACTCTCGCCCACGGCTCGTGCGAACTTCGCCTCGGTTGCAATGACCAACTTTCTGCACTTGTATCAAAATGTACTATTTTCATTATTAAAACGCCTATGATATCTACTATCACACTAGGTGATAAGCAAAGATGTCTTGCGTTTGTCTGTGGAACACATGTGTATTGTCTACCTAGAACTAATCTATTCTACTCTACTTCTACTCTGATTTTCGCTAGGTCTAATATAATATTAGGAAACAAACAGGCTGAAATCTGGTCGTATTGATTTTGATGATGACTGTTTTTAGTTATAATGTTTGGCTATTTGTTTTGTCGATAGTGTTTAAAAGTAATCAATCATGCATATCAAAATTTTTCATGCTTATTTTATCTAGATACATATTTGTATATTTTTCGTGGGTCGATGAATTAAAGGATAAAATATAATGAACACCAAAAATAATTTTGTAATGCTGTAACATCTGTTATCTAAACTATATACCAATCAGCAAAAATATTAAAACTAGACCAAAAAATTTAAATCTAAAATTACAACAGATAGTTAAACTTATTTTAGTCATAACTGTACTGATACATCCTCTTTACGTAACCGGGCAACGGTGTTGTTTTATCCAACTTGTCATTCTATAAATATATTCGTTGAATAGAAATGATTACGTTTTAATAATTATTTACTATGCACTTTTAATTGAACTATGAACCCCTTTAGTAAATAATCACTAAATTTTGTTGAGCAAATTATTGCGCTATTTCTACCTGAATGCACTGTTTGATTGCCATAAAACGTTACTATACTACCAAATATTGTATACTAGCTTTTGCCCGCGCGGCTTCGCTCCCGCTCTTCCCTACTCCACCCTACTATACCCAACTCTACCCTACTCTACCCTGCCCTACTCTACCCTACTCTACACTACTCTACTCTACCCTACTCTACTCTACTCTATCCTACTCTACCCTACTCTACCATACTCTACCCTACTCTACCCTACTCTACCCTACTCTACCGTACTACCCTACCCTACACTACCCTATTTTTTTTCCATAAGAACCTTCTCCTCACAATAACAATCACAACAAAAAAAAAAACAGCCAAATCGGTCTAGCCGTTTTCATGCCAAGTCGTGACAACGGAAAACGGGGGTTATTTTTATATATATAGATAGATTAAAGATTAATTAGTTGCTGAAGATCGATCGATCTCCAAAATTTAGTCACTTCGGGACACCCCGATCCGGTGGTTTATCATCTTCCTGCCCTTGTCTCGTTTTATTTGAGATCGGCGCAACATGCGTTTCATCCCTCCTCTTTACATGATCGTTCCCTGACTGGGTGTTATTTTTTTTAAATCATCCAGCATACAACACCATAAAATTTTTAGGAATATAATGATTTATTGGATATAATTTACTTTTAGGATAAAACAGATGTTACATATTAAAATGTAATTTCATATTAAAATTCTGGTTTTTAACTATTTTCGGATTATACAATCACAATTTGGTGTTGGTTACTTTACATAGTATGACACAAGTTGACACAACGAGTGAATTTTATTTTGTTCTGACCTCACGATTTTTATTCTTAAATCGATCATTTTCTCTTCCCTCAAATTATACGCTAAAATGCGAATTTAATTGTACTGATCATTTAATATTTTTAATGATCATTTACTATTTTTATTGCTGTAAAATTTTTACTAAATCTCTTGGTAAGTTCAACATAATCCATAAACTAATAACAGGTACATGACAACATGCAGCTCAATGTTCGTGTCAAATGATGCACGTATAAACATCAGGCGTAAATATTTGTGTGTTTTAATTCGTAGGATTGAGTACAATATAATAATAGACTGAGTGAGTAAGGTATTTATTTATATGGTATATTTATTTTTGATATAATAATATTTTTTTATATCTTTTTAACATAATATAATATGTGACATAATGCGAATTCTATAATGGATAAAAACATCGAACAAAGAAGGTTTTTAGCGAATCGACTTAATTAAACACACATGCTAATGAGTGGTAGAATGCATTCAAAAGCGGTGGAGATGTAATGAAAGATTTGCCTCATTCTGCCTGGTCGTGCATCAATGTCTTCAACTGAAGTTAAAATCGCGATAGTAAAGCAAATAGTGACTGAAATCCCCGTTCAAGTTTGAGAGAGATAGCAGCTGAACTTTCTGTGTCTCACGAGTCCATCCGTATCATTTGAAACAATCACTTTATTATGAAACATGTTCCCACTGGACTAATCCTAAAAGATCTGAACTTTCTCTATGCTAAAACGAATCGATTCCAACCGTTGGGTTGGAATCGATTCGTCTCGAGAATCTTGAAACATATTATTAGTGTTGACGAGACGTGATGAAGTGGAATCATGTTGACTATTTTATATGACTGTCGCGGTATCGTGCTCCTGGTATTCTTGTCGGAAGGCCAAATGGTAAATAAAGAATATTATTTGAATATTATATAAGTACGGCATTTGAGAGAACAGATAAAATAAATTTGAAATAATAACTAACATTTTGTTTGTTATTGATTTCTACAATAGAATAGAATAAAATTTTAAGTTACACAACTATTAGAGAATTGTCATAAATACAAAAAATACTCAAGTATAAAAATTTTTTTTTCCTTCTATTATTTAGATTTAGATTTAAGCTCATTTTATCAAGTCACGCTTTCATTAGACGAACTCTAGTTATTATTAGACGTAAGTAATTACGTACTTGTCCAATAATAACTACGGCAGGTAAATTTTAATATTAGTTTTTGTATTGTTTATTCGATTGTTTTAAGTAGATACTTGTATTCAATTTTTTAAATTGTAAGTTAACTGTAAAGCACCAAAAATCATAAAAGTACTCAGGGAGGTTATACAACATGTCTAGGAATATCTTTCCCCGGGCCAATTACTCTTTCGAGGCGAGGCGACACAAAGAGATCGCAAGACGAACTGAAAACGCCTGGAAAAGTCGTGAAAGAGCTATTCAAAGATGAATTGGCCTTGGCACTAAAACTAAAGCTCATGGAGTATTTTCCCCATCTTTACTTACGCACAGACTTTGTCTTTGACTAACATCAAAAAGTCCAAACTTAAGGTTTGCCAACGAGCAATGGAACGCAGTATCTAATAATACCTTAAATAAGCCCTTATTACTGTATATTTGTTACTGATGGTCGATTTTCAGTAACAGCTTGTCCTTCAATAAATAGCTAGGCCCTCCAAAGATTTCCACCTGTATACTAGGTGTTAAATTAACGCATCGAGTTCGAAACACTATACTGTGCTCCAAAACCAGAATAGTTGATGGGGCTCTTAAGGCTACCAAACTGAAACGCGATTGGGCAGGATATGATTGCCACATGGCCCACAAACTGTGGGCCAAAGTAGCATAAAGTTGGTGCCCTGAAACAGTGAGACGTGGTCGCGGCAGATCACAAAGGAGATGGCGAGACGAACTGGGCAGATCCCAAACTAGCAAGAGGTCGCCCGGACGCGCGAAAGGAGTGGAGGGAGGCCATTGCCCAGGAGTGGGACAAAATAGGCTAACAAAAAATACTAAACAAATGTTAAATAAATACTTATTTTTTGGATTTAACTGAATGTTATCTAAATTAAAGATCCTTGCTTTGTATACAAAGCTGCCTGTACTTTAGATCCTTGCATTTCCATTCGAAGTAGATAATACTACTCTGTCAAGAAAGTACCGGGAAAAGATCAATAATACACAAAATGTCTGTTATTCATCCAAATTTATTTTATCACCTTCAAATCACCTTCAAAGTATGCTCCTTTAGAAACGATACACTTGCGCTAACGAATAATCCATTCATCAAAACATTTTTTTAAACGCTGCTTCCTGAATTGAGTTCAGTTCTCGCCGCGAATTCTCCTTTATGTCTTCTATCGATTGAAAACGGGTGCCACGAAGTGGTAATTTGAGTTTAGGAAAAAGAAAAAAGTCAGCAGGAGCCATATCTGGTGAATATGGTGGTTGCTGGATGGTATTTGTTGAGTGTTTGGTCAAAAATTCGTTCACAATGATAGCCTTGTGCGAAGGCGCATTGTCGTGGTGCAAAATCCAAGAATTTTCTTTCCACAAATCTGGCCTTTTTCAGAAATTCAGATCTTTTGGGACTAGCCGAGCAGCAACATGTTTCATACCCAAATGATTAGTTAAAATGGTATGGATCGACTCGTGAGATACAGAAAGTTCGGCGGCTATCTCTCTCAGAGTTGAATGGGGATTTTCAGTCACTATTTCCTTCACTTTTGCGATGTTAACTTCAGTTGCAGACGTTGACGGCCTACCAGAGCGAGGCAAATCTTCCATCACATCTCGACCGCTTTTGAACGCTTTGAACCACTCATAAGCACGAGTTTTTGATAAAGTCGATTCACCGTAAGCCTTCTGTAACATTTTCAGTGACTCCGAACACGAAATTCCATTGGCGATGCAAAATTTAAGACAAACTCTTTGTTCGATATTTTTGTCCATTATGAAATTCGCAATACACACTATATATGATATTACTAAAACCAGCACTGTATCTATATATATAAAAATCAATGCCACTTTTCGTTGTTATTTTATAACTCAAGAACGGGCTCACCTATCCAAACCTAATTTTTAGGCTTTGTTCGGATCATTTAGTAGATGGTTTATGTGAAGTTTGGTAGGGTAGAGTAGGGTTATAGTAGGGTAGAGTAGGGTAGAGTAGGGTAGAGTAGGGTAAAGTAGTGTAGAGTAGTGTAGAGTAGAGTAGTGTAGGGTAGAGTAGGGTAGAGTAGGGTAGAGTAGGGTAGAGTAGGGTAGAGTAGGGTAGAGTAGGGTAGAGTAGGGTAGAGTAGGGTACAGTAGGGAAGAGCGGGAGCGAAGCCGTGCGGGCAAAAGCTAGTTTAATATAAATAACAGATGCAACTCAAACTCCGCGCCAAAATGGAAAACAGTTGTGCCAATCTAACAACTACAAAAAAACAAAAATTTGAATTTGGAACCATAAACAAATCATCCATTCCCGATACTTTTTTGACTGAATGTAAATACGGGATCTAACAAATACTAGTGGTATATATAGTTGAATGATATTAAAACGGAAAAAATCTTTAGTGTAAGCTGTCCTTTGAGACTCAGACGTAGGATTTAAAACTTGTAGCTGCTCTTTGCCGGAGATTAACGGTCTTTGTTAGAAATTGTAGGTTAAACGGTCGAATGTTTCTGAGTAGAAAAATAACTAGTTACGTTGTTGTTAAAGATGATGCAGTTTTTTAAATTTTTGACTGAGAAAATATTGTCAAACATAATGACTGAAACTCATTGACATATATATTACTTGCTGAAACTGCAAATTCAGAAAAAAATTAGGTATTATGAAAGGTGTATTTGACTATTACTACTTCTATAAAGCTATATATAATATATGAAATTCCTAAATGAACACAAGTGCTTTTTCAACTCCAATCAAGTTAAAGTTTCAATCATGGATTATAATTTCTTACCAGCGTATGTCGTAAATGAATTTCTTTTTTGGTAGTTGGGTACTGCAGGTGGCTAATTATTCTTTGTCTCGATGAACCTTAGTTCAACTTTGATTATTTTTTGCTAATACTTACTAAGCTACAAGCTAAGTATACAAACGAAACAAACGTAAACAAAGTAGCTCTCGTCCTGTATCGACCAAGCAAGTCCATTATGAACCGGTTGACAGAACTACGACAGAATTTTTGACATTGATGTTTCGTTTAAGTTGCCATGTTAACGAAAAAAGGTTAGGTTTTTTTTAAGAAGTATTGTATTAAAGTTAACTGAGCAAGTTTACTTGTAGTTTAAGTGTAATGATGCTGTAAGGACAATAGAAATTATGTAAGTATAAAAATTTTTTACTTGCAAAATGAAGTACTTTTTAGAGTTGGTAAATGAGAAAAAAAAAATCGTAGCTTCAAAGCTTCGTTGTGAAAGAAAGTCTGGCTTGGTTTTTCGACGTTAAAAAACATGACACCCATTACGGGCGTCGCCAAAACGGCATTTTCAGCCCCGACAGAAAAGGCCTGTTACACTTGTTTCTTTAAACCAAAGAACAACGGTGACATCGATCTCTAATGAAAAACGCGAGGAAATTGTTGATGGAGTTATAAAGTGTATGTATATACCGACAAAATAATTGACTAAGTTAGACCTAACCAACAGGATCGTTTATTGTGGCGACTACTAGAATACTAATTGTGAAATCAATAACAAAGAGTGACGGCAGATTCCCGAACAAAATGCTGGCATATTTTTATTATGAGCTTTTATTTAGTTTCACCTGTGCCAAGCTATGAAAGCTGGCTATGAAAAACAGATTTTTATTAAAAGCTTGTTTATTTTAGCGTCAAGTGATGATAAATATACAAAAGTTATTTTAGTGTCAAAGTCATCGAGTGATGACAAATATACAAAAGTTTTTTCCAAACAATTTTGTCTCAGAAATTACTTTCAATTCATTAAACCCCAAGCGAACGCCGACGTTCGCGCTGTCATTGTCTTACTATTGTGTCTCTAATTGACGGTATGTGAATATTTAATTAATATTACAGTTTCAAGTTAATGAGACGTGTGCCAATAATACCTATTATACGTACCTTCTTTCGAATTTCAAAAACGCATTCTGAGCGAACGACAAGTTGTCATGTCCAAAGATTTTATACATTCTATGTCATAATCATAAAATCTTTGGTCATAATGTCGTGTTTTCTTTTTCTATAAGTCTTTAGGCTGGGTGGCTATTGACATGTCTTATTCTGCCAATATGAATTATATAATATTATAATTATTAATAATATAAGCACAAACAGTTGTTTTTATTTTAATGTTTATTATAAAATTTTATCATCATCTCCATCATTATTTCATCCGAAAGACGTCCACTGCTGGACATAGGCCTCCCCCAAACGTATAATAATTTCTATATACTTCTAAAAAGTACAGAAAACACAACTACAAGATATCATCACATAACACTGGTAGGTTTCAAAAATCAAAACTGTTAAAATCAGTGTATTCGCAGCGCGGCGTATGTCGTGCCACAGGTAGCAAATATAGCCGTTCCATATTTGCTACCTGTGGCACAATTACACTCGGCGCACGTACCACGCTCTTTGCGTGTAGTACAATAACGCGTTCAGAGAAATACTCAAGCTGCAAGGCGTAGTGCGCAGTTGGCATGTTTTCCTAGAATAGGGTAGATGACTTCTATGTAAAATGTAAAAGCGGACCGCTTTCTTTATGTACCGAATTTGGAACAGAAACAATGACATTCTCCAGGCTGTGTATGATACATGTAAATTTAAATTAAGTGAAATCTAATTAATTTGAGACCAGTGGTGGCCGAGTGGTAATGGCCGACTTACGAGTTGTAGGTTCGGACCTACAACTCGTAAGTTCTGGGTTCGGACCCAGCCAGGCACATTACTTTGTGTATTTTATTTCATCACCACAGTTCTCAAAACGGTGAAGGAAAACATCGTAAGGAAACCGGCATGTCCTAGAACCAAAAACTCTAAGACACGTGACATTCACCAACCCGCACTGGGCCCGCGTGGTGGATCACAGCCCATTCCCTCTCCTAGAGAGGAGGCCTGAGTCCCAACAGTGGGAACAATATAAGGCCAACTATGCTATGGATTATAAAAAGGCTGATGACGATGACAACTGATTAATATAATTAAATCATAAGTATATATATATATTTTTTAATTTAATATTTTGTTATTTAATTTATTTGACATTGAAATTAAATTGACGTGTTATTGATCCAATTACAATCGGTAAATTTTTATGAATTGCTTGTTTAATGATGGACCGATGATCTGGTGAAAGTTGCGGGAAACCGATGGATGCGAGACGCACAGGAACGTTCGTTGTGGCGACGCTTGGGGGAGGCCTATGTCCAACAGTGGACGCATATCGGCTGAGATGATGATGACTAATTTAATGTGATGTCAAAAATGTAATTGGAATGAATGGATGGCATGTTTTTGTTTATGTTTTATGTATTTCTGTGTATTTGTATTTATGTTAATCTATCTAGGTATCTTACCTGAAATAAATGTCTATTATTAAATAACCCTGTATAGATATCATTAACACGTAGTTACTACATAATGATATTGAAGAACAGATACAGATATAACGTTTTTGGCATACACTATTTTGTATAGTAGTATGTATGTATTTCGATTTTCGTCCGAGAGTTACCATCAAAGAGAACTGGTCGACTATGTAACGGCCCACACAGGTAGAGCGCTATGCAGCCTTCAAAGGTGATATTAAAATCGATTCTTAGTCTACATATCCAGTCACGGCCCTGTTAGGACAAAACGCTGTAATCTGTAAAACGTCAATTTGAGAAAAACGAGTTTAAAAGTTTACATCTTTAACTCGTTACCAAATTTTACCCAGTATAGATAATGGTATAGTTCTTTTTATAACTTATTTGGAATAATATTTACTTAATTTCAATTTAACATCATATTATCCTATCTAATCAAGAAACCTGAAAAAAAATTAAAAATATGTTTTGTTACAACAGCATGTAGCAAGCCAATATTCGTCTTTGTTGTGACATAACAATGTAATCGTTGATTACTGCGTTTTGAAGAAATAGACCTTAGTACTGTTTTATTGTTATCTGCATTAACTCATACCAAAAGTAGAAATAAATGAATTTAAGATATTGTAGAAATTGTACAGATTAACAAAATGTACTATTTCTAACATGTACTTATTTGTAGGGTAAAATAATAAAATAAAAATTAGTCATAAGTACGATAAAATTTTATTGTAAAGTAGGGAACAAAAAAAGAAATTTAAAGTAAAAAGTAATAAGAATAAGCTTAGGTAAAAGTTTCTGAAGCAGATTCGTCCAAATCTTCGGTGATATTTTCATTGACCAGCAAATCTTCATAAAAGCGATGCCTGGATTTTGGCATAAATTTTAATAGTTTTATTAAGTCATCCTTCTTTTTTTTTGAAATACCTTCTGCTTCAGTTCTTCTTGCTACATTCATAAACATGTCAACTTCTTTTCCTACAGTATTCATGATTTCTTTCTTAAATGCTTTAGTCAAAACATCGAGCTCCTTGAAATCATCAGCTTGGTAATTATTTTTTACGAACAGTTTAGGTTTGCCTCTTCGGAATTCTACAATTTTAAAACTGGAAATGTTGTAATTTCTAGGGAAAACAGTTTTCAGTTCGCTTTTAAATAGCATAACTTCTTTGTGGTCATGTACATGAGATGTCAAATTTTTTCGAGACCTTTTAAACGTCTCAACGTAATCATCTAAATCATACAAATTACCCGACTTGTTCATTTTATTGGTTATGGAACCATGAACACTGTCAGCTGACATGTAAGTATGACCAGGCTCGAGATATTCAATTTTTATAGTCTTGATCTCATTGCAGCAATCGTTGATTAGTCTCAGTAATGCCGAGAATAAAATTTTATTTTTGTTTTGCGCGTTGCAATTGTCTGCATATAAAATCACGGTTTTATAATCTCTGCAATACATTTTCAGAAATAGAACATATGCCGTTGCTACATCAAATGCTTTTCGACCTGATTCGCCTTCATGCCACAACATCGCCGTCGCCGGCTTATTTCCTTTACCTATCCCGGCAAAGGTTTCATTGAAAAGGTTCAGTTTTCGGCTAAAGAAAAAATCTTTATTATTTAGTTGTGGCATGGTTATACATTTTTGCATATCTACGGTAAATATCGCGATCCCCGAGTTTTCTTTTTCAGCATCCTTGCTGTCCGCATTCATGTGAGCTCTTGAAATATTTTTATTATCCAAATGTTGCGGATACAGAAAACAAACTTCACAATTACATTCATGGCATGAATGGTCCGTGACATTTTCATCTCTAGGTAGCTTAGATTTAGGGTGAGCTACGTCATGAGCCTCACACTTTGGACATTTATCCTGTACAGGTTGCTGAGTTGAAATGTTTTTCCTTTTAATCCTCTTGTGGAATGCAGACCAGCTACATGGCTTCTTGTTTTGACGTTCTAAGTGTTCTTTTAGAAATAGAAACATTTGAGAGAGCGTCAGTCCAGATGGCAAATATCTTCTATTGGGTGCATGCTCTAATCTATAATGAGATGATGCCGGATGGAATAGTTCTATGAAGTCATCTATATCTTTTAAATATTCATCGGAAAACGAATGTTTTGGTTTGTGTCGACCTCTCAAATCGGGCGCTGCTGATATCTTTGCCGAAAGTGGAGTTTTAGATATCTTGAAATTTGCTTTCAATACAGCTAGCACTGCTTGATCATTAGTGTAGCCTAAAGTCCTCAGGAACATAGTTTTGCATACACGATGATTAAGTAATTTGTACGTATAGGTGTGGTTTCTTTTGGTGGAGTTAGAATACCGTATGGCAATTTTATTGTTTTCAACGTTACGCGAAATAAAATCTCTTCTTCTTTGTATATCCAGATTCCAGTAGTTATCCCAAATAGTTTGTCTTTGTTCTTCATTAATATTTACTGTACACTTTCTTATGCATTTATCTTGACAAGCAGTGCCCATTGGATGTTTCTCTTTGCTAGCTTTAAGTCTATCTTCAGGATCTTTAATACGTTTCTTTTTTGCAGGTTGCGGTTCAATACTTTCATCTTCTGCTACTTCATCCGGTTGAAAGTTTGGGTTTTGAGGATTACTTTCAAAATAATTCACTACTGTCGACATTTCTTCGTCTTCAATGATCCTATCCTTTTCCAGCTGTAAACTGAATTGGTCGTGTTCTTCTACAGGGGGTATCGTGTCATTATTATTTTGGGATTGGAAATTTATATAATCGTTTGTAATTCTAGTAGGTGTAACATTTCTCATTTCCACAAAATCAGGCTGTAGATGCGTTGGTGGTGAATAATGGATATCTTCATTTACTTCATCCAGGTGAAAATCTTGGTTTTCAAAACTATTTCCGATGTTAGAAACTGCTACTGACATGTTTTCGTCTTCATAAAGTCCGTGTTTTTCTGATTGTATTTTTAAAATCTCAGTACATTGATCGACAGGTAACTTTGCTTCTTTATTATATTTCTTGATTGCTAGTGGTAAGTCGTCCTTATTAATTTTAGATTGGTGATTTTTGTTTTCAATTATACCAGTAGTTTCAATAGTAGATGTATCGTCGCTTTTTAAATTCGTCTGACCGATTGGAATTTCTTCGTATTCTTTACAGTTCGATGGTAAACGAAAGTGACTATTTTTAATACTGTCATCCTGAAACAAAAAATGCAGAATCCATTTAAATATTTACAGTTAAAAAGCATCCTAGCACAAAATTCAATTTTTAAGAGGTCTACACTCTACTGTTGTATGCCTAAACGGAATAAAAGAACTTTATCAAAATTTGCTGATTCGTCGCAAAGGCAATGTAAATCTTACTGTAAGTCCTTACTTAAAACAGTTATAAGTACAGTCATACAGTACGCGACCTGTCGCGCGCGAGTGCCGTAACGGCTATTAATGCTTGCAATTCTCGGCTAGGTTAAAAAACTTATATGGCTCGGCCCTTTCTATTACTCGACGTAAAAACTACTATTATTTAACACAAAAAGGGTGGTCGCCAGATGTGTTCATTGCAACACAACCCAAGTTTGTTAGAGCTTTTTTGTTTTTAACCTACCAATAGAGTGACGTCGATCAATAGTTGATGCAACGCATTTTATAGCTAACTGTGGTCATCATGTGCACGGAATTTTGTTTGCAAAATGTACAGATATAAATTCCTGTATTGGTACTGAGCTTCTGCGTCTGGCTCAGATGGTTTGCACTGTCATGTAGGTAGAAACTTATCATTTAATGTTGACCCGTCACAAAATACTACTAGGCACAATTATTATTTTAAAAATCCTTAAGGCTATTCCAGGCAATAATCTATCTCTGTGCTAATTTCATGAAGATTCTTACAGACGTTCTGACGCAAGAGAGTAACAAACATCCATCCGTCCAGCCTCACAAACTTTTGCATTTATAATATCAGTAGGAAGTATGATTAGTGAGATAGGAAGTATGACAGGATGTTATGTTAATCAGGAACGTACTTCCCTACTGAAGTGGAATCAAGTTGGTAATGAAATTATGTTTACCTATCAAACCTATCACAAATAAATTTAAACAAAACGTTACTTACCTGTTCACTGTGTGTATTATTTCCTAGCACTGCCAAACTGCACATCTTCTTTATTCGTTCATATCTCGTCATTTTGTTGATAACTAAGTATTTGTCACGCACCCACCCAACTGCATAAAGCGATAGATGAACACTAAACTGCAATACGATACGCGTAACTGCTGAGTGCTGGCTCTGCGGCTTATTGTTTTGACAAAACGCAGCAAACAAAGCTTGCAATGTTTTACCAAAATACAAGGACGGCGCACGCCTCACCCGCGCGCCCGCACCCCTTTCTACTATCACGGTAAAACGCTGCAATCTAGAGTACAGCGTTTAGCAATAACAATTCCTGCTAATATTAGGTTACCGTGAAGTGAAACATTGAGTTATTTTGACAATGGAAACTGTTATTCAATAGTAGATCGAACCCGCACCAAGCTTACATCGTGTAGATTATTTTACGTTGTATTACCATAAAACAATGTAACCCGGGTTGCAGTGTTTTGTCGTCACAGGGCCGGTCAGTAGTTGTAGCAGGAATATCAATACGAGTGTGAGTAATAACAGTATCTCTTCCGTTCAGTATATTGAAAGTGTGTGCGCGGTTTATTAAAATGACTGTTATTTATAAATAATAACAATTAGCAAATAAAATAAAATATATTTCAGAAATGTACTCGTATATGTTATTATTTTTAAATTGACCAATGTTATAATATTTTTAATAATATTGAACGAATAAGTAAGAATATTAATTGTGAATTACGTTCAGTTTCAATTCTGTGTTATTCTGCGTAAGCAACGGCGCTGTCGCCGCCGCCGCTGGGATTCTGATCCCGATTTCCAGCTACCGTACACGCGGGCTCGCGGACGACGAGCCATGGGTAGCTTGCTGTCCGGCCGTCCGGTAACTGTCCGGACCGAGCCCAAGACGTCGACGGCGCGCACTGTTCCCGCACGCCTCAAGGAGTTGCCAGCAACAGGAGGGGCCCAGCTGGGTCGAAGCCTACTGGGGCCAGGGTTATCCGAAAGGAAACTCAAGCCCCGGTATGAAGGCTAGAAGGAACGAGGTGGGGTTTTTAGTCAGTAAGAGTCTGACACTATCTCCCGCTCCACCCAAGAGCGGGGGTCGTCATAGCATGATTTTTGCATACCAAAAAAAAATTTCGTTAAGCGTCACTTTTAAAAAGGTCACTTCAAAGGCCTTGTACAAATCACAAAAATATGCCCATAGCATCGTATTTGTCTTCCCGTGAAATATAGATATGTCCTAAAAGTTCAACACCGGCGTCACTTGTTGAGCGAACCCTTGTGAAAAGCCTTGAGCGTCGCCGCCGAAAAGTGAAAATGCCGCGGGAAAGTGTGCACTGGAGTTACACAATTTAATTCCACCAGGTCCGTTCCATCATCGGACCACAAGACATATGGCGTTGCGTCACCGGTACATGTTTGGCATCCCACCCATACGCACAAAGCTTTTTGGGAATACATTTATTGTGCGTACAGCCAAGGAGTGGAATACCCTGCCGGAGTCTGTGTTTCCTGATAGCTACAACTTGGCGGTCTTTAAGTTAAAAGTAAATAGGACACGGTGGAGCACACAGTCGAGGTGTGCTCTGCTTGGGCGGAGCATCGCCGTGCCCTCATGGGGGTGATCGGCGGCGGAGACCTCTCGCGCCGGGCTTTGGTTCAGGCCATGGTCCGGAGCGAGGAGGAGTGGCAGGCGGTCGCCTCCTTCTACGAAGCAGTAATGCTAGCAAAGGAGGAGGCCGACCGCATCAGGTAACGGCGGTTTCGTCGCTGCCACCGGGATTCCGATCCCGATTTCCGGCCACTGTAGCTCGCTGTCCCACCGTCCGGTAACTGTCCGGACCGAGCCCAAGATGTCGTCGGCGCGCACTGTTCCCGCGCGCCTCAAGGAGTAGTCAGCAACAGGAGGGGCCCAGCTGGGTCGAAGCTTACTAGGGCCAAGGTTATCCGAAAAGAACTCGAGCCCCGGTATGAAGGCTAGCAGGAACGGAGTGGGTTTTTAGTCAATAAGAGTGTGACACTACCTCCCGCTCCACCTAAGAGCGAGGGTTGTCATTGAATTATATTTGCCTACCAAAAAAAAAAATCCCCTTAAGCGTCACTTTTAAAAAGGACACTTTTCAAAGGCCTTGGACAAATCACAAAAAAATGCCCAAAGCATCGTATTTGTCTTCCCATGAAATATAAATACGACCTACATAGAAGCTCAGCACCGGCATCACTTGTTGAGCGACCCTTTGTAAGAGCGAATTGCTATTTAAGTAACAATTTATGTCTCGACACGCGGTGACCTTGGGACCTACAATATATTATATAACATTTGTTTTAGTATACGTGAAACTCGAAACGCACGTCTAGTATTTTTATGTCATTATCATTATCATCATCATCAGCCTTTTTAATGTTCTCACTGCTGGGACTCAGGCCTCCTCTCTAGGAGACGGAATGAGCCGTAATACACCACCCGGGCCCAGTGCGAGTTGGTGGAAGTCACACGTTTTCGAAGTTTTGGTTCTAGGATATGCCGGTTTCCTCACGATGTTTTCCTTCACCGTTTTTGAGAGCAGTGGCATCTAATACCCGTTATGGCCTGCCGTGACCTGTGATGGTGTCCAAATTATGACCTGTTTAAATGTTTTAGCGAATAATATAAAATGGTGTAAAAACTATTGAAATCCGTTGAGTTATTGATTTTGAACATACTATATTCATTTATGCCTTATATAGGTTTCACATAAACTAAAAACAAAGTTGTATACAAAATCTCGTTCAAGCATTTCCAGGATGACCGAAAAACAAACCACTTGAAACTGTTAAAATTATTTTGTTATTTCGATAACGAGCACTTTACAGCTCATAGTTCGACCACCGACAGATTATGATACATAAATACCCACACAACCAACAAATCTGCTCGTACTGTATGATTCCTGTGTTCTGTGCAACAGATTAAACAACATATGTACATATGTGTACATGAATATCTGTCCCGTGCTTTCGAAATTGAAATTAATTGAGAATTAATTCAGAACGTGAAATTCATTCGTTTGAGCTATTTGTAGGATTCCTGGTAATTTAATTTTACCTGTTTTAAATAGCAGTACCATTCATATATTATATTATCAGTTATTTCATCAACTACCTGTATGTTATTTGAACCACCAAAGTATATGTTATTTAGAATTTCGTTGCAAATATCAGAAATGAATGAGATTTAATGTGAATTTTAAAATGTATTTTATTTTATTGAAATGTATTTGTTTTGCAGTGCCCTTACAGAGTGCATGTTTGAAACTTTTAATTTCTATTCCAACTACTGTACAATATGTTTGCTATAAACTGATTTGGTTTGATTTTGAAAAAAAAATACTTTCATTGATTTTACCTGATAAATCATAATTTATTTTCATCCATCGTTTCTAAACAAAATGCATTGGAAGCCTGTATCTGTTGCTTCATTGTTTGGTATGCTACGACGGCTCTGCACTTTGGCTCGTAGCACCTCGTAGCTATGTCTACACTTAGGCTCGTAGCACCTCGTAGCTAAGTCTACAACCAACGTAAGATGAACTTTACTGTTATTCATTTAGGTATTTGCGCCAGACTGACACTTTCTCTTTCAAGTTTTGTTACCGCTGAAAAATTAGATTGGAAAAAAAAACCTTCCAAGCATTGATATATTATATATGTACTACGCAATAGAATAGGCGTGCCGTACAGTCATTTCAGTCGACTCAGGTGTAATGTCGACTGTTGAACGAAACGCGTAAGTGACTCGAAATTCATGGCGCTTAAGACATTTTGGTCGCGACAATACTCCATGTTTCAGTAGTTCTGTTTGTCAACAATGTAGCGCTGCAGCGAACTTTTATTAACTTTTTAGTAGCATTTTGACAAATATTTACATGAAAGGGCCTTGTCTATTACTAAAACATAAGTCGTGGCTTTCTAATGATTTATCGAATAGACGATGATGATGATGCTGACTGATGATGGCGTGCCCGAAATCTCTTGAAAGGTCGTGGTAGCAGTTTGTTCAGTGCCTTTGTTGTCAAAGGCAGTTCGCGTTGTATCCTTTGTGAGTTACGTGCTTGTTGCGTTAGCCGCCATCTTGAATAATGTACAGATTTTCATCTCAATCAATAGTTCAAATAATAGCTAATTACGTTCACAAATTTTCGTAATTTTTTTTAATAATAGGTAGTCGCTTCGTCAGGCTAACAATCGTTTCATTTTAAAATAATATATATTTCCAGCCACCGTAGGGGCAGGCTTGCGGGCGGCGAGCATTGGGTAGCTTGCTGTCCGACCGTCCGGTAACTGTACGAACCGAGCCCAAGTTGTCGACGGTGCGCACTGTTCCCGCGCGTCAAGGAGCTGTCAGCAGCAGCGGGGACCCAGCTGGGTCGAAGCTTACTGGGGCCAGGGTTAGTCTGAAAAGTAGCTCAGCCCCCGGTACGAAAGGCAACGAAGGAACAGGAGTGGGTTTTTAGTCAGTAAAAGTCTGACACTGTCTCCCGCTCCACCCAAGAGCGGGGGTTGTCATTGGATGATTTTCCCACCGCTAAAAAAGTAGTGTTTTATCAATTCGTACATCTGATTAGAGAAGAAAATATATAGGTATTAGAAATAATTTTAATACCAAACTCGATTCGTTCACGCGTATCAAAGAGCTCACAAGTTTTAAACGATATCTAAAATAAAAACAATTTACAAACATAATAATTACATTATACAAAATTATAGTGATGGCCTTGTGTATTTCGTCCGGCCTTTTATATCATGCGGTGCGCTGTATCAATTTATTAAAGTGCGGTCACGCCACCTTTCAGCATCGCCGATCATAATAAAGTGATAATTTAAATATTGAAAGCAAATATGGAACGTTAATAGTATTGATGCGGTGGTGAAAGGATTACATCGGTTTTTGCGCCGGCCATTTTGAGTTCACACATTTCGTAAATGATGCGTGATGAGTGCAGGTGCCACTATTGTGTGGACTGGGCAGAGCAACGCCGTCTCCTCGTGGGGTTGCTCGGCGGCATCGATCTCTCATGTCGGGCCATAATCCGCAACGAGGGGGAGTGGCAGGCGGTCGCCTCCTTGTGCGAAGCAGTAATGCTAGCAAGAGGCAATGGCCAACGCGGGATCGGTTTCCTGACGGCAGGAGCGCGAGGGGCGCTCCCTCGCGCTTACACGTGCGGCCTCCGCCTTTGCTAACATTACTGCTTCGCTGAAGTAGGCAACCGGGGACATGCACTGACAAATTATCAGTTTTTATTAAATGCCGAAACTCTGGCAGCTACAGCTCTCACTTTGTTATGTAATTTTAATAGTTAAGAATCATTTGTCACAAAAAAATATTAAATGATTCTAAATCGAATTATTTTGCTTTTAATTTTTTCAAATTGAAAAACGAGGGGATTTCTTTCTACTGGCTTGATACACTTCGTTGGGCGCACGACGCCGACTAAAATGTGTTTGAAGTGATCCCGAGGTGACATCGCAGTATCACCTCCAAAGGTTGGAGTAGCCCTCCACTTATCACTTCGTGTCGGGTTCCAATAACTCCGATCGATACCCAACAAGCAACTTTGAGTGATAAATACCAATTCATTCGTCATTTTAACTTGATGGCTTATTAATTTATTTTATTTTTCATGGACAAAAGAGTACAAAGGCGGACTCCGTTCGAGCGGCCTCCGTTCGAGCGCCAGGCGTTCATTCTCCCGGAAAATTGCACTGATTAAGTGAATCAAAAATAACTTTTTCTGAAATTTTCTCGGAAAAACAAATAACATATTGAAAAACCAAAATTTTCGTCCAAATAAATTTTATACAATCGTGTGTACAAAATAAAAATTAAGTGTTTTTTCAAGGTCTGTACCTGTTGTATGTACAATCGGCGCTCGAGGGGTTAAGGCATTCTCTACCAGTCAACCTTTGGGTGATGCAGAGACAAATTGTGGTATGTGCAATGTATTGTTTAGGCGGTTACATTCAACTTTCAAGTGACACAACAAGTGGTTGTATGCCGACCCAATAGCTTATTTTTTTATAACTAAATTGCACCGGCCAGTTCCCCAAGTTAAAATCATTCAAATATATCTTCATAATCGTAAAATATTCACATTGGAGTGTTCCCTGCATATGAATAGAAAATTGAAAGTAAGCTTACATAAAAATAGTGTTGTAATAAAAACGGCATATTGGTACGGTGGCGCAGTGGCCTAATCGATATGAAAATCTCGTGAAGGTTATTCGTCCGCACGTTTGCAAGCTTTATTACAACTGGCACAAATGAACGTTGGATTAGTTTTCAACGTTTTTATATAAGTACTAGCTTTTGCCTGCGGTTTCGCCCGCATACATAAAATATAGGTTATTAAACTTTTTCCCGCGGCATCGCTGCCACGCTGCCCTACTCCACCCCACTATACCTTACTCTATCCTACTCTACCCTGCTCAACCCTACTCTACCCTACTATACCCTACCCTACTCTATCCTACTCTACCCTACCCTATTCTACTCGACCCTACTCTACCCTGGTCTACCTTACTCTACCCTACCCTATTCTACTCGACCCTACTCTACCCTGGTCTACCTTACTCTACCCTACCCTACCCTACCCTACCCTACCCTACTCTACCCTACCCTACCCTACCCTACTCTACCCTACCCTACCCTACTCTACCCTACCCTACCCTACCCTACTCTACCCTACTCTACCCTACTCTACCCTACTCTACCCTACCCTACCCTACTCTACCCTACTCTACCCTACTCTACCCTACTCTACCCTACCCTACCCTACTCTACCCTACCCTACCCTACTCTACCCTACTCTACCCTACTCTACCCTACTCTACCCTACTCTACCCTACTCTACCCTACCCTACCCTACTCTACCCTACCCTACCCTACCCTACTCTACCCTGGTCTACCTTACTCTACCCTACACTACCCTTATTTACATTTTTTTTTTCTATAAAAACCTCTCGATAACGGACACAACAAAAAAGAATTAGCGAAATCGGTTCAGCTGTTCTCGAGATTTGCGCTTAACAATATCATTTAGTGATTCATTTTTATATTATAGATAAGCCCGCATGCATAAAGTGTAGCCTATTTCACTCAGAAATAAAGCTGTTTTGTATGGGTGATAAAATTTTCTCAATCGAACCTTTTTTTAATAATTTAACCAGATTGGCTGGTCAATTCTAGCTGTCAGATTTTGAAAATTTAATTATTTTAGTGTCATTCTGGCTGTCAGCTGAATGTTTTCGGTAACGTCAGTTAGTGAGTTGGTGTAAAATGAATTGGAATAAAATGACGTAAAATGTTGTTATCGGTTATGAAGGAATTGGGACGAACGTATTTGACATTTGCTGTCAAAATATTTGACAGTTGTTGTCAAAATATTTGACAGTTGCTGTTATTTGCCAGCGGGTTAGAAAAAAAATCCCAAGGGAACATAATCCCAGGATAAAAAGTATTCTATGTGTTATTCTAGGACATGGTCTACTTGTGTAGCAAGTTTCATCGAAATCTGTCTGGTAGTTTTTGCGTGAAAGAGTAACATCCATCCATACATCCGTACAAACAAACTTTCTCATTTATAATATTAGTAGGATGTAAACGAGTTGGTTCATCCTTGTCAAACGTCGCGTCAATTCAACTGTGATGGTGTTCCTCCTCGATAAAAGTCAAGAATTAAGGTTAGCTAATCTACCTAAATAAATTATCATTTGTTAGAAAAATAAAACGATTTTCGAGTGAAACAGTCATTTTTTGATCCTTTTTTAAAAAAACAATACTACTGCAAATTTGATTAAACATTACCTACTTATATACTTTATTACGGTCTCATTGAGCGCGCTCGTCAGCGGCGCCTCGCGCAGCGCACGCGGCAATTGCTAAATTTTTCAGTAACAAATCATTATCTACTAAATCAAATGCTTTTTTAGAGTCAAAGTATGCAGCATCAGTTTGTGGTGGTAAACTGATGACTGAGTGGGGGCACTGTCAACTATTTTCAAGACATCCGCTACGTAGCTATACTCGAAGTAATCCTATTCGGCTGAAATCCATGTTGCGCGTCTGTTGGTTGCAAGCAAACTTGCTGATATACGTTTCTATGAATAGCAGATTCTAGTTATGTTGCCGTTGTTGATAGTTCAACAATTACTAGAATCTGCTGCTGAACTAACAGCAACAGAGGTCTACTCGCTTTCTCCGAAAAACGAAGTTTCGATTGAAATTTCGCGTGTTTCCTATCACGGTTGCTTTCGTTTCCGAAATTTTCCACGAACGAAAATTGTTTGACGTACCGAATCTCTAAACCTACTCTAATTAGTTATGTTTCGAAAAAAAAAATGATGACAGAGGATTGTTTGCAAGTTTAACGTCAAATGAATTCGTTCGTTTACAAAAGTTTCGTTTCGGAGAAAGCGAGTAGACCCCCAGGTCTATATGCTTCAACTTTATTCCTCGAACCTTCCTTCGGTACCGGTATAGCACGGGTAATCTTCCACATTTCTGGGACTAGCTGACTTAAGGGGATGCAACTCGACACACATTTTCACTGTTTTTCGTACAACCGCTCTTACCCGATTATGACGTCATTACATATTTTTTATTAGACATTTTGAAAACACTATATCTTGTGGATATTATCTAGGCTTGTATTGAAATCAATTTCTAAATTTGTGTAACACTAATCCAGTAAAAACCTCTGAAAGTATGCTATTTTGTGTGAACTTTGACACTTCATAATTTACTCAAAAAATAAAAAAGTCAAAAAATTAAAACTATAGAAGTCTTGCAAATATACGGGTTTAAAAAAAAAGCTATTTCCTGGAACAAGTTTTGTAAATATTCGAGTAAATCACGGAATTACCGAATACTAATAGAGTTTTGCCGGGTAAGAGCGGTTGTAAGAAAAACAGTGAAAATGTGTGTGAAGTTACATCCCCTTAAGGTGCTGCAGAGCGCGGCGCACGTCATCCAATTCCAATCTGTCAAGATGAACTTGCATTTAGAGCAGTCCGTTCTCATTGCTCGCTTTCAAAACCACTGTATCCACATCTAATCTAGGCTTATTTACAGAATACTCTGAATTAAAATATTCAGCAAATTCTTGAACTGCTTGCTCTCCGGCCAAGACCTCGCCGTTCTTCGAAATCTTTTAGTTACTACTATTACCTCTTTTAGAATTCACATAAGCCCAAAAGGACTTAGGGTTGCTTCGTAATTGATTTTGCATACAGAGGCGATATTGTTCGTGTGCTATTAATATTTTCCCTTTAACTTGGGTTCCACGCTGAGCAAACGTCTCGTAATCAGTCTTTAAACCACTACTGTTATATTTTTTATGAAGGCTAGCTTTGAATTTTATGTCGCGAATCATCTCACCCGTATACCACTCGATAAATGTATCTCGAGTGCATACATCTTTGCTTTTTACTGGGAACACAGTCATCTATGATCGAATAAATCATGTCATAAAAATACTTCAAACTCGTATCTAAGTAAAAAATGTGTCTAAATGTCTAAATTATATAAAGGAGTCCAGTCGACTGCTCTGATCTTTGAATATAATAAACAAAAATCGACGTTGTTAAAATTCCAGTTGACATGTTTATCCATTTCCGATGTTATAGATGATCTCAAACTGAAGGCTAAGTGTGTACTTGCACGTGAATGCTGGGTGACGGACATGTCTGGCGGCGGGTGATAAGCGTCCACCGACACAAGCGGCGACTCCGTCGCGACTACACTCACACACTCTCCCTCTCAAATGTGCTCAATACTAAATCCAAACCTCGGTCGTTGCAATTAGATATTCTATTGTTTTGAGTAAACTAACAAAATGTCATAAAAAACTCATAATATGAATTAACATTTGCGGTACATACAAGAATGTAAATTAAAATCTCCCATCTACTACTTCAATTAACTTCACGATAAGTACTACAAAACTGTTCAATTTATCTAAATAAAAAATCATATTCACTGTCGCTACTATAAGGTGGGATATAGACAACACATATTGAAAACAAAAAATCTGTTACGTAAATAAACAGTGGCCTACTATTTCAAAAACATGGTCATCGATGTTTACGTCGCATCGATATTATGGAGCTGCGGCGAGTACCTGTAATCCGCCGCGGCTCAATTCGCGGGGTAGCCACGAGACACGCGCGGCCTTGCTCTAGTCCATCCGCTCAATCACATCGCAATGTAGTGTATTCGGGAGGGAGTAATTCCGAATCACAGATCGATTCGTTTAGACTACCGTGATAGCAAACAGATTCGCGTTATAAGTTGATAGTTCAATATAAAACTCTAACTTTGTTCACAGGCTTCTAACGTTCTGATAATATATGGCTACCGAAGATTTATTCTGAGGCTTTCGATTTACAGGATATAAAAAACGTTGACAGTTACTACAGATTGTCAGACGCCAGAAAGTCTGTCAATCTATCCAAGACGTACCGTGTTGCCCAGTAACTGAGTTATGGAGGTCTGATAGAAAGTCGCTCCATACACAGGTATACAGCCCCATATGGCTATACTGAAAGCTCAAACGAACTGGGAAAAGACTAGGGATATGATAATTTGTAACATCAACAAGCAAAGGTTCCTGAAATGTACCTCAAAAAGGATGGTATTCTTTACGTCCGGACACCATACGGTACATTTTTTTATTTGTCAACATTTTGATATTTTCAGTGAACAAATGTAGCGCTGTGAGCCTGTTGCTGTTATCATTCGAAAAAGTGAATCTGCTATATGTTGTTGGAACAAATTTTCAAAGGACAATGGGCAAAACACTATGGGAGTTGGGCCTGCTGACCAATACACATGAGATATTGTTTTTGTGATAGGTCATAACACACAACTAACGAGAAAAATAAAAATAAAAATTAAATGTACCGGGTTGTTGTACAGTCACGTCGAAAAGTATTATTTATTTATGTTAAATATTTTGCAACTAATAATTGTTTTTTAATACCAATGAAGGCATATTACCCTAAAATAGCACTGGAGCCACTCCCAAATGCTGTTGATTGCAATATTTGCAATTTAAAACGCCTCTTATGACATCCATCGACAACTAGGTACGTATAATAATAAATACAATAAATGAAGCAACAAGTTTCCTTTTACGCATTTGTTTATTTTTCTTTACATTAGTCTATATCCAGAACAATAGAATCTAAAAATGCGGCTGGAGGGTTAAATCCTTCGTATCTAGCTAAGCCCATATACCAAACTACGGATAAAATGTGCGCACAGCTTCCCAGCGTACGACTTCCAGTCAAACAAGTACAATAATATTGTAAAATAGAGCTGATGCCAGTTTGGTCTCTGTCAATTAATATGTAGCTACGATACTCGCGTGCCCTCGCATGTCGTGATTGAATATGAATTCTAATCAAAAATACATTTGTTTGAAATATATTAAAATCTGTCAAATCTTCTAATTGCTCGTCTCGATAAACCTCAATTATGTAAACGCCATTCCGTAAATGTTCACTGCAGTAAGACCTTGCCAGTTTCAATTGATATGTGCCCAGCGCGAAAAGGATTATTTCTTCCTCAGTCAAATGTGGAAAGTCCTCTATTTGATTTTCTTCTATTCTCACAAAAGAAATCCTTTGTCTGTTAAGATGCTTTCGCTCCACATATTCTTGCAAAATGTTAGGTGTGTGTATCCTTTCCTGTATGCGGTTTATTATTGCAGGAGAGCGTTCACTATCACTGATTACAGGATGAAAATGGTTAATTAATGCTCCACACACCTTAAAATCATCAAACATGTGTAAAAGTGCTTTATTGAAATATTCCTGGCGTAAAAGTTTATAGTCACGCTTAAAACGCCCGTTGACTACTTCGATTTCCCAACGACAAATTGTTACTTGTCGAGACTTGTTGGCTTGGGTAGTCGTTAATTGTGTGGCACTTCTATCTTTTGTAGGAGGGATATGACCTTCATAGTCATACATTCCAAGATATTCGATGGCATCACGAAATCCTCTATCTAAAATAAACACATCGTTTGGGACAAGAAATACGTGCAGCGGGTGTTCTTCGTTTTCCAAAATGGAATTCAATATGGTCGCATCACTTGTTGTTGCAGCATATGGACCCAAAATATCTATTATGTATCCATCACTAGTTGTAATTATGAACGGTTTCAATAAATTGGAAAACTTATGCAAGCTATAACTCAGTCTCTGGAATAAGAAGTTGGAACTTTTTTGAATATAGACATATGTTCCATCGCAAATCACAATCAACTTCGTGTTTTCATGATTTCCGAAGAGATATTTAGGTATTGCCAGATTTCTTTGTAGTGCATCTTCTCTGGTTATGTGGTCAATACCTAAATGCTGAGGAATATATTCATCAATCAAACATTGCCTTGCAATCGCCAGCTTCCTCTCTAATGTTCGTCGAGACATTTTAAATAGGTTCGCAAGTCTTTCATTGCTCTCACCAGTCCGTAGCTTAGCGAGGTAAAGACCGAGTATGGTTCTATTATCGCTGTATGCACGTAGCGATGGTGTTTGCAATAATATGGAGCGAAACTCACTTCCATTGAGTCCAACCCAAAAATGAAGACTGTCGTCATTGAGACCGACCATAGTTTCGAAATCATACTGCTTGTTACTAATGATTCCTTCAGTGAAGATGTTACATACGTCTGTGAAATGTTCTGCTGTAAAGTAATGAGAAATTGTGCAGTGGTTCTCTAATTCATCCCACATATTACTTTCTAAATGTTCCCTGCATACTCGTGCATGTTGAGGAATATACAACTGATGTGTAGTCATCATATACAGCTTGATTGTTTTCGGTATACGCCGGCGGTTATCGTTACCGCAAGCGCCAAATATGCAGTGGCTTGATGTGTTTGGTGCTCTTTTATATGAAGGCACATAAAGTTCGCCATCATTGGAACCCTGTACATCATTTTGCAAAGGTGGAACTGGTACTGGTGGTGGAACTTCTGGTTCATGTTCTACTGGATTTTGTACTGGATTTAAAACATTGTGGTCGACTCTTTGCCAACAACGGTGACAGACAGATTGTGTGCTGTTGAATGATACCTGCAAATAAAATAATTCACAACTTAGATTACCTGTTATACACTTTCTAAAGGATTAAGAAGGTATTCTAAGCAAGTAGCCTATACGAGTTCCCACCGAAGAACATACGGTTCATAGAGAAGTTAATAGAGAGGGATTAGAGATCGTGGTACTATTCGAAACTGGCATCACACATCACCGTAATCGGCAACACGGGTTGTGTAACATATAATTATGTTTTTTGTAACACCTTGTAGATTTCATATGGATCGCACTTTATGTATACCTAGCCTACGCTTTACATGTATTAAATATACTTACATGCGTTAGATAAACATTATTTAAATAACTGATATTAATAATAATAAACAGTATAAAACTCACCTGTCTTATAGCGTTTTCCTGTATATAGGAAACATGCGCAGGATGCGTATGTAACAAGCTTGCTTGCAAAATATGATTTTGTCTACGTCTATGAACAGAACGTGGACACAGAACACACAAACGTTCTTCCTGCATTTTTCAGAACAGAATTCAAGTCCGTAAAGGTAGCCAAAGTCAGTTCATGTAAGAATATCACTAGAGTCCAAAAACAAGCAGGGTCGTCGTAATAGAAATACGTTAAAAGTAAGAATAACAGGAGCACTGCACAGTCAGAAGCGGAGAATACCGACTGATCACTGCATAAAACAGTCGAATGAAACGATTTACTTACCTGCTATGCGCGGGCGCTTGTCCAAAGTCAACATGTTTCTATCTCTTTCACGCGCCCCGTTAGCATTCGCGTGTTATCTTGCTTGAGGACTAATCGCAAACAATGCCAATATAATAAGCAACGGTCTGCAATTCACTCTCGCATATAGAACTTTTATTACTTTAATAGTCGAAATACACTTATTATTATTTTTGTAACAGGTATATTGTGTTATTATAAATCCCATGTGGCTCCATGTGGTTAGAATTAGTGAAGTTAGTAATATTTTAAAGTAATATTCTTTCACTCCTATTGAAAAACATTTAATAATTGAAAAATATTTGACATAATTAAATAAAACTTTTCGACGTAGCTGTACAAGAACCCGGTACATTTTTTTTAAATTATTATTTTTCTCGTTAGTTGTGTGTTATGACCTATCACAAAAATAATATCTCATGTGTATTGGTCATTAGGCCCAATTTGTCGCATTGTCCTTTCCGATGTTTGAGAGATGAAATTAAAATTACATAGCACTTACTTGAAATTTTAATTTAAAATTTTATAACGGTCTGCTGATGTATATGACGCAGTTTTAGTTATGTATGATTTAAGCTACTTCTGGAAAACTGTTATTATTATAAACTACTTATAGTTAGAAATTAATATCTAACTATAAGTAGTTTACATAAAACAAGCAGCTTATTGTTCAAAATTAATTTCCTTTAAACTGTCTCAAAAGTGTGTATATTTAGGTCCATATTTGCTTGAAATGAATACATTGTCGACTGAACAGTTCTATTTCCGCCACGCTTTACAATTGCATTGTTGTCTGAAAGTGACAGTGATCTACTCTGTTCGGCCAGTCCTTAATTTAAACGATGAAATGCGACTTTGCGTAGACTTATCTTAATTAGTATTATTTTTTCATTCTAAAACCTTTAGTATATTAATGGCATGGGTTGATGAAGACTAAATAACTAGACTGTTATTTTTAGTCTATTATAGTAGATTATGTTTTTTTTTGTCGGTGGGGAAAGTCATCTTATGACAAAACACGCTCTTGGGTGGAGCGAGAGATAGTGTCAGACTATTACTGACTAAAAACCCCACCCCGTTCCTTCTAGCCTTCATACGTTCCTTCTAGCCTTCATAATAGTAGATTATGTGACTGATAAAGCAGTGTCTTTAAGTCACAAACGGCATGTTGAATTCCGAACGAAACGTAGGTTGCTAATTTTATTCCCGAACGACAGTGAGGAATTTATATAATTAACTTCAAAGCATCGCGAAGGAGTTAATAAAGAAACTTGACTGAAGTGAGGAATTCAAACCGCCCAAGACAAAGACAGCTTTATCCTCGTGTTGAATACTCTACTTTTTACTCCATCTGTGAGAATTAAAAGACAATTTAGTCAAACAAATCGTATATTTTAGAGAAATATAAGTTTTATTTACAAGTTAATCTTAGGTATTACTAAAAAAGTTATGAGGTTTGAAACAAACAAAATTCTCTCACTCCCGCTTTTTTGGCAACGTTTTATTCTGTTTTTTTTTTTATTAGTGGCTAGTTTGAATTTTGAATACAGTTGCTTGATGCACGTACAGTACAGTGCGTTTTATTTAAGAAGTTGCTTTGCCGTAATGTTGGCAATACGGAAAGACAGGGTTGTTATATTTTTGGCAATTAATTCATGAATCCCCAAGCGACCACCGGTGGCCGCGCATCTATTGTCTTACTATTGCGTCTCTAATTGACGGTATCTGAAGGGTTAAGTTACTTAGTACGAGTATAAGGGAGATTAACTGATATTGTGTTACTTTTAACAATTGCCTTATACTTTGTTTTTATTGGAAACTGTTGAAACTATTTTTAAATAAAGTATACAACGCTGGGCTCCATTTCCATCGTCCTGCAATTTTGTTCTGCAGCCACTCCACACTATCGTACCGCTCCATTAACAAATTCCTTTTAGACCTGTTGTTTAAATAAAATCCCATTCCCCTCATTATTCTCCATAAAGTGGTGCGAGTACCGTTAAAATCGATTTCGTTTAATATTTCGTGCAAAAATGTTGGTAGAGTAGGCAACTCTTTCCTTTTTTCTGTAGACAGACAGGGGAGCCAGTATCACTGCGACGGAAATTCATAAGTGAAACGCACTGTACATTTTACTTCACTTAATGTTGACGGTTTTCGACATTCTAAATTCAAATTTCATTATTCCTTAGGTATCGCCCATACTGCATTATCTCCCTAAGGACAGAATAACTTGCTTTAAGTGCAAGTATATGTCATACTTGCACTTAAAGCAAGTATAATAGTAATAAAAGAGCATTATCGAGCAGTTGGTTGGTTGGTAGGTTGGTTGGGGCAGTTGGTTGGTTGGTTGTTTGGTTGGGGCAGTTGGTTGGTTGGTTGTTTGGTTGGGGCAGTTGGTTGGTTGGTTGTTTGGTTGGGTTGCAGTTGGTTCTTCGGTTGGTTGGTTAAGTAAATTTAATTTAAACCCGTTTTACTTCTACCTCCATGGTACCAAATTTGTCATACAAATTATTTTTAATTTGTTAAATATTCAGACTCAGAACCTCCTTGGTGTACTTTTTTTGCATTTAGTTATTTCTTCGCTGAGGTGGGATGACAAGTTACGTTGTTCGTTTTCTCGTATTATTCGTTCGTTGCACTCGAGTGCAAAGATTTTTCACCTCGTGCTCATTTGATTCTCTCGCTAACGCTCACGATTCTAAATTTTAGAATCCTTCGCTTGCTCGATTATCAAAATTGAGCGCGTGGTTAAAAAGCAACTTTGCACACTTGTATAACAAATAACTATTACACTCATTGGGTAAGGTTAAGTTACTACATATACATAATTTCTTCTCATCTATCATTCATTCAGCAATTAGAAAGTTTGGGCTTAGTGCGCAACATACTTTCAACGCAACGCGTATACAATTTTAGAATTCAATAAATATTGGAAAAAATACAAATATGAGACCTAAAGCTGGCCTGGTTCAAGTACTAGCAAAAACAATCAAACCTCGACACTACGACACAACTTGAGTTCCACACCGTCCAATTTTCTGTCATCTTCATCGAAAGTCGATACCAGTGACTACGTACTTCAGTTGGAACAGGAAATCCTAAACCTACAACAGCAACTACAGCTTGCAGAACAGGAATTAGTAATTCTTACAGAGCGTATCAATGCCTATGAGACCTCCATTCATGAATCGAAACAAGACACCATGTACGTCACCGTCTCCAATCCGCATGAAAAATCGCTAGTCGGCCAGCAAGAGAAATATACTCAGACCAAAGATTTTATATATCCTAGTACAGTAGGATATATAAAATCTTTGACTCAGACCTCTAAGCTGAGTCACGTCACACTGTCATTGGCAAACTTAAAAGAAACTCAAAGCAAAATGACACAAGTGAGTAACATTGCTAGCAAAAACGTCTCAGGCGCTATATCATTTCCAAATAACAAAAATAGACTAGCTATTATAAGTAGCAATTGCACACAGGGAACTCTACCAATAATCGAAGAAGTATTTTCTGAACATTTTCAATATTGTAATTATATAATACCAAACGTCACCACAACATCTTTCTTATGTAGTATTAAATACAAATTTAAAGAGTTTACAATGAACGACTACTGCCTTATATTCATTGGAGAAGTTGATCTGCAAAGAGGGGATTATTCACACATACTACATAACTTAAAAAGCTCGTTACAAAATGTGACCCATACAAATGTTGTTATATGTGCTCCTTTATACATAAAAGGTGCATTAATTCATAATTATAAAGTAGAGCTCTTTAATAACCTCCTCTTAACGGACATAAGAAACAATAAATATGCATATTTTTTCGATAGCAATAATACCCTATCACATGAAATGTTTTCGTATAATACTGGGAGAATAAACAAAAATGGATGGAAAAACATCTTTGGCGAAATCATGTCCAGAATAATGTTTGACTACAACTTGTTCGGATTTCAAGAAATTAGCACAAAGTCGGTAACCGAGACTGATGCAGGGTCTTCCTCAATCAGTAATACGGAGACTCCAACTTATCAAGATGACCAGTTTTTTCTATTATAAACACATGAATATTATGCACCAGAACATCGCGGGACTTTTAAATAAATCTGATATGTTGACGTTGCATATCCAAGAGTTACATACTAAAGAAAATATAGATATCGACGTATTACGCATCACTGAACATTTCGTTACTTCAGGTCAGGAATCACTAATAAAAGTCCCTAATTTCAAGCTCGCAGCGTGTTATTCAAGAAATCAACAGAAGCGCGGAGGATCGTGTATCCTTATCAGAAAAAGGGTACAAATATAGAGAACTTCCTAACTCATCTATTACAGGTATATTTGAATATTGTGCAATAGAGTTATTTGAACAAGGAATAACAATTGTTTGTATCTATAGACCACCGAATATGTCGAGTATAAATTCATTTTTAGATAATTTAGATACGCTACTAAAGAAAATATGCACTAAACCTAATAAAAAAATTGCATTGTGTGGGGATATCAACATTAACAGACTGAAAAGAAACCACTTCTCATTAGACTTCGAAAATTTACTACTTACCTATAATCTTAAATTAGAATTAAATGAACCAACTAGACCAAAAAGCAGCTCTTGTTTAGATAACTTTGCTCATAATTCCAAACAAAAATGTGAGAGTAAAGTAATCGATTTCGCATTATCAGATCATACTGCTCAAATTTTAAAAATTCAAGTTAACAAAACATGCATACTAAATTCTTGGCATATTCAGAAGCGTGATTTATCAAAAGAAAATTTAATTTTATTTAAAAAGCACCTTCAATGTCTGTCTTTTACAGAAGTATTCGAAACAAATAACCCTGACGAGGCATACGATAGGTTTATTGAACTGTTTCGTTTGTTTTATGGTTTATGTTTTCCAAATCAATTAATTAGTATAAAACCCGATAAAAAAGTAAAGTGGATTTCGCGCGGAATTAGAATTTGTTGCAGAAAACAAAGAAACCTACTTTGGAAATACAGAAAAGCACCTTCATGTGAAAGTAAAAATACATTTAAAAATTATTCACGGAGACTTAAAAAAATAGTCAATCTCACGCAAAAAGCTCAGAATAACTACCTAATTAACAGTTCTCAAAATAAAGCTAAGACCTCATGGCAGATAATTAATAATAACAGTCGGTTAAAGGAACCTATATTAAAAATTAATAAAAAAGATAAATTAGTAACAAATCCTAAGCAAATTGCTGATTCATTTAATGATTTCTTCGTTAATCAGGTACACAATGTAAATGGTAATCATCCGGGAAATAAAAGTGGTTATCCTCATGTCAGCAATTCATTATTCATGCCCCCAGTAATACCTCAAGATATTTTACGTATAATAAAACACTTGAAAAATAAAAATAGTGTTGGATACGACGAAATTTCCACCACGGTGGTAAAATTTTTATCGGATATCATAGCTAAACCATTAACACATATAATTAATGCATGTATAAGCTCAGGAATATTCCCTGATAAATTGAAAACTGTCATAATAAAACCATTACATAAAAAAAACAATAAAGAAGATATGTCGAACTATAGACCAGTAGCTTTAATTTCAGTGTTTTCTAAAATATTCGAGAAGATTATTTATGAATCTATTTACATATTTGTGACTAAAAATAATATTTTATGTGAAGAGCAAAAGGGCTTTCGAAAAAACAAAAATATTGACATGGCGATATTTGATCTTTTAAAAGTGGTCATGAATAATGTGGATAAAAAAATCCTGTATGTGCAATATTCACGGACATGACGAAGGCGTTCGATTATGTAAAACATGACATCCTCCTAAATAAAATTAGTCACTATGGTATAAGGGGCAATGTCTTAAATTTAATAAAGTCTTATCTCACGGATCGAAAACAATTCACAGAAATATCGAGAGTATGTCCTAAAACTAAACGCGAATTCAAATATTTATCGGAAGGTAGAATAACTAAATTTGGAATTCCACAAGGCAGTGTACTTGGGCCATTGTTATTTTTACTTTACATTAACGACCTACCTCGTCAAATACATTATCCAATGACATTATTTGCTGACGACAGCACAGCTATAATTGAATGTAAGAATAAAGCGCAATACGAAAGAGAGATTGACTTAATAAAAATAATCTTGTTTTAAATCTACAAAAAACGAAAATAATGCATTTCTTCCAACGGCTAGTGCCAAATGAAATAATTACTAAATATAAAGATGAAATCGTAGATACCACTTCAGTTACTAAATTTCTAGGAATTCATATTGATAACAAACTGACATGGAAAAACCATGCTGAAATCATGTGCCAAAAATTAAGTAAGACCGCATATATTCTCCATAATCTCTCAAAAAAGTTAAATATGAATACGTTAGTGACAGCTTATCATGGTTTAGTTGCTTCATTACTGAGGTTCGGTGTCATATTTTGGGGAAACTGTAGTGAGAGAGAAAGAATATTTAGGGCTCAAAAACGTTGTCTTCGATCCATGACAGGTCTTAAACCTATAGAAAGCTGTAAACCTAGTTTTAAATCACTAAAGATTTTAACACTACCTTCCTTGTACATTCTTGAAGTTGCCCTATTCGTTAAGACGAACAATCAATTGTTTACATCAATGATGGATATGAGAATACGCAAAGGACCAATGAGGTCTCAATATAAAAGAAAACTTTATACTGGTGGTTACAAAACGTCCTTACTTAAAAAAAATATTTTTTCTATGGGTCCTCTCATATACAATAGGTTACCAATAAATTTAAAAGAGCTACCCATCACGGTATTTAAAAAAGAGTTAGCAAAATTGTTATTAGAAAAATGTTACTACTCGCTTAAAGATTTCTTTCAGGATAAAAGTTTCTGCTAAAAGGATTTTTGATGCTGTATGTGTAATATTATAATTTTCTTTTTCTGTTAGTGTTAGTATGTTTTTTTTTTGTGTTCTATTAGTTTAGATTAAGTAGTAATAATGTGTTAAATTAATTAAATAAGTTTGCATGCCGTGAGGCAAAATGTATCGGGACTCTCCACAATTTAACACTATATCTGTTACCTACATTATTGGCAAATAAATGATTTCTATTTCTATTTCTATTGTATTTCCAGGTATTTCATGTACAGAGAAAAAGCCTATTGAGCAAAATGTTCAAAATATTTTTCAATTTAGACACTTCTTTGAAAAGTTACCCATATCACACTGCAATAAAGGTTCAACATCCAATGTCCCACTCTCGTTTTTTATTGTTGTCAAAAATGTTCTATTGTTTCTGTTTTCATCACAAACAAAACATATCGGTATTTGTTGTTTGAAGCTACGAGGTACATATTTTTGAAGTTACGAGGTAAATTTTTTTGAAGTTTTGAGGTACATATTTTTAAGGACCTCTATGAACTCCTTTAACCTGCAAATGTTAAGTCCGAAAAAAAAAGCGAATGAAATCGTCTTTTTTAAAGAAAGTCTTTCTTCGTATGTGAATAAAAAAAATTTGTTTGTTAAGCGTGAAAATTGACAGCGAAAATAGCGAAAGCGTGGAGATTTGGACGAATGGTCACCCTAAACTATTGTTGGTCTAGTTTAGGTTTGCTATTCGTTCCAATTCCAAAGCTAGTCAAAGGCTCAACGATATTTTTATTTTTCAAAGGAATTTTTATATTAAAATGCTTTCATGTTTCAATATTGAACAATAGTAACTTGACACTATTGTCCGACAGAAGCTCTACATTTTCAGATGAATATCAAATACGTAAAATTCATTTTGAATAATTCGAATGACACGACTACTGCATGATCTGTGTTCTGTGCACGACAGCAATATGAGACATTATTGCAAACTTCGCTTTTTATCTGCTGTTTGCAATAAAATTGATATCAACATTAATATGATACGCGCGATCTGAGCTCGAGAAGTGTACAGAAAACTGTTTGTTTCGATTACAGTTGGTGGGCTTTTTTTTCGTTGCAATATCTACTTTCCATTAATTTTTGTGATATTCTCTTTCTTTTAGAATGGTTTCATCCTACTAAATTTCATTTTTTTAAATTTTCAAAAGCAAAATTGTAATCAAACATCAACAAAACTGATTAGTATTTACTTTCAATTTATTTGTTTATAGATAATAGATGAGCCATGGACGATGAAGAGAAGGCGACATTAGACGGCCAGTTTGCGGAGTTTGCTAAGTTTATGGCCACGGATCGAAACGGGACTAGCATTGATCTGTATCGTAGTGACTACTGGCTTCGTCAGAGCAGAGTATTGGACGACAGGGTTCTGACTATGACTGATACAGGACTCGTGTGGATACAGTTTGGGTAACTATTAATTCATTACACCCCAAGCTAACGCTCGTGTTCACTCTCTGATTATCTTTTAATTGTGCTTCAATTACGTTATTGAAAGGTTTAAGTTGAAAGACCAGTTACAAAGCCTGCAGTTATTATACCTAGGTTTCAGTAAATTTTCATTTTTTGCCGTTTTTAACGAACAAATGATTAAATGTCATCTCTTCACTCATCTTTAAATTCATAAACTATGTGCCGTCAAATGAGCCCATAAAAGGTGTTTGCTGTAACTCTCACGATAAACAGATTGTTGTGCGAAAATTTAGTTTCCCTGTAATAAAGTTTCCAATTGCGATGAAATGAGTCCCTACATAAAGCATTTTTGTACAATTGATGGAAGACAAAAGCATATTTTTATCAAAGAGGACTTTTCATCAAGTGCATTTATTACTATCCTGCTCGTAGTGGTGCGTAATGACGCCTGTTCAATCTGTTACTTTATATTACAAAATTATTTCAGCGAAACGGAACTTGAGTACGGTAACTGGTATAAATATCTAACCGAACTCTGTTACTTCAAAGATCTGAACCAGGTGGAGGTGGAAGACAACTTGACTTGTTGTGGATTACCTGGAGTTGTCTCGGTGATTGTGCCTCAATACAGGACTTTCTTCGATACTTACGAACCACCAAATAAATTGATAAACCAGGTTTAGTTCTATTTAAATTTAATTCAAATGACAAGTTGATGTGTAATTTTTATAGCAATTACAACAATATAAAATATATTTATTTGCGAAAAGGGTGTTGTGTTTCTAGCGATTTGACATGTTGAAGTAGACTTAATTTTGGAAATATCTTGTGGGGAGCGAATAGCAAAAACCTTAGATGTCTCATTTTCACGTGCAAGAATAGTGCCATGCTTAACTCATAGAAACTTGAAGCCATGCCTATACCTTTTCGCAGCGTCGTGGCATTCACGTTCTTGAGGGTAAGATTTTCATGCATGAAGACTGGTTGTATTGTGCCTGAGATGCCAATCTTTTCGTAAGTAAATCCTTTGTAAAGACGGTTGGCTCTCAAAATGTTATCACGTAAAATAGGTGAGGACAATGTCGCTAAATTTATTGTTTTGGTGATTGACGTGTGGAACACGGTGAACAGATAATTATGTCACTCTAAGCAGTAATGCTAGCAAAAGAGGAGGCCGACCGCATCAGGCAACGGCGGCACTCACAGCGCCAGCCGCCGCCTGAATTCCGATCCCGATTTCCGGTCACCGTAGGCGCGGGCTACGGACGGCTAGCATTGGGTGGCTTGCTGTCCTGTCCGGACCGAGCCCAAGACGCCGACGGCGCGTACTGTTCCCGCGAACCCAGCTAGGTCGAAGCCTACTGGGGCCAGGGTTATCTGGAAAGGGAGCATGAGCCCCGGTATGAAGGCTAGAAGGAACAGGGTGGGTTTTTAGTCAGTAAGTGTCTGACACTATACCCCGCTCCAACTAAGAGCGGGGGTTGTCATTGGATGACTTTCCCCACCGACAAAAAAAAACATAATCAAGTATCAAATATAAGTATTTTTTAAATGATTAAATATTATACAAAATTCCCAAGTCGTTTGACTTTTTAGACAGACTCTACACTTAATGAGTGACAAGATTCTCATTACGTTTTTCACGTTATAACAAAACTCGACAGTAGTCTGAACGCGGAGATGTTATCATTTTATTTGGCAACAAGTTAAACGGGCGCAATGAATATTATTTTGTAACGCATTGCTCACGAAAGAATGTCATGAAGCGTTTTGAATGTTCAATGAATTTTCCTTCCTACATTACTTTTATACTGTCTATAACAAAATACATAAAATTAAGTATTAATATCGGTTTAAAAAAAAAAAGTATTTTATATGGTATGCAATAGCAGAAATCACGCACGACGCGAGCCGTCTGTAGTCCGAGTTCACCCGACGCGCTACGGACGGCGCTATAGGGCTATATTTTAATCCCTTTTTGGCCCCAGTGCTGGCGTTTTGTTGAGTAAAACGTTCTATGCTACGACGGTAAAGTCGATTTAGCTAACGCTATGAATAAAATAATAGCGTGTTATATTTTGACGCTATACGTTATATTTACCACCACTAATTTCTATGTTACCATGTTGTTTCTATGTTGTTTTTGTATGCATTTCTTGGACTGTTTGAGTTAAAGTACTAGTTTCTTGTAGTTGTTTCTTATAGCCGTCGAATTTTTGGATAGCTCTTTATGATCTTTAAAAGCATATTCAACTGAGCTGAGAGAATCCATTTTTTTTATAGACTTTTGCATTTTTTATCCAGTCCTGAAACCCGCTATCGCAACAGATTGTTCATATTGAAGAGTATCAATATCCCAGTTATTTCATAATTAACGTTTCATCCGAAATATGTTGAAATGCAAACGAAAATATGGAATAATTGGTTCGGGAAAATAGTTACGGTTAACATGATCAGTTTTGCTAACTGTTTATGAAATGAGAGTGGCATTAGCAACAGAAATTCATGTTATGTTTCAATATCATGGCATTAATATTATGAATGGAAAAGTTTGTTTGTTGGCATAATTTTCTACTATCTCATGAGCAAAGTGATGGCAGCAGCTTGTAGTCCTTACTAATATTATAAAAGCGAAAGTGAGTTTGTTTTTTACGTCTCCATGCCTAAATGGCAAAACCAATTTTGAAGAATTTTGGTACCTACAGAGATAGTTGGGACCCTGTAGACGGACATTGACTAATTAAAAGAAAGTGATAAAAGGGGAGAAAGAGTAAAGTATATTAATAAACGCGGGCGAAGCTGCGGGTAAAAGCTAGTAAGTTACTACATATTTTGTACGAGGAATTCCAGTAAGCTGTATTTCAGCGAATGCAGAATTACAATTTATGAAACACAGTACCTTTCGGGGAAACTTTATATTAATTTTAACGTAAAACGTTTATACTGGCCTTTTTGTAGTTTTCATCCTCATTTTTCTCATTAAATTGTTCTAGGAAACCGGGGATGTTTTTCGCATCACCCATGGCCCCAGTAGGCATCGACCATGCTGGGCTGAGAATTCCTTGAGGCGCGCGTGGATAATTACGCGCCGTCGACGACTCGGGCTCTATCCGTACGGTTACCAGACGGTCGGACGGCGAGCTACCCATTGCTCGCTGTCTGCTAGCCCACGAAAATCGGGAAAATCGGTATCGGAATCCCTGTAGCTAGGGCGCAAGGGCTTCGCCTCCTTTTCTAGGATTACTGATTCGCAAAAGGAGGCGACCGCCTGCCACTCCTCCTCGCTGCGGACCATGGCCTTTTTCTCATTATATTGTTCTAGGACTCCGGGGATGTCTTTCGCATCACCCATGGCCCCAAGTAGGCTGCGACTACTTATGCCGGGGCTGAGAATTCCTTGAGGCGCGCGTGGATAATTACGCGCCGTCGACGACAGGGCCCCGCCTCCTTCTCTAGCATTACTGATTCGCACCAGGAGGCGACCGCCTGCCACTCCTCCTCGCTGCGGACCATGGCCTGTACCAAGACCCGACGCGAGAGATCGCTGCCGACGAGCGCCCCCACAAGGACACGGCAGTACTCTGCCCAAGCGGGGCACGCTTCTACCGTATACTCCACCGTGTCCTCCGGGCGGTCCACAAGATGGTGACATCCGGGTGTCACTTCCGATCGTATCGTATTTGCCATTCCTATTTTTGACGTAACTAAGGTTGTAATTGTCAAAGGCACCGGTCAACAAAGAAATATATCGATTTTGCAGCTAGTCCGTTATAAAAATAAAATAATAAGGTGTTTATAATATAGAGAATAGAATAAATAAATTTTCCGATACTCTTGGCTCCAGGGCGAACAATGTAACGCAGAGCGTTGTCTTCATAATACACTGTATCTAGTCTTAGTAGTTTCGGCTGTGCGTGGATAGTTGAAATCGCATAAAGTCTTTTTGTAATGATTATTACGATGATCACAAAACCAACAAGTTATTATTGGAGATAAACCAGGTAACCTTTAACATTTAAATTAATTCTGATAAAAGCCTTTGTGTGTCGAGGCCAGGACATGCGCAGAGCTGCATCCGGGCTGCGCTACCTGTAGCACTAGGTCATAACACCCTGCCCCACCGACACTACCTCCCACAACCACCCACTCCCGCAACCACCCACTGCAATGACGTCAATGCACATCCTACAAGTAACTATCCAGAAGGACAGATGCACCTGCAAAAATCTAGTTTCAATATTCTGATACGATCATTTTCTTACACCTTTGTAGTAGAATTTTTCGATAAACAGGTTTCGTCTTCAGATGCTGGTATACTTTTGTTTTTTTGTAGCATCGATGTCATTTTATAGAATTGTTCACTCTATAGACCTTTAAACAAAGGATTTGAAACAGTATATGGAAATTGGAGGTGACAAGAGAATGGCAAATAGATATTTATGGAAAAAGACATGTTGCGCCGAGCCCAAGTAAATTAGATTAAGGGCAGGAGTGTGATGATAATTAAGTCTGCAACATATTTAAATTAATAATCTATAGAATGGATGATGGTTGCGTGACGCACAGGACCGGTCGTTGTAGCGACGCTTGGCGGAGGTCTATTTAAAACAGTGGACGTCCTTCGTCTGATATAATGATGATGATGATGAATCTATAGAAGAGCCAGCTATAGCCAGTATAGCTCGATGATGATGTCCGGATTAAACTAAAACCTTAAATTTCGACTTCGACTTTGTGCTTGTAATAACCGCCATACATCATTTAGATCGGATGAGTTCGAAAATTGAAGTGGTGATTACATTTCGGAAAACATAACGTTAAAAGGCCTCTCATAAAGAGAACCAGCAGGAGTAATCCACTTGATCACTAATAGTGGGGGCGGCCGGATGGACATTTTGCGCCGGACTAAAGTGCCTCAGATAATCATATTCGGAGAAACCTTGCAGCCTGTAATGTACCCCTACCACACAGGTATGCACCCTTAGTATAGAGGGGTACGTTAAGGCCACTCCGTCAGATAATTAGTAAAAAAAACTCGTTAAGTAGGTACATGCAGAAAAGTGTATATAATATTTCAATAACTTGTCAATTTGAGCGTGGCATAAGCAAACGGGCGAGTCATAAAGTTAGGTTGTAAGATTCATGTTAATATTTTGTTGATTAGTGCAGTTTTTTTACCGCAGTTTGGTATAATGATTTTGTTATGATCGTTGAAAATTTTACACTTATCGATGGTTTTAGCTACATCAATCACCCTATGAAAACCGTCAGATTATAGGGTCGTAATTTTGATAGTGTTACAGTTATGGAAGATGTTATGGCAAAACTTTCAACTGGTAATAAACTAATTTGCGGAGACTTCAACGTTAATATTTTAGAAAATAATTCTGATGGCAGTAGATTATTAAATCTTTTCAAATCATTTAATAATTTAATTTATTAACCCTTCAGATACCGTCAATTAGAAACACAATAGTAAGACAATAGATGCGCGGCCACCGGTGGTCGCTTGGGGATTCATGAATTAATCCTTGGAGGTTTCACGGGTAGAGGCAGTGAAAGTTATAGAAAACTTACGATTACTAAAAGCATATTATCAAAAAATAAACTAAATTAAACATCTCTTAAATACAATCAGCATTACGTATGCACTTTTGAAAAAGTTCGCATTCAGCTGAGTGCGTGCAGAATTAAATTCGTAGTAAACGGGTCAAAAGAGAACTTCTAACAAAGAACATTAAAATCCTGACTCGCTCGCACCAGGTACGAGTTTCGCATATAGTTAGTAAAGCGGATTAAATCTACCCGAGTGCAATCTGCTAATCGACAGAGATTTGTGATTGTAAATGAAATTTCTCGCAAAGATTTAAGTAATTATCAGAGTGGTATGGTATACGCAGCGGAAAACAAATAAAACGAATTAATCTTTTTTGTACATTCTCAATACGATCAATGCATTTGCCACAACAAGGGTTCCTTTGAGACGCATGTTCAAGGTGACTTCTAACAAAAGAGCTAGGCATTACATTGGATTTATATATAACCAAGGGGCTTTAAGTCCAGAGTGAATAGATTGTTTCTAGGCAAGCGTGTTCCATTGTCGGCCACATGATTGGTCTTTTGCACAAAACGCTTTTTCACAAAGCTCCGAAAACATTTCGGATTATTTTTAATAGAGGCCTCTGTTTCAGTTAAGGAGTTGGTGTAGCATTCCGCTTCAAGCTTGTTAACCCACTCGCGTAGATGTTTAAACGTCGCTTCTTCTGAAAGTCTACCATAGGTCTTAAATTTAGGTAGATATTTAAACTTCTCTTTAATTAAGCTTTTGAGCGCCGGAGAGTACCAAACAGGATATGAGCTAGGCAGAATGAAAAAAGAAACTCATCCTGACTCAAACTTATCTTGAATATTCCTTATAGTGGCATACAAATAATTTACAGCATCGAGAGACAACACGATTATCTGATCCATGGCAGCTATTTTCCTGCTAATGGCAGTAAAATCAGCTTTACCGTAGCTCTAATGGACAAAGGGACAAAAGGAGGGGGAGCTAGATTATGTGTACTCGGCAAAGTTAATATCTATGCAGAGCGCCGGATGGTATTTGTCAACGGGTTTTAAGTGCGCTTTGACAAAATCGAATTGCACAGCTAAATTAGACGACGGGTGGCAGCAGTGGCGTTTGATGCGTCTAGTGGAGTACGCAACGCAAACCGCTTCGTGGAACAAACAAACACGAGCCATTTCTATTTTTTCGAAATAATTTATTGCTATTATTATAGTTCGTGACAGTTATTTTAAAATATTATTTTACTTTTAAATAGACCAATATTTTTTTTTTAAATTATTAATTATTAAAAAACCTATTGAGTTTGGATTATACTTTCATAGATAAAAATCATAGTTTTGTACGGAAAATCGCCAATAATTCTCAGTTTTACAGAACTATTTTTGATGTATTACTGTATGAATCGTAATAAATAGATTTCATCATTCCAAAGTAGAAAGTACACTTGTATCATGGACATTTTTTTAAATGATTAAATTATTATATAACTTCGGTGTACTAAAGCATCAACAGAATAATAAAAAAAACAACAATGAATCACAGAAATTGACAAAAATATCAAGTGAAGTCAAACAACATAACTAGTGAAGTTTTTTCGAATACCTATTATTACACAGCAACAGAATAAAAACACTATTGAAGAAATCAGCAAAAAACGTTAAGAAAAGTAATGTGAACAAGTGAATGTATTTTCAAATATTACTCTTACAAAACCTGTTGATCAAAATAGACACGTATACTCTTGGTTTGATTCAAATTTGACCTTTGGACCCATTTGGATTTCGACATCAATGACTTACAAACTTCTCACCCGATGTTAACAACTGGACACGATGTACCAATTTGTAAGAGCTTTCTAAGTGATTAGCTAGCGCCAAAGCCGTCGCATTCGACTTTGACAGCGTTGAATGCATTGAATCTCAGTGGCGCACTGGAATTCTAAGATTCGATTAAGAAGGACCTTCACCGGGCTGTATATTGGATGAAACGTAATTTGTGGATGAAATGCACGTGTGTAACGAATAAATTTAATACTAACCGAAAGTATGATGGATGCGTGACGCACAGGCCCGGATATGGCGACGCTTGGGGAGGCCTTTTTCGGCTGATATGGGGATGATGATGATGATGAAAGTATGAAGCCTATAGAACAAAAAAACGTTGGGTTGCTTATTTGTTTCCTGGCATAACTACGGATTGCCAGGTATGAACAGGTATGCCAATATTAGTTATCTTCACCCACTTTTTTTCTTGCCTAGATCTTTTTAGAGGAAAGTTGATGTAGAGGAAAAACAAATGGTTACTAGGATTTTGTTTTATTCGCGTGACAATACGCAAATACCACAATCGGATGAAAATATACATGTGTAGCCGAAAATTTATTAATTTATTACCAAGTTGCATACAATAAATAAACTTAAAGACTCTTTAGCGATGAAAAATAATAACACGTCCTCCATTTTGTACAATCGGATACTTCATTTCCTGCCATGCGAGAAGTACAATGCGCGCGATCGAAATAACTTGTACCTGACTGAACACATCGTTACGTGCTCCGACATCACTGAGCTGTTCATAGCAGGCTATTTAATTTTGCGGAGGTTTGACGTTGACGGTTGGAAAATATACAGCTTATGTGATATTATGGGAGGCCTTTGCCTACGGCTGGGCACAGACATCTCTCCATTGCTTCCATTGTTTCAAAACCGAAAAAAGACAACTAAGTCGTCCTTCCACCTCCTTCGTGGTCACCAATTTTATTGAAAATTTATGCAAATAAAAGTTTTATTGAAATGTAATGTAATGCTTAATACTGTGGCGTGCGTGGCGTCCTACATAAGTTAAATAAACGTTTTATGTACAAAAGTATGGCAACTGATCAAATCAGATATTGTAAAAATCTATAAAATAAATATTTTTAATTCATGAATCCCCAAGCGACCACCGGCGGCCGCGCATCTATTGTCTTACTATTGTGTTTCTAATTGACGGTATCTGAAGGGTTAAGGTGCGTACGGACAGCGCGAACACTAGTACGCGTAGTCAGTTTACTCGTGTCCGGAACGTCATGTCCATACTTGCAGCTACGCCGTACACTCTTGGAGAACTCGTACCGCGCGAGCTAGCTCACAGCGCGAGCCGCCGTCTCGTATCGCGCGAGCTAGCTCACAGCGCGAGCCGCCGTCTCGTACCGCGCGAGTTAGCTCGCAGCACGAGTCGCCGTCTCGGTCGGTTTTCGGTCGCGCGTCAAAGAGGATGCACACGACCGTGTACGTTATATTTGGGCGGCAAAATGAACAGACAGTGTTCTGCGAGTTTCAATAATGAAAATATTATCAGATTGATTCAACTTTATGAATTTTACCGGGTCTGATGGGATAGCACACTAACGTTCATTTGGAAGGCAATTTCAAATGAACTGAAAATTACAATAGGTGAAATAAAAAAAAAAGATGAGATGATGTCGGAGTCATGGCGAATGACTGGGGCTCGCGGAGCGCTCTGGATTGATTTGACCTCGCGTACAGGTTCGCGGCGGTCCGTACAGGAGCGTAAGCGTACCTATCTAATGTACGCGTGAACGGTGTTACCTAACTACGCGTAACACAGGAACGCGCTATCCGTACGCACCTTTACGTGTGCGGATTTTATATAGTTATCACTAGTCTAATCTAAAAAAATTGAAGACATAAAAATAGCTTACGGTTCCTATTTTGAATTAAAGACTTCCAAGGTCTTGAAAAGTCGTGCACAAATGTGTTGTATTTTTTATTACAAGGGACTTACGAAGAGGGTGAAGGGTACAATTGATAATGCCTTTTACAGGTTCTATGTATTGGCGAGAGCCTTCCAGTGATGTAAATGATTTCTACTTTTGCACGACTATTATTTCTAGGTACTCAAAGAATCTTCTCTCGAATCGATAGTTTTCCATTCCCTCAAAGCTCTTCGGCTCAGTAGGTTGCCACGTTTATTTACCATCATAGTGAAAGGATTAGTCAGCTGGACTCTGCGTTACCGAGTGCTAGCTGTCCAGGCTGAGCCGGGCGTTTGGACGGCGATTGGATTAAGAGACGATTTGAGATTAATGCCACTCGGGGAGGCTCCTTTCTTGCACCGTGATAAACATGAATAATAATATAATATTCAAATCAGTCATCGAAATCGTGCTGAAAGAAGTTTTATGGGTCTACAAAAAAAGAAGATAGATTACAAGGATGAATTATTTAAGGTGGACCTATGATCTGGTCAGGGTCGCGGGAATCCGATGGATGCGTGACGCACAGGACTGGTCGTTGTGGCGGCGCTTGGGGGAGGCCTATGTCCAACAGTGGACGTCTTACGGCTGGTATGATGATGATGATGATGATGAATTATTTAATTAAAAATAATACAAGGATGAAAATGTTTAATAAACCAAACTTACTATGGCAAGTATACCTCTAAACTCAGTCCAAACTGAGTTACGAGAGCTTGAAGTTGGCTGGTATTTATTAGTTTTTTATGTAGGCTAATTTTGGTGAGAAGTTGCAAAAAAAGTTGCAAAGTTTCTTTGTAATTGTGTTTTTAACCTGCTAGGCCTTTTTTTCTTTTTTTTTTATCGGTGGGAAAAATTATCCAATGACAACCCCCGCTCTTGGATGGAGCGGGAGATAGTGTCAGACTCTAACTGACTAAAACCCCACCACGTTCCTTCTAGCCTCTTCATACCGGGGCTCGAGCTTCCTTTCGGATAACCCTGGCCCCAGTAGGCTTCGACCCAGTTGGGCCCCTCCTGTTGCTGACAACTCCTTGAGACGCGCGAGAACAGTGCGCGGTCGACGTCTTGGGCTCGGTCCGGACAGTTACCGGACGGTCGGACAGCGAGCTACCCAAGGCTCGCCAGCCGCGAGCCCGCTTCTACGGTGACAGGAAAACGGGATCGCAATCCCGGCGGCGGCGGCGAGGGCGCCGTTGCCTGATGCGGTCGGTCTCCTCCTTTGCTAGCATTACTGCTTCGCAGAAGGAGGCGACCGTCTGCCATTCCTCCTCGTTTCGGACCATGGCCTTAAACAAAGCCCGGCGCGAGAGGTCTCCGCCGCCGATAACCCTTACGAGGGCACGGCGATACATCCTGTTAGGCCTCGGTTTCGAAGTGAGCAGACGACGTGGACGGCGGTAGCCTGAGGGCGTCATCGCCAACTTCACAATTCTGTGTGAAACGAGTTTGGTACTATTTATTTTTTGAAGAAAAATAAGTAATTGTAAAATATTGAATCAAATGACAGGGTATCAATTTATAAGTTTATTACAAAAAAAAAAAAACGTATTCAATCTTAGTCGCTAAACTCCGAAGCTTCGTTCTCCATATCATGTTTAATTATTATATTATCTAATAATAATGCGGGAGGTGCTAAACTATCTTGGTGTCTTCCCCATCCCTAATACCACAATACAGACATGACGTGGGAACAGCAGCTTAAGGTACGTTTGCTTACAATGCAACTGCAGTAATGCGAGTGTATTGCCTGTCTTCCCGGCATACCGCCTTGTTCAAGAATATACTATTGTGTAATATATTCTCGACTGTCTGTGTTGAGATTGTATGCGACCTCTCAACAACCATGCATTGATATTGTACCGTCTAAGATCTTGTAACGCTACCTCTCTACAGACCTCCACTCTATATGCATCATCTTCCCTTATGTATTCCCCGTAGTAGTTACAGACCTGTTTAATTTAGTAAGTCTGTACTGTTTGCTCGCACATACATTGACACACATACCTTGCGCTTAAAAGACAAAATATCCTATAAAAGTAATAAATAAAATCAGCCAACTTCTAGCTTTTGTAACTCAGACTCAGACATAGTTTAGAGGTATGCATGCTGTAGTAGTGTTTTAAGTGTGTAGTTAGTTTGGTCTCTTACGTTATTCTGTAATTAAAAAAACAAGCTGTTGTCGATGGTCGCCAGAAAAAAAAGGACGTCACTTCCCGTACTAAATCCGGCATTGTCTTTTGTTCCCTTGTGTTATTATTACTTACATATAACTAGTAGCTGACAGCGGCTTCGCCCGCGTGATAGTAGATAATTATCTCAAATCATTAATTAGCCTTTGTTGCGCAGTGAAGATGTAGTTTAGTAATGGTGAAAGAATTTTTTAAATCGGTTAAATAGTTTTTGAGTTAGATCGTAACACATCAAATTATATTATAATATTAGTTTAGATAAATGTATTGTGAATCTGAAACGTGTATCTGTGCTTGAGAGAGTTTTTATAAATCGAAATGTATACTAATCCTTTCACACGTCAATGGTATAAAGGATTTCTGAGGGAATATAAAATGTTTAGGTGTACGTGTATACTCATTGTACTATAGGATATATATATCCCTGCGGCCGTATTATGACTTCTTAAAACCATCATGTTTTCTGTGTGAGAAAAGGATAGTGCTATTCGTCCTGTATAGCTCCGTCTCTTTTTCACACCGAAAACATGATGGTTCTAAGATGTCATAATACGGCCCCTGTGCACAGTACCGAGATGAGTTTTAAAGTAATTTCTTACATTAATTTCACGTGGGTTCATGATATTATACTCGTAAATGTAAGAAATTATATCAAAAAGATATAGACTAGCTTTTATTTATTTATTTAATATTCTTTATCGACGAAGTGAGGAGGTGTATGGCAATTTCCAGGTCTGCAATAGACTAGTTAAGGAAAATATGGAGGAATCGTAATATATATAGAACTACAAAAATTCGACTAGTTCGGGCACTTATATGCCCCATATTCTTGTACGCTGCAGAAACGTGGGCCCTGCGAGAAGAAGAGAAGAAGAAGATAGACGCTCTAGATATGTTTCTTTTTTTATTGTGGGAAAATCATCTAATGAAAACCCGCGCTCTTAGACAGAGAGTGTCAGACTCTTACTGACTAAAAACCCACCCCGTTTTTTCTAACTTTCATACCGGGGCTCGAACTATCTTTCGTAGGCTTCGACTCAACTAGGCCCCTTCTGTTGCTGACAACTCCTTCAGGCTCGGTCCGGACAGTTACCGGACGGTCGGACAGAGAGCTACACATAGCTCACCGTCCGCAAGCCCGCATCTACGGCGGCCGGAAATTGGGACCGAAATCCCGGCAGCGGCGAGAGCGCCGTTGTCTGTTGCGGTCGGCCTCCTACTTTGCTAGCATTATTGCTTCGCAGAGAGAGGCAACCGCCTGCCACTCCTCGCTCCGGACCATGGCCTGAACCAAGGCATGGCGCGAGAGGTCTCCGCCGTCGATCGCCCCCACGAGGGCACGGCGATGCTCCGCCCAAGCAGGGCATACCTCGACTGTGTGCTTCACCGTGTCCTCCAGACGTTCCGCACAGTGGCGACACCCGGGCGTCACTTCCGCACGAACCCGGTACAGGAATCTCCCGGACTTGCCATGTCCGGTGAGGACCTGCGTCGTGCGGAAGGTAAGGACCCCGTGAGGTCTTTCCAGCCACGCTTTAAAGAAGAGAATTATTTTCCAAAATATTGATATTAAAATCTCCACAAATAATTATGGATTTATTACTGTCTGCAAGTTTTGCTAGAATATCTTCCATTTTTGATTCAAATAGACTACAGTTTTGAGGGTTCGGGGGGTCTGTACACGCACACTACAACATGCTCATCTAGCTCAACACAGGACAGGTAATTGCAATGTTCATTTGAAAAGCTAACTAATCATTACGTTGTTTAAATTTAAGCAATTTTTTAAATAAGATCAGGGAACCACCCCGCAGCATAGATTTATGGTTAAAACAACTGCCTACACTATCATTTTCATAACTAAGTAGCATTTAGTAATTCTTCAACCACTGTTCACTAGAACACACGACATCAAACATTGTTTTTTCTAAAAACATTTCAATTTCTAATAATTAGGAAAAGGCACCCTGAATATTTTGATGAAATAACTCCAAGGCATGCTGCTGAGCCCCTGTTTGTCGTTTATCTTTTTGAAAGCAAGAAGATACCTCGTTATTACTTGGTTAAACTATAGTGTTACTACCCTCTGTTGTTCTATGAATTAGTTTAAACTATTATCCAAGTCTTCATTATTATTATATTTAACGAGTAGGTATTAGCAGAGAATAAATAAAAAATTATATCTATACGAGTACTTATGCTTTATCCTGAATGACTGACTAACGTATCAACGCACAAACCGTTTATCGCAAAGACCTTAAACTAGTAGGGTATGTTCTATGACTTTATGTCATACAAAGAACACACCCTATTAGTTTCGTCCGACAAGAAAGGATTCTTCGAACCTCGAGCTACCCATTGCTCGCCGTCCACAAGCCCGCGCCTACGATGGCTGGAAATCGAGATCGGAATCCCGGTGGCGGCTGGGGCGTGTGCGCCGCGGCCTGATGCAGTCCTCCGTTGCTAGCATTACTGCTTCGCAGAAGGAGGCGACCACTTGCCAGTCTTACTCGCTTCGGACTTAGGTCTGTACCAAAGCCCGGCGCGAGAGATCGCCGCCGCTGATCTCCCACACAAGATAACGGCTATGCTCTGCCTAAGCGGGGTACTTCTACTGTGTGCACCACCGTGTCCTCCGAGCGTTCTACACAGTGGCAAAACAAGGTGCAGGTACCTCCCGAACTTCCCATGTCTGGTGAGATATTGCGTCAAACAGAAGGTGAGGGAATTGCATCTCCACACGTAAATTGTGCATGTGTGCAAGGATTGTTGCTTCCAGATACCATGGTGGCAGGCCAGCAAGGAAGCTCGCCGCTTCGCGGGAAACCGTGCGGTTTCCCCGCACCATCCGTATTGCCATGACCCTCTGGCATGCTTTCAGCTGGGCTCTCGGTAGCTTTCGCAAACCGAATGATCCCTACGTAGAGCCTCTGGCAGGAGGTGTCTGGACCCCAGGATGGGTAAGAGTCACTTGAGAGCAGCCCCATTCCGGTTTAGTTTGGCAGCTGTTCGAACTACTCCTAGAAACTCCACCAGCTGTCGAGGACGAGTCCCAGGCACTTCATCGTCGACCCGACACCGATGTGAACTCCTCCTACCGTCAATTGGGAGCCCGGTGGTGGCGCGTTCCGAGGGCCGTGGAATCACATAGCCTCGGACTTGTAGTAGAAGTCTGAGGCGTGTACATTGTTTATACAAGTCTTGTACAGTGTCACCTCTAGTCCCAACTGCTGGATCCTATCAATGACTATCGCAACCCCGCGTATCACTAGATCTACCGCCGCCTAGTACGACTCTCCCTGCGCTAGAACCAGCATGTCGTCTGCGTAGCAGACCACGCTGACTCCGTCAGGGAAGTCTCCACGCAGCACGTATTCGTACCCGATGTTCCACATGAGTGGTCCTATACCGATCCTTGCGGAACACCGCACGTCATCTCTCACCGTTTCCACTCTCCCTGGTGACTGGGATAAATTATGTACCTGACCGACCACTTGGCAGAAGTAGTCGGGCACCCGGTGGTACCGGTGTGCCCTCCGAATGGTGCTCCAGGGGAATGGTGCACAACTTTTGTTCTATGATTAAAAAAACACATATTTTAGTTCATTAGATATTTATACAATAATAAAAATATTTAAATTTAACGTTCTAAATATTACGAAGTCTATGCGAAGCAAGCGATCGTACAATAGCAGTAGGTAGCTGAACATGAATTAGACCTATTTATGGGCAGCCCTCACTAGTCGGTCGGTCGATGCGCTTGCGTCGCGTCATACGTGTTCTTGTAGCGAAATTCGGCAGTGTGGATGAAATTATCTTTACATGATGGTGTATCAATATTCTAATGTCGAGTACATGGAAATGGTGCGAATGTTTGCTAGATGTAATTCCAACGTTTCGTCCATCATTTGGACAAAACGTTGCAATGCCTGTTTATTATTATTACGAGAACAGTGCACGAGTGAGAGCCGTAAGTAGATTCAGAAAAATACAGAGTTGAAATGTGTTAGATAGAACAACGAAATTTTGAAGGTGGTTTTTGGTAAATGTGTTATGTTTTGTAAAAAGTCATAGAACAAAAGTTGTTTGTTTATGATGAGTTGATACGAGTAATACAATATTGCAAGGTTGTTAGTATTCTACAAATAACCCTGTATAAAGGTGAAACTAACTGACTGACATATCAACGCAAAGCCGAAACTACTGGGACTAGGACCGTGAAATTTTTAACCAGGTTTTCTTTTACGACGTGAACGAGCAAGATCTCTTATTAGAGAGGATTTTCATATTTAAAACCCTAAAGAGATGAAACGGGGCTTCAAAATTTGTACGGAGAATCTAGCTTTTTTTTTTAAATTATTCGTCCGTGTCGCGGGAGGAAACCGTGAACTCCACACATGAAAGATTAGAGTAGGGTAGAGTAGGGCAGAGTAGGGTAGAGTAGGGTAGAGCAGGGTAGTATAGGATAGAGTATGGTAGAGTAGGGTAGAGTAGGGTAGAGTAGGGTAGAGTAGGGTTGAGTAGGGTTGAGTAGAGTAGTGTAGGGTAGAGTAGGGTAGAAGTAGGGAAGAGTAGGGCAAGGTATGGTAGAGTAGGGTAGAGTAGGGTAGAGTAGGGTAGAGTAGGGTAGAGTAGGGTAGAGTAGGGTAGAGTAGGGTAGAGTAGGGTAGAGTAGGGTAGAGTAGGGTAGAGTAGGGTAGAGTAAGGTAGTGTAGGGTAGAGTAGGGTAGAAGTAGGGAAAAGTAGGGCAGAGTATGGCAGTGTAGGGCAGAGTAGGGCAGAGTAGGGCAGAGTAGGGCAGAGTAGGGTAGGGTAGGGCAGAGTAGGGCAGAGTAGGGCAGAGTAGGGCAGAGAAGGGTAGAGTAGGGTAAAGTAGGGTGGAGTAGGGTGAAGTAGGTAAATGTAAAGCAGAAAAACCAACTGAATTTACAGCAGTCAACTAAATTATTTGACATGAGTTTGTCAGTATAACAGCAACAAGTTGCTGAACCGTTTGTATGTGACCTACTTTTGTATAACGCTTTCTGTAGGTTTGTTATAGGCCAGTACCATAGGCGTCAATTTGAATAAAAATGTGCCACCTGTTGCCACCGTTAGATCCAAGTTGATTGGACCAACCAATGGTACCATCCAATCCTACTTCTCACCACCTGTTGATCTGGTGGGCAGAGCTGTTTTCTTAAACTTAGCTGAGCTCAATCTATTGTTAGCGTTTGTACTTCTGGTTTGCGAAGTACCTGCCTAAACAATTGTTTACTTGTGTTATAATAAACAATCTTCCTAGCTCATCGTGTCGTGTTGGTGCTGCTGCTGCGGCTGCGGAGAACATCAAGCAACGGAAATATAACAACCTCGTAGGAAGTTATATTTTCGAACCGTCTGGGGTTGAAACTCACGGATCCTGGTGTCCAAGTGCTCACAAGTGGTTTAAAGATCTGTCGAAACGTCTAGTTGACACTTCGCGTGACCCAAAGGCTGGCTTTATCTTGGACAGAGTATAAGCATTCTCATACAGCGTGGTAATGCCGCCAGTCTTTTGGGCACATTACCAGTCGACAGCGATGTGGAAGAGTTTTTTGACGCCATATTTTAGTTAGTTTCAATTAGCGTAGGGGGTTTTTTTGTTTACTGAATATAGTTATTTAGTTACTGTAATTGTAGTTATCATCATCATCATCATCATCAGCCTTTTAATGTTCCCACTGCTGGGACTCAGGCCTCCTTTCTAGGAGAGGGAATGGGCCATAATCCACCACGCAGGCCCAGTGCGGGTTGGTGAATGTCACATGTCGTCGAATTTTTGGTTCTAAGACATGCCGGTTTCCTCACGATGTTTTCCTTCACCGTTTTGAGAGCAGTGGTGATGAAATAAATTACACAAAGTAATGCGCCTGGCTGGGTTCGAACCCGCGACCTACAACTCGTAAGTCGGGGCCATTACCACTCGGCCACCACTGCTCAATTAATTCACTCACTTAATTGTAGTTAAGTATTTTTTAAATGTCAATTATTCAATAATTCTGCGTAAAATAAATAAATAGCTAGTTACCATCTTCTGCTAGAGGTTTCTCTTGCGTGCTATTTTGTGAGGATATTATTAGTATGGATAGTAATCGATGAAATGTAGCGTACGTTTCATCCGATACCCAGTACGGGTGCGGTCCTCCTGACCAGACGATAGCCTGACCTGTTGGTTTAGTGGTTAGTGACCCTCACTGCTATGCCGGAGGTCGTCGGTTCGATTCCCACCCAGGGCAAATGTTTGTGTGATGAGCATAATCATTTGTTCTGCGTCTGGGTGTAATTTATCTATAATATGTATGTATTCAGGAATATATAAGTATGTTTATCAGTTGTCCAGTACTCATAACACAAGCTTTGCTTAGCTTGGGACTAGACGGCGTTGTGTGATAGTTGTGGAATATTTATTTATTTATTTATTTATTTAATCTTCATGCAACACAAAGTACATAGGCGAAATATTATTATAGCCCACTTATTGAAGTGCCCAAAGTGTCCCTACACCTGCACTTTGGAGGACCTAAAAAACGCCACTAACGTGTAAGTAAGTAACGCTATAAACATGGAAACCTGCTGGGCCCAAAAACTTTGAGGGAATCGATTCGAGAAGAAGAAGAAGCATACGTCCAACGAAAATTTTCAGGCTTTTTTTTACTGGCCGTTACTGTCCCACTGTTGGGCAAAGGCCTCCCCTAAGTCCTTCCAAACTTTCTTCTTCTGCGCCGTCTCTAACCAGTCCTTGCGGTATGCGTCCAAATCATCCCACCACCTCTTTCTAGGCCGGCCTCGACGGCGCGTTCCTTCAGTAGGAACCCACTGTGTGGCGATGCTTGCCCAGCGGTCCCTGTCCATGCGGCTGACATGGCCCGCCCAGTTCCATTTGAGCCTGGCAGCCTTTTTGCCCACGTCTATTATACCCGTTATGGAGCGCAGCTTGTCGTTCCGTATTCGGTCTGTTTTCTTTTACGCTCAGAATGCTGCGCTCCGTAGCTTTCTGGCAAACCCCAAGGCGAAACTATTGTAGTTCGGTGAGAGACCAGGTCTGAGCACCGTGGGTTAGCATGGGCAGGATACACATGTCGATCAGCTTACGCTTCAAGGAGGTCGGCAGATCACCCTTCATTAGCGTCTTCGTGGACCAGCTATCTTTTCCAGGCGTTCTGGATTTTCAGTTAAACAAGAATATTTTACAGTGTTACATGTGCCAGCGTTAACGTTGGAAGCAATAAATAATATTTAAAGTGGTTATTAGACTGTCTAGCGATAGAAAGAAATAGATTAAAACTGTGAAGTAGAAACTTCACAATAAAAAATCTTTTATAAATGCGATTCGGAAAAATCTTCAAAACTCGATTCGAAAATTGAACTATTTAGATAGGGAAGTTTATACATAACCCTCAGTGCGCGAGTCGATTAATTCCGTTCTATTACTAAAAATTAAGAGCGTTCACTCGCCTGGCGCGCTATTTTGCTCCACACCATGATTTTCAAACCCGTTTATACGCATTAATGACATAGACACAGACATGTGATTTACTAATATCATTAGGAAATATTCCTGTCTAAATCGTTAGGCTGGATTTTATTTAAATTAAATGCACGTTTGTTAATAATATTCAGATATGTAAACAGAGATTTGACGATTTTACGCACAGAGTCAATTTCGAAGCTCGAAAACGTCTAAAATTCTAGCATAATTAATAAACAAAAAATATAAGCCTATAGCTACGATCCTCAACAAAATAGTTATGTTAAAAGATTCATTGATTTAGTTCATTAACTTAGTAAATTAAAATTAAAACGATGTCAATTAAGAAATTATGGGCACATAAAATGATCATTTGCACTGATTTAACTTCCATTTATAAACAAAATAATAATTTATACTGATAGTAGAACATTTTCTTTAAACTTTACCATTTAAAATTTGAATTTAAATAGCTTTATAATTTTTTAATAAATATTTTAAAAATAGTTTAAATATCGGCGCGCGAGCGTTGACAAATTCAGTCGCCTGCGAGGCCTTCTAGAGAGAGGATACGTCGCTCTGCGCTCACTCGACCTTGAGTGTGCATACGACGATAAATTGCGATTATTGTGCGGCCATTTCAATTTTGATACTTTGGTAAGTATATTTTTTTTAAATTAATTTTGTTGAGTGACTAAATATTAAGTGTAACAGGAAATTATGTTTTAGCCACAATGGGAAGTAAAACCAAGCTATTTAAAGGAAAAAGAAGTAAAAGAAAAATGCCAGAAAATTCTTCTAAGGCTCGTGCTCCTAAAAGGCTATAATGCTATGCTAATAATGGGTACTTTATGTACTTTAGTTTTCTTTATTCTTTTAAACTTTGCTATGGGTTTTGCATGTTTAAGAACAGTGTCTATGCACAGTATTACAATATTTCCTACAGTAGCGGGATGAATGTACTTGCGCAGAGCAACGGAGGGGAACTCGCGGGGTGTCGGGCGGCGTGGGCCGCGTACCACATATACGCTTAGTTTTTGGTACCGAGCGCGAAGGACAGCGCGGGCGTGTTTTTTGGTTAAAAATTATACGTAAATATTCTATAATGGTACGTTCCCCGCGACGAGAGATAGGTTTTTTTTACAATTTAAATTGTGTGTACGATTTTTGCATGCATCCATGATTTTTAGACCCAATTTTACTTTTATTTTCGCTTCAGCCGAGTATATTCTGACGCCGTATCTATTTATTCTTTCATAAAACCATCACAATATGCATATCAAAATACTCGTTACAATGTCTACTATCATATAAAATAACAACATTTTACATATCGTTACATAATAAAAAGTTTTTAGAACAAAAACTTCTAAAAACACAATTTCAGCCATATTACGTAATACCATTTTCTCTATTTCTCACCCAAAACATCACCGATTGGAAATCTAACTACTACAATGTCATTATCTAGATAGGTTTCAACTAAAAACAAAGTGTTGGTGAGAATCGGACATAAGATAAAAAGGTCAAAATCAGTTTCTAATTACGTAACTGAGACAGTAAAGATTATGACTGTCTATAATTTTTATAAGTACTATGCTATCTTACTTCTATTGTTCATAATATCTCTCAAAAACACTAATTAACAACATAAAACTTCTACCAGGAACCGACAACATAGATAAAAATCTCTTTCAAAATAGTCACAAACTAATTTACATTTTCACCAATAAGTTCACACTTTCTTATTATTTGCAGATGTGTACTGTGAAGAACTGAACACAATGATGGAGAAGCTGGCACATCTCCAACCAGCATTGGTCAATCGCTCGTCTCCGTTGCTCCTGCACGACAACGCGCGACCTCATACTGCACAGCAGACGGTCTCCAAGTTGCAATAACTGGAGTTGGAAGCTCTCCATCATCCGCCCTACTCACCAGACCTTGCGCCTACAGACTACTACTTTTTCCAGAATTTGGATAACTTCTTGGCGGGAAAAAAATTCAATACCCGAGAGGCAGTACAAAATGCCTTTGAAGAATTTGTTGCCACCCGTCCAGCTGATTTCTTTAAGAAGGGCATCAATAAACTGCCACTGCGTTGGCAAAGATGCATTGATTGCATGGGTGATTACTTCGATTAATACAACTAAAAAATACACGGAAAAAAATCGTTTAATTTTTTTCATACAAAACGGCAATTTCATAGGTAAAGACCTAATATTATGAAAACCAAATTAAACGATTCTTATAATAAGTGCCTCGTTCCAGAAATTGTTGACCCACGAAAATCTAGGTCGATGCCACTTAGGAACACGACTTACTAATTCGGCATGATTATTGACTGATGACTATTTTTTATTTTTTTTTATTTTACTTTTCCATATTTTTTACGTTTTGTTGATGTATTCAAACATGTAAATTTATTTAGTAAATATAAAAACTGACTTAAGCCTAAATTTTTTATTAGAATAAACAAAACTCCTCTGAATAGGCTCCCTAGGACATAGAAGTCCAAGGAGTTCTAACCAGTAATTATATAACCAAATCATAATACGCGTACTGTTCGCTATTGAGGAGTTTCGTATATATTTTCGTGTATAAACATAATTATCTTTAGAGATGTACAACATCTCCAAAAATATACATCAGAACTACGAAAACCCAAATGATAATTTGCGAAAATATCGCATAATGTACCTATACAATAACGTATAACACACTGACTAGAACGTCTTTTCTTTTTTTTTTCGTTGAAAAATAATTTCCTAAACTTACATTTTGTCAAGTTTTTGAAATTTATTATGGCAGAAATCTTTGCATAAATAATATATATATTCTCACAGAACCCCCATTAAATAACTTATCCAGCAAAAGTTGCTTGTTTCCCACTTTTCACTGTAAATGGACTGTTTCATCAATGAGAAGTTCATATAGTCGTTCATAAGTCGGTTAAAAATGAGGTTGTGAAGTATTAACAAAATAGTATAATTATATTTAAAAAAAAAATAATGACTTAATACACATTACGTTTTATGCCACAAGAAATGGATCAAAACTATAAATTTGACTATATTCAGAGAGGCCGCAGCAACTCTAGACGCGCTTGCGTCTGTGTGCGTGATTTTTGCACTACAATGCCTAATCTTGACTTGCTGTGCGAGACGTTAACGCTCTTAATAACACTTTTTTAAATCATCTTTATTTTCCATTCCGAACGAAACCACTTGAATTTGCTACTGTATTTGCAACTCAGTGAACGACTCTTATTTAAAAATTTATTTGGGTTGTTGCTATTCAAATGAAATAAATCCGCGAAGCTAGCTCGCATTTACCCATTTTTTAGAAGTTTGTGAATTAAATAGTAGTAATAAACGAGTACTTTATCATTACTTATAATAGTTTTTTTTTTTAAACGAACTTATTAAGTAGACTTCGACCCTGCCGGGCCCCTACGATTGCTGATATCTAATCTAAGCGCGCGTAGAACAATACGCGCCGTCGACGACTTGCGCTCGGTCAGGACGGTTGCCGGACGGCGAGCTACCCATTGCTCGCCGTCCGCAAACCTTCGCCTTATGGTGGCCCAAAAATTGAGATTGGAATCCCGGAGGCTGAGGCACGAGGTCCATTGCCTCGCGTGTGCGGCCGCCTCCTTTGCTAGCATTACTGCTTTGCGGAAGAGGGCGACCGCCTGCCACTCCTCCTCGCTGCGGACCATGGTCTGTACCAAGGCGCGACGCGAGAGATCGTTAACGCCGAGCGCCCCCACGAAAACACGCCGGTGCTCTACCCAGGCGGAGTTGAGCCATTTTTTGAGGTTCTGTTACAATTTTACTACCTAGGTAATTTTATGTTTTTGAAAGACAAGTGTTGTTTCAATTTGTACCTTTTGATAACATGGCAAATTGTTTTTGACTTGTTTAAAACTGTTTTAACATTTGAGATGTAATTACCCGTGGTAATTACTGTGTGAGTTGCAAGATAATATTCAAACAAGATGAGATAGATATTTTATCTATAATATAAAAATGAATCGCAAAATGTGTTGGTAAGCGCATAACTCAACAACGCCTGGACCAATTTGGCCAATTCTTTTTTTGTTGTGTTTTTTATTGTGAGGAGAAGGTTGTTATGGTAAATTAGGGTAGTGTAGGGTAGAGTAGGGTAGAGTAGGGCAGAGTAGGGTAGAGTAGGGCAGAGTAGGGCAGAGTAGGGCAGAGTAGGGCAGAGTAGGGCAGAGTAGGGCAGAGTAGGGCAAAGTAGGGCAGAGTAGTTATAATAAAACTGTAGTAGTGAAAATTCTGTTAATTGAAAATATCAAAAAAATAAATGGCCTTACTAGACTGACAAAGAACCCAAAAATGTGATTAAAAAATTTTTTGACTGTCTGTCTGTAATAAACTCTTTTATTTAATTTTAAAATATGTATCTTCGTTTGGCAAGTTACCGACTGGGGAACGGGTGGCTGGTTTTTCTTTTTATTTTTTAAATTGATATAAACTAGTGCTTGACTGCGATCCAACTTAATGGTAAGTAGTGATGCAATCGTTGATGGAAAGGCGCACTATTTTATTAAGATCCAGTTAACTCTAGCCTTGAATACACCTAAGTTATAATTGGACGGGAAGACTGCAGTAGGCAAATTGTTCCAGTTACTACTTATTTTAGTTTTAAAGTGATATCGCCCTGTACAAATTCTTTACAGGTTTTTTTTGTGCTTGAAACTCGACATACATTTTCGCTCTTTTTCACACTACCGCTCTTATGCGATATTATGACGTTATTACACTTTTTTCATTACATATTTTGGAATCATAGTATCTTTTGGATATTATCTAGGCTTATACTGAAATCAATTTTAAATACATTTGTGTGAAACTAATCCAGTAAAGTCCTCTGAAAATCTGAAAATATTCGAGTAAATCACGAAATTACCGAACTCTTACTGAGTTTTCAGGCGTTATCTCTATTTTTCGCGTTGCCTTTTGGAAAAATATCGCGTTAGATAAATTAACAAGCTATTAAACCAGGCTCTGTGTTGACGACAGGCGAGTGGAAAAAAAAGTAAAGTCTTTGATGTTTACAAGACTTGGTGAAGCGGGTAAAAACTGTTTATTTCAAGGTCGAAGATTTTAAAGAACTATGAATGACTTTGTAGAAAACTGTAGCTTTTAAGAAATGGAACAATCATAGGTGAAAATACGTCGATTTGTAACTGTACCTACTCCAAAGTATTAACGCAAAACGTAAAAATATACGCAGAACATCTGGCCTAATATTTCACGCATTTAATTATTACAAGTGTTAACGTAAAGAAGGAAAACTAACGCTGTGTATGGTGCATTCAGCATGAAACTTTTAGGTATTTTAATCAAACGTTTTGAACTAAAAGATAATTGTATCATAGCCCAAGCAAAACAGGCAAGTAATTTCGTTGTATTTCGAAAAAAAAATACTTTACACAAGTGCCAAAATAACGTTAATACACTTGTGAACTATAAAAGGCTATTTGTAAAACACTAGCAACCCTAAAAGCTTCGGTTTAATATTTACGTTGATAAAGTGGCAACTAAATGGTTTAAGGTTTCATTCTGCGTAACAGTAAAAATTTCAAACGCGCTTCAACTATCGGAATATTGCAGCATAGTTTGAACTCCAGTTTATGAAATATACAGGGTTATTTGTAAAACACTAGCAACCTCTTAGGTGCTAGTTAAGAACATCATAAACAACAACTTTTGTTCTATGACCTTTTATAAAACATAACACATTCACCAAAAACAAACCTTAAGATTTCGTTGTTCTATCTATCTAATGATGATACAACAACTCTGTATTTTGCTGTCGCGCCCGCGCAATGTTCTCTCATTTCGAAACATTGTAATTACACCTAGCAACCATTCGCACCATTTCCGTGTACTCGATATTAGAATATTGATACACCATCATGTAATGATCCGCACTGCCAAACGCTACAAGAACACGTATGACGCGACTAAAAGCATTAATGCGACTGACCGACTAGTGAGGGTCACCCGTAAATAGGTCAAGTTTATGTTCAGCTACCCTCCGATATTATACTATCGTTTACTTTGCACAGACTTCGTAATATTTAGAACGTTCAATTGAAATATATTTTTTTTTAAACTAATAAATCATAAATTTTTAAAAGTCATACAACAAAAGTAGTTGTTTATGTTGTTCTTAAATAGCACCTCAAAGGTTGCTAGTGTTTTAAAAATAACCCTGTACATTTCATTTAACATAAATAAAGTTGTACAATATTATCTGCTCATATAAAACTAAAATTGGAAAAAAAAAGTTCAGCATTTTTTCACTACTATGCATCGACATACTTCAGTCAAGGCGAGTTTTTTTTTCTCAAAAATTACATTGAAAATTCCTGGGTAATTAGTACTCATTATGGGATAAGAATTTTTTAAATTCAAACTACCTACTTTGAATCAATTTCAACATAATTTTGTAGTAATCCCAAATCACTTTTTGATATTGCAATATTATTCATATACTTAATATTCTCTGAAGAAATTGGTATGTATGATATAATTGTTATAACATAAATACCAATAAAATTAATATTAAAGATATTTTTGTTTTCTATAGATATTTACATTTTACAAGATACGACAAAATTACTTTCCAGTTTAGTAGTAAACGAATTTTATTTTATTTCATAAAAACGGGTTCATCTTCTGTGTGTCTGATATGCGTAAAGACTCGGCTAATTCAGAGCGCTTCCGAGCTTGCGCCCATAGACACACAATGAAGACCAACGCGCTTTCATAACATTAAAAATCATTGACTTCATAATGTCATGCCCATTTTGACCTTTACTTATGTGTATACTTAAATTAATGTAATAGCTTGATCTTAATCTTCTACAGGACAAGCTGTTGAATTGAAATTGCATTGATATTTACTCGTTTACATATCAGTAGTTTCATATTTTTGAAAATTGTGTATAATAATAAATATAATAATGTACTTATTTATGTAATATTTTAGTCTTAAGTTTGCGCCTTTTCGAGTAATTAAAATGTTTTTCTTTCTTTCTTTCTAAAACTAGTCAGAGTGAGTTTTAAAATAATGTAAAAAATCCTTATTGGAGTTATGTTTTTACTAAACAGATTTCTCGGACTGCAAAGGATATGTTGCTTAATTGGTTGAAGTAAGACAGTTAGACGCGCAACCGGCGCGTGAGGACAGAACCACTTGGCATTGACATGAATTGGATTAGTACTCGAGCATTCTGTCCAGTACGTTACAATTAGAACATTCAAACTCAGACAGGATAGTTATCAACTCCGGAGCTAGTTACGATGTTGAGCAATCAAATCCGGAACTCCTGAGTTGGCTCCGGAGTTGACAGATTTTTTAGAATTAATAAAAATGCCATATATTTTTATCAATAGAAGATAGCCGTTGGAATTTCGAGGAACACTTTCGACGTCTGGCTCCCAAACTGAAACGGACTGGGGCTGCCTCCTGCCCAACACTGCCCTTTTGTTGGATGCTCCACGCCGTTCGGTCCATGGCCCTTTACGGAGCGCCGGTGTGGGCCCCGTTGTTGTGAAAGCGACCGGTGGCTAAGCTGAAAGTCTTATGGTAAAATAGTGACAGTGACTGTCGCAATTCAGTGCTGGGCACGCGTTAATTATGGCGGTAAATCTCCTTTGAGAAGTGGTTGAAAAGACGTAGGTAAAAGCGCCTTCATCTTCCGCATGGTGATACCTCACCGGATTTGGTAAGTTTGGAATAAACGCCCGGGTATCAGCACTGTGTAGACCGCCCGGAAATATGGCGGAGGTATGCCCCGCTCAGGTGGAGCACAGCCATGTTCTCGTGAGGGCTATCGGAGGTAACGACCACTCGCGCCGGACTCTGGTACAGGCATGCGGCAGGAATGAGGAGAAATGGCAGGTGATCGACTCTTTCTGTGAAGCAGTAATGCTAGCGAAGGGAACGGCTTTACTCACGTCCTAGCCGCCGCCGGGATTCTGATCCCCATTTCGAGTCACGGCGCGGGGTTGCGGACGGCGAGTAATGGATAGCTCTGCGTCTGGCCGTTCGATAACCGTCCGTATCAAACTCGAGTCTTCGGTGGCGCTTAGTGTTCCACTCGCGGGCCCAGCAGGTTTGAAGCCTACTGGGGCCAAGGGTTGTGCGAAAGTGAACACCGGGGCCTGGAACGAAGGCAAAAAGAACAGGAGTAGGTTTTCTTGTCCGTAAAAGTCTGAAATGCCCTCCTGCCATGCCCAAGAGCGGCAGAAGTCATTGAATGATTTCCCTCCTGTGAAAAAAAAGCACTCGTCTCCATAACAATTTCCGATTTGACCCCAAGAACACCACTATAAGACATATTTGCTAGTTATACTAGTATGTTGAAAAATCGGCGCGGTAATTAAATTTTCAAAAAACGCATTACTATTTATTATTATTATACATTATTATATTACTCGCATATACAGGGTTATTTGTATAACATTAGCAACCTGTTGGGACGACAGAACGTTCTAAATATTATGAAGCCTATGCAAAGCAGGCGACAGTATAACAGCGGAGGGTAGCTGAACATGAACTTGACCTATATACGGGTGACCCTCACTAGTCGGTCGATCGATGGCGCTTGCGACGTTGTGTCATACATGTTCTTGTATTGAAATTCGGTAGTGCGGACATAATTGACTGGCCTGTTGGTCTAGCGATTAGTAGCCCTGACTGCTATTTACTCTAAGGAGTTCGATTCCCACCCAGGACAAAAGTTTGTGTGATTAGCATTTAGTTTTTTCTGTGTCTGGGTGTAATTTATTTATAATAATGTATGTATTTAGAAATATGTATAAGTGTTTATCAGTTGTCTAGTACTCATAACACAAGCTCTACTTAGCTTGATTTGACTAGACGGCGTTGTGTGAGAGTTGTGGAATATTATTATTATTATACGTTTATTTGAGAGCAGTGGTGGCCGAGTGGTAATGACAGGATGAGGGGCCAGAGGTTTTAAAAACCGGTTTCAACTCCGGTGTTTTATTTTAACTCGGGATTGAACCTACCATACCTGTACCATACTTAAAAATATATATGGTACAGGTAAAGGAATGTCTTATTTGCTGAATAAAAATTAAGTTAAATAAAATGTTGTCTGTAGTTTTCATACAAACTCTCTTTAATGGCTCTGAAACTCCAGAGAACAGTTACGAAACTCGTGAACTCCGGATTGAAAGCCCTAGTTAGAATAATACTCGTGTTAGGGCAGTTAATGTTTAATTCGTATAGCATTGTTTAACATTTTATGCTTTTCATATTGTTTATCAAAAAGCTGTTTAACAACTTTGTATCTTGTTTTTGTTTACATAACTACATTGTGGGAAATCCTTTATGTTTTAATATTATTTGCTAAATACGTAAGTCTATAAATGCAACTAAGTATCATCAACGGTGAGCTAATTCTTGTTTCTAGGTTAATTTCTCACCTTCAGTTCAAAGAGATTGAACTTCGAGGAAGAAGCTAACGAGTAAGTATCACTTACCTTAAGTCAGGCATAGGTCTGACGTCATGGCGCCAGGAGCGAGTTGGATTACTTAATATTCTACTTGATTGACCATACTATGGGCGGATTCCTGAATTGAGTATATTGAGTTAAGAACGTCTCAAACCGTACTTGAAAGCCAAATTTTTACAGATTTTTAGGCTAAAGTACAGTTAAGCGGTAAGTAAAATACTCAACTTCAAATGCTTGTCAGAAGGGCCTATGCTACTTAATTCTTATTAGCTAATAAGTTTCTTTTTATGAACTTGAACGACGTTTTATGTTTTCTAATATTTTATTAGAAGTATCAGATCTAATTTGTTGATTATTAGTTTTAGTAACAATAATGATTATACTGCAGCAAGCACAGTTAAATTTTGTAAACTAGTATAATTAAAAGTCAATAGTTTATGATTTAACATCAAGGACTGAGCTTCCCCGATAGACTCTTACCAAGTCTTTGTAACTTTTTTACAAAGTATTTTTGAGCTAAGTAGTTTCTCACATCAGCAAATCATAATTTTATATTACTCGTACAGGTATTCATCAAAATACTTTAGCTCAAAGCTAGAATAGGCATTTTTTGTTAGAGATGTCCCTATTATTTGTTGGCTTATTCTTAATGAACTCTGAAGCAAAGGAGTTAATATTTACTAATAAACTAGCACTTACTGGGTCCAGTCCGTTGATTCGGTCTGTCGTTCCAGTCGTCAGCAGACTCGTTGGTTCTGTAGAAGTCATTATATCGACTACAGTATTTTCTGTCAATACCGGAGGCGTTTTCGCGTCTAGCGCCTCCATAGCTATATGGAAACGATACCAAAAAACCGTCATCATCTGTAAAAGAAAAAAAAAAACATGTAAGTCCTTATGGAAAAAAAATGATAATTAGGGTAGTCTAGAGTAGGGAAGAGAGTACAGTAGGGTAGAGTAGGGCAGAGTAGGGTAGAGTAGGGTAGAGTAGGGTAGAGTAGGGTAGAGTAGGGTAGAGTAGGGTAGAGTAGGGTAGAGTAGGGTAGAGTAGGGTAGAGTAGGGTAGAGTAGGGTAGAGTAGGGTAGAGTAGGGTAGGGTAGAGTAGGGTAGAGTAGGGTAGAGTAGGGTAGAGTAGGGTAGAGTAGGGTAGAGTAGGGTAGAGTAAGGCAGAGTAGGGAAGAGTAGGGCAGAGTAGGGCAGAGTAGGGCAGAGTAGGGCAGAGTAGGGCAGAGTAGGGCAGAGTAGGGCAGAGTAGGGCAGAGTAGGGCAGAGTAGGGCAGAGTAGGGCAGAGTAGGGCAGAGTAGGGCAGAGTAGGGCAGAGTAGGGCAGAGTAGGGCAGAGTAGGGCAGAGTAGGGCAGAGTAGGGCAGAGTAGGGCAGAGTAGGGCAGAGTAGGGCAGAGTAGGGCAGAGTAGGGCAGAGTAGGGCAGAGTAGGGCAGAGTAGGGCAGAGTAGGGCAGAGTAGGACAGCGTAGGGCAGAGTAAGGCTGAGTAGGGCAGACTAGGGCAGAGTAGGGTAGAGTAGGGAACAGCGGGAGCGAAGCCGCGGGCAAAAGCTAGTTAGTACTTAATATTACTACAGGAATTTATTACTTGAGGATATGAACTACCTTGAAAGTAGAAACAAGAAAGCTTATCTCAGCAGATTTATTTTCAAACCCAATTTAAAGCATATTGTTTTAACTCTTATTTTAAAGTTTTTAAGTTCAAAGATATAAGAACTGTTCTAAACTAACTTAACCCATATGATCGCTACGTTCGCTCGCCATTGTGTTGTTGCCACTATTCTATCTGGTTGCAATTATTCCGATCAACGCATGATTAGTCCATATTCGCACTGGCACTGTACATTATGGAATAAGGTTAGGTATTTAGGTCACTGCTAAGTTTACGCGAGTATTTGCATACTACTCTTGTAAAGATTGAAAGACCTTAGTAACAAGCTTTTAATGAAAATCATTTTTTAATAGCAAGCTTTTATAGTTAGGTATACCTATATACTTAATATTCGTCTAGACAAATCATACGAGCCCCAACTCGATGGTGTTGTGTCGTTTAACTACCAAGTTCCTATAGCCACCTTCCGGTTCCATCATCAGATCAGCTCTTTGTCATAACAATTTTACATTGTCGTCTGATTTACACATGCATGCAAAATTTCAGCTCTATCAGTAACCGGGAAGTGGGTCAAATTTAATTTGCAAGATTTGATGACGACTAGCATCGGGACAGGTGAAACTAAATAAAAGCTTGTAAACAAGCTTTTAATGAAAATATTTTTTTCATAGCAAGCTTTTATAGCTCGGTATAATAATATAATTATTAATACTCGTCAAGACCATTCATACGAGCCCAAACTCGATGGGGTTGTGTCATTTAACTACCATGTTCTTACAGCCACCTTCCAATTCCATCATCAGATCAGCTCTTTGTCATAATAATTTTACATTGTCGTCTGATTTACACATGCATGCAAAATTTCAGCTCTATCGGTAACCGGGAAGTGGGTCAAATTTAATTTGTAAGCTTTGATGACAGACAAGCATCGGAAAAGGAGTAACTAAATAAAAGCTTGTAAAAAAAGGATTTCCAATCCTTAAGCGATTAGTTTCACACCTCACCTCACACTGGCGTTCTTGTCTTGTATAGAATAGAAATACGCGAGATCATCGACTACTGTCACAGTTACTCCGTCTATAAATGGTTGCCGATAACGTTGGCCTTATTCAGCCTTAGTTATTGATCGGTCTGTGATGTTGCGGATCGGCAGTGAGAACATCCAATCCTATACATCCTTTCCAGCTTCTGTCAGTTGTTTTAGGTCAAACTATATATATGCAATTATTACAGCTATATGGTTAAGCCTAGGTTGTTAGGTGCAGCTAGAGTCGTTAATAGGCTACATTTCAACCCTTTGCTGTTCATTTAAGTAGCTGCATGTAACCCACAACCTACATATGTAAACCACTTACATATGTAATGCGTTTTTCGAGTCGAAAAATCAAACTGAAATCCGTAGTATGTTTTTTTTAGGTCTCAAATTACCGGGTACAATTCGTTAAAGTGTATATCTCCACTTCATCTGGTTAATTTGCATATTAATGGATGCTACTCGTACATTGTTAAATCGCGGAAGACAGTGAGCGAAACATTTTGTCTTAGTTGACACTACCCTACCTGTCAAGATAGCTCGACGGAGCCCCGCGGGGCTCCTACGTCTGGGTGGTTATAAAAAAATAACCGTGTCGGGATACTCGGTTATTTTATGTTAATTCGTCATGCGTAAAATGTCATCAAACTTTAGATGAAAACGAAATAATTCCAATGAATTCTAATGTTGTACAATAGTAATAATAATAATTTATTGATACAAAAAAACATTTTGTACAATCGCAATACATTTTACACTGTTTTTCTGCAGCTTATCCACTTCATGTAATTTGTTTTTTTAGTCGCTATCGGACTCGATCAGATAATCTGCAAATGGACAAGTTAATCTGCACTCTGTTTTACGCAAATTAGCGGTAACGTAAATATTGAACTAATTATAAATAGTACTATGTAATAGATATGTTTGTAAAATATCTAATAATGTAACTGAATATTTTTTTGTAGATTACAATAATAAATTGAGATAAACCTGATTGTACACATACATATCTCGAACAAAAAATAAATCCCAGAGGCTGGGACTCGCCTGTCGTCAACATCGAATATGGTATAAAAGTTTGTTACTCACTCCAACGCGATGTTTGACGGAAAGGCATCGCGAAAAAAGAGACATAACAGCTGAAAACTCTGTTACGAGATGCATTCGAAATTTTGTTATTTACTCGAATATTTTACAAAACTTGTTCCAGGAAGTACGCATGTTGTGATAAAAATTTTAATGCTTCTATTATTATAATTTTTTGACTTTTTAAATTGAGTAAATTATGAAATGTCAAAGTTCAAGCAAAATAGCAGATTTTCAGAGGTCTTTACTGGATTAGTTTCACACAAGTTTATAAATTAATTTCAATAGAAGTCACAATAGAATATCCACAGATACTGTTTCCAGAATATCTTATAAAAAATGTGTAATACTGTCACAAATGCGTAAGAGCGGCTGTATAAAAACAGTGAAAATGTATGTCGAGTTGCATCTCCTTAAACTGTATACCTATTAAAATCATAATGAAATACTTACCAAGTTAATTACCAAGGAGTACTGCACCGGCTTCAGTAATGCTGATAGAAACATCTTGAAATTTCTCGCTCGCCTCCTTCCTCTTCTCTGTAACAAAAACTCATAATTTGTAATCCAGACTACCAACATTATGCAGTTTTCATTTGAGTATTCAAAGCTTACTTTAAACGTAATTATGTTTCAAAAACTACCAAAAATATCAGCTTCATTGTTTATAGGACTTCTTTTTTTTAGTTAGGCTCGCGCTTGACCTATATCTCACCAAATGGAAAGCGACGATGTAGTTTCCATGAAGCTTGCTTTCCTGGAAGTATTAAGGCCTTCCGAGTAGTGCGATAAAACAGTGAATTTTTTAAGACTATTTCTCGGTAAAGGCTTAGTCAATAGGTTTGAAAAATATATATGTTTATTGTAGTTTTATGTACATTAATGTGAAACATTATCAACACAATGATTTTTTCGCATGACTAATACTTTTGGCAAAAAATATTTTTGGCAACATGATATTTTTTCGCTTGTTTTCCCTAACCTTTTCAAACGTCTTTGATCTTTAGACATATGTTTACACACAAAATTTGATTTTAAGATCTTCAGATTGTAGCTAACAGGAAACACAGACTTAGGCAGGGTATTCCACTCTAGCTGTTCGCATAATGAATGTGTTCTCAAAATGTTTTGTGGTATAGGTGAGATGACCGCTATGTCGCTACCGGTGTAGCACAACGTCTGCCTGGAAGTCCTAATAGTAATTATAGAACAGGCTTGGCGGAATTAGGCTATGCAATTTCGACGCACACTCCGCATCGGGTAGAAAACCGACCGGTTTTAAATCAATGCCTGAATGCAATACCACTTGATAATAATAATAATAATATAATATCTAAATTTAAATCGGAAGGGAAGACCGCTGCCGGCAAATTAATCCAGTTCACTTCAGCGTTTATACCGCGTACACCTAAGTACGCGGTATTAACGATGAAGCAAAAGACTTAGTCTGGACTGGAGAAGTATCAAACAACGTAAGGTCTTATGTATCCGCGGCTGGACACACTATTGCTTAACAGCATCCTATTTTAAAACTGCACCGTTACAGTTCAATTTCGGATAGCCAGTTGTGGCATTACTACGTCGGGGTCGTCAAACAACGTGGCATCACTACAGTTGCGCCTGCCAATATCAATTTGAATATGAAATGTTTGAGCTGCGTATTGAATAAAAAGCTTTCACTATTTATTTGCATCATCGATTTTCAAGCGATAAACGACCTTTGATTTAGCGTGTACTGCGATGTTTGCTTATGCGTAACTGGGATCTCAAATAACCAGATATAAGGGAGGGTCCTATTCCCCTCGCCTATTGTCAACATCAAGCATCGTTTATAAACTTGTTGCTTCATCTTACGCAATCTAACAAGATGTTTGATGAAGAGGCAATGCAAAAAAAAAGAAAGGTAACGCCTGAAAACACTGTTGGCATACGGAAATTCCGTGATTAACTCGAATATTTCACAAAACTTGTTTGGAGAAACATGTTTTTCTTTTTTTAAAACTACATTTTTTTCAAAAAACTGTATTCATTATGAATCTCGATTTAATGTACAAGGCTTCTTTTGATGTACTTTTTATATTTTTAATATAAATGAGTATACGAGTATTATATGAGAGCTAAAGTTCACGTAAAATATCAGATTTTCAGGGGTCTTTACTAGATTAGTTTTACACAAGTTTATGTTTTGATGTCTATAGGAGTCTAGATAATATCCACAAGATAGCTGGGTTTCCAAAATATCTAGGTAAAGATGTGTAATAATCACGTAAGCGGTTGTATGAAAATATACCTTGAAAAGGATGCTCTTAAAGTGATATTCTCTCATTACAGAGATGCTCATAAAGGTATTCGATTTTTTCAAATTAATTGTTTCACTTTTGAGAATAAACAGCGTTGGCTTTTGAGATAAGCAGTCCTAAGCATAGAGGTTAAAACAGCATACGGAATTAAGTTTCACTTATTAAGGTTCATCATCTTTTATCTTAGACACATGAGTTTTAATTTAAAATTTAATGCAAAATTCCTAAATTTGTCAAAGTTAGTTCCTAGAATTCGTTATTAGAGTTGGAGACAATTATTCTAGAAACTCATATTCATTAACAGCAATAGACTTACATTTTCAGAGACTGCTTTTGCATTTAGCAGTCTTTTACCTGCAGTGTCTATTCATCAGTTTAAGTCGGGAATAGAATGTAATAATTTGTACCGAGAAATTATAACATTTAATGTATTATGTTACCGGCAATCTGCATAATTCCGGTAGAAGGTGGTGGGTGGTGGGGGGTGGGAAGGGGTGGGGGATGTAGGTGTAAAATACATGTGGCGTTCCGGCATTGTATAAAATATTATGATTAATACTGCCCAAACTTAAAATCAATGTGTGTGGAATTGATGTAATTTTACCCCGACACGGACCGGTTAGGTTGGGGATATTTTTAGGGTTCCGCACCTCAAAAAGAAAAATTGGAACCCTTGTAGGATCACTTTGTTGTCCGTCTGTCTGTCTGTCAATACCCTTTATCTCGGGAACGCGTGGAGATATAGAGTTGAAATTAAAACCACATACTCAGGTCTGCGAATTTTTGAAGCTTTTAAATAATAAAGCTTCCGAGTTAACCTAAAAAAGATACGGTCGTTTATGTCATATAAAAGTGTATTTCGACACTCTCGTAACATTATGTAATGTACTTACAGGTCTAGCCTTCTAACCTAACAAGTCCGTGTTGGGGTATCTAAACATGATTTCACCTCCTTCCCTGCTCTCGTCTTTAAACACATTGCCGTCTAAGCATTCGGTATTGTATAGAATACGATTACCTATTCGAAGTATAAAATAAATAATATTACATACATTAACTACACGTTTTAGATTTTCTATACATTATCTAGGTATTGTATAAAAAACCGGATTATACAGATTGCCAGCAACACACACTCCTCTTACTCATTGTGTAATTTTCAACGATCGTAACTTCCTTCCGCTTTCAGCGGGGCATAATAATTATAACCTTTTTGGACTCGGTACAGATCTCTTTGACATAATGTTAGATGATTCTACTTGTTATTAAACGTTGTCATGAAGTACTACTACTACACGTTTTAGATTTTCTATACATTATCTAGGTATTGTATAAAAAACCGGATTATACAGATTGCCAGCAACACACACTCCTCTTACTCATTGTGTAATTTTCAACGATCGTAACATCCTTCCGCGTTCAGCAGGGCATAATAATTATAACTTTTTTGGACTCGGTACAGATCTCTTTGACATAATGTTAGATGATTCTACTTGTTATTAAACGTTGTCATGAAGTACTACTATGACATGACGGCCTAATATTCAAGGTCAGATGTATGTCACCTCCAGAGTTTGCAGATAATTGGAGTCGTATTTAACTAATAGAACAAAGCAAGAAGAGTCGTTTTTTAACAAATAGAGGTTTAGAAAAAGGCAAGAAGATGGATATACCTAAAAACTATTAGAGCCGGGTGCCTCAAGGACGCGTTTTAGGCCCAGTTCTATACTTGTTGTACACATGCCATGTGACATCCTAAAAATGGAAAACAACACTTTTGCGACCTTTGCTAATTGCACTGCTATGATGGCTGCTGTATCGAATCACAGAGAAGTAGTAGAACACTGCTATAAGTACCCTATTATTGTATATTTTTTTTTTTTGCTTTTCAACCTGTTTGTAAAAAGAGAATTTTTATTTTCTTGGAAATTTGACAAGTGAGAAGGCGATGACATCACGCGACAGCGATGACTCTGTCAAGTAAAGAGGGCAACCCATTGGCAACCAAAGATTTTATATATACGGGACAACACGCCATGAGTGGTGTGCGGACTTGGCTCTGTCGCTTTGAGCCGGATGCGACGGTCGTGTTTTCGGCATCATAATTTTGATTTATATCGTTGTAGCGGGTTTTTGATTGTTTGTCATTTTAAATTAATATAGGTTTTCTTTTTAAAAACTCAATCGCTTCTGATCTTTATAGATCAGAAATGGGATTCGTTTAAAGTCACGCGATTTAGTTTGTTCGCCATCTTTTAACTCTGTTAGTGTAGTTTAAAAAAAACACGCAACGTGTTATTATTTTCTTTTTGTTTTCATGTTTGGTTTGAGTTCTCATTACTAGTGAAGTAGTTTACGTAGCTTACAAGTCATGTCGAGTCGTGCTTCTAGGCGTAATTCTCGCAATAATGTTTAATCATATCCTTTACACGCTTTACGTTATCGCGTTCATAGACTATTAACACAGACTATATAGCTACTATAATCGCGTTCTTGGTACAGACTCGACGTAATGTTTCCACTTTATACATAACATTATATCGTGTTTCCTCGTTATGTATTTGTTATTGATTTTTTATTTTATTTATCTATCGTGTTAGAATTTTTTGGCACACAGATCCGTGCCGACGTCTTTGTCGACACTGTTATCGGCCCACGCTTAAAACGAGCGCCGTAGACTCGCCGCTTTTTGCGTTGTGGTCTCGGCATTGTGCTGAGCGTTCGGCCGTTTTGCTCGGAAGTGGCGCATTCTAGTCAGTATAATTTCTTAATAATTTTCGGCCTTTCGGCAAATAAATATTTTTCTTTCTTTCTTTCTTTCAATTACCGTGACAATTCGCGTAACCGTCGCGGTGTTCATAGCCAGCGTTGAAAAGCGTCGTCTAAGCTACAATCAAAGGTATTAGTTGAGGTTTTGACAGCGTATTTAAAACTTTAAACCGCGCCAGCTGTTTGTAATAATCCCGTTCGCACGTCAAACGCAAATCCTTCTGATGCACGTAAACTCAAGGAGTATGACCGATTACTTTGTTTTTCATGTGGAAACGTAGGTCACAAAGTGCTTGTCCTAAAAAGCCCTCAAAAACTGACACAGATTCAGACAAATCTTTATCAAAAATTGAACCGAACAGTTTAAATTTACAATCAACAAAATCTAATTCTAAATCCATAAATACTTTCACATTCTGCAAAAAGTTGAAACTTGTTTTCGATCGAGTTGATGCAAAATCAAAAACCAAAAATGCTTCAAGTGATGTAGATATATTTTTGCCGGTGTACAGAGACGGGGGGATTGCGTTGTCCGGTCAGACAACGCAATCCCCGCCGTTATTTAGAATGCGCCAGTTATTAAATTGATTCCGGTTCAGATATTTCATTATCTTTGATTCCGAGTTATTGCATTTTAGTTTAAATTCAATTCCTACCTACCGATCTGTTCGAGGTATTAGTAATCAAGAGAGAGTCCAGTTCCTACTAACTAACTACTATTATTAAATTTTCCGAATGATTGTTCGTCATAACCTCGGATTGTATTTAGGTAACTGTATTTACCCTAACTGTGGGCACACGGGCCACAAAAAAAAGCCGCTTCAAGCTTCTTTTTGAGACGGCCTTTTTGTGGTTTGTGCGCGGCGTTGCCCACACAAAAAAACGCTTGAAGCCGGTTCTAGCTTTTTTTTGTGGCGATGTTTTTTATATTAACGACGCCGCCTCGTGCCATTCGCCAATGCCAATGTTATCCTTATTCGTCAGTCAAGTGAATCTAATATGATACTGCACGCATGGCCACAAGCTGACGCGCGCTACCGTTATTTTTGTGGCAGCTTTTTTTTGAGGCCCGTGTGCGGGAGACACTAAATCCTAGCGGAGTCGCAGTCTGAATGAGCAGACTTGCTAGGCAAGGCCAGGTACGGCCGAGCTCAAATAAGACTGAACTATTTAATGCTGGAACATGAGGGTAGACGGGAGTTTTTGGCTATTTTATGGTAGGTATACAGATCGGTAGTATTCTTGCGCAAGTTTGAAAGTGATCAAAAACTACGCACATATTTTCAAATACACATTCCAGTATAGGTACTTGTGCAAGTCTAAATTTGCGCAAGTATACTGGAACATGTGTGGCTTATATTAGTAAATCCATGCAGGGCGCCCAGTCCCGTTATCACAGTTACGAAATCGAGACCATAGCAATCGTTCGCCCTTTACAACATTTTCATTGTTACTCAGTAAGGTGAACCGAGCGTACAAAGAAAATACTTGTTGCCACGTGTAACTCGCTGGTGGGTGTACACGTGCAGGATTTTCAGTTCACGCTTGAATATAGAAATGGTTACCTTATGACATTTTAAGGCCGCTACTATTTTCCAGATAAAAACAGATGCAGAGACTGCTCAAACGGCTGATTTTTAAACTCAAAGCTTAATAGAAAAGCTGAGAGACGGTCAATAGGGTAGTTTCCAGGGTCAAAATAACTAGGTACATTTTATTTAGTCCATATTTTAGATTATTAAAAATATTGGTCACGTATTTTTTCTTTTTTCGATTAAACAAAAAATAACAATGGGCTATATCTTTGTAATTTTTGGTTTAATTTACAAATAAAAAGATATTTTTGGATAATCTAAAAGACGGATTAATGACATTATTTACGGCAACTAGCCTATTATATAAAATAGCACAGTTTTTCATAGGGAACGAATTTTTGCATCACAAATAATTGCCAAGTGTTGAAGACTCTCGTCTTCTTTGTTACGTGAATTCCCTAAATAGGCAAGATGCCGCTGAATTAAAACGCGTATTTTCTAATAATGTTTCACAATTTGGTACCTCGTCGACAATCGTGTGTGACTGTGACAGAATGTTTGAAAGCGCTTCGTTTTAAAAGTGGGTTATGGAGTTGGGCTGTAACTTACATTTTGTCACGCCGAGAATGCACCGTGAAAACGGGCAAGTCGAGTTTTTTTGCAGGCCGGTCCTGTACCCCTAGCCAAATTGCTAATCTGCAATAGTTAACGCTAGTAGAAAGCTTCAAATGTACGGGAACGACGTCGTCTCAACGCTCAGTCATGTGGTCAGAACAAAAGAATTAGCGGCAAGGTCAACTCGAAGCGTTCGACGCAAGCGAAACGGTTGTAACTTGGCTAGGGGGGGGGGCTGAATATGTTGCGGATATATGTAAGCAAATAAAAAGGGTGCGCGTAGTCTGACTCGTTGACTAGTGGTCTAAGTTCCTTTGTGCCAATCGTTGCTCTGGACGACTCGCAGCACTACCGTCCTACAGCCTTTCTTACACTGAGGAGACAGAGAGCTTCTGAGCTACTTTTTGAAAATCAGAAGCGGCAAGACGCGTACGTAAACGAGCGTTGTCGTCAGCAGCGTACATTTGGCGTCGGTAATTTCGTGTTTAAGAGTAAACGTTCCATTAGTACCGGGAAGCTGGAGTCCGGAATGCGTGACCCGTACGTGGTACTACGAGCGCTACCACATGACCGATATGAGAGCAAACTGCTTGTTGGGAAGTATGGAAATGAGACGCAGACATATACATACAGATTAATTTCTTGTGATCTTCACGAAGACTGTTTTTAAAATGTTTATTGGGGTTTTTTAGTCTAATAGAAGCTATCAGTAACGATAAAACTCAATTTGGAAGTATTTGGATAACGTCGAAAATATCAAATGTTGGCGATCTTAGCCAAATTTTATTGTTTAAAATCATTGGCACCAGATTTAGCTATGCAACCTATTCGGAATGTCTTAACCTTTCAATTGTGATAATTAGAGACAATAGAACGACAATGGCGTTCGCTTGGGATTTAATTAATAGAACGCATTGTCTAGCACATAATATTTATCATAATCGAATCACAAATGAGTGAAGAGATTTCTTCTACGTAGGTATCTTAGATCATTAGAGACAAGCCGTAAACAAATTCGAAAGCAATCAACATGAGAAGAATCAAAGAGTCTAAAAATATTGAGTAATAAAAGTACAGAAACCTTCTAATATCCTATTAGAAAGCATTTCTGCGAACAACATTGATCAGCTATTACATATTTATAACGGTTAGTTCCATTTCTTAATAGCCGAAGCCTTGTAAAAGGGCAGCTAATTAATTACTGCTGTATACCGTACTGTATCCAAGAGCGTACCGCACGAAGGTCGAAGGTGCTGTTCGTAAGGACTAGCATTATCCCGCCATTTTTCATAGAGATCATAAGAGGCGACTAGGGGTCACACCACTTTGTTTGTTAATTAACACCAACAAATGCCATGCAATGCCAAATGATGAAACGCATGTTACTAAAAGGGTTATGAGTATACACGTGGATGGTAGGAGAGGGAGGGGGAAGCCAAAGGAAAGATGGATGGATTATGTGAAAAGTGATATGAAAGAAAAGGAAGTTTGTGATAGCATGGCGGGTGAAAAGATAGAATGGATGAAAAAACGTGTTGCGCCGACCCCAAATAACACAAGGGCAGGAAGATGATGACGATCCTAGCCGTGTTTGAACTTATTAGAATTGTCATGACAAGCACTTTGACTAAAAGGTACTATTGATTTGATCTGACTCTTGAGTGACTTCATTAAAAAGACTAAATAGAATCAAAATAACTTTAGTTTTGGAAGTCGGTGTTCAATAAGAAACAAACAATAACAAGAAAGTGAAGTTGGTTTTCTTTGTAAATAGATTTTTGTAAAAAAAAAACTTCTTCCTAGGTCGTTTTGTTTAGCCCAGATACATTTCTGCTCTCATAATGAAATTTGTCAACTCGTTATGAATTGGAAAGGAGTCACTTTGATAATTAGTTTGATCCAATTAAAATGTCTAACAAACCGTTAAACGTTTCAGTTTTGGGGCAGCCGTGAGACATAATGTTATTGTTAATTTTATTTCTTTATTTATATATACTAGCTTTGCCCGTGCGGCTTCGCTCCCGCTCTTCCCTACTCTACCTTACTATACCCAACTTTACCCTACTCTACCCTACTCTACCCTACTCTACCCTACTCTACCCTACTCTACCCTACTCTACCCTACTCTACCCTACTCTACCCTACTCTACCCTACTCTACCCTACTCTACCCTACTCTACCCTATTCTACCCTACTCTACCCTACTCTACCCTACTCTACCCTACTCTACCCTACTCTACCCTACTCTACCCTACTCTACCCTACTCTACCCTACTCTACCCTACTCTACCCTACTCTACCCTACTCTACCCTACTCTACCCTACTCTACCCTACTCTACCCTACTCTACCCTACTCTACCCTACTCTACCCTACTCTACCCTACCCTACTCTACCCTCTACTCTACCCTACTCTACCCTACCCTACCCTACTCTACCCTACTCTACCCTACTCTACCATACTCTACCCTACTCTACCCTACTCTACCCTACTCTACCCTACTCTACTTTTCTTTTTTTTCCATAAGAACCTTCTCCTCACAATAACAATCACAACAAAAAAAAAATCAGCCAAATCGGTCAAGCCGTTTTCATGCCAAGTCGTGATAACGGAAAACGGGGGTCATTTTTATATATATAGATAGATATATTTTATATATTTTATTACATCATCATCATCATATCAGCCGAAAGACGCCCACTGTTGGACATAGGCCTCCCCCAAGTGCCGTCACAATGAACGGTCCTGTGTCATGTGTCTCGCATCCATCGGATTCTCGCAACCCTTACCTTAGGTCATCGGCCCACCTTATAGGAGGCCTTCCAATGCTACGTCTTCCGGTACGTGATCGCTATTCTAGAACCTTTCGGCCCCAACGGCCATCCGTTTTGCGAGCAATGTACCCTGCCCATTGCCACTTAAGTTTGGCTATTTTTCGTGTTACGTCGGTAACCTTGGTTCCTCTGCTTATGTTTACTTTAAGTTAATAATTACTTTAGATCATAAATCATAGTGTGCCAAAAAACATTTTTTTTTTCTTTTTCAATAATTATGATGTTTGATCAGCTCATAACGGGATGTTTTAAAATTGTCTTATTACTGAACAAAAAGCGATACGATTATTTTCTTTTTCCACTTAAAAATCTTTTAGTGGTACCATAACTAAAACGTGTAAAATAAAAATATTTTACAAAAAAAAACCGACTTCAATGTAAAAAAACAAATAGGTATTTCTATAAAAGATAGTTTTGTCTCTTCGTTATTCACTTCCGAAACTTAAATTATTTTGTACTTTGCAGAATTTTTTTACATTGAAGTCGGTTGTATTTTTAGGTAGGTTTGTATAAGTTTTTTATTATACACTTTTTAGTTATGGTACCCACCGCTAAAAATACCTTTCAGCCAAACTGAAATACCTTATAGCCAGAGTGTATCTCATAACTATTCTAATAATTATTCCAAACACGGTTGGATAATATATTAATTTACCTTCCGGCTTCATCATCAGATAAATTCGATACATATTCCCTCCCCGTATTCATTCCGTCAGTCATCGACGACACGTGTAAACAAATCAATTGTACTTTTACGATAGTTCTGTTGTGATTCTATAAAGAGTTCTGTTCCATATTTTCGAAGTTCATGATCAGATCATATTTCTATGGGACCAACTTGAAAGCATAACCTTTCAAACAAAAAATATATTTTTAAAATAGGTAGGGTAATAACCTGTCACAGCAGTAGATAAAGTAGAAGAAAACGAATATAAAGATAACTTGTAAGTGCATTGTGTAGATTATAGCCTATTGCTAGAAAATGGCCTGCTCGCACTGCCCTGTGCGTTAATTATTTACAATTTCTGCTCTTAGGGGGGGAGATGTAATGAAATGACATTTCATTAATTCAAATTTGCCGCGCTTCGCGCGTTGTAGTTGTCAATGGAATTTATGTTCTGTGGAACGGGGTGACGTGTGATTGAATGGCAGATGATGTTTAGATTATTTTGCATATTTTATTGTTAAAAATTCTATTGTAAAGAGATAAAATAAAGGGATATAATTGAGGAGGCGATATTAGTAAACTTTAAATGTCGTTTCTTTGATTTTCAGAGAAACAATTTGTGGTTTATTTGGAAAATCCTCAATAACATATCTTATATAAATATAAAAAAAATACGTTCAGCCGAACATAGAACCTCCTTCTCGAAGTCGGTAATTTTTTTTCCTTACTGTTACTGTTTACTGTCCCCACTACTAAGCAAACGCTTTCCAGAATCTTTCCAGACATTCTTCTCTCGCGCCGTCTCGAACCGGTTCTCGTAATACGCGTCCAGATCATCTCGCCATCTCTTTATAGGGCGACCTTGATAGCGCTTTCCCTTTGCAGGAACCAACTGCTTGGCGACATTTGCCCAGCGGTCACTGCACGTTCAGCTGACGTGACCCGCTCAGTCCAATTTGAGCCTGGCAGCCTCTTTGCCCACGTCTATTATACCCGTTTTGTAGCGCAACGTGTTATTTCGAATTGGGTCTATTCTTTTTACTCCCACTCTGCGCTCCATAGCTCTTTGGCAAAAGCCAAGGCAAAACTTTTGCAATTCGCGGTTAATATAAATACTGAAAATTATAAACATACTTATGTACTTACACACAGTGAAAATAATGTGTTCACGTTTGGACAATACCTACATTACCTACTTATGTTTGCATAAAGAATAAAATAGTAATTACTTAGCAGAAATACATTGGATATTTGGATATATCATCATATCCATGTTTGTTGCTAAGTATTATTACTTACACGGTATGGATTTGGGTCGGACGGAACTCTTTTGCGTACGTAACAACGTAGGAAGGGTGGTTGATAGTGGTCGTTGGTATTATGATCTGAATTACTTACTATTATTATTATCTTATACTATACCTATTTATATAGGAATGTTATTATAGATTTGAATGAAAAAAAAAAGGAATGTTATATAAATTTAATAGATGGCGTTTGCGTCGAGTTAGATCGCGCTATGAGAATACTTTTTGGGAATAAAGAAAGGGGCGTGTTTATCTATAACCCATTTATTAAATACATCGAACACGGCGACATTGGTACCATTTCTAAGGTGTGTGCACACTGTCACGCGCGTAAGTGGAAGGGGAGATCTGGAACGTCTCGAATCGTATTTTAGATTAAGTAGTTTCTATAAATTGTTATTTCATTGTGTGTACTTACTCATGTGTCAAATAAACGTGTTTTCTTTCTTTCTTATCGTCTCGCGCATCACATTGTTTTCCCAGCCTCGGGCTCTTAAGATTTGACATCAGACATTTCAGACCTTCGATTTTGACGACCCCGTTATCGCTAGCATAAGCAACAGGACCCGCGTACGAAGTCGCGGGCAGAAATTGTAAACATTCCATCGAAAAAACAGTTTTATTACGCGACCATATGAGAAAAAATCGAGTTATATAAAACCCTTTGTTGTGACATTTTATTTTTGAATTGTTTTGGTACGGTCTACAAAAAAATTGCATAACCAAGGCTAATATTTAGAGTGCCCTGAATTCCAGGACGTGAACGCAAAAAATATCACGAATTTTCATTCAATTTTTACGGGAATTGGTCGCAGCCGAGGGGGAACGGACCTCCTCTCACACCAGCAGTCTAACTAACCCGACTATCGAAATATCGATGCTTGAATTCAAAAGCACCATAAGCTACATTTCTTTTTCTATTGAGCTGTGTGCGGTTTACTTTTAGAAACTGGGGCTTCTGGACTGATTGGAACAAAAATGATGTGTCGTTTTTGTTCCTATCAATCCACTGCTGTTCAATTGCACGTGCAGACTATAATAACTCATTGAAGGTCTTGAACGAGTTTTGGGGTATCTTATCCTGGATCCTGCTTTTTAAGGCCCCTTAAATCATATACAGTTGGTGTGGCTCTGGCAGCTTATGGAAGTTATGATAATAACTAATCCGTTCATCCGCTTGTAACCAACTAAACTTTCTGTGGAAGTCTTGTGACCTTGTTTTCCACCTCCTATCTCCTGGAATAACGCAAAAGTGGGTTTTTCAAGAAGCAAAGGTGTTGCGAAGATTGTCACTGAGTACCTGCCAGGTATCCCATCGTTTTTTGTGCCTAATTATTTGAAATTAATGTTTATAACTTTAAATATGAAAACTACCCAAACAAATATTTCATATTCGTTTAAATAAATACTATCTAACATATTCAATTTCATTTTACTTGCAAAACTGAAGTATTCTGAAAACTGATATTTGTTTCCGCGAAAAACTCATTATAACTTAATCCAAAACGAACGTATTGAAAAAAAAAAATTCTATTGGTTAAAAATATTGCTTTTGGTTATAAAATATTGTAATAACGGAGTAATTACACCATGTTACATTGTAATACATAAATGTATTTTAAATTCAATGTTTTTTGTTGTATTCCAAAACCTGGCACGTTTTTTATAAGTTGTATTTTAAACAGAGATATTTTTTGAAATGTGGCCCTTTTTTACAAACATTACGTGCTCTCACGGAGATTGCCGGGTCAAATGATCCAATGACAACCCCCGCTCTTAGGTGGAGCGGGAGATAGTGTCATAATCTTACTGAATAAAAACCCATCCCGTTCCTTCGTGCCTTCATACCGAGGCTTGAGCTTCTTTCGATAACCCTGGCCCCAGTAGGCATCGACCCGGCTGGGCCCCTGCTGTTGCTGACAAATCCTTAAGGCGCGCAGGAACAGTGCGCGCCGTTGACGACTTGGGCTCGGTACGGAAAGTTACAATTCGTCCGTTGCGCTTAGCTGCCCTAGGCATAGTGAATTGGCGTACCGTTGCTCTGCGCAAGCTGACGACGGTGTGTTGAGATTAAGTCGCTTCGGAACCTGTTTTTGTTTGCACGTGGAATTATGCACGATTAGATAGTCTTATTATTTTTATTTATTTATTTTTCTTAAATTTACGCTGAACATCTATTTATTTATTATTTACCACCCATAAACATAAACATAAACATGTAAATTATTTACCATACAACCAACACTAATAACTGATTACCTAAATATAAACCAATTTTTCAACCGTACACTCGAATTAAGGTTCAGTTGAAAACCAGCGTCAGGCAACTAGTAGTTGTCTGGCATTTTTGCTGAACTGGACCTATTTGGCACCACCGCGAGACACACATTGTTAGTTGTCTCTTTCTTTTATAAAATATTAGTGTCTACATGTTGTTACTACATTGTGTGTATCTACGAGTGCCAAATAAAATAGTTTTCTTTCTTTCTTTCTTTTACCAGACGGTCGGATAGCGAGTTACCCAAAGCTCCTCGTCGGCAAACCCGCGCCTACGGTGGTCGGAAATCGGGATCGGAATCCCGGTGGCGGCTGGAGTGCTGTGAGCGCCGCCATTGCCTAATGGGGTCGGCCTTATTTTTTGCTAGCATTACTGCTTCGCAGAAGCACTCCTCCTCGCTCCGGACCATGGCCTGTACCAAGGCACAGCGCGAGAGATCGCCGCCGCCGGTCGCCCTCACGAGGGCACGGCGATGCTTTGCCCAAGCGGGGTACACCTCTCCTGTGTGCTCCACCGTGTCCTCCGGCCGTTCCGCAAAGTGGCCACCCCCCGGGCTTCATTTCCGCACGAATTCGGTGCAGGAACCTCCCGAACTTGCCATGTCCGATGAGAACCTGCGTCATGCGGAAGGTGAGGACGCTGTGAGGTCTTCCCAGGCACATGGCAGCGTTGCTCAGAAGTTGGTCACCAAAATGTGTAAATGCAATAAGGGCAGCAAACTTATTGGACCAATAATAATGCGAAAATCAGTATTTTAAAACACCTACTCAAACTCACCTACCTAGGTGTTTTTTCGCATACCAGACTACAAAGGAGATGGCGGAACGACCTGGATGGCTTCCTTAAGAATTAGAACTAGAAAGCGAGGAACCGTGATCGTTGGGAGGTGTGGAGGGAGGCGTTTGCCCAGCAGTAGGACAATATGGGCTAACTATAATAATAATAACTTTAAGTGTGTCAATTTAAAAAATAAACGATATTTTATTCATATAAAACATAGGCATAGGTTTCTGTACAAAGTTATAAATGATGATAGACATATAAAAAGCATTTTCATGGACATCTTTAGTCTAACTAACCAAACAGCTAACAAAAAAATAGCAATCCTAAAAACGCTCCGTGTCGCATAAAATCGACAAACTGGTGACGCGTATCTGCTATTATGTAATTATGTTTATGAAATCATACAGAAAAGGCCTTTTAAGTCCTCTTAAGGTACTTACCTTAATTAAAAAGAAACCTATCAGGTTGAATAAGAGGTTTTAATCATGTCTCATTAAAAAATAATCCCCACAAATAAAAGATGTTACAGTACTTTTCCAAGAAGATTTGGGTGTACTATATCTATATATATAAAAATGACCCCCGTTTTTCGTTGTCACGACTTGGCATGAAAACGGCTTGACCGATTTGACTGTTTTTTTTTTTGTTGTGATTGTTATTGTGAGGAGAAGGTTCTTATGGAAAAAAAAAATGGGTAGTGTAGGGTAGAGTAGGGTAGAGTACGGTAGAGTAGGGTAGGGTAGGGTAGAGTTGGGTATAGTAGGGTGGAGTAGGGAAGAGCGGGAGCGAAGCCGCGCGGGCAAAGCTAGTAAGAAATAAAAATGAACGTATTTCTTCATATTTGAGTAGGTGTTTCAACTTTGATTGATTGAATGGTTTCGCGATCATTTTCTAATTTCTATACTTTGGGGCCGTTTGAGAATTACGTAAGCTGATTTTTTGTAAAGATTAACTCCCACCTCCCCCTTTTCAGCTTTTGCTGCTTTTTTGTAAGCACAGCTTTCTCCCCCTCCCCCCATGCTTACGTAAACATTGGTACTTGCAAGTATTTGTCAATGTGTTGGTTTCGTTATTAATTTATAAGAACTAAGGCTGGCTTTTACCTTGGACAGAGGATATAGCGTGGCAATGCCGCCAGTCTTTTGGGCACATTATCTGTCGACTGCGATGTGGAAGTTTTAGGTAGTTTCAATTAGCATAGGGTTTTATTATTTTTATTTTATTTTTTATTTCACTGTATATAGTTATTTAGTTAGTGTAATATTGTAGTTAAGTATTTTTTAAATGTAAATAAAAAGTAGATTTTGAGAACTAGTTGTAAGTCTACAAATAAGGAATATTCATCTAAACTCAATTTTCATCGTAGGTATAAAATTGTATTTGGCCCCAATTAAACATTTTATTGTTCATTAGAGTTGAGACCTTAACCTTTCAAATACCGTAATTAGAGATACAATATAAAGACAATGAGAGAGCGAACGACGGCGTTCGCTTGGGGTTTAATGAATTAGACAGAAGTTTGAATGAAGCTTGGTTATTGTGACTTGAATAATTTTCAGGTTTTGTTTTAATCTGGGTTCTCATCTATTGCCTTATATCTCTCTAGGGTAGAGCGCGACGGCAAATCAGACTTTTACTGACTAAAACAACAACTATGTTCCTTCATCTGGTCTCCCGCGAAGCGGTGAGCACGGCCGCCTGCCGCCATGGGTTTTATTGGCAGCAATTCTTGCACGCACAATTTGTTCCTATATGGACATGCAACGCCAGGGCGAAAATTTACTTCTTTACATTGTTATAGCGTTGGAAGGCCTCCTACAAGGTGGACCGATGACCTGGTGAAGGTTGCGGGAATCCGATGGATAGGAGACGCACAGGATCGATCATTAAGGTGACATTTGGGGGAGGCCTATGTCCAACAGTGGACGTCTATCGGCTGAAATGATGATGATTATGATGTTTGATACAGAACGGAAGAACTACGGCCACTAAGTGCTCATGAGAACTTAGGCGAGACCATTACACGGTCATGCAAGCGTCAATCAATTCCATCAATCATGAATGATGGTTTTTGTCATTCAGTACTAAAAACCGTCAATCATCGCATTAGACGGAAGGTTTTTCGTCAATCAGAGCTTTGAAAGTGGCAAAACGGACAGCAAAACCTACTGCATAATGTTCGCCACACGATAAGTAGGAGAGACCGGGTCAAAATTATATAGCTAAGGGTTTAGGGTTGTAAATCTTATATTTCAAAATACTAATTTATATTCTCAACAATTATAATTAGTCAGGCTCATAAGGAACACAATCAGTTGAAAATATTTGAAATAATTCAAATCTTAAACAATAAAAAGCTAAAATTATTAAACATCTTCTAATTACGGTTTTGCCCCGACACATGGGCAAAACCGTATATTATATAAGATATTTCCCTAAAGGATCAAAAAGTCGTTTTTCTATGTTCAAGACATGCTCAACCAGACTGAGTTCGTGGGAAGCCAAAAAAATCGGTTTAAATCGTCCCAAGCCTTTGCGTGTGGAACACTCCATGTCATTGTTCTGGCTAAATCATTTTACTCGATCTTGTAATGTTGATTTTGGCTTTTTCATGTTATGCTGATCCCATTCTTGTCTAGAAGTCGTCCTTTTATAATTAAACGACATTTTAACTGCACGTAAAATAAAAAAAATAAGTAAGTTTATATTCAATCATGCGGGTGAAAATCATATACCTAGTGGCCGATTTTGCCTCGTACGGTTTTGACCCAAGACTCAATGTTTCAATACTCACTACTACATACGTAAACCGATTTTAACTACTTAAATATTTGTTAATTACGAGTCAATTACACACACTGTAACATAGTTCATTGGACATTACCTGTTGTATACGTAAATTTCACTATTATTGATTGAATCTTCACAAAAATAAGATCAAGAAAGCCAAAAATCAATAAAATCGATTATTTTGGTAACGCGCATGCTTGCAGAGACAAGTTTTTGTTGACAAATAGCTCCTATTGGTCGACGCCACTGAGCAGTTGCCGAGCGGGAACTTTGAATTATTGACCAGAATAGAACTGCTATACTGTTTTACCCCGGTATACGGTTTTGTACAGGTCTCCCCTACTTTTTCTTCTCAACCTTTTTTTTTGATGGGCAAAAATCCAATGACAACCCCCGCTCTTGGGTGGTGCGGGAGATAGTATCAGACTCTTACTGACTAAAAACCCACCCTCAGTGCGTGCTGTCGACGTCTTGGGCTCGGTCTGGACAGTACTGGACTGTCGGACAGCGAGCTACCCATGGCTCGCCTTCTGCGAGCCCGCGTCTACGGTGGCCAGAAATTGGGATCAGAATCCCGGTGGCGTTTCTTATTAACCTAAAGATGTCTACCGCTGGACATACACCTGAGGTTGCCAGATCAGCATCAGAAATCTGTGCTCATCTCGAATGTGAATAGACGCAAACGTTAGATATACATAATATATTATTTTTCCAAATATAAATAACATGTTCAATCCTTATTTAATCTTCTTCGATTAGCCTCAATAAACTATGTCTACTGAGCAACTAACATTTAATCTAACCCACAGGATTCCTTGGATGACGGAAATAAATATGTATTTCGTAAACATGGGAAGACAAACTGCTTATAATATACTATCTCAGGTACACAGAACGGTGAAGAACGCCCGGAGGACACGGTGGAGCACACAGGCGAGGTGTGCCCTGCTTTGGCGGAGCCCTTCGCCGTGCCCTCATGGAAGCGATCGGCGGCGAAGACCTCTCGAGCCGGGCCTTGTTTCAGGCCATGGTCCGGAGCGAGGAAGAGTGGCAGGGGGCCGCCTCCTTCTGCGAATGGTAGAGCGACAGCGGTGCGATATTCACTAGCTTCAGAATATTTTACGGGACAAGCTCCGACCCTGGGCTCCCCCACTGACTCAGATTCTGTACATGAAATATTATTACATTTCAGAAACTTTAATGAAAATGGAATTGAAAGGTCAGGAATTTCAATAACATGAAACTGAGACTTTGTTTCAAAAGCATATGAACTTTATTCATTGTTGCAGTTTAAAACGAAATTCATATTTCAGGAAACTCCAAAAAAACTGAGATACAACAATGGAACCCAATTCTTTAATATTAAGCATACCTTCAATGTATTGAAAAATTTCGCAAACATCTACTTGTACAAGATATATATTATTCGGGCTCGCGGACGGCGAGCCATGGGTAGCTCGCTGTCCGACCGTCCGGTAACTGTCCGAACCGAGCCCAAGACGTCGATAGCGCGCCCTGTTCCCGCGCGCCTCTAGAAGTTGTCAGCAATAGCAGGGGCCCAGCAGAGGGTAAGCTTACTGAGGCCAGGGTTATCCAAAAGGGAGCTCGAGCCCCGGTATGAAAGTTAGAAGGAAGGGGGGGGGGTTAGTCAGTAAGAGTCTGACACTATCTCCCGCTCCACCCAAGAGCGGGGTTTGTCATTGGATGATATTTACCCGCCATAAAAATAAGTTACATAGAACGGAACATGACATAGTAATGAGCATAGCTTCAAATCATCAATCAAAATCAATCCACTTCATTCGTTACATTACCTCACAGCTTCAGTAATGTGGTCAAGCTAAAACAAAACCGATTTAAAATCATATAACTCTAATTAGCAATTGAGTTTTACGCCACCCCTTTAGCTGTAATCGGTAAAATGTATAATACAATCAGTGGGCCGAAGGAATAATAAATCAATCAACCCTATTGATTTATTCTTCCTTGGGCCCAATAAGTTTTATTCCACAAAGAAAAAAAACCTGGCCCCCCGTCCCAAACTACATGCTTTCTTCGTCCCAAAATATTATTTTAATTATTTTTATTCTCAATTCGTCCTATTTTATTTTCTCTGTACGGCCCATTTTTTTTTCTGTAGGCCAAATTTACTTTTTCATACAATCAGCAACAAAAACGTATTACCATTTCATGATTAAGAATTATATACTAGCTTCAGCCAGCGGCTTTACCTGTGTAATAGTAGAAAATATTTACCTTTGTGACTCAGTAATAAAAATAGCATTCCACGGGTAAAAGATTTTTTTAAATTGGTCTTGTAGTTTTTATTTTATTCATTAAGTACAAACAAAATAAATTTCTTTCTTCTTTATAATATTAGTACAGCGAGTACAGCAGAATAATTAACTACATTCTCCGTGAGGGACAATTTACTAGATACTTTTTGTTATAATAACCCTTGGCACTATATGAGAAAATGAAAGCAAGGGCTTTTTGCTTTCATTTAGTGCCAAAAAACAGTGATTTTCTGATTCTTCATTATCAACGTATATTTTTTTCATATGACAAACGAAAACATGAGAAACATTATTTATTGTTGCTGTTTTCCCTACTCTTTGATCTGGAATGGAATCTATTTAGATGAGTATCTATTTTTCTCAACAGATTCCAATGACGTCAGCTGTGGTGAAAAACGTAATTGATCTTTTATACCCAAAAAAGGTCAATTCCTTTTTTATGGCTTCCTTTGCTTGGTTGCTTGTATTGCCTAATTTGATTAATAGCATTATTTTCCTTAATCAGCGAAGTATTAGAAATTTAATTTACATTTTAAATATACTTAGCCAACTCGATCTATGATAATTACAGTAAAACCAAAATCTTACTAAAAACAAACTAAAATATAATGATTCTTTTTAGTTAGTTTAGAGTTTTTAGTTGGTGGATTTGTTCTTGCTCGTTGTCTATCGTTCTTTTAAGTGGGGACATTTATTGTAATGGACGGGAAACTACGGAACCCTACACTGAGCATGGCCCGACATGCTCTTGGCCGGTTTTAGAGGATGAAATAGCTGATAAGTTCTCATAATAACACAGGATTGTAAATGTCTTTGGAGTTTCTTGCACATTCTTCTCCATAGAGATCTACGCTTGGAATGTGCAATCAGCATCTTTTTTTTTAAATTGTAATTAATGTTATTGTTCCTATCTCATCTACAACAAAACACAAAATGAAATACTTTTTTGCAAAAACTCACACAGAAATGATAATCTGCAGAGAAACCACAAGAATTTGTCATCATCATCTGATGAAAGATTGATTTGATTGATCATCATCTGTCGGCTGAAATGAATCATCATTTCAGCCGACAGACGTCCACTGCTGGACATAGGCCTACCCTAAGTGTCGCACAATGATCGATCCTGATCCTTGCATCCATCGGTTTCCCGCAACCTTCACCAGGTCATCGGTCCACCTTGTAGGAGGCCTCCCGACGCTGCTCCCAGAATTTGTCAACATGCACTAATTTCACGACAAAGTTTTTGACAGTAGTTAAGGCGTAATAAGCGTTCCAGAAACCAGAAATTTCATTTCGCATGTAATTCGGAAAACTTCAGGTTGGGAGTGGCATTCCTAACCTGAAGTTTTCAGTAGTCATCCACCAACTTTTATAATAAGTCATTTGCAGCTCAGGCAGTACAGCTCTGGAATGCTTTGCCCGTGTCGGTAAGGCAAGCTCAAACACTCATAAACTTTCAAAAATGAGGTTACGGATCCAAAACTTTCATCCTGAACGTTAAATTGTCATCCAGTTCAGTATTTCTCTGCTTTTATAATTATATATATATATATATTCTATTGTTTGTAATATATGTAGTTTATGTATTATATATATGTAAATAGTTACACCATGAATTACCTGCGTATCTTTTTCTCCATCTCGGTCAAATCTATCCAAAGGTTGTCTGTAAAAGATAAGACCGCCCATTGTGACATCCTATTAATTTTAAGTTTATTGTGTAATTCTTTATTGTTGGTAAATAATAAAGAATTTATCTATTTAACTATTCTGTACTAAGATCTAACAACGCAGTCCACTAATTAGATGATCAAATCAAAGTAGCTGACCATGAACAATCGTGCTTTGAGGAACTCAACTGATAGGTACTTGACAATAGATTTGACAGCTGACATGTTCATCTTAATTATGATCGGTCTCTCAGAAACTCGGTGTGTAATACTACACTGCTCATCTGTCCGTCGCTATGCCATAATATCAACTGCCTTGCTATCACGGATCATGAGATAGGTGAACAATACACGGTTGGTCTTGCTATCAATTTTGCGGCTTACTGACGTTTCGGACACGTTATGTTCGGACACAGTGTCTGAATTTACACGATGACGTGACGATACGGACACCGGTAAAAAAGAATTTTAACGGTGTAGATAAAACAATATTCAATAAAAAAAAAATAACTAATTTACTTATATATATTTAACTACTTATATATATATTACTACTAATTTACTTATATATATTTCTTTATATATATATATAATCAGACAACCAAGGGAAACAATGATTCGGCATTATATACGTGAACATAAATAATGAGTCTAATTAACTTCTCAAAGATTAACTGATATAATTTTAATATAGTTTTGTGGACTAACTATACCCAGAGAGCATACAATGCTCTGCGTGTCCAATTTAACAATGCGTTCAGGGCGCTGTTGCGGCTTCCACGTTTTTGTAGCGCATCAGCAATGTTTGCTGAAGCGCGCACAGACAGCTTCGCAGCAATCTGGAGCAAGAAGACCGCTTCTTTTCTCAGTCGGTTGCGTGGAAGTCGCCACAGCGTCTTGAGTGCCATAGCTAGTAGACATGATTGTCCACTCATGTGGAAATTAGTACAGCGGACAAAGTCGCTGCTTACTATCACTTATTAGTTCTGACTTGTTTATATGATGGATCTCAGTTATCTGATTAAATAAATAAATTATTATTATTATTATTATAATCGCTTGACGAACAAAGTTTGAATAATACTCGCAGGGTAACAAATAAGACAGCCCAGAGCATACGTTGCAGAGTTTATGTAGGTAGTAGAAAATAACTAATTTTAATTACGCTGTTGTTATATTTTTAGAACAAAATAAGAATAATATGTAATAATAGCTAGCAGCCATTTTTAATAAATAATATTACAAATGCTTTAGCAGTCGAGTTATTAAAATTTGCTCAATACGAAGCGCAAAAGCGATAGTCAAAGTTTTGATTGACGAAAACCATCAGTCATGATTGATGGAATTGATATTGGATTGAATTTGGCTTGCATGATCGTGTAATGGTTGCCTTACACTTATAAGCCGTGATAGCTAGGCTGTTGAAATTTTCATGAATGACGTATTTCTGTAGCCGATATCGCAACAAACGCTAAAAACAGAATACAATATAATATCCCTTCGTGCGGGAGTCCAGCTCGCACTTGGCCGGTATTTAAAATTGAACTTAAGTAGGTACAAACTATCCGGGCTATTTATAGGATGGGTCCTCGCGAGTCCCTCAGAAATAAATTCAAAGAAATCGACATTCTCACTCTGCCTTCTCTTTATGTCTTAGAATGCATTTTGTATGTTCGTAAAAACTTAGGACTTTTTAAAATTAGAAGCGATATTCACAACAAAAATGCGCGTAGTAAGCACGAAATTGTATTACCCAAATGGAGATTAGTCAAGACCAGCAAGTCATTCCTAGTAAACAGCATACGCTTTTACAACAAGCTGCCAAAGGCGGTAACTGAACTTAGTGAGGAAAAATTCAAAACTCATATTAAGCGTGTCTTAACCAAAAAAGCATTTTACAAGGTTAAAGACTATGTCGAAGACACGCTTGTTTGGCAATGACTACCTCTGCACATGTGGCCCTCTGGTAAATCATCAATATTGTGTCTATTAACTGCTCCACCTTTGTTTTAATACACATATATTTATTTTTCCTTTAACGAATTGCTTTTGCAATATTTTTTATTTTTATTATTTAGACTTCAACTGCATTCAATTTGTTAGTAATTTATTTTGTTAACGGTTGTAATTATTTAAATTTTTCCTGCTTTTTTTATGGCCTCTTTTTGAAATGTGAATGTGAGAACACTGTATAATCCACAAACACTTAGATAACTTTCTATTACAACTTACTTTATTTTTATTTTATTATGATTAATTTTGTGCTTTTGTGTACAGTGTTGACTGGTCTACACTGTTCTTACATAAATCAATCAATATTATAATAAACACATTTTTTAAAAGAGTAACCATGGAGTTTCTTGCCGGTTCTTCTCCATAGGAAACGACCAATTTCGAACCGTGCACTAGCTTCTGACGTTTATAAGTGCCCTTGTAGGCCTATATGAAATAAAATATTTTGACTTTGACTTTGAAAAACTTTTAAAATAAAAATTAAAAAAATCAAATAAGTTACCTTAATTTTTTAGTCAACTGTACCTTTAAAGTACTTGCATTTCAGAACGAAACACAACTTTAATAGTGATAAAACAAGCAACGAATATTTTGGAAATTCGAACAAAATTTCAGGACGAACGAAGTATAAACCTTTCTATCTGATCTAAAACATACCGTCATAATCCCCATGAACAAATCTGAAAACAGAGACCATGCCTTCACATTATAAACAGCTAAAAAAATAACAAGAAACAAAAACCTTCGGGCGCCTTTGATTTAGAAAATTCGATTGAACAGCACAGGTAGTAGGCACATTTACCTCTTTTTTGCTGAAGGACATTACAGGGGTGTCAAAACCGTTTTAGTGTTCCTAGATCGGGCTGCCAGGGGCAAGTATGTGTGAGAGCTAAAGCATTAATATCCAAAACACCTTTGTTCACGTAGCTTTTAGGCGGTTATCACACTGACCCGCATCCCGCAGCGTAGTGCGTGAATGCGTGTCTTAATGTTGCTTGTAAGTTTCTCCGTTTGTATAGAAAACACGCACAATCCAACACACCGAAACTGCATCCACGCACCTACATGTGGAAAAACACGCACTAACAGTCACGTGCGTGGATGTGGAGCGGCACGCATGGTACGCCACACTGAGTCTCGTAGTATCGTGCGTAATTTTGTATGAAATGAGTGCGTGCCAGCGTGAATTTACAAAACGCACTTACGCGCGTGATGGCGTAAAATACTTGCACGATGATGCAGATGTGCACTCCCGTAAGTACGTGCGTAAGTGCGTTTCACGCGCTACGCTGCGTGGTGCGTGGCAGTGTGATAACCGCCTTTTAAGCAACATTATTGATTACTTTGTAAGTTAAGTTGTTTGTTGGTTAACTATAAACTATCAATAAGTGGTTGATTTCTGAACTTAACGAAATCCAAGATCACCTGTAAGGCCTCCGTACCGTAGACGCGGGCTTGCGGACGGCAAGCTACCGGTAGCTCGCTGTCTGACCGTCTGGTAACTATCCGAACCGTGCCCAAGACGTCGACGGCGCGAACTGTTCCCGCGCACCTTAAGGAGTTGTCAACGACAGGAGGGCCCAGATGGGTCGAAGCCTACTGGGGTCAGGGTTATCCGAAAGGCAGCTCGAACCCCGGTATGAAGGCTAGAAGGAACGGAGTGGGTTTTTAGTCAGTAAGAGTCTGACACTATCTCCCACTCCGCCCGCGAGCGGGGGTTGTCATTGGATGAATTTTGCCCACCATAATAAAAAAGCCTTCATTTTAGGATATACAAAAGAAAGTACTTGGTCGGGAACCAATTACTTTTTTTTGTATGTCCTAGAATTCCTGTTCATCTATACTAATATTATAAAGAGGTAAAATTTGTAAGTTTGTAAGTTTGTAAGTTTGTAAGTTTGTAAGTTTGTAAGTTTGTAAGTTTGTAAGTTTGTAAGTTTGTAAGTTTGTATGTAGGGGGTAATCTCTGGAACTAATAATCCAATTCTAAAATTTTTTTTACTGGCAGAAAGCTACATTATTCCTGAGTGCTATAGGCTATAAATTGTTTCTATAGCATGTATATTAACCGAGCTATCACAACTTTTGTCTAGCAAGTCGGAAAAAAATACCTCATAAAATAGAATTATTTGCGTGCGCTGCCTAAACAGTTGCTTAAAATTAAAAACAATGTATGGCTACCTGGTTCGTCTTAATTATTTCTACAAAAAAGTCCGCGGTACCATATCTCTATCTTTTATATTTCATTTTTTATACTTCTTTTATTGCATTAAAAATATTTTTTTTCGGCATACTTACGTTTGGTTGATTATTTGAGCAACAAAATATTAATTCTTATGACAATAAATTATTTCAGTATCACAAGAACATTATACAGATAAGATTTGCCATTTACAGCATAGCAATTGGTCATACAGTTTCGAAGATAATATAAAATTACTAAAACGCAAAATGCCCCTAGCGTAACTTTCATTGTGCAGACGTTTTACCTATTTTTTTTTTATTTTTTTTTTTATGGTAGGCAAAAATCATCTTATGACAACCCCCGCCCTTGGGTGGAGCGGGAGATAGTGTCAGACTCTTACTGACTAAAAACCCACCCCGTTCCTTCTAGCCTTCAAACCAGGGCACGAGTTCCCTTTCCGGTAACCCTGGACCCGGTAGGCTTCGACCCAGCTGGGCCTCTGCTGTTGCTGACAACTTCTTGAGGCGCGCGGGAAAAGTGCGCGCCGTCGACTTCTTGGGCTCGGTCCATTACCGGACGATCGGACAGCAAGCTACCCATGGCTCGCCGTCCTTGAGCCCGCGTCTACGGTGGCCGGAAATCGGGATCGGAATCCCGGCGGCGGCGGCGGGGGCGCCGTTGCCTGATGCGGTCTGCCTCCTCCTTTGCTAGCATTACTGCTTCGCAGAAGGAGGCGACCGCCTGCCATTCCTCCTCGCTAACGACCATGGCCTCAACCAGAGCCCGGCGCGAGAGGTCTCCGCCGCCGATCGCCCCCACGAGGGCACGGCGATGCTCTGCCCAGGCAGGGCACACCTCAACTGTGTGTTCCACCGTGTCTTCCGGGCGTTTCGCACAGTGGCGACACTCGGGCGTCTCTTCCGCTTTAATTCGGTGCAGGAACCTCCCGAACTTGCCATGTCCGGTGAGGACCTGTGTCATGGGGAAGGTAAGGACGCCGTGAGGCCTTTCCAGCCACGCCTCAAAGAGGGGACTTACCGCCGTAATTGTGGCGTGCCCAACGTTTTACCTATTTGCCCATAGATGGCGTTCTGCAATTACGTAATTTTTCTGAATCGCGGTGTTAAGACTTATGACCCTCTCGAATTATTATGCCCACGTTGTTAGTTGGAGTTCTTCTGTCAGTTGTTTATTGGTTTCGGTTGTTTCGTTCGTATGGTTGTTGTTGTTGATAGATATCTAGACCTCATAATCGTAAATATCGTAATTTCGTTGTACGTTTGTTTTGTATGTCCGTAGTTTCGTACTTCGTTCTATCGTAATAATCGATACGAGTTATTCGATATTACGATTGTTTTGTTTTGTAAAGGCAGACGGTGTTCGAGTCGCTCTCCCTTTGTTCATAATTGTTTTCAAGTCTGTGCGTAGTTTGTTGAGAGCATGTCTAAAAGGAAATCTCAACTGTCCCGGCAGACATCACAGACAAGAGCCGCTCGAGTACGCCGTACGGAAGAATCTGCCCCTGAAAATGAGCAGCGCCTCTCGAGAAATAGAGAATATATTTCGCAAGCACGCGCTAGAGAATCTAGCTTCGAGCGCTCACAGCGCCTCGCTAGCCAAAATGTGAGGACGTCGCGGGCCCGTGCTCGAGAAACTAGCGCTGAACGTGCGCACCGTCTATCTGAGTTAAGGCAGCATGTCTCTGAGACAAGGGATAGGGAGACTAGCGCTAAGCGCTCGCAGCGGCTTTTTAGGCAAAATGTCATAACATCGCAGGCCCGTGCTCGGGAATCTAGCGCTGAACGTGCGCAGCGTCTATCTCATTTAAGGCAGCATGTCTCTGAGACAAGGGATAGGGAGACTAGCGCTGAGCGCTCGCAGCGGCTCGCTAGGCAAAATGCCATAACATCACAGGCCCGTGCTCAGGAATCTAGCGCTGAACGTGCGCATCGTCTAATCGAGTGTAATCTTATTTTAAAACAAGAAATTTTCCGCGGACGAAGTCGCGGGCAGAAGCTAGTAGTTTATATAGCACTTAACCACCCCAGCTGCGTCAGTAAGAAAGGGGTAAGTGAATTTTTTTTTTAGAAAAACTTTTACAGACAGAGCTTACAGGTTAGCTGACCTCCGCTTTGTAATCCATTGTTTTATAAATTTTTGTGTTTTTGCTTTCCTATTTATGAATTCTATTGTACATTCCCGTATTCACGTCCCTAGCTCTTCAATTAAAAAATGGAACAAACAAGGCATTAGGTCCGCCTTTGAGTTCAAAGCTGGACTTAATGCCTTGTTTACCCACACACACGAACATAGAATGTTCGAGTGCATTAAGTTTAATTAGTAAAATATGTCAATAAAGCTAACAGCGTTATTGAAACCACGCACACACGGTGCAAAAATGCGAAAAATGTGTATTGTGATAGTACTGCCGATAATCCATTTCCAAAATATTCAATTTCCAAATGGTATGTGAAAATATTCGTTTCACATACCAACATAGACATGTAGGTATGTGAAATGAATATTTTGGAAGGAATTTTAGGCTCGTCACAGTGTGGTGACAGGACAGAATGGATAAAAAAAACGTGTTGCGCCGACCACAAATGAAACGGGACATGGGCAGGAAGATAATGATGATACTGATGATGGTACATGTCTACATACAATGCATACGTATCTAATAAAACGTCAGAAGCTAAGGCCAGGTGGTTTTTTTATGTGTTTTAGACATGCTACTCCCTGCTCTGAGCAGAGTCGTTAAATTATCAATGTTTCATTTTGTATCAGTTTCAGTTTGCCCTAGAGTCAGGGTCGCTGCCCCAGTTCCTAACAACAGGGATAACCCACCTGCTCCATAAATCAGGTACTGTGGAGCCTAAAAATTATAGACTGATCACATGTTTGCCGACGGTCTATAAAGTTCTTACATCCTGAGAAGTAAAATTAATAGTCATATTGATGCAAATTTGAATTTGATGTAGGAACGGGACCCACGGTACTAAGGAGCTGCTCCTCATAGATATTACCATTAGTCAATAATTTCGACGTTCCCGAAAGGATCTAGCGACGTGGATAGATTATAAGAAGGTATATGACTCTGTTCCTCATACATGGCTCATGAGGGTGCTGGAATTGTATAAAATTGATACAACAATCAGACAGCCCTGGATAGGCGGGTCCGTACACTGCTGACTGCATACCAAATGCATCACCCACGATTGTCGGTGATGAGATTGTATCCCGCGGAAATGTGCGGGTCGAGGTTTATGCTAAGACCTTACACAACCGCGAGGTATGCAGTCTCAGGGAATATTTCCTAGCTGCCGACGTGAGTATGCATCAAGATGTAGTGGCGGTGGACAAGGGACTCACCCCGCTCGCCCTGGCTAACGAGAACTGGCTCAAACCGATAGCGCTTGACACTAATGATCGCAGGGAAGTATGGTAGAGCAAAGAGCTTCACGGACGCTTTTTCCAGGCCCTTCATGGGCCCGATCTAGATGTAGAGTCCGTAGCCTGGCTGCGTTTTGGTGACCTATTTGGGGAAACCGAAGGTTTTGTCTGTGCAATTATGAACGAAGTTATCATGACGAATAACCACCTGAGATTTATCGTGAATCACGGCATGGTTGACATCTGTCGGGCATGTCACCGCCCGGGAGAATCCATTCGTCACATTATCTCTGGTTGTTCTCGTCTAGCTAATGGAGAGTACTTGTATAGGCACAACCTTGTAGCCAGGATTATCCATCAGCAACTTGCTCTGAAAAACTCTCTTGTGGAATCGGAAGTGCCAAACTAGAGGTATGCGCCTTACCCAGTTCTTGATTATGGTCATATCACTTTGTACTGGGATCGGCCCATCATCACTGACAGTACTATTGTAGCCAATAAGCCTGATATAGTGGTGGTGGACCGATGCAAGAGGCGTGCAATAATTGTTGACATATCTGTTCCTCATGACGAGAACCTCGTGAAAACCGAGAAAGATAAACAAATCAAGTATATTGACTTGGCTCGCGAGGTTGTCGACATGTGGGAACTGGATTCAGCGATCATTGTACCGATAGTTGTTTTAGCTATTGACTTAATAGCCAAGAGCCTTGACCAATACCTTTAGAGGCTCTCTTTAGGCGGCTGGATCAAGGGCTTGATTCAGAAAGAGGTATTACTGGACACGGCTCGCATAGTCAGGAAGTTCTTTTCTCTGGAGCTGTCTGCCGGTAGCTTGGACCCTGGTCCCAATACCGGTGGGCTATTATTTTTTATATATTTTTTAAATGTTTTTAATTTTTTTATTGAATATTTAAAAATATAATTTATATGTATACTAGTTTTTGCCCGCACGGCTTCGCTCCCGCTCTTTCCTACTCTTCCCTACCAAACTTCACATAAACCATCTACTAAATAGTCCGAACAAAGCCTAAAAGTTTGGTTTGGATAGGTGAGCCCGTTCTTGAGTTATAAAATAATAACGAAAAGTGGCATTGATTTTTATATATATAGATACTTATGAAAAAAACGAAATAATAATAATTCTACAACTATCACACAACGCCGTCTAGTCCTAAGCTAAGCAGAGAATAGAATAGAATAAAATAAACTTTATTGTACACCAAAAAGTAACACAGCTTACATTAAAATAGGGAAGAGTAAAAGAGTAAAATAGGGTTGGTGGAAGAAATTAAATTACTTAGATTCAAGATAATATTACAGTAAAAGAAAATGGTTTTTAACTAAATTTTTAAAAGAAACTAGTGACTGGGCTTACCTAATAGGTAATGGCAACGCATTCCACAAACGCACCGCCTGGATCGCAAACGACTTGTCGCAAAATTTTGTAGAATGAGAGGGCATTAAAAGGGTCAAATTCTCCGATGATTTCAAGTGTCTAGAATGTGTGTCATGAATGAACTTAAAACGTTATTTGAGATAAGAGGTGGTTGTACGAATAAACAGGACACTGAAAAGCAATGATAAAATATGAACATTCCGACGAAGGCGGATTGGCAGCCACTTGAGCTTAATAAGAAATTCAGAAATACATTCAGTCAAAAAAGTATCGGGAATGGATGATTTGTTTATGGTTCCAAATTCAAATTTTTGTTTTTTTGTAGTTTTTAGATTGGCACTGTTTTCCATTTTGGCGCGGAGTTTGAGTTGCATCTGTTATTTATATTAAATACAGTGCTGGTTTTAGTAATATCATATATAATGTGTATTGCGAATTTCATAATGGACAAAAATATCGAACAAAGAGTTTGTCTTAAATTTTGCATCGCCAATGGAATTTCGTGTTCGGAGTCACTGAAAATGTTACAGAAGGCTTACGGTGAATCGACTTTATCAAAAACTCGTGCTTATGAGTGGTTCAAAGCGTTCAAAAGCGGTCGAGATGTGATGGAAGATTTGCCTCGCTCTGGTAGGCCGTCAACGTCTGCAACTGAAGTTAACATCGCAAAAGTGAAGGAAATAGTGACTGAAAATCCCCATTCAACTCTGAGAGAGATAGTCGCCGAACTTTCTGTATCTCACGAGTCGATCCGTACCATTTTAACTAATCATTTGGGTATGAAACATGTTGCTGCTCGGCTAGTCCCAAAAGATCTGAATTTTCTCCAAAAACTCAATCGCATGAAAGTCGCTGAGGACATGCTAGAACGAGTCAGTTCGGACCCAACATTCATGAAACGCATTGTTACTGGTGACGAGACGTGGGTTTACGAGTTTGACATGCAAACTAGTCAACAAGCTTCGGAGTGGCGCCTTCCAACTGATCCGAAACTGAAAAAACCACGCCAAAGTCGATCAAAAGTCAAAGTCATGTTGACTGTTTTCTTTGACTATCGCGGTGTTGTGCACTCTGAATTCTTACCAGAAGGTCTAACGGTAAATAAAAACGAGAGCAAATTCGACGAAAAAGGCCAGATTTGTGGAAAGAAAATTCTTGGATTTTGCACCACGACAATGCGCCTTCGCACAAGGCTATCATTGTGAACGAATTTTTGACCAAACACTCAACAAATACCATCCAGCAACCACCATCTATCTCTATCTATCTATAGCAGCCTCTTCATATCCAATTTTGGACGTAGGCCTCTTCCAATCTTCTCCACTCCTGACGGTCTTGGGCAATCGACATCCAATCCCGTCCAGCGTGTCGAACAATGTCGTCCTTCCATCTCTTAGGTGGTTTCCCTGGCGGTCTCTTATGGGCACGTGGTCTCCACTCGAGCAGTCGCCGCGTCCATCTGCCTCTATCCATTCGAGCAATGTGTCCCGCCCATTTCCATTTTCTTTCTGCCATAACCTTAACCACATCTCTAAGCTTGGTCTTAGATCTAATCCAAGTGTTTCGCTTTCGATCGCGTAGGGAAACCACCATATTCACCAGATATGGCTCCTGCTGACTTTTTTCTTTTTCCTAAACTCAAATTACCACTTCGTGGCACCCGTTTTCAATCGATAGAAGACCTAAAGGAGAATTCGCGGCGAGAACTGAACTCAATTCAGGAAGCAGCGTTTAAAAAATGTTTTGATGAATGGATTATTCGTTGGCGCAAGTGTATCGTTTCTAAAGGAGCATACTTTGAAGGTGATAAAATAAATTTGGATGAGTAACAGACATTTTGTGTATTATTGATCTTTTCCCGGTACTTTCTTGACAGAGTAGTATAATCATATTTGCGCAATCCAAATATGAATCTAATACAGAAGTTTTGAAGTCGCTCAAGCTTATTTAGCTGCACTTTGGTTAGATCCAGATAACTGACATCGGTATAACCAAGGATTGGGAAAAGGAGGGATTGGGCGAGCGCAGTTTTGGTAGCAGTTGGAAGAAAATTGCGCAGCCTTCATAAAGACCCCGCAGACGCAAACAACTTGCGGCTAACTTTCTGCACCTGAGGACCCCACGAAATTCTTTATCAATAAGAATACCCAGGTCCTTCACTGAGTCACTGAAATCGTTGAGCCGTCAAAAACAATTGGTGGTAGTCGCGTCCAGTCTATTCTTGACCGCAACCTAGGGCTGCCGACAACAATGACTTGTGTCTTCAAAGGATTGACCTTCAGACCATGGCCCACACTCCACTCAGATATACGAGCTAGGTCTTTGTTAACCATGTTAACTGCCTCGGATAGTTCATCTAATGGAGCTTGCGAATATATTTGAAGATCGTCAACGTAAAGGTAGGATGAGAGAAGTTCATTGGGAATTGAGTTTATAAATATAGCGAAAAGAAGAGGAAGAACGCCCCCCTGCGGTACGCCAGCAGAAGTATTGCACCACGATGAAGACGAACCTTCAATGCAAATAAGTTGCCGACGGCCATACAGGTAATTACGAAACCAATCAATTGCCGTCGGAGATATGTTAAGAGAGCTTAATATGCCAAATAAGATATCAAAATATCGACGGTATTAAAAGCGTTGCTAAAGTCTAACAAGGCAAGGACGGTCAGATTTCCGTTTCCCATACCAAGTCTAATATCGTCAGTAATACTAACGAGAGATGTAGTGGTGCTATGACCTGGAAGAAACCCGGATTGGAAAGGAATTAATGTTAAGGGTACTAGACAACTGATAAACAAACTTATATATTTCTAAATACGTATGTATTTAAAAATATATAAGTTTCTTTATATTATAGATTAATTACACCCAGACACAGAACAAATGATAATGTTCATCACATAAACATTTGTCTTGTGTAGGAATTGAACCCACATCCTACGGCATCGCAGTCAAGGCCACTAACCACTAGACCAACAGGCCAGTTAAAGGGCAATGGAAAGGGCTATGCTCGGAGTTTCCTTGCGTGATCGAATCAGAAATGAAAATATCCGCAGGAGAACCCAAGGCTGCCGACATAGCACGAAGAATCGCCAAACTTAAGTGGCAATGAGCAGGGCATATTGCTCGCAGAACAGATGGCCGTTGGGGCCGAAAGGTTCTGGAGTAGCGTCCACGTACTGGAAGACGCAGCGTCGAAAGGCGTTTTTTTTTTTGTCGACGTGGAAAATCATCTTTGACAAAACCCGCTCTTGGGTGGAGCGGGAGATAGTGTCAGACTCTTACTGACTAAAAACCCCGCGCCGTTCCTTCTAGCCTTCATACCGGGGCACGAGCTCCCTTTCGGACAACCCTGTCCCCAGTAGGCTTCGACCCAGCTGGGCCCCTCCTGCTGCTGACAACTCCTTGAGGCGCGCGGGAACAGTGCGCGCCGTCGACGTCTTGGACTCGGTCCATTACCGGACGATCGGACAGCGAGCTACCCATGGCTCGTCGTCCGCGAGCCCGCGTCTACGGTGGCCGAAATCGGGATCGGAATCCCGGCGGCGGCGGCGAGGGCGCCGTTGCCTGTAGCGGTCGGCCTCCTCCTTTGCAAGCATTACTGCTTCGCAGAAGGAGGCGACCGCCTGCCATTCCTCCTCGCTCCGAACCATGGCCTCGACCAGGGCCCGGCGTGAGAGGTCTCCGCCGCCGATCGCCCCCACGAGGGTACGGCGATGCTCCGCCCAGGCAGGGCACACCTCGACGGTGTGCTCCACTGTGTCCTCCGGGCGTCGCGCACAGTGGCGACACCAAGGCGTCTCTACCACTTGAATCCGATGCACGAACCTCCCGAACTTGCCATGTCCGGTGAGGACCTGCGTCATGCGGAAGGTAAGGACGCCGTGAGGTCTTTCCAGCCACGCCTCAAAGCGTCGAAAGGCCTCCGACGTGAAGGTGGACCGATGACCTGGTGAAGGTTGCGGGAATTCGATGGATGCGGAAGGCACAGGATCGATCATTCTGGCGACGCTTGATGAAATGATGATGATGATACTAGCGACCCATCCCAACTTTGCACAGATGTTAGAAATATTCTAAATTTTCGACTTTTCTCTACTATCATATGTGTACCTACACGTAAACCTTCCTTATGAATCATACTCGTACTTTCATTGAATATTTGTTGTTCAATCGTTTACCGCTTTTGGTTCTCCACTTGGTTAAGAGCATGGAGCGCTAATACGTAAAACAAACTCGCAGTCGACAGAAGTACCTACTTTTGTCTACTGGTGAAATTGCATGAAAATCCGTTCAGTTGTTTTTGAGTTTATCGCGGTCATACAGTCAGAAATGCGGGAGGCATTTGTTTTATAATATGAAAGAATTATTTTTTATTTGAAATAATAATTATTATTTATTTGATATTAGGTATGTAAAATACCTAAATCAACCTTAATTATATTTTTTTATAAACGATATTTTTGTTGGTATTAAATAAACTCGAAAACTACCAATTTGAAAAATCTTTTCATTGGGAGGATGCTACTTTATCACCGAGTGACATAGGTATGTATTTTCTACTTTTACGCGCATGAAGCCGCCCATAGAGCTAATCCTTACTAATATTATAAAAGCGAAAGTGAGTTTGTTTGTTACGTCTTCACGCCTAAATGGCAAAACTGATTTTGATGAAACTCGGTACACAGACAGACCACGTCTTGGAATAGGACATAGGAGACTTTTTATCCCGGAAGTATGTTCCCTTGGGATAAATTTTTCTATCACGCGGGCGAAGCCGCTGGGAGCAGCTAGTAATCAAATAATTAATTACAAGTAACTATTCTTTCAAAAAGAATGCTACGACTCGAATCGTAATCGATTGTCCATCACTTTGTTATTATCTTCATTGAAACCAAAATACTCTACGTATCGCTTGTTGCACGTGTATTTACTTCCAAATCCCATAAGTCTTCTAATCTTGGAATCTGGGGCGAGAGGTTCAAGGTTGAATCAGTCGTTGATCATTCTGTTAATTTCGACTTTATTACCACCGATCTACATTTAGTAATTTAAGTATCGAATTTATTATTTAAATTTAAATACAAAATTCGACTGTAATATACAAAACTCGCGCTATTTTCCCATGCGGGTCGGCAGAAACTTAAACGTCACATACTATATTCTTTTTGCTTCGTCTACGTTCAAAAATCTGGTCATACACATATGCTGGTTGTTGGTTCTACCAAACTTACTTTTCTGAAGAACATCACTAATAAGGCATGTCCTTACAAGGCGCCTCGGCCGGACTTTGCATTCATCCTCTCAACGTTATACAACATAATAACAATACACTCTACAATAACAACCAAATCTTTTTATATAACGTTGTCATGAAACATTGTTTTTCTATGCTTGTCTAACGGATAAAATCTGTTAGAGTAATTTTTCTTTTTCTAAAACCTGATATTTCGCTAAATAATACGTTACGCAACAGGTTTCATCAATATGTTTTCAAAAGACCGGTGTCCAGTATAAATCGCAACGCACTGTCCAAATTAACAAAAAAGGCAAAAACAGAAAAAAAAAATCGCTCCACAACATATAAAAAAAAACCACAAAATTCCAACTAAAGAAAAAACACGAAGAAAAAAACGCCGGAAACCATAATTATCAAAGATTATATTAAAAAAGATCATACCTGAAAAGCGCTTGAAGACAGGTGACTGCGAACCCACTCGAATGTCGTTCGACGTCGGACTTTCTCACCTTACGGCGAGGGAGAACGCGCGGGCCTTAAGTAAATATAAGGTTAGAAAGTGATTTTAGGGGTGTTTGGAGCACTGATAAATAAAGCGACTGCTTCGCGCCGCGGACTTTGAAAGAATGAGTTTATGGAGGCTGGCTTTGGCGAGTCTGACTGCTGTGTATGACGTGCTGAAGCTTAGCATAAACATGGACACGGCAAACTCAATTTGAAATGCGTAAAGTTGTAGGTTCGATTCCGGCGGTAGACTAAAAGTAATGATAGTTCGTTTTATAGCGTAGTAGCGTGGGTGAGAACAGGAATTTTACCTCCCACCACCCCCACCCACTTTTGAGTTTTAGTTTTTTTTTTTTTTATTGCATAGCATAGCTTTGCGTAATCAACTAGAAAATGCAATATAGACTGTAGGGTTTCCCATGTAGTCTTTGTTACACTCGAAAAGTTGAAATTGCAATATTGCAATTTCAGTTCTTTGTAAAAGTACCTACTAGGTTTTAAGCCATCAGATGGGGCTAGAAGTGGGTCGGTGATATCGGTTTCCACGGATTGTCTTCAATTGTTTATTCCTAGGATACTCGTATACTGATTTCCACAGGGATCCAATATAACAGATTTAAAAAAAAAAATATTATTAAAAACAGTTTATACGTGTAGTAGAGGGGGTATACATCGAAGTGATCTGACGATGAAGCCGAAAGGTAGATATTATACTATATAACTGTAAAAAATTAATGTTACCTAACCCGGTTTTTTGTTTACCTACTGTAGGTATTTTGTTATTTTCAATATTATTGTAATCAACCTAGGCTGCATTGTTAGGAAATCTTTTACTAAAAGTCTTTCCACGCACAATTTCAAAAGCTTTTGTTTTTTTTTTTTAATTTATTTATTTATTGCCAATTTACACTTACAGTTAAACACCACACATATAAATTATAGGCACACATTAATAGCAGTAAAACAAAACAAAATAATTAAAAAAAAAAATAACATAATAAATAATGAAAAAAACAATGTAAAAAGTAATAATAATAATGAAAACAATGTCAATAATAAAAATAATAATAATGAAAGTAATGTAAAAATAATAATGAAAATAATTCAATTAGGCGTAAGTAGGCAGAAGAAAAAACCGCATCCATTTTTTCGGTATTCTTTGTAGACTATGCCCTTAACGCCCCCTTACCCTTCCCTGCCCTGTACCGGATAACCGAAAATTATTGGATACTTAGAGCTTTTGTACTTGAATCAGTTTGTTTTCTCATACTAAAGTTACTTTCATGATGCAAACAGAGTGATTAATTGTTGTTGGGAGGCTCTAAAGTTATTTAAATAAACAATCAAGTTGATTTTTTAAATCACACAAATACAACATACATAACATAAGCGACACAAGGTTATGGCAACCAGAAAAGTAATCATATTTTTTTGCTGTACTACCCTCATCTTTCACACATCAAACCATAAAAGTGCTGTGACAGGTCTAATATATTTTAAGTGTTTCATAATTACGTTACAATTAATCTAAAGTACACAAGTTTCACAATAAATTATCAGAATGTTACAAATTAACAAGTTTTTTTAATTATATATAGTAGGTTAAGTTAAACAGACGTTTAATGTATAAAAATATGGCAATTGATCAAATCAGATATCGAAAGAGTCCATCAAATAAATTTTGTACGTGTGCGGATGTACATATACTGATAGTTCTAGAAAAAAATATGTAAGACCTAAAAATAGCTTAGGGTTCCTATTTTAAATTTAAGATCTTGAAAAGTCGCGGACACCTCAAATGTGTTAAATTTTTAGTTACATGCGACTTCAGAAGTGGATGAAAGGTAAACAATTTAAAATACCTTTTGCTGTTCCTGTGTATTAGCGAGAGCCTTCCAATCATGTAAAAGATTGCTATTTTTGCACAATAAATTATCTCTGGGTAAGCCAAAATAAAATAAACATGAAATTATTATTGGAATTGGCAATGGAAATCATGCTGAAAGAAGTTTATAAAGGTCCACAAAAAAAGAAAATTGGCTACTAGGATGAATTAGAATAGGATATAATAAACTTTATTGTACATCAAAAAGTAACATAGCATAGTGTGGTGTAGTATGTATGTACATATTATTTCAATGTGTGTAACCAAACATATAACTCGTGTCTTAATAATAAAGGACAGTCTTGTACCGTATCTTGTGATGTTTCATCCAATCTGACCTTACATGGCGACCCTGCCACTAAACAGGGCTTGAATCATGTGCGCGATCAGTGTAGACTTCGCTCTGCGTGGCAACTGTTTAAGTGAGAGATACGTTAAAAGTGACTTTCAATCATGTGTAACTCAAAAGTAACTAACGAAGAGGTATTTCTCAATCAAAATAGCGCCGCTAAAAACACCGTGACGTTGGAGGAATTTGTTTTTGAATTTTTGAATTTGTCGGCCATAAGTATCGTGTTAACAATCATTAATAAATAAATAATAATAAAAAAAAATAAAAAAATCATAGCACAAAAAAAAAATTGAAAAAAAAGAAATAAAGTCATAGAACAAAAGTTGGTGTTTATAATGTTCTCAATTAGCACCTAAGAGGTTGCTAGTGTTTTACAGATAACTCTGTATATTAAAACAAAGAAAGAGTTCATAGACATAATAGTACTGAGTAACCAGGGGCCACAAGTGCAGAGATAGTCATTGCCAAATGAGCGTATCTTCAACATAGTCTTTATCCATGTAATATGCTTGTTAAATAAATTATTTTGTAAACATTTTATTGATAGTTGTAATTATTTATATTTTTCTTGCTTTTCTTATTAAGCCTCTTTTTTATAATGTGAACGTGAGAACACTATAGACTCCATGAATTCTTAGATTACTTCTTATTAAAACTCACTTTTTTACTACGATATAATATTTTTATTGTGCTATTGGATCCAATATTGACTGGTCTACACTTTTTTACATAATATCTTTTAATACTGTAGTATGGAAATATTGTAACATCTACAACTTTTTAAAAGAATAACCATGGAGTTCTTTGCCGGTTCTTCTCGATAAGACACGTCATGACATGACATGCCATGGTAGCCTACTAAAAGATATATAGCATAACAACCTAAAAAAAATCTACAAGTCCGTGATAAGGCCAGTCGTACTGTTTGGATCAGAATTTTGGCCTGTGAAAAAGATGAATGAAAAAAAAGATTACATGTAGCAGAGATGAGAATGTTAATATGGATGTGTGGTGTGACAAGAATGGATAAAGTGAGAAATGAGTATATTAGGGAAAGTTTGAAAGTGGCGCCAGTGACTGAAAAGTTGAAAGGGAATCGTTTGTTTTAGTATGGTCATGTGAAAAGGAGGGACGAAACGCATGCTGCTAAAAAGGTTATGAGTTTACATGTGGATGGATGGAGGGGGAGAGGGAGGCCAAAGAAAAGATGGATGGATTGTGTGAGAAGTGATATGAAAGAAAAGGGAGTTAGTGATAGCGTGACGAGTGACAGGACAGAATGGAAGAAAAAAACGTGTTGCGCCGATCCCAAATAAAACGGGACAAGGGCAGGAAGATGATGATGAACCTAAAATGTAAAAACAATGACAAAATATTACATACATTCCTTATATCTCATTATAGAGACACCATTATCTAAAATATAGAAACTTCAGATCATTCAAGAATTTTGGGCTAATATTTGGTAAAATCTAGTTCATCATAATGATGACGCAGACTAGCACTAACTTACAACTAAGACCAATAACGGTATTGTAAGCGTATGTTGTGCAGACTGTAATACAAGTTCCCAAGCTTGACACCGGGATGTCAAGCTTGGGAGCTTGTATTGTACCTATTATATACCCTGAGATGCATCAACCTCGGGGAGGCAGAAGCTATCACAAGTTTAAACAATGCAACACAGGTGTACATCTGTACATACGCAGGCCTTAGGTATTCTTCATCATAATCAATCAAAGGTTGTGTAAAGCCTTAGACAGTATTACTGAACGATAGTAATAATATCAGGCTTACTGATAATAATCAACACAATCCTCTTTACAGTTCTATTATATTTTTTAAACAATGTCCTCGAATGATGATTTTAACTTTACCTATAAAAACATACACAGTAAATAATCAGTAATCAAAGTAACAAAAATGATTAACTTGGAGTTTATTCACATGCAACCAGATACTGTGGAAAATTGCGTACACTGATTGGAAAGGCCCACAAAAATCTAAGGTCTTAAAATCGTAGAATCTGATAGGTAGTAATCTGAATGATTTTTATAAGATAGGTGTAGGTGTAGGTATCGTGTATAAGTGTGTAGGTAAAACTAAACTTAGAGATTTAATACCATAACTCAAATTAGTGTTTAATTAATGTTTCTTCTTAACATGAGGAATTCGTACTTTAAGTTTATGTTAACTATTTTTTAATTGCAAGTGACTATTTTTTATATATACATGTAAGATTTACATCTAGTAGGTGTCAATCAGATATATTGTACGATTAACTTTTTTTGATTGTATGATTGTACATCAGTTTTGTGAATAACAATAAAATATAAATTAAAAAAAGTGATGCATGTGAGCAGCAACTCTTTTAAATTGTTTACTGCGACTTAATTTGGTATTCGTGTGTTTTGTACTACATGGTGAGGATATTTTGCTGAAAATAAAGGAAAAAGTTAGTTATTGTTTAATTTTGGTCGTCAAGATCTTTTTTTCGATGTTTCTTGCGAGGTCTCCATAACAGACGTCTGTCGCCACAGTCGCCGCCGTCGTCGTACAGTAACCTAATGGCTGATTAGGCAAACATTAATCTCTCATCCCTTATTTCATAAACCTAATGCGAGGCATGATGGTTTTTAACAGATTTTTACGTAATTTAGGGGAAATGCTAAGTTCGTCATAGAGGATTTTTGTTTTACAAAACCGTGTTGTTCAGGTATGATATTGTTATGGATGAAAGGACAAATGGCATTATGAACAAGTTTCTCGACGAGTTTTGATATTGTGCTGATATATAAATTGGACGCTAATTATTTGTGACGTCATGTTTTGAGCCACTTTTATGAATTGAGACAATGCAGGCGCATTTCCAAATGTGTGGAAAGAAACCATCGATGATGCACCTGATAAATATAATGAGTAGTGGTTCATAAATTGATTCAGCAGTGCGCTCAAGAAACTTTGCTGGTAGTTCATCTGGCCCTGGACCCTGAGAAGAGTCTAAAATGAATTCTCCTTGATTAACACATATGTAAAAATTACGCAACATCACAAAAGCGACAGACGGACAGAGCACAAGCTCTTGCATTATAATAGAAGTGGGCCGGACACATAGCACGCCTGCAAGATGAAAGGTGGACAAAAAGAGTGACGGAATGGAGGAGGCCAGTGGGCAAAAGAAAGTTAAAGTCAAAATATTTTTATTTCACATAAGCCTACATGGGCACTTATAAAACGTCAGCAGCTAGTGCACGGTTCCAAATTAAAAAAGAAAGGAAGACCTTGCAACAGACGGGAGGGTGAAATTAAACGCACAGCGGGTCCAGACTGGATGCAAACAGCGCAATCTAGAGAAAACTGGCTCAATTTGTAGAAGGGTTCCTACAGAATAATTTGACTACAATCTTTATAAAACTGTAACTACCAACACTATTAAAATCACAAACTACTGTTTTTTTTACAAACAAAACGATTTCATTTTGTAAAGTAGCATTTTCTGGAGGAAATAAAAGGCTTTTATATTTTATAGGACATACTTGACGTCATACGGCTTATTTTTTTTGTTAGATCATAGACCAAACATGTTTTTTTTTTGATATGGTAAAATTTTTTTTTAATTATTAATTAAACTAGAGAAAATAAATTTTATTTAAGTCAATAGAGAAAATTAAATTATAAAATAAACTTAAATAATTAAAAATAATATATACACTAAAGGCCTAACTAAATATGACGTCAAAAAACTCCTCCGCATCCCTGTCGACTGGAAGTGTGCCCAAAAGGCTGGCGGCATTGCCACGTTGTATGGCAATGCTTAATCTCTGACCGAGGTAGAAGCCAGCCCTTGGGTCACGCGAAGAGTCAACTAAGCGTTTAGATAAATCTTTAAAAAGCATATGAGCACTCGGACCCCACGGCCCAAGAGTTTCAACCCCAAACGGCTCAAAAATATAACTGCCAACGAGGCTGTTATATTTCCGCCGCTTGAGGTTCTCCGCAGCCGCCGCGGCAGCACCAGCACAGCACGATGAGCTAGGAAGATGGGATGGCGCAAGAGTATCGACACAGGTAGCGTCCCACACTAAAGGCCTACCCATCTTCCAAGGAAATAAAGACATACCGTCTGGTCTCTTACCATCGTCGCGTACCAGGCCATGAGGTTCCAAAACAGCCGGAACGCCGACGGTGACAAGGGCTCGTCGGATGATGTCGTTAAGGTTCGCGTGCCGCGCTATGCGTCCCGCACTTCGACTGCATGACAGGCCGTGGTGACCGAGGCTGTTGACAACTTTGCCACAGTGGCAGCGATGAGGAGAACAGCAAGGCGCACCTAGACGTAGGGCAACAGCTAAGCGGAAAGTGGTATCATCGAACAAGGTGCCAATATTCGACGACGGCAGTGCGTGAAGCCAAAGACTTGACTCCCAATTTCCCACAGCCAGCAGGCGCGCACGCTCCGCAGTAGTAGCAGATGTTAGGATTAGGTTTTCCTGAACTACTTTGCAGAGCGGCTCATCCCACCGTCTCTGGGAAGTTGGGTTGTTAGGTGGATTTGTATTCGGGCAAGCGAGTCTCCACGCATCCATAGCCTCGGTGAAACACGGCACTTCTAAAGGAATCAGTGTGGAAGTTAGAATGTTCCTGATTAATTTATCAGTGCCGTGGACCGAAGATATGAATGCCGGTAAACTAATACTGGTAATTTTGCGGACGCCGAGGCCTCCCATACGGATGGGAAGGGTAACTTGAGCCCAAGCTCGATCGTCCAAAGTCATGTTTAAAATTAAAGTAAGAGTATGCCGGATAATTTGGTCCATTTTTTCCAAAAGGTGAGGGTGCTTCCATAAGTGGGAAGCACGAAGGAAATAAATTAATTTAGGACCGAAACAACAATAACGAATTAGGGTAATAGCCGAATGCATATTAATTTCGAGCAATCTTGCTGAAACATCATTGAAATTTTGAATTTTTTCCTCCACAAAACCGGGAAAGGAATCCTCAAAGATTGGGGACCCAAGGAGACGAAGTGAACTTTTGTCGATAATTTTGATTGCAGGGGCTATTGCATTGAATTTCGAATAAGTCAGACTTTTGTCAGTACTTTCAGATAGGAATATTTCACATTTAGAAAAGTTGAGTTCTAAACCAATAGCAGAAAGTTGATTTTTTAAAAATTGTAGATCATTGAAAACGGAGTCTACTTCGCCTCCCAAGGTTCCATCATCGAGGTACCACACATTAAATTTGGAATTTAGTTTTCGAATGATTGGGTGTATAGCTAAGCTGAAGATCACTGGCCCGAGGGGGTCACCTTGTTGACAGCCAACAGCGGATTCCAAAACGTTGTCCCGAAACAGTAATTTCGATGGTTGTCTATAACATTGCCAGAGAAAACTAAAAATTTGAGGTATTTCTTTTTTAGCTTCTGACAGCAAGGTGTCCCTATTAACAGAATTAAATGCATTTTTTATGTCAAACATAAGAATAGCCTCTCCTTTGCCTGAATTTAGATAGGTCGACAACGCGTGTACGGCAGCCTCACAGCCCCCTTTGGAGCCGTAGCCAAGCTGCAGGGGCTGAAATTTTCCCGAAACCACCTCACCATAGAATTTGCAACAAATCTTGGTGGTACCCACGGCAATGGGACGAACTCCGCCATCCCTCTTGCGTAGGGCACATAGGTTAGCCCCGTATAAGACGTCGATGACGGTTTCGTTCACATTGCCAGAAAGCATAAGGTTAGTCAGAGCCGTAAGCTCCCTCAAGAGCAACTCACCATCCTCCCCGGCGCCTGAACTGATAAGGTCCTTAAGGTGCTGAGGACTGAGGCCATCGAGGCCGCCAGCAGAGCCATTCCGGAAAGAGCAAACGGCTGTGATTACCTCTCGACCTGTAATGGTGAGGGTGTGAATTTCCGGATCAGGGGGGTCGGGAAAAGAGAGGCCATCCGCTGGGGCAGGGTGTTTTCTCTCCAGATCTGCGAGAGTATCTGGAGAACACGGTGCCACCACGTCACTACTAAATAGGATCCTGGCTGCTCCGCTAATGTCACCTTCCCCCAGCTTTGTTTCTACCAAAATCAAATCAAATCAAATCAAAAACGTTTATTTCAAATAGACCAATTACAGGCACTTTTGAATTGTCAAAATGTCGGTCAGTCAAACAAACAAGTGAAGCTAAATTGCACGTTCCAAAGAGTAGATCTCTATGGAGAAGAACGTGCAAGAAACTCCATGGACACTCTTTTAAATCATATGTGTTACATATAGTGTTTGGTTACATATTTCTTGTTGCTTCTATTATGTGAGCACAATGTAGATAAAATTAAAAAAATATTAAAAGATAAAAACTGAATTAAGCCACTGGCAGCTAAGAGATGACCAGTCTCATCTGACGGCACCCGTTCACGAGCATGACGCGTGCATCAGCCCCACTCAGCTCAACCACTTTGAAGGGAACCGAATGACCCAATAACACGCGCCACCGACAGCGAGACATTTGAGTGAGCATGTCAAACTCTCAACTGCCATGCTCGCAATGTCAAAAAAATAAAATAATAAAAAGTTGTAACCTAACAAAAATGCTCCATGGTACTTCACATTCACAAATTTGGAAAAAAAGTGCTTCTACATTATACAATGCTATTATTTTTAGATATAACATGTAAAGAATCCTAAGTCCTATTGAAATAAACTAATCAAATAAAAATAAAATACTGAAAACAACAATACGAAAAGGGCAGCAGCATCTCTTCGAATATATATATAAAGACTAATTTGTAGCTACAAAAGTATGTGGCTGTGGAGCAGGACCGGCATTTAGCCAAGCATTTTTATCAAGGAGATAATCTTCCAATTTATAATATGCTTGTCTACATAGTGTGCGTTTAATGCAGGTTTTAAATTTTGATTCGTTTAATTGGAGAATTTCTAGTGGAATTTTATTATAAAATTTTACACAGTACCCCATAAAAGAACTAGCTACTTTAGCTAACCTGAATCGAGGTTGATCTAACTTGTCCTTATTTCTAGTATTAAAATTGTGCCTATCACTTATTTTAGTAAAAAGATGAATATTTTTCCGGACATACATTATATTTTCATAAATGTATTGACAAGGTACCGTCATGATGTTTATATCTTTAAATAATTCCCTAAGAGAATCGCGCCTGCGAAGATTGTATATGGCTCTGATAGCTCTTTTCTGCAGAATAAAAATAGACTCTATGTCTGCAGCCCGTCCCCATAGCAAAATACCGTAAGACATGATACTATGAAAGTAACTAAAATAGACCAGCCTCGCGGTATGTACATCAGTAAATTGACGGATTTTTCTGACAGCATATGCTGCTGAACTAAGCCGTCCTGCCAGAGATGTTAAATGAGGGCCCCATTGTAGCCTCGAGTCGAGCGTGATTCCCAGGAAAACCGTGTTTTCGACGATTTCTAGTTTCTCCTTGTTCAATATTATTTCCAAGTCATTACTTTTAACATTCGGCAACGCAAATCTTATGCACTTCGTTTTTTTTCCATTTAGTACTAAATTATTAACAGTAAACCAGTTTTGGACCTGCTGTAGAGCGTTGTTTACGTCGTCAATACGTGTGGAACGTCTATTAATTTTAAATATTAAGGATGTATCGTCAGCAAACAATACTATATGTGGTTGTTTTTTCAATAAATGCGGTAGATCATTTATGTACACCAGAAAGAGAAAAGGACCCAATATAGAGCCCTGTGGTACCCCCATTTTTATTTTTAAGCCCCCTGAATTTACACCATTTATCTGAACTTGCTGTTGCCTGTCATTTAAATAAGATTTCACTAGGCTTAGTGCAAGTTTACCTAATCCGTAATGTTGTAGCTTTAAAAGCAAGGTTTCATGATTAACACAATCAAAAGCCTTTGAGAGGTCACAGAAAATTCCAATAGCATCTTGGGCTTCCTCCCACGCTGCAAATATGTGTTTTAATAAGGAGACACCAGCATCAGTCGTACAACGTCCTTTGGTGAAACCATACTGCTGTTCGTGTAAGATTTTATTACTGTTAAAATGAATAAGCATTTGATTGAGCATAACTTTTTCAAAGACCTTACTGAAAACCGGCAACACGGATACAGGTCTATAATTATTGGTGTCATTATGGTCGCCAGATTTAAAAAGAGGTATAACTTTACTGAATTTCATTACATCTGGAAAGACTCCTTGGTCCACACACAAATTAAAAATTAAAGCCAAGTATGGTGCTACGGTCTCGATTATAGATGTACAAACTTTAACAGACATTCCCCATAGGTCCTCGGTTAATTTTATTTTTATTTGCCGGAAAGCCTTTATGACTGTCATAGGGTTTATATGTTTGAATTGAAATTCAACCGGACAGCCTGGCACGTTTTCTTTCAATAAAGCAATTGAGGCCTCTGGCGAGGAATTTAAAGCTTCCGTTGTCTTAAGAGGTATGTTGGTAAAAAAATTCACAAACTCTTGGGCTACTTCTATGTTAGAATTTATGGGACCATGTGAAGTTTCCAATAAAAAATCCGTGTTTCGTACCTTATTTCTACCCGTTTCATTATTAATAATTTTCCAAACGGTCTTTATTTTATTGTCTGCCGATTTGATTTTTGTGCTAATGAAAAGGGCCTTCGCTACTTTGCAAATTTTTCTAAAGAGTTTAGAATATTTATTTACATACTTGTTAAAGCTTTCAGAGTTAAAAAATGGCTTAAGGCCATATAGTTCATATAGTTTTTCCCTACTTATCCTTATACCTTTAGTCGCCCAGTCACTAAATACAAACTTAGGGAAAACATTTTTTGACTTCTTTTCAAAACTTTTATTAAATTCATTAAGTATTACTGAAAAGAAATTATTATAAAATTTATTAGCATCATCAATACTATGGCCCAGAACATTTAACTTATTTTGTATGTTGCTATTAAATTTTATTAATTTGCTAAGTGTAATTGGCCTAAATTGAATTTGAGTTTTTTCCAAAGTAGCTTTAGACTTAAAAGACACCGTTTGTCCACTATGATCAGACGGAAGATAATTCACTATGGCTTTATCTAAATAATCACAATCACAGAAAATATTATCAATACAAGTTGCAGAGGTTGGAGTTACTCTAGTTGGTTCTGTAAAAACATTAGACAGATTAAATGATTTAAAAAGGCTTAAAAATCTGCAGCTATTTGAATTATTTTCTAAAATATTGATATTAAAATCTCCACAAATAATTATGGATTTCTTACTGTCTGCAAGTTTTGTTAGAATATCTTCCATTGTTGCTTCAAATAAACTTAAGTTTTGAGGGTCCGGGGGTCTGTACACGCACACTACAACATGCTCATCTAGCTCAACACAGGACAGTTCAATGCAATGTTCATTTGACAAGCTAACTATATCATTACGTTGTTTAAATTTTAAGCATTTTTTTATTAAGATCAGGGAACCACCCCGCAGCATAGATTTACGGTTAAAACAACTGCCTACACTATAATTTTCATAACTAAGTAGCATTTGGTAATCTTTCAACCAATGTTCAGTAAAACATATGACATCAAACATTGTTTTTTCTAAAAACATTTCAATTTCTAATAATTTGGAAGAGATACCCTGAATATTTTGATGAAATAACTTCAAGACATGCTGCTGAGCCCCTTTTTGGATTTTAACTTTTTGAAAGCAAGAAGGTACCTCGTTATTACTTGGTAAAACTATGGTGTTACTGGTACCCTCTGTTGTCCTATAAATTAGTTTAAACTACTATCCGGAGTTACAAAAGAATTTTCCATGGTGATACATGGAACCTCCTTCGTACAGTTTACAAAAGAATTAATAGCAATTAAGCTATGATCAGTACTATTACTAATGGTGGGACTAATTACCGGGTACGTCGACATACTACTTATGTCTGAGTAAATATTAAATGCTAATAGCTTTGCTATTTGACGTCTTAAAATAATAGGCAGGTACACAGTATACCTGGTCGAAAAAAGTTTATCAACAAAATTGTTGATGTCAAAAAATAAAAACTTATCACTATGATGGCTACTTAAAAAATGCATATGCATATTTAGCATATGTATGTACTTATTTTGTCTGTCTGACAAGTGCTCAAAGTAAGGAAAAGCACACAAAATAATCTTCCTACAATTTATCCTTAACAGTTCAGTGACACTATTGGTGATGTCGTCTTTCTTCACGTTTAAACTATTACCCACAAATATAGTTAGAATAGTATTGGGATCATATACTTGCTTATTTACCAATGACATTATGTGATGGTAGGAAGCTTGAGGTGTGCAATAATTTTGAGAAGGAAAAGGGAGTTTTTTACTAACTAATTGCCCTAATCCTCTTGCTATACTGTCTGAAAAAATGATTGATTGATAATTCCCGCTGTTTTGAGAGGAAAAATTACAATTTTCTGAATCTACCCCTTGAGTTAATGCTTGCTGAATGGGGGGAACCTCGTTGGGAATACAGTCCTGAGCACTGATGACCTGGGATGAGTTCTCCGTTACCACAGGTTGGAGGCCAGCCTGGTTAGATTCTCTCTGACAAGTACATCTGTTGTTTCTAAGAGAGTCCACTTTGTCCACTAACTCATTTGTTGCAAGAATATGTTCGTTTATTTGTTTCTTTGAACAAACATATTTGTTATGAATTGATTTTAGAGACTTATCAAGATCTTGAATTTCAGACTGTAGGCGCTGAGTGTCAATTTGATAAATATTTATACTATCTTCCAACTTAATCTGATAGTTATTTAATTGCTTAATAAGGTCAACACGTTCTTTCCGCAGTTGAATATTTTTGAAAAAGTGTTTTTGTTGCCGCTTGTGGTTTTTACATTTTTTAATTATTTTATTAAGTCTTGCATATTTTTTAATTTTATTGTGACTAAGCTTGTAATTAATATTGTCTTTTAATATAGAATCTTCTGTAAGATCAATTGTTACCAAGGAATAAGGGTTACATTTTGAATTTAGTAATTCATCATACAAATGGTTTGTCTTTTCAGTCTGAATACATTCCTTTTCCTTCTGCAATTTAAGAATAATACTATTAGCATGAACTAATTCGTCCTCAAGATCCCTAACCTTACACAAAGCTCCCTCATACAAGTCGCTACAGTTTTTGAAACCATCCGTGACCACTTGCAGTTGGTTGCGTTCATCAACAACATCTTGGTATTGCTGACTAAGCCCTACCAACTCTCGTTTCAGGCTTGTATTTTTTAATACTATATTCCTTATTTCCCTCTCACTTTCCTCATTTTCCTGCAGTATTTGCTGGCATTGAAGTTTTGATTCCTTGAGCTCCTGTAGGGCAGCTTTCAATTTAAGCTCCATATCCTGAGCTGTTGCCTTTCGGGTCATCGTAGGCATGGTTCAAAAATAAGGTACTATAAAGAGAAAGAAAAAAGAAACAGTGAGAAACAAAAAGATGAGAAAAATTAAAAGAAGTAAAGTTGGAAATTACTTAATGGGAAAAAAAAAGAACACGAAAATGCTGTTCAGTAAAGAAATGAGGTAGACTGCTGAATTGGTTTGAAAAGCTAATATAATTATTGAGTTTTCTTGCTTTTCATTGCCCTATGATATTACTTTTACATAATGTGGGTAAGTTGATTAGAGTAAAAATTTAGTTTAATTATCAATAAAATAATGCAAAAAAAGACCAGAAGCGTTGTTGACCAGTATAATATTACGGGGATAAGTTTAATTTCGTCAAATTATGAACTAAAATGTTAATGTTTCGTTTCTTACAAAGAAAACAAAACTATTTCGACACAACACGCCGAGTGCTAAGTAAATTAAATTGAAAAGAACAAACTAGTAAAAGATCGAGTTTTAACTTAAAGTGACGAGTGTGCTATTATAAAATAAGAAATAAGTAAACAATACTCCCCGGGAAAAATTCCGTGGTCCAAACTTCAAACGTCAGCTGTTCGTTTTTTAGGTTACCGGTGACAACCGGTTGGCTCCAAGAACTTGTGTTTTACTTAATATTTTTCCAGGAAAACGATAATCCCGGTGTTTTATGCACTTATATTACGAATACACAAACAACTATACATTAATTATACTTAAATACTATTTAAATTATATTTTAAAATACGGAATACAAATTAGACATGTCACTTGGGCAGTCCAGATGCGATATACCTTTAGAAGAGGTTATTTTCTGTGTCGGTAATTTTGAATCTAAATTGCAGGCCGAAACATTACAGTTTTCTTTGATTTGTGCAGTTAATGTCTTTTTTGTTGCCAAATTTTTTTGGACGTGTAAAACTCTGTAAGGGAAGGTGAGCAGATGTTCCCAAGCACTTTGCGAGTTCTCCCGTACGGCAAGGCGAACGCACCCTGCTAGGTGTTGAGCCACAAGAGCTCTAGCGCCGCGGGGAACTCGCTTTAAAACAAGGCAAGAATGTTTGAATTTTGAAAGAGTTTTCCAAAACGGATCTAACGATGAAGTAGTAGGTGAGGGAGATGGTGTAATTACGGGGTCTGAATTGAGTGCATTTTGGGGTTTATGTGCCTTCCCAATATGCACACTCAGACCCCGCTTTCCTTTAAAAAATCGAGCTTCGGTACACAGAGGGCACCTGTGTACCTTTGTTTATTTTTTTGTTTTTGGGGATGGAATCCTCTACGGAATTGATATGATTCCTCATGGTTTTATTTTGTAGGCTCCCTTTTGAAGCGGGTTTTCTGTGTAGTGAAAATATTTGATATTCCGAGTCATTTTTATGTTTTCCATTTAATCCAAGCCTTACGTGTGTTTTAAAAATATGAATGGGAGACGGGCTTTGGGTATTGTGCTGGTTTCGATTTTGTTAGTAACACAGTTATTTTTACGATATTGTAAATAGTTACATTAATACACAGGATTTTACGATATTGTAAATAGTTACATATAATACACGACAGGCATGGAGCAGAGGTGTGGTGGCTCTTCTTTAAGAAAGGCGACAATGCCCTGCTTAAGAATTACAGACTCATCTCACTTCTGAGCCATGTCTATAAGCTGTTTTCCAGAGTCATCACGAACCGTCTCGCGCGCAGGTTCGACGACTTCCAGCTTCTCAAACAAGCCGGATTCCGAGAAGGCTTTAGTACATCTAACATTAACTGATCGTCAAATGGATCTAATATTATCATCAAGTATTATATTACCTAGGAATGATTGAGGCAGACAAAATAAAATACTTAATTAAAATACTTATAATAAAATAAAATCAATAGAGTATTAAAATACCATCATTTTTAGTAATTGTAATAGCAAAATAATAAAAAAAAACATTTGAAAAAACCCCCGACGCATAAAATCTATAAAAAGTAAAAGAAATGTTTAAGACGAGTCTAATGAGCCCAAATTCAACGTGTTTACTATTAGGCATTCCAAAGTTCCATTAGCCACCTCCCAGTTCTAGCATTATAGGTCCTTCTCATTATGAAAATATTTTGAACTAGTTAAGATGAATCCAATAAGCTCAAACTCGATGTGTTTACTAGAATGCATTCCAGAGTTCCATCAGCCCATCAGTTCTAGTATCAGGTCCTCGTTATCATGAAAAATGTTTAAAACTGATTATTATATTCATAATGAGCCCAAACTAATAATAATAATAATAATATCATTTATTTTCTCTCACAATGTTAATCTAGCACTTAACAATTTTGTAGTATTAAAGCATTGTGAGAGCTGGTGCCTGTTGTAGGTTTCGGAGAAACCTGTGCTACAGGTCATCAGGCCCCACTTATTAGCCTCGACGGATTTTCTAGTAGGCATTCCAAGGATCCATCAGCCACTTTCCAGTTCTAGCATCAGGTCTTCGTCATCTGGTTCTCGTCGTCATGAGAAATAAACAGCACTATTTACTTAACTTATGTCAGCTTTAAAAAAAAAACCGCATCTCAATCGGTCCATTCGCTTAGGTGCGACGATGGCGTATTTCCCTTTCCGTGTTCAACAGGCGACACCGGTCTCGCCAAACCCAAATGCCTTTGTATTACAACGGAATTCTACGAGCCTGTGTTCAATTCGCGTCTACTGAGCACGCCTTTGTGATCAAGTGGTGCTGGCGGAGGTTTGACAAAATAGTGTGCTGTTAAACTGAACACTTTTTTGACTTGACCGTTAGACCGATACAGTCTTCAAAAGCGTTTTGGATCAGCGATAGTATAGTATATAATAGTAGTAGAGATACTCAACATGACGATCTAGAGGATTATTTATTTATTTAATCTTCATGCAACACAAAGTGCATAGGCGGACTTAATGCCTTCGGCATTCTCTGCCAGTCAACCTAGGGTGGTGCAGAGACATTATGGGAGGCCCATAGAAAGAGAATTTGATTTTGAGAACAAGTAAAAAAGTATACATATATTTAAAATAAACATACATAATATATGGTTATGCTGAGCGTTAGCTAAAATTTTGTAAGAAAAAGTAAGAAAGGCTTCGCTTTAAAATAAGACATAAATATTGGTTTCGTATCGTTCGAACATCAGGGAAAGGATAAAGATTGAGATAGATTAACTCTATGGGAATTACTGAAATTGATGTAAACTTTAACATTATAACCTTTTCTCAGCAGGGTTGAACTTCTCAGAGTACTCAGTGAAGTTTACCAAAATTTACGACGACTTGCAATTGAAGTTTCTGCGTTTTATTTTTCAATTTATTTCTTTCAAACATATACCTGCCTAAGATGTAAATGGCCGGTCGCTGTCATCTAGCGTACTCGCACCAAATCGTGCAGTAACGATAAAAGAATATGATCTATTATTTCAGATGCTGAGAAAATATGTATAATGTTTTAAATTGAAGTTTCAATATATTATTTCGAGGAGCTATTTTTGAAGCTGTAAAACGTTAAACGGTGATAAGCTATAAAATGGTGATAAGTTGTAAAATCTATGGCTGAGTTAGTAAATTATATTATTATAATTAGTGTAGTTTATTATTATAATTGGTGTAGTAAATTAAATTATATTATTGTTTATTTTTACTCTTAACAGTATTTAACAAAAAAAAAGAAGGTTGATGACGGGGCCAAATAAAAATTCTGTGGCTGGACTTATTATTTCTCATTCTTTTTTTGTTATTGTGAGATGTTCCTTATGGAAAAAAAAATATGAAAATTAGAGTAGAGTAGGGTAGTGTAGAGTGGTGTAGGGCGGTGTAGGATAGAGTAAGGTAGAGTAGGGTAGAGTAGGGTAGATTAGGGCAGATTAGGGCAGAGTAGGGCAGAGTAGGGTAGAGTAGGGCAGAGTAGGGCAGAGTAGGGCAGAGTAGGGCAGAGTAAGACAGAGTAGGGCAGAGTAGGGCAGAGTAGGGCGGAGTAGGGCAGAGTAGGGCAGAGTAGGGCAGAGTAGGGCAGAGTAGGGCAGAGTAGGGCAGAGTAGGGCAGAGTAGGGCAGAGTAGGGTAGAGTAGGGTAGTTTGCTATAAAAATGGTACTCGTCATTTTGAGGGGAATACCTCAAAATTACGAATACCTCTGTCATAATTATATTTTCTTTCGAAACATAACTAATTAGAGTAGGTTTAGAGATTCGGTACGTCAAAAAATTTTCGTTCGTGCGAAATTTCGGGAACGAAAGGAACTGTGGTAGGACGAAACAATCGTAACTTCGTTTTTCGGAGAAAGCGAGTAGACTCCCCGGAGGCAACTATGGTAGCACAGCACACAAAACAACATGTTTCCTACAAATGCTGTTTTTTTTTGAGCCCAAGTTTTTCCCCTTTCTTTTTTATAAATTTTTAGATGTACCTAATAATTGAAGAAAAATTCTTTTTGATTTAAAAACATCATATATTGATATATTATTGCCTTTGACTTCAGTTCTGTTATTTAAAACTTCCGAAATAAAAACATAGACGAAAATCATGCTGACAAAAAAAAAAAAATTATAAAAATATAGCCATCTTTGTTTATTTTTTTAAGAATATATTCATACAGAGCTCTTTGCAAAAGTTTACGTTCTCTTTGCGTGACATCAATATAAAACGACTGTTCACCACGGGACGTTGAAAGACTTTTTTCATCCATTTTGATAATTATTCTAAAATCGAAAAAAAAAAAAACAAAAAAAAATCGTAACAGATGACAATTTTTTTGTAATATTAAAAAGTTTCATCAAAGATGAGAAGCAATCTCAAGTAAAAATATTTCGTCGTTTAACCCCCTTGTTACCTTGTTTTGTTAATAAATAAGTTACGGGTGATGCAAAATTTTCCGTTTATAACAGAAGGGGAACTGACCTTGAAATCGACGGGTAAAACGGACTCGAGTTAGCGAGGGATAGTATTATACAATCATACAATACTATTCCCTTTGTGTGTGTTTACCTGCATGTGTGAATGATGTGCTAGTTTAATCTATTACTAAGCGCATAGGATAAAATCATGCCTAGAACGAGTCAATGATATTCATATAAATAATATAGTTTTTTTTTCGTTTGACTGTACCGATTTAGGCTTTAATAATAGATTTTTTAAGTTATCTATGAGTGGTCCCAGTCGCTGGAAGAAATATATTAAATTTTTACGTATCCGGTAACTGCTACCGCGGTCCCAGCTATTTGCGGTCCCAGTAGCCGGAAACCTCTTACGGATGACCTATCCGGTACGTGAACTGCACCAATTAAATTACCACCCGTCAGTTCTGCACTCGGTAATTGGACTAGAATCAATTCCACAAACTATGCCTGTGGTGAAAGCACATATATAGATAGACAGGTACTGAGAAACAGTACGTTTGAGACGCTTTATGCCTGGGCTGACATGGAAATCCGAAATCACGAAGCCCGTATTAGTTTGGAGTACCTATTGTCTTGCCAACAACCACGTCAATAATAATGTTGAGTAGATCAAAATAAATATTGTATTTATGGTATGCTTTTGCAAATTTTCAACAAGAAACAAAATAAAATATGTTAAAGGAGTGTAAATGAATAAAGAGTAAATCACATGAGTTAACATAAAAGACAAAAGAATTGTAATAGTTTTCAATTATACATAAAGGATTTTAGTTTTAATAGTTTGAGCCTTAATTTTGACAATGTTTTGGATCGTCCGAACAGCCAGCAAAGTGAAATTTAATATCAAATAAACTATTTCCTACTTAAAAATAAACCAATAAAACTAAATCTAATACTTGTTATATTTTTTGTTTCTTGCTATGTGTGAATATGAACCTTGGATAGGTACTTTCATTAAATTTATTTCATCACTCTGCACATAGGTAGTCCTTATCATCCTCATTACTTGAAAGGTAGATATCGTCGTCATCATAGTCCGATACTTCAACAACATTTATGCCTCATCTAGCTTGCAATGACGAAAAAAAAATGTTACGTGTAAAACTGTTTTTTAAACCTATTTGCAAAAATGAATATCATTTATTGTTTTTTTCTTAATCAAATGTCGGCGATAACGGCGGTAGATACCCTTTTTTATTTTGCTGCTATTTTTTTTTCGTTCAATTCTATTTTCAAACATGATAACGTCATCGCCCACATTTAATTCAGGTTACGACTTACAATGTCGATCGTAATATGTTTTATTTATTATTTATTATTTTCTTTATTGTAAGCCACATAAAAAAAAGAAAAATACAGGACAAACATTATTCAAAATAAGTGTACAATGGGCGGTGTTATCGCACAGGGCGATCTCTTACAGACAACCTTTGGATGGACTGAAAGAAAGGAGAAAGATTTAGGGCTGTCAGTGTACAACATTAGAAAAAATATTAATAAGAAATAACAACACGAATACATACGAGAATATACATTACAAAAAAATATATACTAATAAATATCAAATATGTAATTGTTTGACTTATTACTTTAATTCATGAATCCCCAAGCGACCACCGGTGGCCGCGCATCTATTGTTTCTCTTATCATTACAATCAATAGATTAGGATGAACAAGCAATCTATAATATAGGCGCTTTTCCATCATTAGTTGCACAGGAGAATATGAATTTTCTCGCGGAGTGTTTCTATAGCTTAGTAAACTTAAATAAAATCTGAATCGCTCTGTAAAGACTTTGTTAACATCCTCTTTATAGTCTGCACTGCTCTTTGAATCTTTTCATTCCATTGTGCATAATACGGGGAAGATGTATCGTGTCTGAAACCCCATTCTAACGCAAAAGTTTCAAAAGAGCGACTAGGATATTGTGGACCATTGTCACCGTATCAGGTCATCTATATCGCGCAAAACTGTCCTTCATTATTTTAATCACCGAATCGGATCAAGTATCTACTACTTCTACAAAACCTACATAATAATTAACTAAGTTATAAAACTTTTCTTCCCGTACTCAAATATATCCGTCCAAATTTTATTCCATAGTACCTAACTTTGATATCGACACAAGTATCATTGGTTCTTTACTCGGCTTGTTTGAATTCTCCTGGCACACTTTGCATTTTTTAACAAAACGTTTGATGTCTTTTGCTATACCCCGCCAAAATAACATTTCACGAGCACGTCTTTTACATCGATCAATACCTAAATGACCTTCGTGAATTAGTTTCAACATCTCTTTTGAATGGACTGGGGTATTTTTAAATATCACCCTCATCATCTTCCTGCCCTTATTCCGTTTTATTTGTGGTCGGCGCAACACGTTTTTTTTCCATTCTATCCTGTCACTCGTCACGCTATCACTAAATCCTTTTTCTGTCATATCACTTCTCACACAATCCATCCATCTGTTCTTTGGCCGCCCTCTGCCCCTCAAACCATCCACATGTAAACTCATTACTTTTTAGCAACATGCATTTCGTCCCTCCTTTTCACATGACCATAACAAGACAAACGATTCCCTTTCAACTTTCCAGTCACTAGCGCCACTTTCATTTTTAAATATCACGCTATTAACAGAATATAGTTGAAAATATTTGAGGAAAGAAGAAAGCAAAGAATATCCTTACTAATACCATCGTTATACAAATCCGTAAGAGGAGCGCGTGACAATGTATCAGGTCTATACATAAACTTTCTCGGTTTATACGAAACCCATAAGCCTTTTCAGCATCATACGTTGTAAGCGTGCTGGGATCGCATCTAAAGGTTTTTAAATAAATACTTTCTAGTGCTTTGTGATCAGATTCAACAATTACATTACATTTACCGACAATATATTGATGAAACATTTCATACGCAAACACTCTAGCTGACATTCCCTTATCGATTTGCGCTGACCTTTGTTGTTTCGGTGAGCGGGCGAGATGCGTACTCGACCGGGCGTCCGGGCTGCATGAACACGGCCCCCACCGCAACACAGCGCGCGTCCATAGACAATAGAACCGGACAGCGAACGCTAAACAATGACAATACCGGCGCAATACATATTAATGAATAACCTTTAATTTGTTGAATGCTTGCACCTCTCCAATTTCCCAACTCCATAAAACATCTTTTTTATAATAATAATGTATGTTCTGAATAGTTAGGTACCAATTTTCATAGAAAGTTGATACCTAAAAATCTCTCAAAACCTTCGCGATCCGTTGGCTCGGGCATTTTTTGAATAGCCTTAACAGTTTCTGAGTCCATTTTCATTCCATCCTTGTTAAAAATATGACCTAAATACGTAACCTCCACCACACAATACATCCGAAATTTATCTTTGTTAAATTTTAAATTGATTTCCCGGGCCCTATTCAGAATGAAGATATCCGCAAGAGAACTAAACTTGCCGACATAGCACAAAGAATTGCCAAACTTAAGTTGCAATGGGCAGGGCACATTGCTCGCAGAACAGATGGTCGTTGGGGCCGAAAAGTTCTGGAGTAGCGACTTCGTACCGGAAGACGCAGCGTTAGAAGGCCTCCAACAAGGTGGACTGATGACCTTGTGAAGGTTGCGGGAAACCGATGGATGCGAGACGCACATGATCGTTCTTTGCGGTGACACTTGGGGTAGGCCTATGTACAACAGTGAACGCTTACGAAATGATGATGATGAACCACTCCTCAAAATCTCTCTAAACCTTCGCAATCCGTTGGCTCGGATATTTCTTGAATAGCCCTAACTGTTTTTGAGTCTATTTCATTCCATCTTTGTTAAAAATATGACCTAAATACGTAACCTCCTCCACACATATACGACATTGCTTTACTCAACAGAGCTTTTAATCGCATGTCGTGCTCATTTTTGCTTCTACCCCAACAAAAAATGTCATCTATAAAAGAATCTACCCCTTCTAATCCTTCTAAGAGTTGTTTTATTTTCGCATGAAAAACTTCAGGTGCACAATTCACCAAATGATAATCGTGAATACTGATAATATATCTTTCAAAGGGATTACTAAATGTACATAGATCTGAACTCGCATTATCTAGTTTTACTGTTCAAAGTCCTGAGTTGGCATCTGAAATGGAAAAATACGTAGCACCATTAAGCTTAGTAGCAAATTCATTTATTGTTGGTAATTGGAAAATGTGCACGCTGTGTCTGTACTCTGTGTCTGTGCCTTATTGCCTGTCTGGGGTCTATACAAATACGTAAGGGTGTTACCATGCCAATCGATCGATCGTCGATCGATATCATCGATCGACATCGGTCTACGTTGATCGGTACCGGTCGACTAATCAATCGATTGATTGCCGGTGAATGGCACCGTTCGACGTAGATCGATTGACCCCGGCTATATTCCCTCAGTTTCTTTCGAAATGTATTCACAAGAGGACGCGTTGTTGTTGACCAGTACGATTTAGCTCGTACTATTATTACGGAGACGCATTCTACTACCGATCGACGTCGACTAATCTATTCTACCATCGATCGATAGCCTCTATCGACTTTCGATCGATTGGTGTGGTAGAAACTATCGATCGACGTCGACTAATCCATTCTACCATCGATCGACGATCGATCGATTGGTGTGGTAACACCCTAATTGCCCATTTTTCTCAGCAGCAATCACTAGTGAATTAACTCATGTAGTTCGATGAGTCACTTTTCTAATAACTCCCAATTCAAGCATCCTATTCAATTCATCTTGTAACTTATCGCGTAAACGTAACGGTATTTTACGTCGCACATACCCGGCATCACCGAGTTATCTACTACAATGTGATATTCACCTGACAAACACCACCACTAAACAAGTCATGATAATATCATCATCATCATTTCAGCCAAAATGAACTGTCCTGTGCGTCTCGCATCCATCGGATTCCCGCAACCCTTACCAGGTCATCGGCCCACTTTGTAGGAGGCCTTTCAACGCTACGTCTTCCGGATCGTGATAATATGTGATATTAATATTATGCACTCTTTTAACTAATCCTAAAATTAAACTTACAGTTCCAGCACATTTTGACATTCTATATCAGCTATTGCAAATTTTAATTCATAAGGAATATTCTTGATATGAAATGTCTACTATAAGACTGCAATTTAACATGTTTACCCTTAGTTATTATTTTATCCGAGCTATGAAAATCCGCTTCAGTTACGGTTTATTTACTCATGTGTCTCAGTTAGCCTACGCCTCCGCGAAGATGGCCCCCATTACAACCCTAATGCAATGTCTATAGATACACAATATAATATTGTGTCATGAAAATCACAAAAATGATCACTGTCGCTCTTCAACAATCTTCACTGGCTTCAAGGCTCACAGCCTTTGGGAAAAACTCATGAAAGTTACAACTTTAATTATGTACATAAAAACACTTGCTTTGTCATTTAATCGTACGGAAAAACAAGCCTTTTCTCAAAACATGCTGATGAAAACTTTACCCGCTCATTGTCTGGAGCAGCGAGTTAAAAAGACTATTTTTTCAAACCATTTTTGCTATTTTAGAAATTCATGGAATTGCACAACTCTCCTTTCTATATATGAAATAATATGAAAAACCAAGAATTGCACAACTTATCTTTCTATGTATGAAATAATATGAAAAACCAAGGATTTACTGACTTCATACTAAGCTATAAAGTAAATCTAATTTCATAGTCAGTTTGTTTCCAATCATTTTCGGTGCTATCAAAACATTAAGTTTTCAACAATCATTGGATTTTTTTTAGGGTTTTTATAAAATATTCTGTGAGATTAGAAGTGGATCCGAAATGAAAATAACCGTAATATATTTTTAATTATTTTTAACTTACTCGTGTGTATATATATGTGTACATATGTTATTGATTTTTATTAATAATATGTAATTTATTATAGGAACACCTTAAATTTACACAGGACAAACATTATTTTATAAAAATGAATATACACACTAATAGAAAAATATATAGATATAAAAATAATCGTGGTTCGGAATTGCAATGATTGTTAGTGGACCGCCGTACTAGGTTAATTTAAACCTGTGTTTCAGCCCATCACTTTACAGTTCAGTTTCATGCGACAGTAAAATTTTAAGTTACAGTAAAACTATTACAAAAATATATTCTATTTATAACTACGAAAATAATTTTATGGTACAATAATACCTAAAAACTATTTCTATTAATATATACAAAAATAAACATTAACGACGGGATTAGATAGCATTATGCCAAAATTTCTAAAAGTTGTTCTGTGTCTGTGTAATTGAGTATCACTAAATATTCTGACAACATCTTACTTCATTTTATATACCTTACACTATAGAAGCTTAGTATTTTGTTAAGCCTTTTATATAGGAAAGGTCCTTAAGGTGGTGCATCATGACTCACATTTTTACTGTTTTTCATACAACCGCTCATAACTGATTATGACGTTATTACACATTTTTCATTCGATATTTTGGAAACACAGTATCTTGCGGATATTATCTAGGTTTCTAAAGAAACCAATTTCTAAATTTGTGTAAAACTAATCCAGTAAAAACCTCTGAAAATCTCCTATTTTGTATGAACTTTGACACTTCATAATTTGCCTAAAAATTAAAAAAGTCAAAAAAGTAATCCTCTAGAGACCTTGCAAATTTTATTAAGATTCTAAATGACGACAATTTTGTCCAAAAACTTTTAAGGGTTTAAAAAAAACAGCTATTTCCTGAAGCAAGTTTTGTGAAATTTTCGAGTAAATCTCGGAATTACCGAATACTAACAGAGTTTCCAGGCGTTATCTCTCTTTGTTTGCGTTGCCTTTTCGTCAAACATCGCGTTGGATTGCATTAAATGAAGTAACAAGCTTTTAAACCATTTTCGATGTTTACGATAAACGAGTGGAGAAGGACCCTCTTAAAATACGTAAAAACGTCTAGCAAAGGCATGTCTGGTCTGAGGCTTAATGCAAACTAAATCCTTTGTTCTCTTGTCAGATGGTAGGGGTCAAAAGGAAGTGTAGTATGCTGGTGTAGTCATCATCATCATCATTTCATCCGATACACGTCCACTGCTGGACATAGGCCTCCCCCAAGCGTCGCCACAACGAACGCTCCTGCTGGTGCGGTACTATGTTTAAAATAAATCATTTCTGCACTGTAAACACATTCCGCACTATATGTTCTATGTTACTGAACTTTTGTATCAACCTTATATTTGTGACAATAAATATTATTATTAATTGCTCTCTGAGCACGCTCAGACGGAAGTAAAATTGATTTAACAGCACTGCCTCAAAGTTATGTAATATGTAAGAATGGATTGACACAAAGCCAAATAGACCTGTTCAATTAATTTACAAACAGCTATGTTCCGTAAATTTTTAAAAACATTTTTTAGTCTGCACACTCACGTACACAATAACTCGATTTGTTTGTTTACGGAAATTTAGAGTTGAGTGAATCGTGAGGCCTAGATGTTTTACACGGTCAGCGCAGGCTAAAGTGAGGTTAAAGCATGCAGAGTGTCAGCATACATGCAGTTAAAATGTGCGTATTCACGTTTAGAATATTGAGCGGTCTGTTAGCATTTCTCTTTGTAAATAAAATGTAATTGGTTATAACCATTTTGAGCATATTCAAACACCTCAGTTTTTGACTTACCTTAAGAAAATAGAGCGGAAAATTGTGTTCAAAGAGCAATTTTCAAGGTTGCAACCTTTCGCCGTTTGAGTTTTCCTTTGCATCAGTTTTACATGGCATGTAATGTACTTACAGTACGGATTTTTTTTTAAACGTAGTACTACACTAGCATACTACACTTTTTGTTAGACCCCTTACCATCTGACAAGAGAAGAAAGGACTTGGTTTTCATAAAACCTCAGACCAGACATGCCTTACCGTAGACGCGGGCTTGCGGACCGCGAGCCACGGGGAGCTCGCTGTCCGACCGTCCGGTAACTGTCTGGACCGAGCCCAAGTCGTCGACGGCGCGCACTGTTCCCGCGCGTCTCAAGGAGTTGTCAGCAAAAGCAGGGGCCCAACTGGAGCCAGGGTAATCCGAAAGGGGGCTCGAGCCCCGGTGTAAAGACTAGAAGGACCGGGGTGACTTTTAGTCAGTGAGAGTCTGACACTATCTCCCGCTCCGCCCAAGAGCGGGGTTTGTCATTTGATAATTTTCCCTACCATAAAAAAAAGACCAGACATGCCTTTTACCGAGCCAACTAACAAGTTACACAATTTTTAGACGATTGAAGTCTATGACTAAACTTAAATATGGACTTCAACCTTCTGTACCTTGCGTAACACACTTTCTATCAAATAAAGGAAGTTCGTAACATATAGTTCTTCGGACTCATATGTTTGAGATTTGTATCCACGACGATGTAAATAACGCAATGAATCGAGAACGCGTCCCCGACCGTTACGCAACATTCCCTTGCGCGAAAGAAAAAATCAATTTAGGAAGTCACGTTTTTTTGCATTGTCAACATCTTGTACCTACGAGTTTCCCGTAGGGTTAAAATTAAAGTCACATTTTTTTGACGGTTGTTTGGAAATGTGAGGCAACTATTGTTTTCCTCCCCTCGTAGCCCTCATTGCCACATAACGGAAGAGGCCAACTAAGTGTTGCACGAAAAGTTAGACAAAGACTAAAACTTTGGTTGATTTTCGTTAATTAAAAAATAAAGAGAAAGCAGAAATTTCTTTTGTAACAAAATTATTGTTTCAAAACAAATTTGGTTGACGCAATGCCCTTTGTGAAATAATTTTGCAGAATCGTACAGAGCTTTCAAAACTACCTTCAAAAATATATGACAGTATTATATTACGAGTATATTTAAGGTCCACCGGACGGCGAGCCATGGGTAGCTCGCTGTCCGATCGTCCGGTAATGGACCGAGTCCAAGACGTCGACGGCGCGCACTGTTCCCGCGCGCCTCAAGGAGTTGTCAGCAGCAGGAGGGGCCCAGCTGGCTCGAAGCCTACTGGGGACAGGGTTGTCCGAAAGGGAGCTCGTGCCCTGGTATGAAGGCTAGAAGGAACGGCGCGGGGTTTTTAGTCAGTAAGAGTCTGACACTGTCTCCCGCTCCACCCAAGAGCGGGTTTCGTCAAAGACGATTTTCCCCGTCGACAAAAAAAAAAGGTCCAAAACACTAGGGTTAAGTTAGTTAAGGTCAAAATATAAGGTTTTATAAACCAGCATACTTTAGAGCTGTGTCGCCATAATAAAAAAATACTCTATTTAACTAGACGCTTCAAATGACACCTGTCTCAAGTCTGTTGGTGGGTGGGGACACTTTATATTCTTTTTATTATCTAATGGTCGTTGATTTTACATATCACTCGTAAAATAGAAGTAATAAAAAAAAATTGGTAACTAAATATTACAAAAAAATATTTTTACACCATTGAATTAGCAACATCATAATATGATTTTTCCATTGAAAACTTTGTTGCACAGACAGACATTGATTATATACGAGTATTCATTAAATTTTGGAGATGCTCTACTGTAAACTCATATTTTTGAGTAATGTGATCCTTGTCGCAATTAAGCTTTAATTGCGACAAGTTGCAGAACTGCTGTAGAACTAAGCATTGTAAGGCAAGGCCAAAACTGGATTACTGAACATTCAATGAAAATAAAATTAAGTGCATAAGATTTGCGTTACCGATTGTTAAAAGTAATAACGCTGAGTTGCTAGCCTATCAGTTTTGTACCGGTTGCATTTCGGGGAGTGTGCGTCTAGAATTCCATAACCTTATTCCGCTTAGACCGTTCCATCATCGGACTACCAGACGTACGGCGATGCACCACCGGTACATGGTGGACGTCCCACCTACACACACAAAACCGTTTTCGGAACACATCCATTGTGCGTGCAACTAAGGAGTGGAATTCATTTCCGGAGTCTGTGTTTCCTGATAGCTACAACCTGGGAATCTTTAAGTCGAAAGTGAATAGGTTGCTTCTAGGTAAGCGCGTTCCATCGTCGACCGCATCGTCGCTTTCCATTAGGTGAGGTGGCGGTCAAGCGCGAACCTAGGATGTTTATTGTGTTAAGGTTCAGTTCTTTGCACTATGGAACGGTGTTTAAAGAAAATAACAAACGTCCTTACTTGATGGTGATTTATTTCATCATCATCATCATCATCATCATCTTCCTGCCCTTATCCCGTTTTATTTGGGGTCGGCGCAACACGTTTTTTTCTTCCATTCTGTCCTGTTGCTCGTCACGCTATCACTAACTCCGTTTTCATTCATATCACTTCTGACAACATCCATCCATCTTTTCTTTGGCCTCCCTCTTCCTCTCCATCCATCCACATGTAAATTCATAACTCTTTTAGCAACATGCGTTTCATCTCTCCTCTTTACATGACCATACCAAGACAAACGATTTCCTTTCAACTTTCCAGTCACTGGCGCCACTTTCAAACTTTCTCTAATATACTCATTTCTCACTTTATCCATTCTGGTCACACCACATATCCATCTCAACATTCTCATCTCCGCTACATGCAATCTTTTTTCATCCGTCTTTTTCACAGCCCAACATTCTGATCCATACAGTATGACAGGCCTTATCACGGGTTTGTAGATTTTGCCCTTCAACTTGAGGTGCATCCGTGGATCACAAGTTGTTCCCGTGACCTGTCGCCATTTCATCCATCCTGCGTTGATCCGATGAGTTACGTCCCGGTCTACCTCACCATCCCCTTGGACGAGCGTCCCGAAATACCGAAAGTCAGAACAGATCGGTATGGGCGTTCCGGCGAGAGCTAAAGGCACTGGAGTGGAGAGACCGCCGAAATCGCAGAACAAGTACTCCGTTTTGGTTCTACTCAATTTCAGGCCAACACTTTCCAGTCGGTGCCACCACACCTCCAATCTGTTCTGGATCTCTAGGCCACTCTCGGCAACCAGCACAATGTCATTGGCAAACAACATACACCAGGGAGCCTCTTCCTGAAGGTCCGACGTCAGAGCGTCCATTATCATCAGGAAGAGGTAAGGGCTGAGAGCCGACCCTTGGTGTAAGCCGACAGCCACATTGAAGCTGCCGGTAGTGCCCACTGTAGACCGGACTTGGGTACTGCACCGACTGTACATCGCTCGGATCAACTGCACACACACAGAACCTCACGAGGTACCCGGTCGTATGCCTTTTCGAGGTCAACGAATACCATGTGCAAGTTTTTATGCGCACCTCTGTATTTTTCGCATAGCTGGCGTATATCAAAAATGGCATCCGCTGTACCCCGACCTGGCATAAAACCGAATTGGTTCTGTGAAATTTCACTCTCTTCTCTCAGTCGCCTTTCAATAACTTTCTCCCAGGCTTTCATAGTATGTGACATTAGCGTTATTCCTCTATAATTGTTGCACTCAAGCACATCGCCTTTGCTCTTAAAAATGGGCATCAAGGAACTGTTACAGCACTCATCAGGTATGGCTTCCTCCTGCAACAACTTATTGAAGAATAAAGCTAACCACGTCCATCCATCCACTCGCAATAACTTCCAAACTTCAACTGGTATTCCGTCTGGACCAATGGCTTTACCATTCTTCATTCCATTTACTGCTATCCTAACTTCATCCATACTAACCATTCTCACTAATCCTACATTCACTGGTTTATTCTCTAACACATTACTCCAATCACTTTCCTCATTCATCAGTCTTTCAAAATAGTCCTTCCACCTCTTTTTGATTTTCTCATCGTCTGATATAACCATTCCAGTTTCATCTCTTATATATCTTACCTGGCAAACATCTCTCGTCTTTCTCTTTCTTATTCCAGTAAGCCGGTATAGTTCTTTTTGGCCTGCAGGACTGTCCAGTGTGTCATATAATTTATCCTGGGCTTTTGACTTTGCTATTGCCACGGCTTTCTTCTTAAAAATGTCATACTCACTCTTTTTTTCAGCTTTTAAATTAACGTTTTCAGGCTCTACACGCTGCCATTCCTTGAATTTCCTCTTCTTTTCTTTCAATACATTTTGAACTTCTGTCGACCACCACCATGTATCCCTATCTATTATGCCCTTTCCTCTCGTCTCTCCCAAAATATCTTTCGCTGCATGCCTGATACACCCAGCCATCTCATTCCAGCTTTCATTTATACTTCGATCATTCATGTCCCCCATCTCTATCATTCTGTCCACCACTCGCTCCCTAAACTTATTCGCACAATCATTCCTCTCTAACATATGCCATTTTATTTTAGGGGGCGGACGCTCTTTGTTTTTATGAGACAGTATTTTGACGGCTGATGTCATAACCAGGAGTCTGTGTTGTGAGACTAGGTTTTCTACTGGCAGTATTTTGATGTCTTTGACATGTTTTAAGTTGTTGCGCCGAACTAAAAAGTAGTCGATTTGGGTCTTATGATTACCACTTTTGTACGTAATGATGTGTTCGTCTCTTTTCTGGAACCGCGTATTGGCTACTGCCAGGTCAAATGCAGTAGCGGATTGCAGCAGCGTCTCTCCTTCACTGTTCAGACTACCGAAACCCCTTCCCCTATGCACTCTTTCATAAACACCTTTCATTCTTCCCACATGTCCATTAAAATCACCTCCAACTATCAATTCTTCATGGACAGGAATATTCATTAAAGCTCTATCAAAATTGATGGTGATTTATTTGTGACTATAAAAACATCTTCCTGCACGTATATATAATATATTGAATTGGACATATAACAACAATAAAAAAAGAACACTGTTTTACTGGAAATATTGCTTGAGGCTAATGGAGTCTTCATTTAACATGTCTGGCAGGTCGGCTAAGTTCAAAAGCATATGATGGCAGAAAAATCCGTCAATTTACTGATGTAGATACCGCGGTGCTGCTAGCTGACAGAAACTAGTTTGAAAGAAAAGTTTTTGTTTTGAAAGTTTTTAAAACATTTTATTATGAAAGTTATCAAAAGCTTATATAGCATAGCTTAATATGTATTTCTTTTCTTTTATTTATTTATTTATTATATACTTTATTGTACACTTTCTGCCCTTATTCCATATTACGTGGCGCAACACATTATTTTCTTTCAATCTGTCCTGTCACCCGTCACACTATCACTAACTAACTATTAATTATTTAGTATAATGAGTATTTATTTATATCTAAATGGAATGTTTTTTTGAAACATAGGTTTTAAATTTTACATTTCTTCTCAGCACAATGATCATGTTTTGGACCGTTCACGAAAAGTTAATTTAAAAAGATTTCTAAATTCAAAAAACACTAATAACGCATATTCTTCACTGATTTTTTCGGTCTAATTTATATAAGCCAATGCAAAATATTGACATGACTTCCTTTTTTCTTTTCGCTAGAAATGAAACCTATAATAAAAAATAAAGAATAATACGAGGAATCAATAGCAAAAATAACTAGATCTTTAAACCGTAACCGAACGATGATACCTTTAGAAGCATTGCTTGTATCTACTTTTTTCAGGCGTTTCCTTTTTTTCATATTTTATAGTTAAGATGTCTTGAGGACTCGAGTTCTTTACAACATTAGACGCCCGCCTACTGCACTCGGTGATGAATGTCGAAGCGAGGGCCGTAGAATAACTCATTAGAGAGTCGTGCATTTTTTTAATTAAAAATAACGCCTAATAAAAAACTATAGCCATCTACTAAATAGTTTCTAACTGTGTTCGGTTACAATTGGTAGTTGGTAGTGATTTCTTATACAGTCCTTTGAGATATGAACTAGGTTTCACTATTGGCGAAAAGAAAAATAAATCGTGCCAGCTTTGTATGGCAAAAGTTTCATTCCCCTTTAAGACGTATAAAAAAGTGAAACAACCAATTAAACTGAATATTCAGTTTTAAGTGCACATACATATAGTATCAAAGACCAGTCTTTAATATAATATAAGACCTACAGAGGTTTATGATACTGAGACTCTCTAATCAACGAGTAAAAGTATTAATCTCATGCACTAATAAACGCATTTTATCATTATTTTTAGCTCAAAATCTGCATCACGTGTCTTATGTTAGAACTGGCATCTTTTGCAAGCACATTCGATGAAACCAAATCTAAGACATATGAAAATTCAATAGGACTTAGTAAAGTAGTGCGGTACATAATAGACGCAAAGCTGCGCTCAAGCAATAGAAGACAAATGAATAAAAACCCGAAAAATACTAGAAAACTGGTCGATTACAGCAGAGGTAAAAACATAGCGAGGGGAGATCCCGCCGAAGACCATGCATTTTTGGTTGAAAAAGAGTTAAAGAACGCATTAAGTAATAAGAAGTCGGCACTGCATGACAGACCTTATATAGAAAAACAAGGAAGAAATGACTTTCTTGTGATGCAGCCCGAAGTCATAGATCCCTTTGTGACAGTAGTCCCTAACCATGTCTACTACGACATAGAGAAGAGATGTGTTAACTGGTTGGATGACTGCAGTTTAAATGGAATTAGAGAAAGGCTGCTCAGGGGTTCCCGTTTCCGAAAATAATAAGGATTATTTCAAAAGCTTCGAAACTTCCTCGAAAAGCCGTAGTTCACGCAGTTTGCAAATTCTTGGTAATACGTTCTGGCGTACCTTTGCTTCAACTATTTTATTCCTAGAACTATTTCTTTGAGAGCATGCACATATTTAATAACTGCTAACAAATGTAGGAAATCTGCAGTCAAACACATGATAGTTCATATATCACACATCATATACATATACATATATATATTATGTATTTATTTTTAGTATTAAGTTTGGATATTTAGTTATATAAGTATTTATTAGTTTGATTAGGTTTTTCACTAACTCTTCTTTACGTATTTCTGTACACTACTGTCTTCATCTCTTTTAATCTTTCCGTTTCGCAGGTCTGCTGGAAGAAATTTCTTTGTGAAATAAGCAGTACCTTTGTACATAGTTTTATTATATGTTATCTCCTCTGGTATTTTGTGTGTACATAAATGATAAAATAAATAAATAAATATATAGTTTTTGGTTTTAATGTAATAATAATAATAATTACTTAACATTTAATTTTCGTTTTTCTTTTTTTTCGATGTACTCACGTAGTAATCCACCTTCAAATTCGCCACGCCGCTTTGTTTGATCTATATAAATAAAAAACACGTGACATTTCATCGATCGACTAGTGACCATACGCACGTAGGTTTTGATCAAGTCTAAACATAAATTGGTCATTGTGGTGGTACTAAGAGGAGGCCTATGCCCAACAGTGGACGTCTTTCGGCTGAAATGATGATGATGAAACATAAATGGAAAGTAAATGAAATAATACTTAAAAATATATTAAATCATTATAATAAGTAGATGTACAACATTATCAAGAGACCAAGCCGTTACAGCGCGGTGGCCGCGGCATCGCTGCAGCCGTGTCACCGAGCGGCACTTAGCGGCTAATCAAAGACGCCCGCAATCTTTAACTAGTCATCAGTGGATAACGTGCTGCTTTTACAAGAAGTGCAGTAATTTTGTGTTTGTATGTAGTTTATTATACTATATTGTTTTACCGTTTTTTATCCCCGAATTATAAATAAATAATAAACAAAACTCTTGGTAAAGTGGAAATACATTTGCAAGGATTAGCAAACTCCGCGAACTACAGAACACCAATAAAATTTCCAGGCTTTGGTAATAAAGGGAAGTTTTGTTGTCTACTATTTATTGACTACGAACGTAAAATTTATATAATTTTATTATAAATGTTCTCATTGTGAAGTGTTTTCAAATAACATTATTACGGCTATTATTTTCCTGTAGACTGATGTATTAAAGCTACTTAAGTATCTTATTTCTTGTGATTATTTTATCTTCTTTCTTTCCCACTCGTCTGTCATTAATCTGTTTACGTAATGTTTAATAAAAAAGATTAAGTGGAAACAAACATACAACTTCTGGCACTCAGTAACAGGGATGTAACAGAGGTAATTATATCGGATCCGAAGGCGGAGTCGGAGTTTTTAAATTTGATTTATCGGAGTCGGAACCGGAATCGGAATCGGAACCGGAGTCGGCACCAGAGGCGGAAGAGGGTCAAAAGTGGTGGCAGGAGAGAGATTTTTTTATTTAAGGACAATTAAAACAGTGTTCAGTCATTTTTTTTTAATTACAAAATAAAACACAATGAAAAAACTGGCATGTTTCCAAATAAACATGTATGAACCTGTATAACAGTCAACGCAGACCGCCCGCCGCCGCCGCTATGTTATGCTTCGACCTCCGATTAAAAGCTCCGATTTAAAAGTATCGGAGACGAAGTCGGAATCGAAGGTGTAATAATATCCGAAGTTCCGACTTAACGGAGTCGGAGTCGAAGCTCTGTAACATCCCTGCTCAATAATACCGTCATTCGCTCGTATATTTCTCAAAACTCGTTCCAGGAAATATGTACGTGTCTTTTTTTAACACATTCGCTGCAGCAGTATTGGTCTAAACTTTTTGCTAGTGCATCACGAGACAAATACCACCCGTATCTATATTTCCTGCTATTCGTTACGACCTCTTTTTTGCCGTACCGAAACCTAACTTTCAAAATTCATACAGACGTGGAAACAGCAAATATCAATGATTTTTTGCGGCGGTAGCCCCGATTCCTCTATGATATTTCGAAAGATACCGAGAATTTTTTAAAATCAGTCATTCGCGGCAGTGTAGATGCCGTATAGCATAGAAATGAAAAAAATGCTAGGGATGGGGTTTACTTCTGAAATGACAGTCGATATTTTTTAAAGATATTCTTTATTACGAGTATAGACACAAAATTAAAATTTAACAGTGTACTTAATTAAATCAATAAATTTCTTCTTAATTAGTCAACGTAATAATTATACTTACAACTTTAAAAATATTTAAAAAAGTAAGTGACCGCTTTTCTAGTAATTAGTACAAATACACTAATAAAAATGCAAATAGGATTTTTAATTGTATGGGCTACCTTGTAATGTTGGACTATGAAAGGGGCGCATGAAAACAGATGAATACAGTCGAATGAGATGGAGGGATATGTGTGGTGTGACGAGAATGTATATAGGAAAAATCTAATAATATGTGAGAGTAAGTCTCAAAGTAGCACCAGTTACGGATAAGTTGAGAAGCAGAAGAAAAGTCGTTTAGAATAGAATTAAATTTACTTACTACCCCCCCCCCCCTTATTCACATCAAGTTTTTTACGTGAGCGTCTCACTTATGTAGCCGCGTAATATTTTGCACAAAAATATCGAGCGTTTACTTCCCTAGGGCCAGCACTAATTCAATTTCAAACTGAAGCGCCGCACGGACGTATGTAGAATGGTGTGGGGTTGGAGGGTGTACGGCAAGATAGTCACCGTAACGCACTGAATAAAAATACTTTTAAAATCACTGTGCGATATGGCAACTATTTTGCCAAATCTTATTAGTGTACAATATTTTATTATTACAAGGAAATCATTTGTCTTGGTATGATCATGTGAAAAGGAGGGACGAAACGCATGTTGCTAAAAAAGTTATGAGTTTACATGTGGATGGATGGTGGGGGAGAGGGAGGCAAAACAAAGGAAAGAGAAGGGAGTTAGTGATAGCGTGACGAGTGACAGGACAGAATGGAACAAAAAAACGTGTTGCATCGACAAGGGCAGGAAGATGATGATGACAAGCTTTTATTTAGTTTCACCTGTCCCGATGTTTGACTGTCATCAAATCTTGCAAATTAAATTTGACCCAGTTCTCGGATACCGATTGAAGTTTTGCTTGCATGTGTAAATCAGGTGACCATGCAAAATTATTATGACATGGAGCTGATCTGGTGATGGAACCGAAAGGTGGCTATAGGAACTTGGTGGTTAAACGACACAACCCCATCGAGTTTGGGCTCGTAAGATTCGTCTTGACGAGTCATCATCTTCCTGCCCTTGCCCCGTGTTATTTGGGTGAGTTATTTATTTTCGTCTTGACGAGGGTATTAAAATTATAAAGGTATATCAAGCTATAACTTCTCTCACTTAAGTGTCTTATCAAACATAAGTGGCAATGGGAAGGGCACATTGATCGCAGAACAGATGGCCGTTGGGGCCGAAAGGTTCTGGAGTGGTGACCGCGTACTGGAAGACGCAGCGTCGCAAGGCCTCCTACAAGGTGGATCGATGACCTGGTGAGAGTGCGGGAATCCGATGGATGCGGGATGGACAGGATCGATCATTGTGGCGACCCTTATCGGGTCGTTTGTCGGCTGAAATGATGATGATGATGATCAAGCTATAAAAGCTTGCTATGAAAAAATGATTTTCATTAAAAGCTTGTTTATATTAAGCAATAATACTGAAAAGATCACGGTTTCTTTTCTACGCGTACGGGAACTTACTTAGATCCCCCCGCAACGCACGCAAAACAAAGACAACGAGTGGCCGCACTGGCTGACCGTCAAATATGGCAAAATAGTTGCCGTAACGCAGTGAAGGTGGTAAACTGTTAAAGTATATAGAGAAAACTTTCGTTATTCAGAATATTAATTTAATTTATTTATTTTATTAATTGATTTGATTTATTTATTTTGTGAACAGACAACACAGACCTATGAGGTTAATAACAAAGATTCTTATCCTATGTAAGTACTTAATTATAAATCGCGACAATGTACGGTCCACCAATGCCCTCACAAGCGGGCTTTATTGCCTTTCGGCCACAACACGTAGAATGCCGCTGGGGCTGCCACGGAGTCTGTTCAGCAGTGAGGCCGCTTTCTTCCTAAGCACAGCGTCAAAACTGTCAGTGCGTGCCTCGACAAACATTGTTGACGCATCACAGAACCGAGGCAGACGCAACAGTGCCCAAAATGCATTATTGTATTGGATGCGCAGAGCATATTGATTGAAAGTATATAAGATATTATTGTTATCTATAGTGGTCTAGTGGTTAGTGACCCTGACTGCTATGCCGGAGGTCGTGGGTTCGTTTCCCACCCAGGACAAATGTTTGTGTGATGAGCATAATCATTTGTTCTGTGTCTGGGTGTAATTTATCTATAATATGTATGTATTTAGAAATATATAAGTATGTTTATCAGTTGTCTAGTACTCATAACACAAGCTCTGCTTAGCTTGGGACTAGACGGCGTTGTGTGATAGTTGTGGAATATTATTATTATTCCATTTATTTATTCTATATACATATCTGTTATATTTTTAAATATTAAAAAAAAAAAAAAACATTTAAAAATATAAAAAATAGTAGCCCACCGGCATCGGGAACAGGGTCCAAGCTACCGGTGGTCAGGGCTCCTGAGAGAGGAATCTCCTAACGATGCGCGCCGTGTCCAAGAGTACTGCTTTCTGGATCAGATCCTTGGTCCAGCTGCCTAACGAGAGCCTCCTTAGATGTTGTTCGAGGCTCTTAGCTATTAAGCCATTGGCCGTTACGATTATCGGCACAATTATTGCTCTATCCACTTCCCACATGTCGACAACCTCGCGAGCTAAATCAAGAACAAACAAAGTTTATTATTATTTCCTTAATTTCTTAATAAACATATAAATTATATTTTTAAATATTTAACAAAAAAATAAAAAACATTTAAAAATATAAAAAATAGTGTCCCACCGGTATCGGGAACAGGGTCCAAGCTACCGGCGGTCAGGGCTCCAGAGAAAGGAACCTCCTGACTATACGAGCCGTGTCCAGGAGTACCGCTTTCTGAATTTCCTTTCTGGCTTTCCCTTGATCCAGCCGCCTAACGAGAGCCTCCTAAGGTGTTGGTCGAGGCTCTTGGCTATTAAGCCATTTTCTGAAATGACCATCGGTACAATAATCGCTGAATCCACTCGCGAGCCAAGTCAATATACTTGATTTGTTTATCTTTCTCGGCTTTCATGAGGTTCTCGTCATGCGGAACGGATATGTCAACAATCATTGCACGCCTCTCGCATCGGTCCACCACCACTATATCAGGCTTATTGGCTACAATAGTCCTGTCAGTGATGATGGACCGATCCCAGTACAACGTGATATCGCCATTATCGAGAACTGGGTCGGGCACATACTTGTAGTATGGCACCTCCGATTCCACAAGAGAGTACTTCAGAGCAAGTTACTGATGTATAATCCTGGCTACAAGGTTATGTCTATGCAAGTATTCCCCGTTAGCTAGACGAGAACAACCAGAGATAATGTGGCGGATTGATTCACCCGGTCGGTGACATGCCCGACAGATGTCAACCGTGCCGTCCTTCACAATTAATCTCCGGTAGTTATTCGTCATGATAACTTCGTCCATAATTGCACAGACAAAACCTTCGGTTTCCCCAAAGAGGTCACCGACGCGCAGCCAGGCTACGGACGCTAGTTGATCTACATCGGGCCCATGAAGGGCCCGGAAAAAGCGTCCGTGAAGTTCCTTACTCTGCCATACTTCCTTGCGTACGTTAGTGTCAAGCACTGCAGGTTTGCGCCAGTTCTCGTTAGCCAAGGAGAGCGGGGTGAGTCCCTTATCCACTGCCACTACATCACGATGCATACCCACGTCGGCGGCTAGGAAGTATTCCCTGAGACTGCATACCTCGCGATTGTGTAGGGTCTTAGCATTTAAAAAGCCTCGACCCCCACACTTCCGCGGGATATACAGTCTCATTACTGACGACCGAGGGTGATGCATTCGGTATGCAGTCAACAGTGTACGAACCCTCCTATCCAGGGCGTCAAGTTCCGTTTGAGTCCATTTGAGTACACCGAAAGCGTACATCAATACCGGCATGACCCAACCGTTGAAGGCACGCAACTTGTTTCCACCTGACAGAAGGCTCTTAAGTACCTTCTTCAGGCGGCCAAGGAAGCGCTCCCTCAACGATTGCTTCATGTCAGTGGCATTGATGCCTAACGCTTCCGACATACCCAAATACTTATAGGTTTCGGTTGGAGAGAGGGACCTCAAGTTTATGGAATCCGAGAGTTGGGTACCCACGGATTCCACAATCTCCCCTCGCTTTATATGCATGATCGCACATTTGTCCACACCAAACTCCATCCTGATGGCACTACTGAAGGTTTCAGTAACCTTCAGTAGCTCCATCAGTTGCAGATTGTTGGGGCAAAAAGCTTCAAATCATCCATATAAAGGAGGTGAGATATAACTTGACTACCTCTCTTCAACGGATAGCCTAGGCCTGAATTCTCCAGCAATGTGCTCAGAGGATTCAAGGCTAGGCAGAACCAAAGCGGACTCAAACTATCACCCTGGAATATACCTCGCTCAATCCTTACCGGTTCGCCGTTCCTCTGGATATTTCGACATCCTGGATAGCGAAGGACCGTCCTCCATTGCCTCATACATGACATCAGGAAGGTGTGAAGAGTTGCATCAACTTTATACAACTCCAGCACCCTCATGAGCCATGTATGAGGAACTGAGTCATAGGCCTTCTTATAGTCTATCCAACATGTCAACAGATCCTTTCGGGAACGCCGAACCTGTTGGTTAATGGCCATATCGATGAGGAGTAGCTCCTTAGTACCACGGGACCATTCCTACATCCATTTTGAGAGGCAGACATGATAGTGTTATTATCAACATGTTGGTTAATTTTTTCTCTCAAAATGGATGTAAGAACCTTGTAAACTGTCGGCAAACGTGTAATCGGCCGATAGTTTTTGGGTTCCGCGGTGCTACCAGATTTGTGGAGCAGGTGGGTAACTCCTGTTGTAAAAAACTCGGGTAGCGAACCAGACTCTAAGGCGGTCTGATACTGACATGCCAAACGAGCGTGGGACCTTACAAGCCACTTTATCCAAAAGTTGTGCAGTCCGTCCGGCCCTGGAGATTTCCTATTAGGCAACGGACGGACTGCACGGGCCACATCTTGGGGGCTGATTGTGATTGCCCCCATTTTTGGTATCGATTCGCACGCTCGTTCGACCTCTCGAGTCCAACCGCCTTCAGTATGACTGACAGGCACCGACCAGATGTTGCGCCAAAACGAACACATGGCATCATCATCCGGAAGGCGCGTGTCAGTCACACCTTGGTCCGGTTGCTCCCAAGCCCTGTATACCCACCTTTCATTACTCCGGAATGTGCTATTCTGGATGTACCGCTCAACCCACCGCTTATACCTTCGTATACGGTTTGCCCATGCACACACCTTCTGCTTCAGGAAGTCGATGCGCTCTGTGCCACAGGACATATAGTCTCGGGGGCTGATGTCAGTCCGCGAAAACGCCCGTCTCACAAAGCGCATCACTCGAGGGCGAGTGTTGCCCTCCCTGAAGCAGATTAGTTTGCCGATGAGTGCTCTGGCCCCACCAATACGACGCTCGATCCTGTACTGCCAGGCTGGCACAGCTGGTTTTGGTCGTGTAGCTACGTCGCTGTTTGGAAATTTGACGTGAGCTACACGACATGCCGCTACGGCCGCGCAGTACATGATCGAGTGTGTATCGGTGAGATTTTCGCAGTCATCAAAATAGTTTGACAACTGCGAATCCAGAGCAGCCACCAGCGCCTTATTCTTATTACACATGAGCAAACGAGGTAAACGCGGCCTAAGTTCAAGCGGCATGTTGCGATACTCCCGAATAGCACACTCCAAAGCACTCCTCAATTCGTTAGTACTTACATGTGTAACAATGTCAGTGCTCTCCTCGTCAGCGTGGATGGGGAGATGGTTGGACGGTGATACCTGTAAAAGTAACGCCGTCTGTGACGAGGAAGCAATGGCATGGCTACCCATTTCCGTTCGGAGGCGATCAAGTACAGTATCGTCCAACATATGATTACGCTGGATGACCCGAACCTGATCCGATAATCGTTGTGCCGAGACGTTGACGGCTGGCTCAAGCACCTGAAACAAAGAGAGCATCCGAACACGGTACGCGGTCAGGTTGTTTCCTCCCTCTGTAGCCCCATAGTATGCGCGCATGACGTTTTCATTGGTCGATTGCGTCCATCGCATGCGCGGCACACTTCCGCCGGTAGCTGGGACCCTGTCAGAGACCGGTGGGCCTCGAGGTCCTAAACACGCCGGCGGCCGGCGTCCTCCCCGACGACGCACAGGTGGTGGTGTCGTCGGCGGCGAGTAGTACTCGTCGGTCGTCGCTCGAGCTCGACGCAGCTGCCATGGCCGGTATCACAGCACTCTCGGTGAGGCTGGGTTCCGGCGGCGGCGAGGCGGAGCTGAGCGACGAGGCCGGAGGTGGTGGGCGTGCACTTCGCGCAGCAGCTCTTGTCAGCATTGTTGTCGTATTATTGCATCGTTTTATATGTGTGACATAAAATGTCATCTGTCTGATTTTAAATTTTCTTTTCTTAACATGTTTCGGCCTTTATTTATTGAAGAGAAGTTTTATTATTATTATTATTTTCATCTGTTTATTAATCTCAGGACCCTTAGGTCCTGGGCCTTTGAGAGGCGTACAAGGGGCCGAAGCCAACTCGCAGAGGCCCTTTTGGTTACTATAATGGAACGTGATACCAACCGACGATTATCCCTGTGCGCGCTATACTAGTGCACCCAAGGACAACCCCCGGTTTGAAAAACTATTGCGACATAATAAGAAAAACAAAATAATAGGGCTATGATTTTTGGAGTCTTAAGTGGACTGGTAATATGGAGCTATGTTAAGACTATGGCCCCTGCCTGAACAATGTCATTAATATCCATCGATAAAAGGCAGGGGGTGACTTGCACACTCAGCAAATGGGCCCCCTTAAACGGCCGCTAGCACAAAGTGACGTAGCAACAAGTGGGCAAAATATCTTGAGGCGCTTGAGGAGTGGAGAGGCATACCACGGCTATCAGGACAATCCCGGAAGTACGGTCAAGATCCCTACCAGCACCTTACTGGATTATGCATCCATCTCCCGAGCAAGTTTGCTCTTGCGACTCTCCACTCAAGCCAGCCAATAAAGGCAAGAGAGAGGTGGGAGGTCTGTTCCTCGTCAGTGTACACTACGACCGGCCAATAAAGGCAAGCCGGAGCCGAAGAACAGGAATTCTCCCGGGAGATCGGGTCCGTGGGGTCGCTAATACCCAACAGTTCGCCACAAAACTGCCCTGCGGATTGTATCTCTCTTAGTCTGGCCCCTCACCCTAGGTATGTTACGGTAAAGGAAATTCTACCGATACAGACCTAGGGTATTTTGGAGCACACAAGCCCCACCACGACGTCAACGTGGAGATATGACGATGGGGTTATTATTATTATAGTATTATCTGGCTTTTTTAATTTGTTAATACATTATAAAGGGTCAAAGTTCACGCTAATCTGCTGATTTTCAGAGGTCTTTACTGCATTAGTTTTACACTGTAAGAATTGATTTCAACAGAAGCCTAGATAACATCCAAAAGATATCTATCTGTGTTTACAAAATATCTAGAAAAAAATCTGTAATAATATCATAACCACGTAAAAGCGATTGTATGAAAAAAGGTGAAAACGAGCGCTCCTAAATATACAGCGTTTGTCATGACAAACACGTACCTGACCTTACCTTTGACATGTCAAAGGTAACACTTTGATGTACTGTGCTAGGTTAAGCTTACTATAAACGCAAACTTCATGTGGTTACAATTGTACTCTTGACTCGAGCGCGACTGAACATCATAATTGTGGGGAGAAACCTTGCACCTTGTGACTTACCTCTACCACATATGAACCCTTAACCCTGGGGTTTGTTGTAATTTGGCCCACGGAAAATCTCGAGCGAGACAGATTAATCAAAGGTAGGTAAGTTATGTAGATGCAAAAGAATGTAGTAGTGTGTAGTTTTGATTTCAATAATCTGACAATTTGAGCAAGGTTTAAGCAAATGGGGCGAGTCATAAAATTAGGTTTTTAAGGTGCCTCTTAATATTTCGTTGATAAGTGCAATTTGTTTTACCACAGTTTGCTATGATAATTTTGTTAGTTTTTTGTAGGTTTTAGCTACATCACCCCAAGAAAGTAGTCAAATTATAGCTTTTTCGTAATCTTTCAAAATAAAAATGTATATTATGTTTTTCCTAAAGCGACCTTGAAATTAGATCAAAGATTTAAAAGGATAGCTACTGCTACTGTCTCTAAAAATACTACCTATTGTCTTTCTTTATAATTATTTTCTTACTAATTATTATAATTATGAGGCTGAAAGATTTACTTTCATCATCATTTCAGCCTCATCATAATGTCCACTGTTGGACATTAATTATACTTTAATTCTTTATTGTACACTATAATAACTTATACAATAGGTGAATAGCAAAGTTAATGTACATAGGCGAGCTTAACTCAAAGATGAGTTTTCTTCCAGCAAACCTTTGAGCGATAGAGAGAGATGATAGAGGGTGGGTGGGGAGGGTGGTTTATAGAAAATAATAAGCACTTTTCATTCACTATTTGATGTAATCTTTCTTTTACGGGATAACGCTATTGTCGTGCATGATGTCAATACGTTTTCAAAGGAAAAGATCTAATGGCTCTGCGCGACGGTAGCGCGGCTTTAGTTAATGTGAAGGCAACCTTAGTGGTTAGCAAAGATTTTAATATCATATTAGACTGATTACGACAAGCTCAAAGGAGTCCTAAAAAGAAAAGTTACAAAGAGCCCTTTCATCTCATTCTACTAGTCCATATCCATATGAACAATTTAGCTCTAAAGTAGTTAAAGATATTTTTAATGCAATTAACAGACATACAAGTTTAAAAACAATAAATTAATATTTATCAACTTTTTCCAATAAAAACACCAAAAGGGAACTGTGAGTTTTTTCAGTAACGATGAAATAGTTGATTTCTGTATATATATACCTATATTGGTGTCATATAGTAACATCGATTAATATAAAATACTTGAATTACCACCTACTAATTTATGGTGTCATGAAATTCATGCTTCCCAGACGGCTTATCAGGAGAATAACATTTTTATTAATAAATAGAAGATATATTACATCGCACAAATCCACAAGTAGTGGTTTACTGCCCTTTCTCAGAGAGGAGGACTAGGGACTAAACTTAAAAGACAGTAGACTATCATTTAAGATAATTATAATCCTCGAATGTACATAAAATCGATTTGCGAGGCGTTTGGAGAGTACTCGCGTCGTTTTCAGAGATAGGTAACGAAGTGGTCACAGATAACTATTTACTGAAGTGGTCCGAAGACACGTGTCCCGCATGCCACACCTCTTCCCGCTGCCGCTCGCCGCTTTTCGTTGTGTCATGAGAGCAGTCGAAGATTGTCGAACGGCGGAAGGCGTCTGATGAACGGGGAAGATAAGATTAGCTTTTAGCCACGGCTTCGCTCGCGTTAACAAACGGGGTTAAATTCGGGGTAACACGGTTCCTCTTTCTTGATTTAGAACACAGAAGAGAAAACAGCACAGAATATTATTTTAATACTCTACTGTAGTCGATATTATGTCTTTCCATTTAGGGATAGAATGTAAAGATTCTGGGCATTGGACACACGCGAACATGCTATATACAATTGTCCATGGAAAAAACACGGCTTTTCAAAGTTTGTAGTGAAACTAAGCTTGAGAGGAAATTGTAGCCTTTTAAATTGGAACAGAAGATCTGTGGGAATTATTAGGATTCGTGGGTTCATTATATTTTCACCCTTTATTACGCCGCTTAAAATAGTGGCGCTAATGATATTGCGGCCAAGTTATATGACACGAAGTCTCTTCTCATTATATAATCTTGGGGCGTCCAAATGTTGAATAAGCATGACTTAGGACGGCCTAGTAAAACCGAATCAGAAACCGAGTTTGTTTTCAGAAATCGGAAAACCAAACCAAGACATACCAAATCGCAAAGCTAAACACGAATAGCCAAAAATCGATAGTCAAATAACAGAGTAGTACCGTATGCACTACAGTGTGAATCGTGGGCCAACACCCGCAATTAAGGTGGTGCATCACGACACACATTTACACTATTTTTCATACAACCGTTGATAACTGATTATGACGTTATTACACATTTTTCATTAGATATTTTGGAAACACAGTCTTCTTCTTCTTGCCCTTATCCCGTTTTATTTGGGGTCGGCGCAATACTTTTTTTTCTTCTATTCTATCCTGTCACTCGTCACGCTGTCATCTACTCCTTTCTCTTTCATATCACTTCTCACATAATCCATCCATCTTTTCTTTGGCCTCCCTCTCCCTTTCCATCCATCCACATTTAAACTCATAACTTTTTTAGCAATATGCGTTTCATCTCCTATCATCTTCCATCCTTTTCACATGTCCATACCAAGACAAACGATTCCCTTTCAACTTTTCAGTCACTGGCGCCACTTTCAAACTTCCCCTAATATACTCACTTCTCACTTTATCCATTCTCGTCACACCACACATCCATGTTATCATTCTCATCTACGCTACGTGCAAACTTTTTTCATCCATCTTTTTCACAGCCCAACATTCTGATCCATACAGTACGACAGGACTTATCACGGACTTGTAGATTTTACCCTTCAACTTGAGGGGCATCCGTGGGTCACAAGTGGTTCCTGTGATCTGTCGCCATTTCATCCACCCTGCGTTGATTCGATTTGTTACGTCCCGGTCTACTTCACCTTCACCTAGGATGAGCGACCCGAGGTACCAAGAGTTGGAACAGATTGGTATGGGCGTTCCGGCGAGAGCTAAAGGCACTGCATTGGAGAGACCGCCGAAATCGCAGAACAAGTACTCAGTTTTGGTTCGATTCAATTTCAGGCCAATACTCTCCAATCTGTGCTACCACACCTCCAATCTGTTCTAGACCTAGTACAGTATCTTGTGGGTATTATTTAGGCTAATCAATTTCTAAATTAAAAAAAAAACTAATCCAGTAAAGACCTCTGAAAGTCTTCTATTTTGTATGAACATATAAAACACTTCATAATTAGCCTAAAAATTTAAAAAGTAAAATTATAGAAGCCTTGCAAATTTTATTAAGATTCTAAATGACGACAACTTTTTTCAAAAACTTTTAAGGGTTTAAAAAAAAACAGCTAGTTCCTGGAGTAATTTTTGTGAATTATTCGAGTAAATATCGGAATTACCGAATACTAACCGAGTTTTCAGGCGTTATCTCTCTTTTTTGTGTTGCCTTTTCGTCAAACATCGCGTTGGATTGTGTAAAATGTAGTAACAAGCTTTTAACCCATTTTCGATGTTTACGATAGGCGAGTGGAGAAGGATCTTAAGTACAGATAGCACACAACGTTAGCGTGATTCAGAAACCTATCAGCGCCAGATGGCGCTAATAGTTTCTGAAGCACGCTTCCGATAGATATCGGAATCCATATGAGTAACACTTTTCAAATGTTGATTATTTTTCTCAAAAACTGATTGATTTAATATTGTATTATTTATTTTGTTTTAATTAAATTATTTTATTATTCGTTTGTATCATAAAACCTATACTAATTTTGCGGAGTCTCTTTTAAGGAATTGGGGGCAGATTTCCAAAAAAAAAAAATTATCACGTCAATTTGGCCGTTTCGAATGTGTTGTCATTAATATTTTGAAAATGACTACGAATATTTAGATACTATATCTAAACGAATTTATCATTTAGTACTAGAGAAGAATGTGAAGAAAATTTTAAGAAACACTATTTTGAAATAAAAATATTCCATACCTATCAAAACACATGAACATGGACTATTTAACGATTACTTGAACAATTTAAAAACTACTGTTTCTTATTTTTTTCGAATAGAAGGTGAGAAAGGGACACAGGGGATTTTTGTCATTGTCTTGCTCGGAACCATTTTTCCATTTTGCGTGTCAATAACACACATGAACTTAATGCCAATGAGAATAAATAACACTTTAGAGAGCGTAATATTGCTTCGTAGTTAATCTAGTCTAGTAGGATTGATAAAATCTTTGGTAGGAAGTACTCGTTTTTTTTTGAACCATCATTTTCAAGTTAGACAGAAACGGAGCTATCAGACCCATTCCAAATTGTCGATCATATAGTTGTATCGAGATGTGTTAACCTGTGTAGCTTATTGATTTTTGTTTCCGCTGCAAAGCGGATTACTTTGTTACCAATTGCAATAATGGATTTTATTTGTCGTATTCCAAATGATTTGATTGAAATATTTTTAATGTAATTAATGTTAGTCCTTGGCTTCGTTTCCATCACAGGTGCTGCTCGCCAATCCTCTTTTGTATTAAACTTGGCTTGTGTATTGGCTTGTGCCTATGTGTCTAGATCTTATAGAAAGCAGTTAGTTTTACTGATTTATTTTGGACAACACGCGTTGATCTTGTTTTTGTGTGTACAGTACACATATCTACAGCTACCATAAGCTCATTTCAGACTACGCTTTATTATAATAGCATATAGCTTCATAGCACAATAATATCGCTCTTTAACTAACTAACTTTAACGGATAAAAAAATGTTTTATAAATGAAACGGGAAATCGGGCCTTTTTTTCTAGTGTTAAAACCGCACTGGAGAAAGTAAGCAAAATATAAAAAATAAGGCAGATGCGCCATTAATATCCTGATTCCGGCAATGTATATAATTAAACTCTGGAAAAAATGTTAGATGCGTCTTTTTTACTAACGGAGGCAGCTTACATTTATTTAAAACACGTTCACACTTGCTATACTATATTTTATTGACAAAATTAAATAAATGCATGGTGCGCGATAATGTTGTGCTGTAAGTTATATGCTATATAATTGTATTGTAGCGTAGTCTGAAAGCAGCTTAAACATTATGGAAATATCAACATCATATGTTGTCAACTTTAAAATTAATAAAAGCTGAATCGAGAGAGTATATAAAACGAGTGCTGAGCGTTAGCAAGATAGGGTGTAGAAAAGATAAACTAGATATACGGGCAGACATTCCGTAAACTTAATCGGTTTGAATTTGTAAAAAAATATGTCGAGTTTATAAGTGCGTGTTTGACTTGATGTAAATGTAAACACGTAATATAATTGATTATTAAATTGATTGGTAAAGTCAGTCGTGCGCTTTTATTTATGCTGTGAATCTTTCGTTTGGAAATCAATCTTTCGACCCGGTCTTGAGAGATGTCTCATATCTATATATATGAAAATCAATGCCACTTTTCGTTGTGATTTTATAAGTCAAGAACGGGCTCACCTATCCAAACAAATTGTTTAGCCTTTGTTCGGACCTTTTAGAAGATGGTTTATGTGAAGTTTGGTAGGGTAGTGTAGGGTATAGTAGGGTAGAGTAGTGTAGGGTATAGTAGGGTAGAGTAGGGTAGAGTTGAGATTAGAGTAGTGTGGAGTAGAGTAGAGTAGTAAAGAGTAAGGTAGATTAGGATAGAGTAGGATAGGGTAGGGTAGGGTGGAGTGGGGTAGAGTAGAGTAGAGTAGAGTAGAGTAGGGTAGAGTATGACAGGTATAGTAGGGTAGAGTAGGGTAGAGTAGGGTAGAGTAGGGTAGAGTAGGGTAGAGTAGGGTAGAGTAGGGTAGAGTAGGGTAGAGTAGGATAGAGTAGGGTAGAGTAGGGTATAGTAGGGTGTAGTAGGGAAGAGCGGGAGCGAAGCCGCGCGGGCAAAAGGTAGTATGTAGGTATATATTGATACACACAGTATATTTTATTATTAGTAAAGCCAAATATTGCGATCTGTCTCCATACTAGGTACATGATTTAGGTAGGTACAGGCTACCTGCAACCATGTAATTAACAATTAGCAATAAAATAATAATTAGTAAAGTAAAATAATACGTAATTTAATTAAAACGTGTTCATTTTAATTTTAATTTGATTATTAAGTGTCCGGAAATAAAGCACAACTTAAATTATTATTTCAATAACTATAAGACGTACATTTTCATTTCACAAGATTTTCTGCCCGATAGCACTGATTTGGTTTAATAACTACAATTCTTGAAAATGAAGTTGTAAGTAAACAATTTTATTTTATTGCTATTTGAATAAAAACGATAACATGAAGCAAAACTGGGAATCATAGGTTTGCACAGGTAGTCAGAAAATTGCCGTAGAAGTGTGTACTTCTACTATAAATCTTTACAATAAAACAGATAAAATTTTTGATATGGCACGTTCGGGAGGTTTTTGCACCGGATTCAAGCGGAAGAGACGCCCGGGTATCGCCACTGTGCGGAATGCACGGCAAACACGGTGGAGCGCACATTTGAGGTGGGCCCTGCTTGTGCGGAGCATCGCCGTGCCCTCGTGTCGTGATCGCCCCGATCGGCGGCGGAGACCTCTCGCGTCGGGCCTTAATTCAGGCCATGGTCCGGAGCGAGGAGGAGTGGCAGGCGGTCGCTTCCTTCTGCGAAGCTGTATTGCTAGCAAAGGAGGACGCCGACCGCATTAGGCAACGGTGCGTGCAACGATTTCTAGCCACCGTAAACACGGGTTCGCGGACGGTGCGCCATGGGTAGCTCGCTGTCCGATTGTCCGGTAACTGTCCGGTAATTGTCCGGACCGAGCCCAAGACGTCGACGGCGTGCATTGTTCTCGCGCTCCTCAAGGAGTTGTCAACAACAGGAGGGGCCCAGCTGGGTCGAAGCCTACTGCGGCCAGGGTTATCCGAAAGGGAGCTCGAGCCCTGGTATGAAGGCTAGAAGGACCGGGGTGGGTTATAGTCAGTAAGAGTCTGACACTATCTCCTGCTCCACCCAAAAGTGGGGGTTGTCATAAAAAAATAGTTCATCAGACCACCTAGTTGGAAGTGAATGTGTAAACAAACATATTCCTTTTCACTTTGACACAACATTCACACACACACTTTTACACAACATTCTAATGAGTTATTTATGTTGTCCAGCAAACGAACTTCGCTGTAATTTAGCACAAGTCCCTTTTTTAAAATCAAATATGTTTTTGAAAAACACACAACGTTCAGTATTTCTGTATGTTGCAAAATCCTTTAATAAAGACTTAGTGCTGTACTACGCACAGTAGCGTACTTACATAGTATATTTATATTGTGAACTACAAACTCTCAGTACCTATTTACCAAGCAAAATCGGACTTAGTAAAACTTGTTACTATTCCGTATATTTTAATATATACATAACAACAGTAGCAAATTACTACGAATAACTATAGAGTGTACAACATAAACAACACAATAGCGAGATCATTTATTAAATGCATACTTTAAATACAAACGCAAATATGCGATGGATTAATGTAGGTAGGGTAGGAAATATGCGATGGATGTAAAACGCACGATCGATCGTTATGGCGATACTTTGGGTAGGTTTATGTCCAACAGTGAACGTTGTTCAGCTTTTTTTTTTGTCGACGGCGAAAATCATCTTAAGACACAACCCGCTCTTGGGTAGAGCGGGAGATAGTGTCAGACTCTTACTGACTGAAAACCCCACGCTGTTTCTTCTAGCCTTCATACCGGGGCTCTAGTTTCCTTTCGGACAATTCCGACCCCGGTAGGCTTCGACTCAGCTGGGCCCCTCCTGTTGCTGACAACTCCTTGAGGCGCGCGGGAACAGTGCGCGCTGTCAACGTCTTGGCTCGGTCGAGATTGAGCTTGATACGAGTAATGAAACGCGTCTAAAAAGAGTTCATTGGGCATAAGAAAAAATCATCTACGTCGCTGCAATTTTTATTTTTTGGGCGGTTAAACCTCATCCAAATGACATCCCATCTTGGATGGGAGATAGTGTCAGACTCTTACTGACTAAAAACCCACCCTGTTCCTTCTCACCTTTCATACCGGGGCCGTACCTTCCTTTCAGAAGCAGACCCTTAGCCCCAGTACATCGCTGCTAATGGAAAAAATGCCCAGAACGCTAGTATTGTGCGTGGCCAACGAAATGGCCAAAAATATTGGTGTTTCGTTGGCCAAAAGAAACCTAGCCCTGGTCCCGTTAAGAATCAATAGCAGTTTGCTAATATATATGTATATATCTACAAAAGTAAGTATGAATATCTTTGTGACTACACTTGAGACTCGTTTATCTCACACTTGAGTCGTCAGACCGTGAAGGGCTTTAAACTATAGTCAATAGGAAAACGTCGGACTCGTGCATCGAGTGTTCTGGAAAACATACCTATGTAAATAAATAAGAGAGACTCGATTCGGGAATTTAACCCGAATCGAGTCTCGAAGTCAAAGAAAATCGATAAAAGTTTTTTTTGTGACGTAACTACAAGGTCACAGGATTCAGATTTTCTTTATTTAATTGCGTTTTGTTACATATCAAGTCCTAATGTAACATAACGTAACATCTGTCAAACTACATAGCAGTTTGTTGGTACTATGTTTTCGTAAACGCAGTCATAAAAAAAAAAAAACAAAAATTATTTACGGAGCTACGAATACTAATCCCCGCCCTCCCGAATCCAAGCAGGAATTAGATTCGAAGCCAATCTTCCAAACTCCATTCCTTCCCGAAAACCCGTCAGGACTGATTTAGTAGCTGAGCCCCCGGTACGAAAGGCCGACCGAAATGACCAGGAGCACGAATGAACAGGAGTGGGCTTTTAGTCAGTAAAAGTCTAACACTATCTCCCGCTACGCCCAAGAGCGGGGGATGTCATTAGATGATTTTCCCACTGCTACAAAAAAAAAAACACGCCGGACCATGATAAGCTGCCACGAAAACCAGAGCCCAACAAAAACATATTGACAGGAGTGGGTTTTTAGCCAGTAAAAGTCTGACACTATCTCCCGCTCCACCCAAGAGCAGGCGACATCATTAGAAGTTATTTCCCACAGAGAAAAAAAAACGCCAGACCATGACAAGCACCCACACAAAGCAAAACCCAACAAAAACATATTAACAGGAGTGGGTTTTTAGTCAGTAAAAGTCTGATACTATCTCCCGCTCCACCCAAGAGCGGGCGACGTCATGAAAAGCTTTTTCCACCCAAGAGCGGGCGACATCACTAGAAGTTTTTTCCCTCAGAGAAAAAACAAAACGCCCCACCATGACAAACACCCACACAAAGCAGAGCCCAACAAAAACATAATAACAGGAGTGGGTTTTTAGTCAGAAAAGTCTGACACTATCTTCCGCTCCGCCCAAGAGCGGGCGACGTCATGAAAAGATTTTTCCACCCAAGAGCGGGCGACATCATTAGAAGTTTTTTCCCACAGAGAAAAAAAAAACGCCAGACCATGACAAGCACACACAAAGCAGAGCCCAACAAAAACATAATAACAGGAGTAGATTTTAGTCAGTAAAAGTTTGACACTATCTCCCGTTCCATCCAAGAGCGGGCGACATCATTAGAAGTTTTTTCCCCACAGAGAAAATGAAAAACGCCAGACCATGACAAGCGCCCACACAAAGCAGAATAACAGGAGTGGGTTTTTAGTCAGTAAAAGTCTGACACTATCTTCCGCTCCGCCCAACAGCGGGCAACGGCATGAAAAGATTTTTCCACCCAAGAGCGTGCGACATCATTAGAAGTATTTCCCACAGAAAAAAAAAAAAACGCCACACCATGACAAACACCCACACAAAGCAGAGCCCAACAAAAACATAATAACAGGAGTGGGTTTTTAGTCAGAAAAAGTCTGACACTATCTTCCGCTCCGCCCAACAACGGGCAACGGCATGAAAAGATTTTTCCACCCAAGAGCGTGCGACATCATTAGAAGTATTTCCCACAGAAAAAAAAAAAAACGCCACACCATGACAAACACCCACACAAAGCAGAGCCCAACAAAAACATAATAACAGGAGTGGGTTTTTAGTCAGAAAAAGTCTGACACTATCTTCCGCTCCGCCCAACAACGGGCAACGGCATGAAAAGGTTTTTCCACCCAAGAGCGTGCGACATCATTAGAAGTTTTTTCCCACAGAGAAAAATAACGCCAGACCATGACAAGCACACACAAAGCAGAGCCAACAAAAACCAAATAACAGGAGTGGGTGACTGACAATAATAAGCCCCCACAAAAGCAGAGCCCAACAAAAACATATTCAATTACATGCTGTGATATTAATAAGGAACACCAATCGCATCAACAATTTCATTGTCACTATGTGACAGAATCCACTGCAGTGGTATTGTTGATGGAATCCGAGAATCTGATTAATTAACAATAATTGACCAGATTATCGAGTTTCACCGATATCGATACGTGTACGCTACCGGTGTTGCTCGAATTGTCGAGGTACAACGAGACACATATTGATGCACACATTTATTGATTGGCCCGGGCGTATGATGTAGCTTCACTGATTGCAAACGGTTCATTGCGTTATAGACACGTTCGAATCAATACTAAAGACTAAATAAATATTATCTTGTTCTGGGTCATTCAAAAGCTGCTCCGGAATTACTGTTTTCTTTAGAACCATCTGTATCCTCACTAATATTATAAAAGCGAAAGTGAGTTTTTTGTTTGTTACAACTTTACGCCTAAATCGCAAAAGCCGATTTTGATGAATTTTGGTACAGAGATAGAATAGAATAGAATAAACTTTATTGTACACCCAAAAGAAACACAGCTAAGAAAAGGTAAGAAAAGGGGCAGAAAGAGGGAAGTCAAGTACAAATATTATTATTAAATTAAAGTATATTAAGTGTTATAAAAACGCGGGCGAAGCCGCGGGTAGAAGGTAGTATTGGATAAAAATGTGTGTATCTCTGAAAAATGAAAATGAAAAAATGCTTTATTCACTAACGAAGTTGGTTCATCAATACTGAGGTTGACCTCTCCTTTTAAGTGTAAAAACACCTGTGCCAGGAGAGGCCGCTCTCCCTTAACTTAGTTACATTTATTAATTCATGAATCCCCAAGCGACCACCGGTGGCCGCGCATCTATTGTCTTACTATTGTGTTTCTAATTGCCGGTATCTGAAGGGTTAATCATAATAACTTGTATAAAATCTATAGGAATAAATTAATACAATAGTGAACTAAATCTATATCTCTGTGTTTAAAATGTTGACAACATATATCATTCAAGACTAGTGGTTTAAATTGTTTTTTGCCTAATATACTCCACTTATGTAAATGTGTTGTTATTAAACTAAAATTAAATCTATGTAACTAACACAATAGCGATAACCAAACATCTCTAAATTCTGGCTGCAATGAATTCGCACGTCTATTACACATTTGCACGGTATTCATGCATGGCTTAAACTTAGTAAAGCTTATTGCTCCGTTTCCTAAAAGGCAACTGAAGTGTAACATTATCCAGCAAGTCAACAACGGCACAACTACATAATACTGACACTTTAAAAAAAAAATTACAGCTAAATAATTTGTACGCACCAATAATTCACTCCGATGGATGCGAGACGCGCACGATCGATCATTGTGGCGACGCTTGGAGTAGGCCTATGTCCAACGGTGGACGTCTGTCGGTTGAAATGATGATGATGGTGATGGATAATTCACTACTCATGACATGAATTGGTGTAGAGTTTTATAAAGCTGCTAATAATCCTCACTACTTGGTTTTGAACTTTATTAAATTTGTACAAGTTTGAGTCACAACTATCTCCGTATAAAAAGCTAGGGTAGTTCATCCGACTTCGTATAAGGGAAATATGTGCAATTCAGTTTTTCGTATGAACTCCCCAGTTAGCACCAGATAAAACTTTGAGAACATTGAGGAATCTGGTAGTTTTATCGCGAGTTTCATTTGTTTGACCCACTTTAGAGAACAATCCAGCTAAAGGCGTAAATATTTTACATTTTCTACTACCTGAAGGACAGAGTTGTTAATTTTAAAACTAGCCGTTTTTTTCTTTTCGGTGGGCAAAAATCATCTTATAACAACCCCCGCTCTTGGGTGGAGCGGGAGATACTGTCAGACTCTTACTGACTAAAAACCCCACTCCGTTCCTTCTAGCTTTCATACCGGAGCTCGAGTTCCTTTCGGATAACCCTGGCCCCAGTAGGCTTCGACCCAGCTGGGCCCTGTTAGACTGACCGTTTCATTATTTTTACCTAAATATACAAGATTTGTTTTTGTTGTCGAAATCTTTAATCCAATATCATTTAAGAGTTTGGCAAGTAAAATCAGAGACTCTTGTAAGTAATAACTAGCTTGACATACACTAGTTTCAATAGAATAGACAACAAAGTCATCTGCGTATTGGGAAACGTGAACATGATCGGTGCTAATTTCTTTACATAAATCTATAGTAGCTACATTAAATAGTAACAGAGAGATACCCGTACTTAAATTACTAAAGTCTGTCACAAATAAACAAAATCTTGTTCCCTACACCCAACCGATCTAATGCAAACAACAAAAGATTTATATCTATATTATTGTACGCATTATCGACGTCTATGAAACAACCGACCGCGACACAATTGTTACAAAAACCTTTCTGTATCCTAGTGACAAATAGATTTAAATCACGCCGACAAAGTGGTCCAAATTTGGTCTATTGGTCCAAATTTCAACTTTCTAGTGCTAACGGTCTCTGAGATTATCCGCGGACGGACAGACAAACAGAAATTATAAGGGTTCCTAGTTAAATACGAAACCCTAAAAAACGATGCTTGTATAGGTACAGCACTGGTCAGGAGAATTCAAAATAATACGGTAAATTTATAAATTAAAGAGAAACTATTCGATAATGATGGTAGGACGCGTCCGGCTCCCTAGCCAGGCGCGTAGGGACGCAGAGCAAGCGCGATTCACGGCCGGCCGGCCCGCATTCTTTCAGTGATTCAGACGCGCGGCGATCGGACGAATGTACAATGCACTCCACCATTTTGTATGAACCGCTACCGCTACGTAAGTATAAACCGCTACATCATTCCCCCTAGTGAAACGTACGCAGGGCTTCGATGACCGTCCTGCCCTTGTGACATACCTATACGTACGAATCTGTGGCCGGTGCTTCTGACTCATTGTTCATCCGGAAAGTTGGCTTAAGTCTGTCGACCGAGATGTTGGTGCGTCTATTGTGCGGATAGTGAAGTACTTGTCGTTGCGAGTGATAACTTCGTACGGGCCAGTGTAATTCGGCGTCAGGGGTTTGCTTGGTGCGTCATTGCGTAGGTATACATGGAAACATGTATGCAAATCGTCGTGAATAAATGTCGCTCGGGATTGATTTGATTTTCGTTGCGCCTGGGCCTTTTTATTATTACAAGCTTTTATTTAGTTTCACCTGTCCCGATGTTTGTCTGTCATCAAATCTATTTGACCCACTTCCCGGTTACCGATTGAGCTGAAATTTTGCATGCAAATAAATGTAAATCAGATGACAATGCAAAATTATTATGACATGGAATTGATCCGATGATAGAACTGGAAGGTGACTATAGGAACTTACGACACAACCCCATCGACGAGTATTAATGATATAAGTATACCCAGCTGTAAAAGCTTGCTATGAAAAAATTATTTTCATTCAAAGCTTTTTTAACGCTCCGTTCAACTTATTCATGAAGTTAGAAATCGTATCGCGGTGTTTTGTTTAGAATTGTGAAATTTGCCAACATCTTCTTTAATCGAGGCGCGCAGTCCTAGCAGTACTGTAGGTAGCTCATGTGACCATTTCGTTGATTTGGGCCTTGCGGTGAGTGACGTCTTGCGTGAGTGAGGGACGGTAGCTTTCAATTACCCCGTTGCACTGCGGGTGGTAGGCAGGGGTGTGGGTGTGGTGTATCCTCATACGTCGCATCAACTTACTGAATAGGTCCGACTCAAATTGCCTTCCTTAGTCCGTGGTTTTGGTTACCGGGCAACGGAATCTTGCAATCCCATACGTAAATTGCCATGAACAATTAACAGTATTCCAGTAAATTGATTGTGAGAACAATACCTCCTCGCCAGCGTCCAATTAGTTCCCAGTCTAATAGTGGAGATTGGACGAGACTTGAACAAAGTTGCTGTCTACGACCGAATCCTTTTGGAATTGATCCGGTAATTGGTACTTATTAGGAGTTTCGGTTGAATAGTTCTAGAGTTGTAGAGATAGTTTACTAGATAGGAAAAACAGGAGTAATCTTACCCAGCTGGTCCCGGTGATTCGCACACAGCCAATTTCTTGTATCTTCTGCTGACAACAGATCCAGACCACTACTCTTTGTCTATATCTGTTCAATCTATGTCCGTTTACTCCCCACCCGATCCCAGCCCTAGAGGCACCCGGCGAGTCTGACAATAAAGGTCAGCAGATTGGATGTTGTGGTATTCGAGAACACACGTTACACTTTATACGTTTACAGCGTCCGGAAGTCGGGTTTGACACGTCCGCCACGTTCGATGTATCTGTAATAATATTTTTTTTTTCTATTTTTTTTTTGTATAATTGTAATTGTGAATTAATAGTTTTTAATATTTGTAAACGATACACCTAAAAGAATATAGTATATAGTTTATGTCACACAAAGCAGAACAACCTTAGAACATTATTAAATATTTTTTTTATTTAAATATCTTAAAATGACTCTCCTGTAAAATAGCAAAAACTGCAATTGTGCCCATGTTCTACCAAAGGTGCGATATATTGCCTAAGTTCATTATATATTTATTTGTACAAGAAGTAAATCTAGTTGTTCACAATAACTTAAATCATCCGCGGCTTCGCTTCCGTTAATTCACTACTCAATTCTACCCTACCCTACCCCACTCTGCCCTACTTCACCCTACTCTTCCCAACTCTACTCTATTTTGCCTAGTTACCTAGTCACTTTCCCTACGCTACCTATATATACTTACCCTACCCTAACTACAACCATCCCTGTATTCTGGTGAATAAAACAAAAAGAGAATGATTAGGTCCAACCGTAACCAAGCGAGATAGTAGGGGATCATTTTTATATATTTATACGTATATGAATATATCCACCCGCTGTATCTAACGTTAGTAATGTCTCTCTTCGATTTGTTGCATTAAATTAATTAGTTGTTACATTATTAGTGCAACTAGTTAGTTCACACGTGGTTTATACAACCACGTATGAACTAATATAAACCGTGGCCGATGATATAAACCGTGGCCGATGAATGCTGTTTCACCGTAATACAGCTTATATACTATTACGGGGAACAGGGTGAGTTCTGTGTAAGCTTACAATATTGTTCGAAATCACGTTGCTGTCGAAAATCATAAACCGATTATGTTGTTATGATTTAAAATTATTGTGGAAAGTGTTATTGGCTATCTTTATAATATCTTTTTTTATTATGCTAATATGAGGCATTGTTTCATGACTTTCAGAATTATAGGTTAACGGAAATTACTTGTACGGTTTAAATTTCCTAGCGAGATGTTTGATTTTTTCACTGCCATTTTTTTTTTTTAAGTGGAAAATCATCCAATGATTTCTCCCGCTCCGGGGGGAGTGGGAGGGCATGTCAGACTTTTACTAACTAAAACCGCACCTTTTTTATGGTGGGGAAAATCATCTAATGACAACTTCCGCTCTTGAGCGGATCGGGAGATAGTGTCAGACTCTTACTGACTAAAAACTCACCCCGTTCCTTGTAGCTAGGTAACTGAAGGACACAGCCCCGGTATGAAGTACCGGGGCTGTGTCCTTCAGTTACCCTTTGCGTTCTAGGACTACGGATTTCGTTTTTAGAAAATCCCCGCGATCATATTGGACATCGGCCCTACGATACCCACCTTAGCGATTGCTCTTTAGATTGGTAATTCGATATACTATCGAAGTAATAAGTTATCTAATGAGCAATCGCTGTAGGTTTTTGCAAAAGGATTTTTCGCACCAACGTTACCACCAATAAAACATGGATGGAATAAAAAGCCGTACAACTGAATTATCGACACACTGTGTTCGATATAATAAAAATCGAATCATCAAAATTCAAAATCGAGTAGGGTCTTCCCTATTGTTTGCTGATCTCTTTGAGGAACGCGTATGTCACTACGCGCTTTTGACGACTGGGCTGGGTTTGGTCGATTACCGGACGGCCGGATGGCGAGTTGCCTATTGCTAACGACCGCAAGTCTGCGTCTACCGTGGCCGAAATTCGGCGACTGGGGCGTGAGGGCTGAGGGCTGAGGACGTCAGTTCCCCCTCACTCGTGCTGCCTAATTTTAATTAAAAATCTGTTTAAGCTTGTACAAATGAAGCCTTATACGATCGACATCGAGGTGGTTTACTCACTTCGAAATTTAGACCCCCGTTTTTTGCATAAAGACCATGATTTTTTGCGACTTAATTAAATATGTATAATTTCAATTTTTTTCTTGTACTTGTAGTATTTAAGACGATATTGGTTGCTCAATTTCATAGTTCCTAGAAAGGCAAGTATCCTATGAACTTTAATTCCCTCGGTAATGTCAAAATATAGGTATTTTGTTCTTTTTTCGGCAACTTAGAAGTTTGATTTTTTCACAGCTTCAAGGGACCGCATACTTTAGTGTTTTAATTTCCACATGTACGGTTTGAATTCATTTGTTTCGAAAGATTAGAAATCACTTGTACACGAATAAATCCTTACTAATATTACAAAAGCGAAAGTGAGTTTGTTTATTTGTTTGTTACGTCTTCACGCCTAAATGGCAAAACCGATTTTGAAGAAACTTGGTACACAGATAGACCATGTCCTGGAATAGGACATGGGATAATTTTTATCCCGGAAGTATGTTCCCTTGGGATAATTTTCAGCTATCACGCGGGCAAAGCCGCTAGGAGCAACTAGTATTTAATATTACTTGATTACATTTTTGTTGTCCAGGATTAGCAAGAGCTTACATGTTACATGAAGTAAGAAGGTAATTACTAAAAGTTTTGTATTGTCTACCGCCATACGGCGCGTTGACGCGCTCGATGTGCGGTGACGGTGACTCGTTCGGTTGGTTTTAAGGTGAGTATAGACTACATTTTCTGGAGCATTTCTGTGTAATGTACCGTTCTTACGAATGGTACAATACAGGCAAAAGCTCAGTTTCCATTTCTTTTCCATGTAATGTAACGTTCCTGCGAATGCTCGGCGTTATGTTACGGGTAAATGCTCACAGCGAGTGTGCATTTACGAACATTTTGTTGTACCTTGCGTTCATTCTTTTTTGAAATGTCAACCCGCAACCGCGCATCGCTCGCACTCGTGCCTCGACGAAATGTTACACCAATATGCTCGTTGGTTTGTAACAAAGAGGCGAGCGTGCTCGACGTTTCGTTCGTAAAAGGATGATACACTAGAACATATCATAGAGTGGCTTGTTGTTCTGTTACAAGTAAATGTTGTAGTTTATACTCACCTTTATGTTGAAATCTAAGGGCACGAATACACGAGGAGCAAATTAATTTAATTAGTCAAGTATTTTATGACCTTTTAAGATGTGGCATTTTTGTAGTTTTTTAAATAGTAATAACGATTGTGTATTTTTTATATCTTTTGGTAGCGAGTTAAAAAGTCTTGCTCCCTCTTATGTTTCGTGGATAAAGGGTCTTGCAAGCGGACAGACAGACAAACAACATAATGATCCTACAAAAGTTCGGCTTTTTTCTTTTGAAGTTTGTAAAGATATGATTAAGTATCCAATAGAAAATTTACTATAGCAAGGGTAGGATGACAGAAGGACGAAAATAATTAAGCATTTTTTTGAGAGAAAGGGATAGCTGTCACCCGCATTATACTATAACATTATAGTGTAGGTGTTATAATTGTCCATTATCTAATGTAGGTATAAATAACTTGCAAAAGGAGAAATCCGTAGGGTTTATAAAATCCTTGGGAGAAGCTGAATGAATGACATATTAACGCACAGTCAAAATTACAACATAACATTTTGCACAAGCTTCCTTTCATGACATTTTTGCAAATTTTACCTTTGAAGAGGGTAATTTTACCACTTATCTATCGTCAACATCGAGCATGGTTTAAAAGCTTGTATACTTCATCTAACTCAATCCAACGCGATGTTTGACAAAAAAGCAACAAAAATAAAAACATTACTTACAAAAAACCAACTTTAAAATTTTACGTAACTAACTTTACCTATGTATGTTTAGAAAGAATAAAACAGAAGTAAAATAAAAAGTAAAAACGATAACTTCTATCTTAACCCTTCAGATACCGTCAATTAGAGACACAATAGTAAGACAATAGATGCGCGGCCAGCGGTGGTCGCTTGGGGATTCATGAATTAAATAAACTCACTTTGATATACCAACTAAAAGAAAGAAAGAAAGAAAGAAAAACGTTTGTTTGTACCTCACACATACATTTAAATTTAAAAACAGGAGAATTACGTAAAGAAAATACCATACTTACAGTATTCTTGTATTTTTTGAAGTCAGTGCCTGCCCGAATTATAGGAAAGTAAGAGTAATGAAATTAAAACACACAAATCCACCCAACTAAACACATTACCCGTTGTATAAATTCCGCGCGTCACCCGAGTCGATTCGATGGCCGGCGAACTTGTCCGAAATCGATGTAGCTGAAAGCGCAACCCGAACGGGCACACACGTGATGACGTGAGGCACACTTCGTTGCGAGAACTACACTGTTAACATGCACACGTGTAACACGCCTGATTTGTACGTAGAACGACGTCGCGTGGCGTGTTACAAGAGTAGCTCTAAAAGTGTACATACGCGTGGCGTGGCACACGTGTTAGCAGTGTAGTTCTACCTTTATAGCTGTAACTATTTCTTGAACATTGATGCGCGTGAATTGTTGTGAGACAGGACTTTTTACATTTTCTTTTTTATTTAACTTTGGATTCCTTCTTTCAAACTTTTATATAAAAAGTCTGGAGTTATAGGTAATTTAACTTTGCTATAGATGCCTTTAATTGTGATTTGCAGTTTTTGTAAATTTTTGCTTTTTTCTTATGTTTTTGGACTTCAACAAATACTTAGTTGATATATCAAAGTGAGTTTATTTAAGACAGAAGTTATCGTTTTTATTTTACTTCTTTTATATTCTTTCTAAACATACCTACATAGGTAAGTTAGTTACGTACAATTTTGAAGTCAGTTATTTTTTTTAAATAAGTATTTTTATTTCTTTTTTTTAAACTAAAGTTGTAGGGTAAACTAGGTAAGTCCATAAAGGTTCTTGATATTGGTATTGTAGGTAGATAAATATTTGTCTTTCTTTCTGTAGTTGTAAGTGAATTTTCTGTTTACAATATTTATTAATACCACATTTATTAATTACTCAATAAAAACATATTTAAAAAATTGTCGTCATTTAGAATCTTGATAAAACAAGGGCTTTCATTATATACTCTTTTGACTATTTTTGTTTTTTTTTTTGAAATTATGAAGTGTCAAAGTTCATGCAAAAAGCAGATTTTCAGAGGTCTTTACTGGATTAGTTTAACACTACTTTATAAATTGATTTCAATAGCAGCCTAGATAATATCCACAAGATACTGTATTTCTAAAGTATCTAATGAAAAATGTGTAATCTATACTTATAATAAATCTGTAGAGGTGAAAATTCTGTACATTGAAAGAAAAATTAATGGCAGGGGGTGTTACTAGACCGACACCGAACCCAAAAATGTGATAAAAAAATTTTTGTCTGTGTGTCTGTCTGTTTAGACATGACGCAAAAACTACCGGTTCAATTACGATGAAACTTGGTATAATTATTCTTTAATATCCTGGGTACCAAAGTGAGTACTTTTATCCTGAAAAGTATAGACAATAAAAAACAAACTTAATTTTGCGGTTCGCTCCCTAGACCCGAATACTGTACCAACCGCAAATAATAAGTTTGTATGACAAACTTATTATTTGTGGTTGTTACAGTAATTAGATTTAAGTAGATTACGTCACCCTGAGTGGAGTTCACTAAAGGGCAAGTTACTATAATATTTAGGTAAATAATATGTAGTTTCCGTTTTCTAACTAGATGGCGTAGGCGTCGAGTTAGATCGCCCATTTATTAATTACATCGAACACGGAGACATTGGCACCATATCTGAGGTGTGTGCACACTGTCACGCGCATAAGTGTAAAGGAGAGATTTGGAACGTCTCGAATCGTCTCGCGCATCACGTTGTTTTCTCGTCCCCGGGCTCTTAGAATTCGACATCAGACGTTTCAGATTTTCGATTTTGACGACCCCGTTGTCGTGGGGTTGCGATAGCCGTTAGTAGGATCCAGGACTTGGGACTCGAGGTGGCGCTGCACAAATCCGAGGCAATGTGCTTCCACGGCCCTCGGAACGCGCCACCATTGGACTCCCAGCTTACGGTAGGAGGAGTTCGCATCGGCGTCGGGTCGACGATGGAGTATCTGGGACTCGTCCTCGACAGCCGGTGGAATTTCGTAGAACATTTCCGACGTCTGGCTCCCAAGCTTCTCCGGGCTGGGGCTGTAAAACAGCTTGGGGGTCCAGACGCCTCCTGCCGGAGGCTCTACGCGGGGATCGTTCGATCCATGGCCCTCTACGGGCACCGGTGTGGGTGCCGTCGCTGGCAAAGCGACCGGCGTCCATACTGAACGCCTGCCAGAGGGTCATGGCAATACGGATGGTGCGGGGTTATCTCACGCGAAGCGCCTTCTGGCTGGCCTACCACTGTGGGATCTGGAGGCAACAGTCCTTGCACACATGCACGACATGCGCGTGGAGATGCAACGCCGGGGTGAAAGTCCACTGCCGCAACTTGTTAAAACATGGCGGACAGAGCTCCGGCGGGATCTCATGGTGAAATGGTGTCAACGGCTATCGCAACCCAGTGCTGGGCACGCCACAATTATGGCGGCAAGTCCCCTCTTTGAGGCGTGGCTGGAAAGACCTCACGGCGTCCTTACCTTCCGCATGACGCAGGTCCTCACCGGACATGGCAAGTTCGGGAGGTTCCTGCATCGGATTCAAGCGGAAGAGACGCCCGGGTGTCGCCACTGTGCGCAACGCCCGGAGGACACGGTGGAGCACACCGTCGAGGTTTGCCCTGCCTGGGCGGAGCATCGCCGTGCCCTCGTGGGGGCGATCGGCGGCGGAGACCTCTCGCGCCGGGCCCTGGTCGAGGCCATGGTCCGGAGCGAGGAGGAATGGCAGGCGGTCGCCTCCTTCTACGAAGCAGTAATGCTTGCAAAGGAGGAGGCCGACCGCATCAGGCAACGGCGCCCTCGCCGCCGTCGCCGGGATTCCGATCCCGATTTCCGGTCACCGTAGACGCGGGCTCGCGGACGGCGAGCCATGGGTAGCTCGCTGTCCGATCGTCCGGTAATATACCGAGTCCAAGACGTCGACGGCGCGCACTGTTCCCGCGCGCCTCAAGGAGTTGTCAGCAGCAGGAGGGGCCCAGCTGGGTCGAAGCCTACTGGGGACAGGGTTGTCTGAAAGGGAGCTCGTGCCCCGGTATGAAGGCTAGAAGGAACGGCGCGGGGTTTTTAGTCAGTAAGAGTCTGACACTGTCTCCCGCTCCACCCAAGAGCGGGTTTCGTCAAAGATGATTTTCCCCGTCGACAAAAAAAAAAAACCCCGTTGTCGTTGGCATAAGCAACAGGATCCGCGTACGAAGTCGCGGGCAGAAGCTAGTAACTTAATAATCGCGTAAGAGCAGTTGTATGAAAACCATTTATGTCGAGTTGCATCCCCTTAAGGAAGTGAGGATTTTGTTTGTATGTAAAGTATAATTCCTTGTACCAATATACTTAAGGTCATCATTGTAGTATATGTCGGTACTTACTAAAGATATTATATGTGTTAGGTTGGGGGTACTTACTAAATAAATTAGTGTTTAACCAACTTACGTGTGTTTCACTACATGGTGACAGCGGGGTTTTAACTTTAATGATATTTAAGGTTAAATCGAACTAAAAGTGCCTAAAAATAACAGATTATCATTATTTTATCGTGTACTACGTATTTGCAACATGGAACACGCGCGTCCACCAGCTGAATTATCATTGGAAGGCGGCCCTTCCACGCGGTCTGAATCTTGGCATCAATGGCGGAAACTTTTCCAAGTGTTTTTAAAAGCATCCGGAGTAATAAAAGAGCCCAAGGAAATTCAAGCTAGTTTGTTGGTTAACCTCATCGGACCTGCAGGATATGATGTCTATACCACCTTCAAGTTCCAGGAGGGTGAAAGTGAAGACGACATCGCTTGCGTGTTAAATAAATTCGACATGTATTTCGGAACAAAGTCCAATATCATCGTGAGACGATATAAATTTTTTACACGCAATCAAGAAGACAGTGAGAATATTGACCAGTATGTTACCGCTTTGAGGCTATTAAGCGATCACTGTGAATTTGGTGACTTGCATGACAGTCTAATTCGAGACAGGATCGTCTGTGGAATTGTAAACAATACGGTCAGGAATAGATTACTTCGCACGGAGGAGCTGACGTTAACCAAGGCGATACAAATATGTCAAGCAGCGGAGATATCTAAGGAGGAGAGTGTGTGCATCGACGGCAAGCCGGGGGCGGCAGGTGACACAGTGGATGCGGTGTCGAGCGGCGGACGCGGTGCCGGCAGCGGCAGGGGCCAGCGCGGGCGCCGCGGCGGCGGCTGGCGCGGCGCGCGGCGAGGCGCGCGCTCCGAGGCGGCGGCGCCGGCGGGGGCCCAGCGGCGCGCGTGCACGAGCTGCGGCGGCACGAGCTGCGCCGGTGGGGACCGGTGTCCAGCTCATGGTGCATTGTGTTTTGTGTGTGATAAAAAAGGTCATTTTTCACGAGTGTGTTATAAGAAGAAAAACATGCAAAGAGTGTTAAATGTGAGCGTAGATTCGGCCGAAAACAGTAGCGACGACATGTTTAGTGTGGACACCATCAATGGAACAAATATACTGAGTAAGTCGTCTCAAGAATGGATTGAAATTATTAAGTGCAACAATAAAAAACTAGCTATTAAAATAGATACAGGATCGATGATAAATATTATTTCTAAAAGTGATTTCTTGCGTATCGGATTTAACGTAGAACAACTTCAACCTTTCACAAAGCGAGTGCATTCTTTCACAGGAAACCGGTTAGCTATTATTGGCACAATTGATTTAAAAATTTCATATCTCAACACTAAATTTACTTTATCGTTTGCAATTGCAGATTTTCATTGTCAGAATATACTCGGATTGGAAGGTTGCATAAAAATAGGTTTAATTCAGAGTGTCAATTCAATAAACATAAATAAATATTCCACATTGTTTGAAGGTTTGGGAAAATTACCAGGTAAATACACAATTGTTATCGATAAGAGTATTCAACCAGTTATATCTCCTACGCGAAAAATACCATTAGGACTCAAGGAAAAATTGTTAAAAGAACTGAAACGAATGGAAAGTCTAAAAGTAGTGAGAAAAGTCACTCACCCGACTGATTGGGTCAACGCTATAGTACTAGTCACAAAGAAAAACGGTAGCATTCGAGTTTGTTTAGATCCTAGACCACTTAACAGGGCGGTGCGGCGTGCACAGTATACACTGCCGACGGTGACCGAATTAGCGGTGAAGCTGCGTGGAGCCTGCGTGTTCAGCGTTTTAGACGCCAGATGTGGCTTCTGGATGATACAAATTGATGATGCTAGTGCTGACCTGTGTACCTTCAGTACACCCTTTGGCCGTTATCAATTTTTACGTTTACCGTATGGTATAAGTTGTGCACCCGAAATTTTCCATGCCAAACTTAGACAGCACTTAGAAGACTTGGAAGGTGTGGAATCATTCATTGATGACGTCATTGTGTGGGGGCGTTCCCAAGAGGAACATGACCGCAGGCTGGAAGCGTTGCTACAACGTGCTGGTAATATTGGTATTAAATTTAATCGCGATAAATGTAAATTCGGTGTTTCTGAAATAACTTACCTCGGACATAAGTTTGATGTGAATGGAATGAGAGCCGATGAGTCTAAAGTGAAAGCTATTTTAAATATGCCGTATCCCACTGATCGGAAGTCATTAGAAAGATTTTTGGGAATGATAAATTATTTGTCTAAATTTATACAAAATTACTCAGATTGCGTGAATGTACTAAGATGCTTACTTAAAAAAGATACTGAATGGTCATGGGATGTACACCATACAGAGGCAGTAAACAAGTTAAAGACTAAAATAGCAAGTGCACCGGTATTGGCACTTTACTCGACAGAACTTCCAGTTGTGTTATCTGTCGACGCGAGCAGCGTTGCAGTAGGTGCCGTAATTTTGCAGAACAATCGTCCGGTGGAATTTGCTTCGCTGACTTTAACAGAATCACAGACCAGGTATGCTCAAATAGAGAAAGAGATGATGGCAATAGTTTTTGCAGTAGAACGGTTTAGACAATATATTTACGGAAGGTCTGACGTCACAGTACAAACAGATCATAAGCCCCTAGAAGCATTGTTTCACAAACCCCTCGCTTCGGTGCCCAGTAGGTTGCAACGTATGATGATGAGAGTGCAAGGATTTGATTTTAAAGTTGTATACACGCCAGGTAAGTATATGTATATTGCCGATACGTTGTCACGTGCGCCGTTGAATGAGATGATGGATGATAAAGTTACAGAGGAAGTGGAGATACAAACTTGTTTTATGTTAGAAAACATTCCGTTTAGTGATGCGAAAATAAAATTAATAAAGAATGAAGTAAACCGAGACCGGGATTGTTTATTGTTAATAGAAAAAATACAAAAAGGGTGGCCAAGAAGGCGAGTTGATGTTTGTGATAGGATAAAGGTGTTTTGGTCATATCGCCAAGAACTGCACTATGTAGATGGTTTAATACTAAAAGGAGAACGTGTGTTTATTCCAAAGAGTCTCAGATCAGATATGATAAGCAGAGTGCATGAAGGACATTTGGGTATCGAGAGGTGTAAACGGCGAGCGAGGGATGTAATGTTCTGGCCGGGTATGATTGATGACGTAGAAACAGCTGTGCGCCAGTGTGAGGCGTGCGCGCTGCACGCGCCGCGACCCAGACGTCAACCACTCGTGCAACATTCTGTGCCTGATTTGCCGTGGCACAAGCTGGCATCTGATATATTTGAGTACAGGAGAAAAAGATATATTTTACTTGTAGATTACTTTTCTAATTACGTCGAGGTGAGTGAATTGACTGGTATGGGTAGTAAAAATGTGATCAAGTTTATGAAGGATCAGTTTGCCCGTTATGGAATACCAGCGGAACTAGTAACGGATAACGGGCCGGCTTACAGTTCGAAAGAATTCAAACAGTTCATGCGTGAGTGGGAAGTGCGTCATGTGACTTCGTCCCCGCACTATCCACAGTCGAACGGAAAAAGTGAGAGGACGGTTCAGACAGTAAAAAATTTATTGAAAAAATGTATAGATTCAGGGCAAGATTTTTATATGAGCTTATTAAACTTTAGGTCCACTCCTAGGAACCATGTTGATTCTCCAGCACAGATGCTTATGGGAAGACGCATAAAAACAAAATTACCAATTACTAAACATTTATTAATGGAACCAGTAAACAACGAGCGTAATTATCAAACTTTAATGACGGAAAAGAAATTAACAAAACAATCATATGACATGTCAGCACGGTCACTACAAGATCTATTGGTCGGGGATAGGGTAACTTTAATATCTAATGGGAGTAGGAGATTTGTTACTGTTGCTGAACGCACTTCAGATCCTCGCTCATACATAGTTGAAGACGACCAGGGTAATAGGTATCGGCGCACGCGCAGTCATCTCTTATATCGTGCATCGAAGTCTCATCATTCAGAGGTAAAATCGTCACAAACAACGAATACTAACAATCAGAGAACTTCACAAATGTTTGACAACAGTAAGAAACCAGTAACTGTTTCAGTCAGACGTAGACGAACCAAAATTATAACAAATACAGAAGTTGATCAGGTGACAAATGATTTGGCGCCAAAGGAGAGTGTGACGTCAGCTGAGGTAAGCATAACATCACAGAACGTGAGCATTCCTTCACAGCAGGTGAGTGTGTTGGTACCATCACAGGTGAGCGCCTCGATACGATCATCGCCACCGAAAAATGAATCGGAACAAGACTCGCCAAACAGTTCATACGCCAGTGATGAAGGTAAGTCGCCGTCACCGGCAAAATTTCTAATTGAAAGGTCTAAGGAACGAACTACTCGGATGCTATCTAATTTAATTTTTGGCAAACCTAAAGATTTAAATTAAGTGACTAGTGAAAAACAAACGAAAATATGCATGTCATAAATATATACATAATATAAGTAGGTACTTAGATAAGAAAAAGGAAATGTTGACAAATAATTGTAAACATTTATCTTAGTTAAGAATTAAGTATGTGTAGGTATGTATCAATCAACTCGACAGATGTTCGAAAATAAGTTCATGTGCATATCTACCTATAGCTGTCTATTGGTATAAGTTTAAATTATCTTTGTCCTTGATCCAAGGTCATTGATCTTGTTAATTGATATTTTTATGTACCACATAATATAAGTCAATGAATGTGTTTTTCTTATGTATGTACACTTAAGTGATTTTTATTTAATGTAAAAGGGGAAGGATGTAGTATATGTCGGTACTTACTAAAGATATTATATGTGTTAGGTTGGGGGTACTTACTAAATAAATTAGTGTTTAACCAACTTACGTGTGTTTCACTACAATCATAATTTGTTTTCAGAACTACCTACAAAGAACAATTTAGGGGTTTCAAGATTGTACGGATATTTAGGACATTTTTAGTTTTTGTTTTTTTTTTTGGTTAATTGCCTTAAAACTTGTCATAAAATCTAACCAAAATTAATAGTAATTGTTAATTAATAGTTGTTGTTCTTCAAAAATACCCTCATAAGCCGGTTTAGGGGATGGTAAAGTTTTAATGAAATTCTCGTGAACGAAAAAAAGCAATGTTAGTTTCTTATAATGTTATAGCAAGTTTTTTTTTTAATGAACTGATTGATTTTCTAAGAATTTTATTTCTTCCAGGTGTATTTCAATTCCCATGGCATTATTATCCTTTGCTTCTGTTGTTTTAACAGAGAATAAACCGTATTTTTTGGCAACGGCATTATTTTATAATGATGGAAAAGGACATCAAATTGTGTGTGCGGGCAGAATTCCAAAAAAAATCAGCGCTGCCATCAGAAGAGACATCAAGAGTCGCCTTGACAACACCACTGCGAAAATAGTTCCGTTATTCAGTCGCATTCATAATTCGCCTCCAGCCAGCGAAGTAGCATATTTTGTGAAGGATAGATTTGATCATGTATACTTTACAGAAATACCAAAGTGGCTTGCTTCAAAACTAGTTTCCCAAAAGAATAAAAAAATTAAAAACATAAAAACTGACAAACTTGAAGATCTTACTAAGGGTATGCGAGAAAACGAACAAGCACTGGAAATGAATTCGATCGCACAAGGAAATTCGGATAAAACAAACATTTTGTCTATTAATAACATTGCACCGTTGCCAAAGACATACTACATGCCAAATACAGTTTACTACGCGGTTGAAACAAAATGCCAAACTGCAACAGACTACAGTTGTAATTTGAAGAAAAGTCTCCATGGTATCGCTCTTAATAACAAATCTTTCAAATCACTATTCAAGAGGACCACCACACCATGGTACTCACGACTCAGTACTCAAAATAAAACCATATCCGGTGATAACCAATTTTAAAATAAAATAATTTTATTTTATATTTGTTCTTCTCATTTATTGTACTATATAATATTATTCAATATTCCAATCATACAAAAATAGAATAGTGTACTTATAGAATTAAGTCTAAAAGTTGCATTATTAACTGAAAAGTTACGTGGATATTAAATAAAGAAAGACATTTTCTCTACTCCTCAGAAGAGTTTTGAGTATCATCCGTATGATCACAAAATGATGGATGGTTATGTGAACTATAATAATAATAGTAGATTTCTTGGCGTCCGTGGCCTGGCTACGTTTCTGCAACCTTTTTGGGTAAACTGAAGGTTTTGTCACCGTCTGGTAAGTCCATCGGATATTATTTCTGGTTATTCTCGTCTGGCTTACGGAGAGTATTTGCATGGGCATGATCAAGTAGCCAGGATTATTTACCAGCAACTCAGTGATTTCTGATGTACCTGTACCATGTAGAATGTGGACTCGGCTATCATTGTGCCGATTGTCGTGACAGCTAATGGCCTTAAGGCAAAAGTTTTCGACGACCAGCCTAATACAAAAGGCCTTTTGTGAGAATGATCCTCTGTCTGAAGCCCTCACATCCGGTAGCTTGGACCCTGTTTCCGACACCGGTGGACCACTATTTTTTATTATATTTTTAAATGTTTTCATATAATTGTGTTAAAAAATATATTTAAATATGCAAGTTATATGATTAAAGAATAAAAGGAGATAATAAAAATGTTTATTTATTATCAAAAATGCATTAAAATTTAATGGTAAAAAGTAAGGCCAAGTGATCACATCAAACTTTATTTTAATAACAAGATATGGTTTTCTGGTTTACAAAGTAACACTTACCCAAGACGATATCATAAAATAGTGTTTAGTCTTGGTTGAACGATTCTTTGCTTCTAGCATTACGTCGCCGTCGGATTCCCCCAACCCTCACCAGGTGATCGGTCCACCTTGCAGAAGGTCCTCAAATGCTGCGTCTTCTTTCCAGTACACGGTAGCCACTCCATGTAGGACCTTTCGGATCTTACATCCAGCTGTTCTGGGAGCAATGTGCCCTGCCCACTGCCACTAGCGATTCTTCAGGCTATGTTAGCAACATTGGTTCGCCTACGGATATCTTTATTTCTGATTCGATCACGCAAAGAAACTCCAAGCACAGCTCTTTTAAGTGCCCTTTGTGTGAATTTAAGACTTCTGATGAGGCCTATTGTAAGCGTCCACGTTTTGCGAGCAACAAGTGCACTGTGTTTATCTACAAGTTACTTATCCACTTTTAACTTAAAAATTCTAGGTTATAACTCATTCTAAGCTGTATCTACACATAAAATCTATGTATTAATACCTAAAACTTTTTAAACTACTTATAACCAAATCAATGTATATTCGCAATTGCTACGATGCATGAGGAACCGAGACCGGTTACATGCAAATCATAAAAAAGACCTCTATAAAGAAATTATAAGAGCTACGTATATTCGTTACAGAATTTTTTATAACCAAATTATTAAAAATGTGAAAAAATCCTATGACAAAAATCGAGTAGAGATGGCTGGCAATTATCCAAAAATGTTGAGGAATGCCATCAAAGGTATAACTAATACTAAAATGAACAACAGCTGTCCTTCAGAACTGCTAAAAACCGGTTCATCTCCTCAGCTGACAGTTAATGAAATGAACAATTATTTCATAAATGTAGGTAAGTCGTTAGGTGAAAATATAATGCAGTCACATAATAACCTAAATACTCTCTCATTGATTGGTTCGGATAATAATTCTACACCATACTCTTTCTTTCTCGAAAACACTAGTGAGGAGGAGGTTGCAAGACATAGAAGGACTAAAAAATGAATGTTCGGTGGGCTGGAACGGTATTTCTAATAAAATAATAAAGCAATTTAAAAAGTTTCTTGTCCCTCCCCTAACAGTTATTTTCAATCTATGTCTTGAAATTGAAACCCTCCCTGTGGCTTTGAAAAAGTCTGTCGTGTGTCCAATCTATAAGGGAGGAAATAGATATCGTTGTAATAACTACCGACCAATCTCCATTATACCCGTTTTGTCCAAGATACTAAAGAAAATAATAAATACCAGACTGGTTAATTACTTTGAAAAAAATAAAGTCTTTTCTGAAAATCACTACGGTTTCCGTTCAGGGAAATCAACAGATGAAGCAGTGCATAAATTAACTAGCTATATCACAACAAAGTTAGACAAGGGTAGGAAGTGTGTTTTGATTTTACTAGATCTCGCAACGGCCTTTGATAAACGAGTGGTCTTGGTCAATCAACACTGTCAAGGAGTGCAGAAGAATCTAATAAACAAATTAACAAAAATTAACTTGTATTACAATATATGAGATAGATGGAGAATTGTTTTTTATTTGATAATCAGAAGAGGCTAAGGACAGAAAAGAGTGGAATAACGGAAGGGAAGCCTTTGCTCTGCAGTGGGACACAAAGGGCTCATAATAATAATTTGATAATTGGATGCTGAGGGTCGTGACCTCGATGAATAATTTTCTTGTGACTATATTTTGCCATGTTGTCCTGGCTTCGGCGATGTGGATGGCGTCGTATACTATGGTCTTTAGTGTAACACGGATTTGGTCTCACCAACGTAATGGACTTCTGCCCTTGGTCTTTTGCCATCTATTTTTCCTATCAGAAGCAATTTTTCCAGGTTATCACCTGTCTTTTTGGCAAAGAAATCAAAGACTCTCCTTTGGCATATGGTGGTGAGTCTCATGGGTTACCTGAGTTCGGCTATTATGGAGTCGTTGGTCCAATGCTCTGGCCAGATTCCAAACATTTTCTTCCAACACCACATATCAAAAACGATATGGATTGAAGTCACTTTTTAAGGCTTGTATAAAGCCTTAAAAAGTGACTTTTTCTGTAAAAAAAAAACTAATTTTGTTTGTATTTTGTATACATTTTGAGAAAAGAACATTCTGGGAAGTACAAAAATCAAATTAAATTAATAAATTTTCTCATAAAAATGAGAAGGGGGGACATTAGGGGATTTTTTGAACAACTGTTCAAAAAATGAAAGCCATATAGCAAAAAAGTATAATATTTTCAAAGTTTTATCGAATACGACGATGTTTGGACCACGACCGCGCGTGCTCCCTGCTACAATGTTCGAGCGAGACTGACAATGAATGGGTCGCGGACGGGAGCTCTTGCCAAGAGGGTGAGATATTTTGACTACCCATCGTCTGAGCGCTGTCTGCTTCACATCGCATCTGTATAAATTATGCCTTCATATTTAAGAAGCCGTTGCTCTTTTTACTGGTCTGAAGTAGTAATTATCGATTACTGTTCACGAAAAAATTTTTTACGCCAGTTGAGCTCAAGAAGCTGAAATGTGATGATTGGGAATATGTTCCCACCGTAACACTTTTTAGGGTATACATCATCAGCATCGATATACATATGTATATATAATATATGTACTACGTACATATGTCGGTGATCAGTATCACTGCACAGCGATCCACTGCTAGGCGTAGGTTTGTCCAATCGCATGTCATTCATCTTGGTTTCATTCAGCTGCTACCAGCCGCGCGGTGAAGGCCGTCGCTCCACTAAGCCTGTCCTGACGTTTGTCACCATCCACTCAACAAAAACAAATCTACTCGGTCATTGGTTTTATAATAGCAAATTAACATGAGGAGCTGTCAATAAACATAAGTTATTGCTAAAAGTTCCAATCACGGGCAGTGTGAAAATGAGACCTAGAGCCCTGGGACGAAGGCAAGGAAAAAATAGGAGTGGGTAAATAAGTAAATGTCTGACACTATCTCTCACTCCACCCAAGAGCCCTAGCTTTCATTCATCAAAAAACACCCCCCTTGACATCCCCCGACCTTGGGCGAAGCGGGGAACAGTGTCAGACATTTGCTGACTAAAAACCTCACCCCATTCCTACATTTCTATTTATACCGGGGCCAAACCTTTCTTTCAAAAATAGACCCTTGGCCAAAGTAGACTTCTACCCTGCTAAGCCTACGCGCAGAAACAATACGCGCCGTCGTCATGACTATGTAGACTTGCGTGTTGTCCCAGTGAGTGAATGTGACTGGCGTTGCGGGTGGGAACAGGGGGGTCCGGTTTCAGATCGGCGGTTAGGCGGGTACAAATTGTGGGGACGGGAAACACTCGTCTTGCCGTCATAATAACGACGAGATCGTTCATTACTCTTTAGACCCTCTTGAGTGAGGGGATGACGTTTAGTGAGGCTTATTTAAACGTCGAAGTTTGAGCAATTAAGTAGGGCGAGATTTTAAAGTAGAACTTTTTAGGCAAGACCGAAATTATGAAATTGAGAAATATAGGTAGTTGAAGGACTTTTATCAAATAAAAGACATTGCTCGGCCTCCATACATTCTTCGCCGTGGAGCCGAGTGCATCGGGAAATTATTAACTGTATTCTCTAACATTAGTAAACTCTTATTAGATCTTTACTTTTATAAAATGGACTAGCTTTCAAAATAGACCTATATTTGAAAAAAAATATCAGATTTTGAGGTTATAATCGAACCATAACAATGATTATTAGGTATGTTTTGTCATACTTCCAAGTAATTTATAAGAAACTGAAAATATTTGGGATTACGTTTTTGAGTAATCACTTCACATGTATAACAGTTAACCTTTTTCTTATTTTGAGTAGGTATATAATTATACAGTTTGATGTACTCACTTTTATCCTCGTCGCCATTTGTGGTGTCCAAGAACACACGCTACACTTTATATATTTATCACAGTGCCTGAAACTCGGGTTTAACACGTCTGACTTGCTCGGCGGCTAGCACATAACTGAGGGTGGACTACCCCACCACCTAGCGGCCAATTTACGCACTATACGTCACGTGCATACTGTACACCACACTGCGTACGGGGGGTACGCAATTTGCAGTAAGGAGTAATATAAAGCGGTCCTGCGTAATCTACGCGCGTATGTAGAAACGCCTTGCATTCGCAACGCAAGTAAACAGGGCCTCAAGTCTGCTATTACAATAGTGTCAGAATGGTCTATCTTTGACTTCATAATTGTTGATTTTGACAAGTCTTGGTAATCTACTAATATATTGGCGTCATAATGACTTTCCAATGGTCAACCACTGATACTTAATTGAAAGAAGTGGCTTAAAATGGTAATCTCATACATAATGACAAATGAATATCTGACGTATGCAGTAATTTGCAAAACTTTTAACAGTTGTTTTGATCAGTGACCTACCATTGGAACGTTAATGTGCAGTTATTGGTTTTAATAAACTCGATATTGTCATTCTACTACCATTCTATTACGAGACCATTGACTGATCAATGATCGATCAGTTATGATTTAGCAGATTACGAACTTTTAGCAAAAAGACAATGGGATCGTGTTGGAATTGCGAATTTATGAAAACGGCAGACTCGGGCCCCCGGACTCAATCATCCTGAAAGCATTTATTCGTGCCCATATTATTTTGTGATGGTTTGCATGTAATTTTTTTATTTTGATTTTATTTTGCGGATTATTATTGTTCTAACTGAATGATTTCTATTTAATTTGTTATACTAATTGTTTTTTTAATTGACTATATTTTTTAAATTTAATTTATTATTTTATATGAGTCTAGTACTTGAAATAAAGGAATTATTATTATTATTATTGCTCTAATATACATTTGCGGAAACGGCCAATGGCGGAAACGTAGCTTTAGGATTAACCCGAAAACAATCGCTGCATTTGTGGTATACATATTGTCGAACAACACGTCTAGCGCGGTCTATATAATAATTGCGGTCCGGCATGACAGTGGTCGCCGAGATAAAATTCGATTAATAATTTAATAATAGGTCCTTGTTCAGGAAGTAAAATGGGATGTTGAGAAGAATATTCTAGTGTCGAGTTCAATAATCAACCTCCAACACGTAAAAGTCCGTTACATAAAAATGGAAACCATTTCCGTAACTTAGCGGAACACGGTAGACTCTTAGAAATATTCTTTCTTCGGAAAAATATTTAGACTGAATAGCGCGAATTATTTCAATTCAGCCGTATTTAAATCTTTAGCGGTAATTGTATCGTTTTATCGATATTATCGGTAATTTTTTTATAAATCGAAATGAAAAAACAGTAGCCTCAAGCAGCTTTTCCCACGTGGAACATTCCTAAGCTAATTTTAATAATGGATTATCACTATTAGTGACTTTAGTCAAATGCAAAACGGTTTTTCTTCTGGCAATGAAGACTAGTTAAATATAAATCGTTGGATGGGCTTTTTCTGTCTATCCAAAGAAAGCCAAGACGGTCCCTTAAACCAATGAGCTGTGAAGGCGTGAGCCCTCGAGACATACAGTATGATATAAATTTACAGGTAAAATATTATCCTGAACTTGAGAAATTCGGTTTGCAACATAAGTGTTAAATCTATATGGTGAAGCAACAGACCAACAGAGTGCTACTTCAGAGTCCAAAAATGCATAAATATTTTCAGTTTTAGGTCGCTTACTCCCGCGTCCCCGCGTCGAACACGGTCCTCAAAAAAACGCCGCTACTAAAAAACGCTAGAAGCGGCTACAAAAAACCGCCGCAAAAACAGCTAAAGCGCGCGATACCTTTTGTGCCCGGTGAAGCTTGAAGCCGCTTCATTTTGTGGCAGCACCGCCGCACACGAGCCACAAAAAAGGCCGCCTCAAAATGAAGCTTGAAGCGGCATTTTTTTTAAAGCCCAGTTAGATAGTGTCATAAACGGTTTTAATAAGTCGCGACGCGACATTAAAAGTATTCCGTTTAACTCCAAGCGTGCGAGAGTGATTTTTGATTTAGCAGATGCAGCACGCGATTTAGAGCACGCGAGCGAAATAATAGGCGATTGATCGTCATTTACGATGTGTAAATAAATTACACAGCCATATGCGGATTTGCTCGCATCTGAAAATGCGACTAATGAAACCATAAAAATCAATGGCTCGAAAACAATAAATTAGCTATGCGCGGTAATTCTATTCATTAAACCCCAAACAAACGCCGTCGTTCGCGCACCCATTGTCTTTCTATTGTGTCTCTAATTATCACGATTGAGAGGTTAAGTATTGTTGCCATATTTTAACAATGCGAGAAGGCAGTGTTTCGTCCCAATCGAGATTTAACAGCCACAGTTCTTCAATTATTAATTTAAGACGTCGTAAAACCGAGCTGTTGCGGATAAAACGGCGCGTTTAGTGCAAAGAGTGGGGGACTTTTTTTACGTTGCGCAATAATCATCTTATGACAACCCCCGCTCTTGGGTGGAGCGGGAGATAGTGTCCGACTCTTACTGACTAAAAACCCACCCCGTTCCTTCTAGCCTCTTCATACCGGGGCTCGAGCTTCTTTTCGGATGACCCTGGCCCCAGTAGGCTTCGACCCAGCTGGGCCCCTCCTGTTGCTGACAACTCCTTGAGGCGCGCGGGAACAGTGCGCGCCGTCGACGTCTTGGGCTCGGTCCGGATAGTTACCGGACGTTTGGACAGCGAGATACCCATGGCTCGCCGTCCGCGAGCCCGCGTCTGCGGTGGCCGGAAATCGGAATCGGAATCCCTGTGGCGGCAGCGAGGGCGCCATTGCGTGATGCGGTCGGCCTCCTCCTTTGCTAGCATCACTGCTTCGCATAAGGAGGCGACGCCTACCACTCCTCCTCGCTCCGGACCATGGCATTAACCAAGGCCCGGCATGAGATGTCTCCGCCGCCGATCGGCCCCACGAGGGCACGGCGGTGCTCCGCCCAAGCAGGGCACACCTCGACTGTGTGCTCCACCGTGTTCTCGTTGCGCGCGTTCTGTAGGCGTTCCACACAGTGGCGACACCCGGGCGTCTCTTCCGCTTGAATCCGGTGCAGGAACCTCCCGAACTTAACATATCCGGTGAGGACCTGCGCTATGCGAAAGGTAAGAACGCCGTAAGGTCTTTCCAGCCAAGCCTCAAAGAGGGGACTTACCGCCATAATCGTGGCGTGCCCAAGAATGGGGGACTTGATATTTCAAAAACCGCCCAAGAGCGTAGTTTCCCGTCCGTCACAATAAGTGTCCGCTACAGCGCCATCTCTTGGGAAATTAGGTTACTAATTTATACAAACTAGACGGTTTAAATTCATGTTGAATTTTGGTCATAATTTTAGATAGCTTGAACCGATTTTAATAATTCAAGTTTGAAATATTTTTTCTAGAAACTAAAACTAGAACTTTATAAAGACTATAAAGTTTTACTTTTGAGATCTTTTCATATTTTCTAAACTTATGGTTTTTTTTTACAGTGGGCAACCATAATCTTATGACAACCCCCGCCCTTGGGTGGAGCGGGAGATAGTATCAGACTCTTACTAACTAAAAACCTACCCCGTTCCTTCTAGCCTTCAAACCAAGGCTCGAGATTCCTTTCGGGTAACCCTGGCCCCAGTAGGCTTCGACCCAGCTGGGCCCCTCCTGTTGCTGACAACTCCTTGAGGCGCGCGGGAACAGAGCGAGCCATCGTCTTATCTAAACTTATGGTTAAAAAGATAGGACACATTTCTTTTTACTTTTGGAGCTATTTTTTCCGAAAATATTAACATTATCAAAAATTATTATAGTAAACCCCTATTCATTTTTAAATAGCGATATATCACACGTTAGGATTAAAATAAAATAAAACACTCCCCAGGAGTGTTTATATTTGTTAATAAAACATTTTATCCAAAAGTAAACTTTTACCACTTTGTCGGCGTGATAGATATACATATTGGTACCAAACTTCAGCTTTCTAGTGCTAACGGTCTTTGAGATTAACCGCGGATGGTCGGACAGACTTGACTACGGAACCCTTAAAATGAATATATCCTGAGCGGTTAACTAACGCAGGCCTAAAATCTTAAAGGTATTTCCGTCATCAAAGAAAATGCACTCAGATTGACGGTGTGACTCAGGTATGTGTTGGAGCAACTCCAGTGAGTTTGAAGTCCATTTAACTAAATCAAATCCGCCAGTTTTGAAGATCTGGATCAGATCAGCAGCTGCCATGACTCCTTCCTCAAGAGAAGAAGTAGTTGAAGGTACTTCATCCATATAAACATCCTTTTTTAATACGGCGGCCGCAGTTGCTGTAACGTATGTAGTACCAAAAATGGCGAAGTTCGAAGCCCAAATCTGACTCGAGTAATTTCGAAAACCTCGAGTGGGTCGGTTTCTGAAAATCTGTATAAGATTCGTTGGCAGTGGGGGGCATTCGTATAAATGCATAAATACGTTTGTTTAACATCTGCACAAAAGGCAATACAGAAAACACAAACATTTAAAAGTACATGAAACATATTTGACTGTAGATTGCAACCCGTATATACAATATCATTTAGCGACAACCCTGTATAGGTTTTGGCGCTACAATCCAGCACCGGACAAATCTTAGTTGTCGCCTTGTCGTTGGGGACTACGGGATGGTGCGGTAAATAAAAGCTTGAGGCGGTGATTGCCTCGGATGCGTCGCGGGACAGTATACCCTTCTTTAGATAATCACGAATAACTTCATCATATTTTAATTTCAAACCGAGATCTTTAGAAAATTTCTTTTCTAACCGCAAAGAGTGTTTTTTTACGGTGGTATACAAATTTCCTAGATACATAGGTCTTTTATAAAAAGCAGGTCAACTAAATAACTACCATCGGAGTTACAAACGGTAGTTAAAGTGTAAATGGTGTCACACTATTGATCGTCGGGACTTAAAATGTCTGCGAGGGTAATTCCTCGACTGCCCAAAATCTTTCGACAATCTGTGGTAGCGGGTGAGAAGTAAAAGCACACAAAGTGCGAGTAGCGGGTTACAGAGGCGCGCACAGTTCCCGCGCGCCACAAGGAGTTGTCAGCAACAGCAGGGGCCCAGGTGGGTCGAAGCCTACTGGGGCCAGGGTTATCCGAAAAGGAGCTCGAGCCCTAGTATGAAGGCTAGAAGGATCGGGGTGGGTTTTTAGTCATTAAGGGTCTGACACTATCTCCCGCTCCGCCCAAAAGCGGGATTTGTGATTGGCTGATTTTTGCCCACCGTAAAAAAGCGGGTTACGGAGAAATGATCATCACCTAATTATATGATGAAATGAAAGAATGAGCATCACCTAAAATTAGATAACCTAAGGTCGTTTCAAAGGCGGAGGGCATACTATCATGCCAGCTTTTAATTTTATCAGAAAGTAAAATTTCACAATGAACCCCTACACCTAATAGTATATCCATAGGTCCCGGTTGCGATAACTCGTCATCAGCAAGCAGTAAGTTACCAATAAATTCAATAGATGCGGTATCAACACAAATGTCCGGCAACTGGGACGTAATTTGTCCTACTACCATCGGCCTTCATCATCTTCCTGCCCTTGACCCGTTTTATTTGGGGTCGGCGCAACACGTTTTTAACTTCCATTCTGTCCTGTCACTCGTCACGCTATCACTAACTCCCTTTTTTTATATCACTTCGCACACAATCCATCCATCTTTTTTTTGGCCTCCCTCTCCATTCTTTCACATGTAAACTCATAACTCTTTTAGCAACATGCGTTTCATCCCTCCTCTTTACATAACCATACCATGACAAACGGTTTCCTTTCAACTTTTCAGTCACTGGTGCCAATTTCAGACTTCTCCTAATATACTCATTTCTCACTTTATCCATTCTCGTCACACCACACATCTATCTTAACATTCTCATCTCAGCTACCATCGGCTTTATAGGTAGAATATTCGCACCTATCATCAAAGCGAGACGTGAGTTTAACCGAGGTAACACCTAGAATTCTCTGTGATGCTCCTCCAATACCTTGAACTTCCGAATAGCGGGTTTGAGTATAAAGAAGAAGCGATAGTCGCTTACAAGATGCGGAAATATAATCACTTTGAGAGCCAGGATCCACTAGAAAAAAGGCGAGTGCGATTAAAAGAATCGACGAATTTCACTATTGCGGTCCCTAACAATGTAGTCTTTTGTCAACGAGCTGGTCGGTCATAAGAAACTGTGCAAACCGAAGCGCTCGTACGAGGCTACCATAGTTGCAGGGTTATTAGAGGCGGCGGGCGAGCGGGTGAGTCACAGCGGGTTTGAAATTACTGCTGGCCGGAGAAATACGCGGCCGCTAATACTGACCGCTACTGCTTGTGACGACAAGCAGGAGTTTGACACCACAGACCCAATGTTTGTGATTTATTTTAACATTTTGAGTTGGGTTGAAATGTACCTTTTTTTTCAGTGGGGAAAAATCATCCAATGACAACCCCCGCTCTTGGGTAGAGTGCTAGTGACTAAAAACCCACTCCGTTCCTTCTAGCCTTCATACCGGGGCTCGAGTTCCTTTCGGATAATGCTGGCCCCAGTAGGCTGATCCAGCTGTTGAAATGTACCTAATAATGAGTGGTGTCGCTTTGATCAATGAGAACAAGTACGTTTTGAAGTACAAGAGAAAATCTTATGTTTTATACTCAAACAATTGTTACAGAAATTATTAAATTTAATAAAATTATATATTTCTCGCAGTTTTAATATAATAAACGATGAACAAGAATATAAATGTTCATGTTGTTTGTCCTTACATAAAGAGCATTTGTCGCTTACACTTGTACCCCATCCTAAAGCTGTATTCACAAAAGACTTTGAAGGCTTAGGGTGCTTATGTATAGGTATGTTCTTAGTTTCCCGTTGCTGTTTAGACTGAGAATTATCTATCGATTTACCTATGTTCATAGACCGAGACAAAACTTTACTTTGCTCTTTTACAAATTCTGTTATGAAGGTATTTTTTCCTTACGATACGTAATTTCAAATAATTTAATTGTGTCTCCGTCTAACTTTTGCAGAGCTAAATGTAAGAACATAAATTCAGTTAAATCATTAAGCTTCAATTGCTTAAACGCAGCTCTACGGAAGTAACCAAATCAATACTTTATTATAAAACAATGTCCCCCACCGCGTCTGGCTGTCTGTCTGTTCGCGATAAACTCAAAAGCTACTGCACTGATTTTCAAGCGGTTTTCACCACTCGATAGCAAGATTCTCGAGGAAGGTTTTATATATAATTTGTTAAGTTTTTGTAATTATTTCTGTGTACATTCTTCTTCTTCTTAGCGTAGCGCAAAACTAGTCAAATTCCTTGTCCGGCCCTGAATTCGGCCACGGCAATGCCGTCCGCTGATGCTGTCATTACGTCCTACGTGAGCAGGTAACCGGCCACGTGATGCAATACAGCGTCTGCGGAGTAACGCCACACAAACACTGAAGTTCGGAACCAACCGAGAATCCTCACCTGCGGAGATTGTTTGTGTACATTAACGATATTTGTTGAAGATGTCGGGAAAATATAAGCCGTCTGAGAGCTTACAACGAAAACGCTGTGTAAACCCTTTGAGCTATAACAAAATAATGTATGATGGAATTGTGTATCTTATATAGGTTTACAGAAAAGTTCGCGGTGGCATATATCTATCTCTTAAGGTTAACATACTATATCCATTTTACTACTTTTAAAAATTGGCATTCATGAAGCGTTTATTGGAAAGCTACTTACATAATTACAGTATTAATTCTTATCAAAATAAATTACTTTGTATTCAAGGCTATATCAGTATTTGTAAATTGCTTTTTAAATCAATTAAATCGGACGTACCATTTGAAAGCTGTCATAAGTTTGATAATTCTCAAAATTAAATCCGCACGATAGCACGCACAAATTCCGCTCTTCTTACCAATTTAATGTATTGGTATTTCTATAGAATAACGATACGATGCGTTGGACGCTCGTCAAACAAACATTCGATTATTTGAAAGCTCGACGGTTGAATGCAGTCCAGTTGATATTCGATTATTTGCTATTCATAGTACACCCTATTATGATATCTGGTTAACGTTTGGAGAAATGTCAAATCAAACAAATCAAAATGTTTTGTAAAACAGATTTTACTGGATAAAAAACCAGAGTGTCTTGAACCTGAATCTCAACCTTCATAACTAAAATCAAATCCTCGCCTATCGTCTATTGATTTGATGTCATGGCCGGAACGCAGATCTAAGCTATCATCTTCCGGGGCCGGGGATATCCGAAAGGAAACTCGAGCCCCGGTATGAAGGCTAGAAGGAAATGCGTGGGGTTTTTAGTCAGTAAGAGTCTGGCACTATCTCCCGCTCCACCCAAGAGCGGGTTTTGTCAGAAGATTTTCCCCATCGACAAAAAAAAGAGATCTAAGCTATTTATGCTTACTAATTGTGTCTATTTACGGCATACGAAAGGTTTGTCATTATCCGCACCAAAAAGTTCGGCAGTCATTTTTTCCCAGAAAAGAAGACCCTCCCATATCAGTGACCATTTCGGGGCAAAATATTCCTTTGACAAGTAAGGCGAAATTTCTAGGCGTCACTCTTAATTCAAAATTAACAGGTAAATATCACATAAATTCATTAATACAAAATTGCGAATGCGTCATTTCTATTTTAAGCCCTCACTGATGTTTGGTGGGGTGCCCACCATGAAACTACTCGTAGCGTACAATGTCTTAGTTCGTAGTATATAAGACTATTGTATGTTCCATTTGATTCTATGCAATAGAGGCGCTCTGGCTGGACTCTATAGAGTTCAGTCTAAGTGCTTTCGGATCATCTCTGAATGTATGAAGTCCACTTCGGTCAATGCTTAGCAGGTCGAGTGCGCTGAGCCCCCCCCTAGCCCTATGGCGGCAATATCTAGCCTCCCGTTTTCTATTCAGAGTAATATGTAGATCTTCTCACCCTCTCATTGCAAAACTGAACGATGCAAATACCTTATACAGAACTTCAAACTATTGGAAAAATAAAGAAATTCCCTTAATCCTTAAACATTTTCGCTCGAATCAAAATTTTGAATGTTTTCCTGTCCAATATCCCAAATTACCTTTTTTAATTTCGAATATGACATTCTATGTTTCACTCTTAAATTTTTTAACAATATCGGTAAGTATATCCAAAAACTCCCCCCTCGGTGAATTCGGCCTTCAATGCGGTGGTGGGCGAGCGATGGAATGGCTTTCAAAAATTTTACACAGATACTTCAAAATTCAGTACCAGAGTATTTTACCAAAGCTCTAGATCATTTTACAATCTAAATGACCCAAGGAGTTCTCTGTGTTCACAGGCGGATGTATGTGTGGCTTTACTGGAAGTCTAAACTCTCTTTAGAGTCACATTGTGACATCGACAAAGCTGTAATTTTCACAGACTACCCCTTAACTGTCTACAAGCTTTAGCCCAGAACCCCTTCAAAAGTAAATTACACAGCTTGCTACTTCTAAAAATTAAAAAATCCTTTTTTTTATGTCCTACTAGTCAAAGGGAAGTTCAGTTAGTTTGGATACCTAGTCATTGTGGTATCAAGGGTATAGACGTGCCTACTGGGGCCAGGGTTATCCGAAAGAAAACTCGAGCCCCTATATGAAGAGGCTAGAAGGAACAGGGTGGGTTTTTAGTGAGTAAGAGTCTGACACTATCTCCCGCTCCACACAAGAGCGAGAGTTTTCATTGGATGATTTTTGCCCACCGTAAAAAAGGGTATAGATGTAAGGCCAGTTTAAAACCAATTAAACCATTTTTTTTTGGTTTAAAACGATTGGTGTTGATGACCATGTTTTTCCTAATTATACAATTTCTTGATTTGACCGAGCTAGGGATATAATCTTTATACCTAAACTACAGTATAAGGATTTTTTAAATGTGTGTATACTGATATTAATCTATTAATTCATGAATCCCCAAGCGACCACCGGTGGCCGCGCATCTATTGTCTTACTATTGTGTTTCTAATTGACAGTATCTGAAGGGTTAACGGGTTTAGTTCTACTTAGCGTTGAAAATTCCGAAAAAAACCAATCGTGGTTTTTTCCGTTTTTTTTTCACATGTTGCATTGATATTTTGCGGAAAAAAACATGAATCTTTCGAATGTTTCGGTTAATTTCATGAAAAATTGAAAAAATAAGTTTTATTGAAATTGAAAAATATTGTGGGTTGATTACAAAAAATATTACAAAGTACTCGGTCAATGGATACGGCCTCCCCCTATAGTCGCCATAATGACCTGTGCTTACTGTTGGACATAAGCCTCCCCCAAGTATCACCATTTAGGCGCTATAATGACTGATGCCCATGGTTGGACAACTCTGCCCCTCGCTATAATGACCTAAGTCCACTGTTGGACATAGGTCTTCTCTTCACTATAATATCCTATGCCCACTGTTGGACGTAGACCTCCTCCTCGCTATAACCACCGATGTCCACTGTTGGACATAGACCACCTCGATATAATGACCTTTGCCCACTGTTGGACATAAACCTCCCCCCAAGTGTCACCATTTAGGCGCTATAATAACTGATGCCCATGGTTGGGCATAAGTCTGTCTCTCACTATAATGACCTATGTCCACTGATGGACATAGGTCTCCCCCTCAATAAGATGACTTATGTCCACCGTTGGACATAAGCTTCCCCCAAGTATCGCCATTTAGGCGCTATAATGACTGCTGTCCACTGTTGGACATAGGCCTCTCCCTCACTATAGTGACCGATGTCCTCTGTTAGATATAGGCTCATAAATTTGTGTGCCTCACCATCAACGATTGCATCACTGCTTACCACCAGGTGGGATTGCAGTCAAGTACTAGTTTATATCAAATAAAAAAAAAGTGGAAAACTACTGATAAAAAGAAGAGTTTTACTATGCATTACAGCCAATCATAAAATGAAAACCTTGGTTAAAAAACATCACTTACAAAAAAATGCCTAAAACTGTTATCTCCGTCCTCTGTAGAATCCGCTTAGGAATCTGCTGCTCGCCTGTTTTCCATGAAAAGATCCGTGTTGGTGACTCTTCCCTATGCCACTGCGGTTTAGAGTAAGGCACACTGGATCACATATTTTTTGAACGCACAAACAACGTCCCACCTTTAGAACTATAAAGTCGTCTCCCGAAACTTAAAATTCCTCTCCCAATTAATGTCTCTGCCCTCTTACCGTAGAGTACGTTCTCCAGAACAGCTTGTGGCGCTGATGATCTTCATCCGTCTCAGTAACACAAAACTATGAGTCATAGCTTCAAATATTTTGTGTGTGTTGTTGTGGTTTACGTGTATATTTATGTTTTTTTTTTGTTTGTTTCAGTCCAGTCCCACCCATCCCCACCCTCGTACTGGAAGACGCAGCGTCGGAAGGCCTCCTACAAGGTGGACCGATCACCTGGTGAAGGTTGCGGGAATCCGATGGATGCAAGACGCACAGGATCGATCACTGTGGCGACACTTAGGGGACGCCTATGTCCAACAGTGGACGTCTGTCGGCTGAAATGATGGTGATGATGATGATGACAATCCCATCAAGTGCAACTGTATTACTCGAAGAATTTTTAGTCTTCAATTACTGTCCATTTTTATTTTCTATATTAATATTATATACCTACTACTTGCTTTTCTAATTGACTTGGACATTGGCAGAATAGTCGACATCGGCTATATGTGCCATTAAAAAAAAAGAATAGAATAGATTCTTTTATAATTATGTTTTAGGTCCCTTGAGAGTAATTAACACCCAAGTTTTTAATCCTGAAACCCACTACTAACTACCCCCATCATCATCATATCAGCCGAAAAACCTCCACTGTTGGACATAGGCCTCCCCCAAGCGTCGCCACAACGACCGGTCCTGTGCGTCACGCATCCATCGGATTCCCGCGATCCTGACCAGGTCATCGGTCCACCTTGATGGAGGCCTTACAACGCTGCGTCTTTCGGTACGTGGTCGTCACTCCAGAACCTTTTGTCCCTATCGACCATCTGTTCTGCGTGCAATGTGTCCTGCCCTTTGCCACTTAAGTTTGGCAATTTTTCGAGCTACCCCCATGGTGCTGGAAAAGCTGCGAACTTTTGGCACTTTTTTTTTGTTTTATAAAAAAAACTACCTGAAGAAAGCGTTTTTCTACTCTCAAGGAACCTAACAACATCTAAAGAATCGTAGATACATACGCGTTTGCGATGTTTGATGCCGATTTTGACTAGCCTAACCCCGCTTTTAAAAACATCAATTTCACTATAACCTATTCAACAACTATCACACAACGCCATCTAGTTCCAAATTAAGCAGAGCTTGTGATTTGAGTACCTACTAGGTAACTGATAAATATGTATACTTATACATATTTCTAAATACATAATGTGGGGTGCTCATATTAAAACTCTCTCGGGAAGATTAAGCTCAGCTGCATATGCAGTAAGAAAAATAAGGTAATTAACAGATGTAGTCACAGCTAGATTACTTTACCTACTATGCTTCTTTCCACAGTATTATATCTTATTATTATATTACCAGCTCCTGCCCGCGACTTCTTACGCGAGTCCTGTTGCTTTTGCCAGCGACAACTGGGTCGTCAAAATCGAAGATCTAAAACGTCTGATGTCGAATTCTAAGAGCCCGGGGACGGGAAAACAACGTGACGTGCGAGACGATTCGAGACGTTCCAGATCTCTCCCTTCCACTTACCCGCGTGACAGTGTGCACACATCTCAGATATGGTGCCCATGTCTCCGTGTTCGATTTAATCAATAAATGGGTTATAGGAAACCGCGCTCCTGTCTTTATTCCCAGAAAGTGTTCCCATAGCGCGATCTAACTAACGCCAACGCCATCTAGTTAGGAAATGGAAACTACATACTATTTAAGTATTTACTCAATTTTACGTAACCTACGTCAAACTTATTATTTGCGGTTGGTACAATAATCGGGTCTAGAGATCGAACCGCATTTTTTTTTTTTTTTGTATATACTTTTCCGGGATTAAACGTACCTAGTATGGTGCCCAGGGTATTAAAGAATAATTATGCCAAGTTTCATCGTAATGAGACCAGTAGTTTTTGCATGATGCCTGAACAAACAGACAGACAGACAACAAATTTTAGATCACATTTTTGGGTTCGGTGTCGGTCTAGTAATACCCCCCCCCCCTGCCATTTATTTTTTTGATATTTTCAATTAACAGAATTTTCACTTCTACAGATTTATTATAAGTACCTATAGATTCTCACACCAAATCCAAGTTTTCGTCAACCGCTGTCTGCGTCGCATCCTCGGAATTTACTGGCCCGAGACAATATCCAACGTAGAGCTGTTGGAAAAATGCCACGAGAGCCCGATCGACTGCCAGATCAAGAGTCGCAAGTGGAGATGGATTGGCCACACGTTCCGAAGGAATGCCGATCACATACCCAAGCAAACGTTGGACTGGAATCCAATATGGAATAAAATAAGAAAGCGTGGCCGTCCCCGTCAAACCTGGCGTCGCACCGTGTTGGCAGAGGCGGCGTGCAACGGAATGACGTGGAGCGAGGTGAAGCGTGGAGCTCAGGACCATTCGCGATGGAGGATTACTGTGGAAGGCCTCTGCCCCATCTAGAGGACATAGGACATTAAGTCATGTCTTATGGCATTTTACTGTGGGGATTTTCTGCTGATAAATTACCTCCAGACAGAAAAATGATAGGCACGAGCTTATCACACAAATATTTGTCTTAGGTGGAAATCGAATCCACGACCACTGGTATAGCAGTTAAGGCCACTAACTATTAGACCATCTTTGCTTAACACCTCAATTACGCTAAGCATTTGAAGAAGTGAATGTGGATCTACGATCTCGTGTGGAAGTTCCGGATTACATTGATTTTAATAATTTCCTTTATTTCTCAATTATAGGTACATATTTTTGATATTTTTAAATATTTTTTAAAACAAATATTAAAAAAAAAAAACATTTAAAAATACAAAAAATAGTGGTCCACCGATGTCGGGAGCAGGGTCCAAGCTACCGGTGGTTAGGGCTCCAGAGACAGGAACCTCCTCACAATGCGTGCCGTATCGAGGAGTACTGCCTTCTGTATCAGGCCCTTGATCCAACCGCGCAACGACAGCTTCGACAGATGGTCGTCGAAGCTTTTGGCTATAAGGCCATTGGCGGTCACGACAATCGGAACAATGATAGCCGAGTCCACATTCCACATGTCGACAACCTCGTGTGCTAAGTCGAGATATTTTATTTGTTTCTCTCTCTCAGCTTTCACGAGATTCTCGTCATGCGGGATGGTGACATCGACTATCATTGCGCGGCGCGCTAATCGGTCTATCACCACTATGTCCGGCTTATTGGCTACAATAGTCCGGTCAGTAATGATAGACCGATCCCAGTACAACGTGACATGGTCATTTTCAAGAACTGGGTCGGGCACATACTTGTAGTACGGTACCTCAGAATCCACTAGGTTGTATTTTAAAGCAAGTTGCTGGTGAAGAATCCTGGCTACTTGGTTATGCCTGTGCAAGTACTCGCCGTTAGCCAGACGAGAACAACCACAGATAATATGTCTGATAGACTCACCCGGACGATGACATGCCCGACACACGTCAACCGTCCCGTCCCTCATAATATGTCTCCGGTAGTTGTTCGTCAAGATAACTTCGTCCATAATCGCACAGACAAAACCTTCAGTTTCTCCGAAGAGGTTGCTGAATCGTAACCAGGCCACGGACGCCGAAAAATCTACATCAGGCTCATGAAGAGCCCGAAAAAAGCGCCCGTGGAGCTCCTTGCCTTTCCATACTTCCTTGCGGTCATCAGTAGTAAGTACCACAGGTTTGTGCCAGTTCTCTTTAGCCATGGACAACGGGGTAAGTCCCTTGTCCAATGCGACCACATCGCGGTGCATACCCACGTCGGTTTTGAGAAAGGATTCTCTGAGGCTGCACACCTCGCGGTTGTGCAGAGTCTTTGCGTTCAAAAAGCCACGACCTCCACACTTCCGCGGGATGTACAGTCTCATCACCGAAGATCGTGGGTGATGCATCCGATTTGCGGTCAGCAATGTACGGACCCGCCTATCCAGGGCGTCTAACTCAGTCTGAGTCCATTTGAGTATGCTGAAAGAGTACATTAAAACCGGCATGACCCAACCGTTGAAGGCGCGCACCTTATTTCCGCCTGACAGAAGGCTGTTTAATACCTTTTTCAGGCGGCCAAAGAAGCGCTCCTTCAACGATTGCTTCATGTCAGTAACGTTAATGCCTAACGCTTCCGACATACCCAAATACGTATAGGTTTCGGTGGAGGAGAGGGATCTAAGGTGTATGGAATCTGAAAGTTGAACCCCCTCAGATTCCATAATCTCCCCTCGCTTTACATGCATGACTGCACATTTATCCACACCAAATTCCATCCTGATGGCACTACTGAAAGTTTCAGTTACCTTCAGTAGTTCCATCAGTCGTAACTTGTTGGGGGCAATGAGTTTCAGATCATCCATGTAAAGAAGGTGAGATAAAACCTGCCCACCTCTTCTCAACCGATAGCCCAACCCTGATTCCTCCAGCAATGTGCTTAGAGGATTCAGGGCTAAGCAGAACCAAAGTGGACTCAGACTGTCGCCCTGGAATATTCCCCGTTTAATCCATATAGGCTCATCGTCCCCCTGGATCGATCGACACCCTGGATAGCGAAGGACTGTGTTCCATTCCCCCATACATGACTCAAGGAAGGTGCGTAGAGTTGCATCTATTTTATACAACTCCAACACCCTCATGAGCCATGTATGTGGAACAGAGTCATAGGCCTTCTTATAATCTATCCAGCATGTCGACAAATCCTTGCGGGATCGACGAACCTGTTGGCTTATGGCCATGTCTATGAGGAGTAGCTCCTTAGTACCGCGTGACCCGTTCCTACATCCATTCTGAGAACAAAAATTACCGTTGACAAGCATGTTATCGGTCTATAATTCTTGGGATCCGCAGTACTACCTGTCTTATGGAGCAGATGGGTAACGCCAGTTGTTAGAAACTGAGGTAGCGACCCAGATTCTAAAGATGACTGGAATTGAGATGCTAGGAGCGCGTGTGAGCTGCTATACCATTTTAACCAGAAGTTTTGCAGTCCGTCCGGTCCTGGAGACTTCCAATTCGGTAACGGACGGACTGCTCTGGCTACATCTGTTGGGCTGATGACAACTTTTTCCATTTCTGGTATAGCTTCGCACACGCGCTCGACATCACGTATCCAGCCACCCTCAGTGTGACAGACGGGCACCGACCAGATACTGCGCCAGAATGCGTTCGTGGCGGCATCATCCGGGCGGAGCCCGTCAGTCACATTTTGCTCAGGTCGCTCCCAAGCTCTGTATACCCATCTCTCATCGCTCTGGAACATGCGATTCTGCGAGTACCGGTCGACTCGTCGCTTATAACGTCGAATACGGCTAGCCCATGCACAAACTTTCTGCTTCAGGAAGTCAATGCGCTCCGTGACGTGAGATAAGTATTCTCGAGGGCTAATTCCAGTCCCCGAGAACGCTCGCCTCACATAGCGCATCACACGTGGTCGTGTATTGCCCTCCCTGAAGCAGTATAGTTTACCAATGAGTGCTCTGGCCCCATCAATACGCCTCTCAATCCTACATTGCCAGGCTGGGGCGGCAGGCGTTGGTCGAGTAGCTCCGTCACAACTTGGTAGTTTTACGTTAGCTAAACGACATGCCGCAATAGCCCCGCAATAGAGGATCGAGTGCGTATGAACGAGGTTTACACTGCTCTCGAATACATTCTCAAGCAGCGAATCCAGAGCACAAACTAGCGCCCTATTTTTTTTGTGCATAGGTAACCGGGGTAGACGAGGTCTAAGAGCGATTGGAGTCGATCTGTACTCGCGGAGTGCATCCTCCAGTGCGCTCCTCAGTCGATCGTTGCACTGGCTACTTACTGCGACAACCCTATCATCTGCTTCATTATCACCATGATTGGACCGCGGCGTGAATGCATCTGTAGCCCGTGGTGCCGCCGTCTGTGGCTGTGTTGGAGTCGAGATGATACGGTTGCTCAGTACTTCTGAGCGCAGCCTATCAAGTGCGGCGTCGTCCAATCTGTGATTCCGTTGGATAACCCGCACCTGATCCGACAATCGTTGGGTCGTGACGTTGACGGATGGTTCAAGTTAATAATTTAATTATTATCATTATGTATCATTTCAATCAAGAATTGTCACTAATGAGTGTTCTTTTATTCTGCCTTATGTCAAGGTTCCGTGCTTTTTACAGCCACAAGTGTCTCGATCAATATTAAAAAAAATGTTTAGATGAGCTTCGGTTTTGCACGACCGACGCAAGCATTTTTAGCTAGATTTTTTGTGATCAGATTGTATTTCCTGAAATAAAAAATATTACCTCTTCTTAAATAAAAGTTCTTAGATTGCGACTGTATATGTCTCTGGCATTTTATGCTCTATTTTCCTTCAATATTATAACTTATAACGTCCTTTTGTAAATTCCTTGTATATATTACCTCCACCAAGTATTAATTATTCCATTGAACAATGGGATAATAATAATATTCTTATTTAGAAATTAGGTACCTATTAAGTTTTGTTACTATTTTGGTGTTTAAAAAAGTTTATTCTATTCTATTCTAGTCCTAAATAAATACATATAAGGGAGGTTCTGAAATAAAATAAAATACATTAATGATATTTTAATTTTTATTGTTAGTCGAATTTGTTCACTTAGCAGTATACAATATCATATACAGAATATTTCATTTAAATAGGTAAAGTACTTATCGTATTATTTTTATGATATCAGTACTTTTTAATTATATGTAGGTATATTATATGTCATAATGTCTTAGATAAGCTAACAACAAATACATTTTATGCACAAATATAATTTTGTAATTAAAATATATAAGTAACAATTATTTAAAAATCACTGACGATAATTAAGTTAAATGCATTCGTACTAGATTTTAATTAAAATAAAGTTTATATTCACATAATATAGATAAGTACTTAACAATAATATATTCGTTGCTTAAGAAGCGAAACTATACTTAAAAAGAAAATATAAAAAGGAAAAATAATGGCAGTGCTGAATTAACACGAAATGATATTTATCACGTTTGGCACAATTACATTATATCACTGGGTGCAAAAATAGAACAGGAAGCATTGGAAATGTTTTAGAGAGATTTTTTTAAAATGACTCGCGAACAAGCTGGAACAAGACCTGGATCCTTAAATGTTATTAGTAAATACATAAATTCCTAACTACAATATTCAAAAAATTTTTATGGCACCAAACACTTGCTCCTTGGAGCTCCGCTGACGACGCGACCACTCCACAACTCATCGGAAGATATTGAACGTACATTATTGATTGGTTCGCGTTACCTTACACACTATGTTAGCCGTATTGTCTGGTTTCTCAAAATTCCTTAATACTAATACAACATTTATTTATTCTTGAATATAATATTATTGAAAAACAGCTAGTAGTAATCTTGAATCGACGTGGTTTTAAATAAAATGCACCAGTCGAAAACTAAATACTAAACTGACACGGTGAGATTTTATGAAATGTTACATATTGTGTATGTAGGTGGTTGTGCTATTATAGAGTTGCGTTGAAGCTTCGAAGTTCGATCGCTAAGTTGACATTTCTAAAATCCAGTCGGTCTGTGAACAGAAACAGAGCTATTAATATAGATAAATATCAATATAATAAATGGTCGTTTTTCCTAGACAAGAAGATCCAAGAACAAGCTATCAGCAGTGACACGTGAATTGATGAACTGCATTGCCCCACAGGCTAAAAACTAGCAAACATTTGGTCTAAAATATCACTCACAGAGTCACAGCTGAACCAAAATTAACTGTAGCGTTCAAATATTGATGAAGAGCAGCTTTCGCCCATTAAATTTGACCAGATTATTCAAATTGCATATTTGTATGTACGAGTATTGATAAATCCTTCTGAAAATTACCTATGTAATTCATTTTTTTTTACTGTTGCGTGTTTAACCAGTAAAAACTCCACTGAATTCTTTTATCCAAACCAGGGTCAAACTGACAGATAGTGTCAAATACATGTACACTGATGAATAGCACAAAGGTATGCGAGTAGGTGGCATACCTTCCTGCTATTGGCATGTGTCACAATACGCATGAGACATGCGTAGAAAACCTTGTAATTGCTATAGCAATCTAATGTTGAATGTCACTTACACGCCAAGTGGCCAGAAGTCCAACAGCATTTAAAAATGTCCAAATTCAAGTCGAAACATATATTTGGCATGGTAATGTGTCGGTAGCTCAACCTTGGTTAAAAATATATAATCGATTGTGCTGATTATTAAGTGAAGTTGTTATTGTAAACTAAGGTTAGGTTGCGATGGCAGTGACATTCTCTTTGAGATTAAAGTCCCTAAAAATAAAGAGAAAGAAATAAGTTGAAAACAAATCTCAACGACTGTCAATGTCAAACAGAACTGTTTTTGACAGGCTGACATTAGAATACTGTAAAAGTTTTTTTTGAAGTCACAGGAATTTTCTCTGAGTTCTATGTGACTGTCATGTCAACTTGAACCTGATTGATTTTTTATGATTATTGTCCAATCCCCTCAACCCGATAGCATATGAAAGAGAAACATGCTTATTAACTTACCAGTTGGTATTTCCGCTCAGTCAACGTCAAGTATAGTTTGAGTGATGATCACGGATATGAAGGTCGGTAAAAGGAAAGTCAAGAGGTTCACGCTGGGTTTTGAATTAGTGTTAAAGAAGCCAGGGGGAGATTCGTAGACATCCAGATCTTCGAAGTAGGGATACACATCCATAAACATTTGACTGAAGTCCAAAAGCAGCGTGGAATGTTAGTAAAGTATGTTAGTTGCGTTAGAGATCTCGCAGATACGATAAAAATTCAACAACATTGCATTTTCAAAAATTAAAGTTTGCGTATGATTGAAAAAATAGTATCATCGATTCTCACTCCTATTGTTTTTTTTTTTTCAAATTTGATAATCATTTTATCTCTAATTCTGTGACTACATTACCGGAAATCGGCGTATATTCGCACTATCGGGACAAATGTGGCCGAGTAATTAGTCAAATCGCGAAAAATTCGGGCGGAAACGAATGCTTGTCGACACTCACACAGCCACATAGAAATACGATTGACCAGTAATGTAGACAACAACATTGCATATACCCGGATTCGATGTTTATACACGAAATCATACGATAATGTAGGTACAGTATTAGCAGAAGAACGTAAATCTGGTCTTTATTTGTTTTCAGAATTTGCTGGAAAAGTGCTAGGGGCAAATAAAGTTGCGATAAGTGTAAAAGACATCCCATCACTAGAGACTACCGCACCGTTGGCGCCCAATGAGGAATTAAAAATATTTATTTTTGATTCCACATTCGGCACCAAGGCAAAATACCCATTGTTGCCGAAAAACTTCGTGCCGAAAGAACACGTAGGTACACGTAGTGCACGTAGGTATGCATGGTTTACGCAAACTGCATTATGGATACATAATGTTAGTTTATAGGTTCATTTTAATCCACGACCATACTATGTTTACGAAATAGACGACTGATTATAACTTAAGGAGAGGATTGAGGGAAGTTTGCGCTGAGTATCCTTTTCAGCATGAAAAGTTAGGCATGTTACTTTCATTAAACGTAATACGGTAGCGGACTAAAACTTATAATTATCCTGTGGCGTATCTAAGCCTCACGACAGTACCTACTACCTTACAACTCGTTTTCATGTAAGTACATCAAGCAATATAACGTTTTTAACTCTTTTTGTCTGAAGGTTTATAACTTTTTATTTTTGTGTATGCTCGCGTTTTTCCATTATCTCACCTGATGGTAAGCAATGATGTAAGTAGTACTAAAAATGACCGATTCATTATTGACTTAAAAATCCCCAGATTATAAATATCCATCAGGAAATACTACCGGATATACAGACCCTGACAAGGAACCGAGCATACGCAAATTTATAACAAAATTTGTTTCTAGTCATCGAAGTGCGGGAGTGTTATAGAAATTTACAACTGTGAGTGTGCCAAAAGCAGTGGTGGCTCCGACTTACGAGTTGTAGGTCGCGGGTTTGAAACTTGCCAGGCACATTACTTTGTGTAGTTTATGTCATTACCACTGCTCTCGAAACGGTGAAGGAAAACATCGTGAGAAAACCTGCATGTCCTAGAACCAAAAATTCAAAGACGTGACATTTACCAACCCGCACTGGGCCCACGTGGTGGATTACGGCCCATTCCCTCTCCTAGAGAGGAGGCCTGAGTTAGATAAAGATTTTCGTGGGCATTTTTAGGATTTAGTTTATTTTAATTTTAACTACAAAAATATGATCAGTGACGGTTACGGATATAGCCCCATTGATTTTTTGCATTTATTAAAAAGTTGTGGTGTATAATTATTTCGGTGCGTTCGGGATTAAATCCTGATTCGTTCAGACTTTATGGTATATTGATTCGACCGACATTCCCATATTTACTAACACACCAAAGCCGCTCAACCAACATCGGTAATATTTGGTTGGGTGGATAAATGGTGGATGACTGGAGATTCAGTGCAATCAGCATACTTATATGTTATCAATATTTAATGTATCGTATCGTTGCGTATTATCAAGGCTTGACTAACATTCAATAAACAAACAGTACCTCTAACTTACGTAGGTACTGTTTATTACAATTTATGGATAACCAGTGTTGCATAACATTTTGCGAGAGCAAATAAATAATGAAACACTCAAATACCTTATTATCGATAGTGTTGTAATTACATGGTAATGAATTCTTAAAAGGTTCAGGAAATTAACAAGAAAAATAATTGGATATTATAATTAATGTTATCAACCTGTTATTTCTAATGAATTGCTCGTTCCTATTTTTTAATCTAAAGATAGGCAGCAAAATTTATTATTTTAATCTTTTTTGCTGATAAGAGTACTAATAATATTGTAATGGACTCTTTTGCATAAGACAGAGTTTTTAGGGTTCCGTAGCCAATTGGCAAGAAACTAAACCCTTATGGATTCGTCATGTCGGTCTGTCCGTCCGTTTGTCACAGCCACGTTTTTCCGAATCTATAAGAACTTTACTGTTGAAACTTGGTAAATATATGTATACTGTGAACCGCATTAAGGTTTCTTACACAAATATAGAAGAAAAAAAACATAAATTTTGTGGTTTTCCCTTATTTAAAACTGAAACTTAAGCTTTTTTGAAAGCTCGCTGTCCGGCCGCCCGGTAACTGTCCGGACCGAGCCAAGTCGTCGACAGCGCGCACTGTTAACGCGCGCCTCAAGTAGTTGTCAGCAACAGCAGGGGCCAGTTGGGTCGAAGCCTACTGGGGTTAGCTCCGAAAGGTAGCTCAGCCCCGGTATGAAAGGCAACCAAGGAACAGGAGTGGGTTTTTAGTCAGTAAAAGTCGACACTATCTCCCGCTCCACCCAAGAGCGGGGGATGTCATTAGATGACTTTCCAACCGAAAAAAAAATACATTAAAATAATATAATATGCTTTGTGTAATAATATTCTCTAGGTCTATTGAAATTATTACATACACACTCATCTTCATAAGTTCATACACACCATGAATAGATAAAATACGAATCGAGACGCTGATAAAAAGTTATTGAGTGTAAGAGCGATCTAGGACGAGACAACGTAATTGTATAGAATGTAACTATATTGAGCATTTTACCAACATGTAGCGTCCTTTATAATATTGTACGTGGGTGGAGGAAACTCTACTGTATTATATTATAAAGCATTAAATCAAGCGTCCTTGGTTGACCAACTTATTTTCTATTTCCACATTCGTGCCAGTGAGAATCTTTTTTTTTATCTATCTGCCTACTGGTAAGGTATTTCCACAAAATAGGTACAGAAGACAATCTCATGTATGTACTTCACTTTTTATACCTACACCCGGTGGACGCACACTAATGAGCGTTTGAGTCGGAACTGTTCGACGAGAGGGCCGAGCCGCTACCGAGATATCGTGGCCGTGAGCGGTGTCAATGAGGGGACGCGCTAGGACTGTTGATAATATCAAAATATCGATATTATTGTTTACACATATCGATATTATTGTTTACACATATCGATATTTATTACTAATACTTTTTTTGACCACATATCGATAGTTCGATATTGAAATGTAGATACACCATTCACTCGATATTTAAAAAAAATAGTTTTGTTTTTTTTCGCCAATTATTTAAACTAAAACATTATCGTGAACATAATCTAATATACTTTATTTAAACTAACTATATTATTATGTTTTTTCCTGTTATAGTTTATTTATTTGCTACATCTGTATCTGAACGAATTGCTTCTACAATAAAATTTATCTCTTAGTGCCTAAAAATTGCAGTACCTACACAAACTCAAAAACCATGTATTTTTTAAAGCTCTTGAGAAACATTGGTACTCATATTTATGCGCTTTATTATTGAAGAATAATTACTTAAAAAGCTACATTTTATAAATTGTTTAATTACGATTGGTTTTATAAAATAAATTCGATAAAAATATCGATATATCAATATTTTACAAGTATGAACAGTAACTGGTACGGATAGAGCCCTACATTTGTTGTACTAATTAAAAAATATCGATATATCGATATTTTACCAATCAGTTCTATCGCCCCGCGTCGTAAACAAAACAGATTTGCCGCAGACGTCGAGACAAGTCTGCGACGTTGTAGACACGTCTGCGGCGACATAGACAAGTCTGTCTAAGACAGTGTTGTCTCAAGTAAGCGCAGGCCTATACACGAGTAAGAACCTAAGTAAGGGCCGAGTAAGGCGCCAGATAACCGTGGAATAAAGTACAATAACCTTTTCCTTATCTTTGCGTAGGTACAAGAAAAACAAACAGAACAACTTTTCATTACTAGTTCATGTAGATCACTATGGAATGAGGTCGATTCAAGACAGCTTATCCTTACTTTCCGTTTTTCAAATTAAGAATTTTCTCAAATGTGGGAGGGTCAATGACCGTTATATCACGTTTATCCGGAAACGATTCTATAAGGTTGGTGGAGTGCTCCATAGTAAATTGTTACATACTAGCTTTTGCAGCGGCTTCGTCCGCGGATATGTCGGTTATTACGGACGTGAAGTCAAGGTCGAGACCAGATAAAAAATAGCCAATGAGTGACATTGGCTATATTTTATATACGCGAGCGAAGTCGCAGGCAATAGCTAGTTATGAATATAATTGATTGAATGAACTCTTGGGCCTTGGGCATTTAAGTAGGTATAAATATGGAATAATGGAAAGTTGCTTATTTTCGATGTGTAGGTACAGACTACTTTATGAAAAACTATTATCTACGTTCTTGGGTACATGCCCTATAAATAAAATGCTCAATATAATCTATGCGTATCCGGCGTTCACTTGACGTGTAAAAGAAGGCGCGAAATCATCGAACGCGGGCGTTCGTTTGGGATTTGATAAATCGTGGATAATTTTGGGATTTCGTTTTTTGTTTACTCTTGACTACACAAATATGAACAGGAACTGGTACGGATAGAGCCCTATATTTGTTGTATTAATTAAAGAATAGGAGTGAGATTTCGTATTTAAAATTAACTAATTGCAATGTATCGAAATCTGAAAATCATGCAAGTTTTATTATAAATTCATGGCGTGTGTAATAACCCATTGATAGCACTGCATGATATGTATCCTTCATGATGAAAAGAAGATCAGTATAACAATACTCACTCCCTGCATCGCTGTGTGTTGCGTCCGGTAACGGCGACTTGTCCCAGGTTCAGGCCTCGCTCGGATGTCATCAACTCAACCTGGTGGATGCAGCCGTAAAAGCCAGGGTAGTCCTGCGGATTGATGCTATCTGGGATACCACCTGGGGAGAAACAAACGCGGTGTACATACTGACTTGGTACCGGATGACCATTTGGATACCAAAGCAACTCATTCAAATGATCGGAGATTTGTTGGTGGATAGTGTATTTTTGACTTACCAAGGTAGATATTCGAGTCTGCGTTTATGATGTTAGAAATGCCAGCGCTGGCTCCTGAGTTCTCCCTGCCGTCCACTGAAAGGGTCACGCGGCCATCTTCCAACAACCTCACGATTACCTGTAAAGATACATTACATTAGCATCAATTCACAAATGTGAAGCCAAGCAGTTATACGTTAGATATCCTGTCAAAACCCACAAAGGTCAGCTGGGGCCGACGGAATCATGTAGAGAGGCACGTGGAGGCTGTTATTGGTTAGTTAATGGTCATATGCATTGACCGTTGTCTGTAGATGTTCTAGGTATTATCTTGAAGATCAATCTGGGTGGAAATTTCTCAGTCACCCCCAGCCACCCCTAGCCACCCTTTGTTAACCAAGCCGTGGCAATATGCTCATCGATACGATAATAGTTAGGCTAAGGTGTAGGTGTTGCCTTGGATTGACTATTACCACATAAGTGTGGTAAAACCCAAAACATAAACAAGCTTTTAATGAAAATCATTTTTTCATGGCAAGCTTTTATAGCTCGGTATACCTATATAATTAATACTCGTCAAACGAATCATACGAGCCCAAACTCGATGAGGTTGTGTCGTTTAACTAACAAGTTCCTATAGCCACTTGTAACCGGGAAGTGGGTCAAATTTAATTTACAAGATTTGATGACAGACAAACATCGGGACAGGTGAAACTATATAAAAGCTTGTAAATAGATAAGTACAAAAGACAATCTACATACAAAGCGACACGATGTCTCGGATCACATCAAATCATTGCGAGCGCGTATGCATCTCGCATCGTCTGCACTCGAATTTTTTTGTTTAATAATGGAGCAAAAAAAAGTTAGAACTGTTTAGTGGACGGTTTTTAAATTCAACATTAATTGCTAAATTATTGTTGTTGGTTTTTACACAGTTAGGTAGGTAGATAAAAGCATGACTTTGTGGCCATATAAATTTTTTACAATATATAGGTATTTGGGCAGGGCACATTGCTTGCAGAACAGATGGCCGTTGGGGCCGAAAGGTTCTGGAGTGGCGACCGCGTACTGGAAGATGCAGCGGCGGAAGGCCTCCTACAAGGTGGACTGATGACCTGGTGAAGGTTGCAGGAATCCGATGGATGCGAGACGCACAAGATCGATCATTACGGCAACACTTGGGGGAGGCCTATGTCCTAGTGGACGTCTGTCGGCTGAAATGATGATGATGATTAGTCGCCGCGCCCGAGCGCTCTCGAACAGAGCGGCGCCTGCCCTAGCGTGATTATTGCTGAGCATAGGTATGAAAAGCGAAGAACAAACATGAGATTGACTTCTGTACCTATCTATTCTGTGCTTATAATCTCGCTCCATCCTGAGCGAAAAACGTTATTTGATCATTTGAAACCTCGAACTTACATTCTTTCAGTTCTTTCCCACCAGGAGTTAAAATTGTGTTTGTGCTTTGTTAACGTCAATTATTCAGTATCTGGACGTTTTTATGTCCGTGTAGGTTACTGTAATGTCTGAATAAATAATATTGTTCTGTATTCTATAAGTAAAGACTTGTGACAGGCGGTCAGTATAATACCATGCGTGATTTATTTATTTGTGACTCGCAAAATCATGGAGAAAACATAGATAAAGCGATATTTATACTCTTATACGTTTGGCAACTATTGCGCAACTCCGCGGAACTGTCACAGTGCGCCCGGACGAACTCGCGCCATTTCTCCGCGTTCACTAAAACTACGATAGCTCCTAAATTAAAGAGCGCAGCTCGACACACCCTATGTCACTGAATTCGTTATGAAATAAGCTCTGTTTGATTTTCTATAGTTTTGTACAGTTTTAACGTGGAATTATTGTTGATTCGAAAGTGAAAGTAGGGTTAGCTACTTTTTCCCACTTTTTGGTACAAAAGTTAACGTTTACGTTAACCTCCTGAAGTTACTATGTCTGCTGAGGACCTACATCTACCAGTCACCCCTCAAAAGAGAAGACTTAACGCCTTAATTATAACGTGCTCTTCACTGGGTTGCAAATAGTCGATCTCGCCATTACACGACAAGATCCCGCCAGAACTCTAACCACCATGATTCCGAACAACCCCAGTGTCAATCAAATATTTGTCTTCTTATCACTACATGGTATAAAACAAAGTCGCTTTTTCTGTCCCTATATCCCTATGAACGCTTAAATCTTTAAAACTACGCAATGGATTTTGATGCGGTTTTTTTAATAGATAGGAAGAAAGGTTAATATGTATAATAACATCCATCAAATCGTGGAGAAATACTGTTACCCGAGCGAAGCCGGGGCGGGTCGCTAGTTACGTTATAAAATGGTTGTTCACAAGACTTACCTGATGCCGTTCACCATCGTTGACGAAGACGTCCACAACGAGCTGTGACTTGCCACTGCCGCTGTCCCATTCAAATTCGACGTAACCATTGTTGACTGAAAAAAAGTACCATGTAAGTAACTCATTGGGTAATTAGGAATAGGAAAGTTTTTAAATGTCCACCGTAATAAAAAAAGCTGGTTTAATTTCTGGGACTTTGCAAAATTGCAAAATGTTTACCGAAATAGATGTTGTTATCACTATCATGATTAATTAATGCTAGCAAAGAAAATTAGAACATAGGTATATCAAATTTCATCTATATTAATATTATAAAGAGGTAAAATGTGTAAGTTTGTATGTACTGGTCTGATTGCTAAATTTTTTTCACCGATAGAAAGCTGCTTTATTCCTGAGTGACATAGGCTATATTTTATGTACGCGGGCGAAGCCGCTGGCAAAAGCTAGTAAGCTAATAAAGAACGTTTTAACGTTTATTGCATTGTTTATTAATTCTTCTATTGCATAACCTTTGAACTCTTACAGTCATAAGCGATGACTTTTATTGGAAAAGTTGAGGTCCCCTATCAACTAGCTTTGTATTATGTAATAGGGATACCGCTAGTACAATTTAATCTAGTTTAGGGAAAAATCCGATATTGGTTTTCTTCAAATATAGTACCAGTTTACCGGTGTATAAGAATAGTCTATTTACTTTGTCTATTTATTAACTGGCCTGTTGGTCTAGTCGTTAGTGATCCTGACTGCTATTGCGGAGGTCGTGGGTTCGATTTCCACCCAGGACAAATGTTTGTGTGATGAACATAATCATTTGTTCTGTGTCTGGGTGTAATTTATCTATAATAAGTATGTATTTAGAAATATATACATATGTTTATCAGTTGTCTAGTACCCATAACACAAGCACTGCTTAGCTTGGGACTAGATGGCGTTGTGTGATAGTTGTGGAATATTATTATTACTTAATTTATAGAATACCAGTGGCCCTCCGCCATTTCATCAGTGTCTTTGGTTTTTGCGACTGTTTCATGGGTCGTAACGTGATGTTTTATAGCCTATCTATTTGTCATAAATCTGGCTATCCCATACATATCTTTTTCCAATCCGACTGGAAGTTAGTTTCAAAGATAAGCGATTAGTGTTTAGACAAACAGAAAAACTCTTCCACTTTATTATATTTACTAGCTACTACCAGCGGCTTCCCACATGTATTACTTGGTTCCTCTATACAAACTTTGGACTCCCGGTATACCCCTTTGGGGTGGAGTTTCGTTTTTTCCGTTCTTAGCGGATTTCTACATCCTATAAGGAACCTACCTGCCAAATTTTAAATTTGTAGGTGTTATAGTTTCTGAGATTTCGTGATTAATCAGTGAGTGGTATTTCGCTTTTATAGGTACAAAGCTATTTGTAAAATACTGTCGCGCAAATGTCTCAGTGAAAGCGTAGCTTTCTGCTCGTGAAATATATACACAGAATTTTAAATTCCAGTTATTAACCATTTACAATCATTTGTACTCGTTTAACCTCTTCTTATGTACCTAAGTTTTTTAAATTAATCTTAGGTCTTACCCGTACGCAAAATACACGCTTAAGGCCCGGCGCCCATTATCGGCATCGGCAAGGAAAAGGATCCTTCGGCATACTACATGCAAGCGCACACTATCGGCAATTATGCTTTGGCATGCTGCAACGTTCTTAAGGATGACGAAGCGTCCTTAAGGATGCCGCACCGTCCTGTAGCTTGCCGAAGCGTTTCAATATCGTATTTCTCATCATAACAGTCTCAGAGTTGTTACAAGCTAGTTGTCTGAATTGTATTTAATATGGTGGACTGGGATCTAGTGTTCATAGCAACTCTTGCTGAAGAAGAAGAGAAATCTAATCAATCAAGAAGATTTTGGGTGAACAACCTTTGGAAGCAACGATATATGTCCGGTGAATTCAACAATTTATTCAATGAATTGCGTTATGACGTTCGAAAATTTTATGATTATTATAGAATGAGTTATGAAAATTTTGAAAGTCATCAAATTTTGAAAAAGTGTTGCCTCGGCGCGGGCGGCGTACCGAAGGTTGCCGAAGGATGCCGAAGCATCCCGAAGCATTCTCAAGGCTGCCGATACTCCAGCCTCAAGCATACCGAAGCGGTATTTTTGTTATTACGACCACATATCACGGAAATTTTTACTTTATTGCCTTTATGTTATAGTATATTGCTATTTGCCACCTAAAATCCTCAGTCGTACCGATGCCAATAATGGGCGCCGGGCCTTAGTCCAAAGTTGCAAAGAAATACTCTATTTTAAAAGAGGCTTTGAATGACACCTGTTTCAAATCTTTTGGTACCCACCAACAGATTTGTTACAGCTATTATTTTTGGGGACAGTTTTACGCAATACTTTTTAATTAAATATTTTTGCAGAATTGTACAGAACTTGCAAAGCCGCTTAAAAAATATATGACAGTACTATATCACGAATATATTTAAGGTCCAAAACACTTGGGTTAGGTTAGGTCAAAATATAATGTTTTATAAAACCTAAAACCCATACTTTAGAGATGATTGTGTCGCTATAATAAAAAATACTCTATTTAACTAGACGATTCGAATGATACCTGTCTCAAATCTGTTGGTGGGTGGGGACACTTTCACGCAATGTCCTTTTATAGATATAATTTAAATGCAGCAAAAAATATTTAAATATCGTAAAATTACCCTTTGAAGTTTTGTTTCTATTCACCCCTGAGGTTTCTATTCACCCCATTTGACTGTACTATACCATATTAGGTCCAATTAATGGACACAATTTGTGAATCTCTAAAATATAATTCTTACTTCTCAGCAGGATGTAGTCGCCATAGTACGGTGGGCTCTGCGCTTCCTTCTGGTAAAGCAGCACTCCGTCCTGGGTAGTATAGATAGCCACAGCGATGATGGCGGGGTCGACGTCCAAGTTTTCGTAATTTAGCAGGTTAGCAGGCAGTTCTAAGTATCCGTTGCCGTTGAAACCCACGCTGTGCTGCAGCTCCAGTGCTAACAGAATAATAAAAAGTCAAATTTGTTTCCTATTTTTGTGTTGTTTATCAAGCTTGATGAACAACTAAAAACTGGTTCCCAATAAAAAAATATCTAAGAAACTGTATGAAGCAGACGTGTGGGAAGACATGTTAAAAAACATTATTTAAATACTACAAACAAATTGATGCAATCAGTTAATCGTGACATAAAAATTGAGCCTTAAATTAGGATGTCAAAATGTTAAAACTTACTTATCTGGCAGTAAACGCCGGCGAAGCCAAGAGGGCAGTCACAGGTATGGTTCATCCGGGAGTTCAGGTTTGGTCGGCAGGTGCCTCCATTGCGGCAGGGTCGAAGCGCGCAGGGGTCGCTGGGAGGCTGGCGGGACGACCTCATGGTAGAGGGTATTCGGTTCTCGCAGAGGGTACCTCCGAAGCCGGGGGGGCAAATGCAAGTGGTGGAGTCGGTCGTGCAGGTTCCACCGTGTTGGCATTGGCAGCCCATCTCGATCTGTTGTAAAACACAGATCCATTTGAAAGAGCGAGTTTATTTGACAAACAAGGAATGAACTGGCCTGTTGGTCTAGTAGTTAGTGGCTCTGACTGCTATGTTAGAGGTCGTGCGTTCGATTTTCACACAAGACAAATGTTTGTGTAATGATCACAATCATACGTTCTGTGTCTGGGTGTAATTTATATCATGTGTGTAATCAGAACTATAAAGAAAACTTTCTTCCAACATAAATGAACGAAGTATTACATCTCCAGAAATCCCTGTAAAATAGAATTATAACATACCTCAGGAATATCACCGCGGACGTATGCATTGCATTCTTTGACATTGGCTGACTGGATAGTGGAGTTAACGATGTCAACGGCTTCTCCATGCAGCATGAACTGAGAATTAAGGGAAAACTAAAAATCACGTTATGAGAAAGAGAGCGAACAGGAAGGACTGGACTGTCTTCTGAAAAGTGTAATCTCCTATTTGATAACAATCGTCAAGTCGTTGAGCTCCTTAGTAGTCCTGAGTTGAGCTTTGCAAATACTGACAAATGCTTGCACGGACTGGACAGGTCCACTCAAATCTGTATGGTACTTTCTTCAAAAGACCATCTCAGACTAATCTGCATGGTTCTCATGTTATTTGACCATTACATATTTACTGTATGGACCTATGGTAGTCAGCTAGGAAACACCGGCCCCATCTAGCTTGAACTTACGAAAAAAAAATTTACGTGTAAAAGTATTTTTTAAACCTATTTACAAAAATTAATGCCATTTATCAATCACGTGCCTTACAGACCTTTTGAGTCGCTATGAACAGGTTGGACCAAAACTAAGATCTTCGTACCTCGTAATATACAACATTATTTTTAATATGTGCGAAACCTGAATATAATTTGTTCAGAATCAATAACTGAATCGATTCCAATATTTTTTTACACCATGAAATATTTTTTCCCAAAACTACATATTGTTAAAAGGTCACAAGTTGGATTCCGCCAACACTAAGTACAAAATCAGTCACGGCAGGTCATAGCGGGCGTTAGGTTTTATTATTATTTTTAAAAGGTATAACAATCACAAAATTAAATAGCAGATTCTACTGGGTAAATTATAGATATAGAAACTGAGTTATCTTACCCGGTATGAAACTATCCGTTTCTGGAATTTAGCGAGTCGGAAGATCTGAACTAATTCAGTTAGCCTGTTACTTAACCTCTAGTCAGCTGTGACGTCGTTTGAATGCGAAGGATTCTTATTAAATTACGTTTGAGACTAGACTAACGGTTTAACTGAATCAATCTACAGAGACGAAAATCTTGATCTCGAATCCGATTTGCTACTAGTGCTCTATTGTTTGTACCTTTCCTTTATAGAAATTGACTTCCTCGACTTTTCAAGAAATGTTATAATGCATTTAATGTAGGATATCAAATAATTAAGTATACAAAACATTAAAAAAAAACGGACTCGCGCTCTGAAGGTTCCGTCCGTCATCTATGTAAAGGGTTAATGTCCCGATTGGAGTCTCGAAGTTTTTTCCAAACAATTTTTTTTTTTTTGTGAAGTAACTATAAATTTTCAGTTTTCAGATTTATTCCTATATTTGTGTTATAAAACTTTGCTTTATGCAAAATTTCAAGTTTATTGTAGAAACAAATTTTTTTAAAGAGTAATTATAAATGCCGTTCTTCTCCATAGCTTCTGATGTTTTATAAGAGCCTAAGTAAGCGTTAGAGTTTGACTTACGTCGGTAATGCATCCGTTAAATCCTCCAGTAACTCCGGTGTTGTTGTTCAAGGTAATGGAGTCATCCACACCACCCACGAATATCGGTGTGTCCAGGTTTAAGTCCTGTAAAACAATGTAATGTTAAAATTCTAAGTTAAGTTATTAAAATTTGTTATACAAAAGTGCAAAGTTGCTTTTTAACTGCATAATCAATTTTGAAGACCGAGCAAGCAAATAATTCTAAATTAAGATTCAAAAATTAGAATCCCGAGCGTTAGCGAGAGAATCAAAAGAGCACGAAGTGAAAAATCTTTGCACTCAAGTGCAACACGTAACTTTTCATCCCACCTTAACGAAGAAATGACTTGCAAAAAAAAGTACACCAAGAAGGGTCTGAGTTTATAACAAATTAAAAACAGGTTGTGATTTTGAATTGTACTGACCCGTTTGGAATCGCTTGAATCCAGTCGTTGTTCAAAGCTGTGTACCGAGTTGATCTTCAGGGATACCACTGATCCGACTCTGGCGATATGCACGGTGGTCCATTCGTTGGCTGGTAGAGTCCTGTTGCTCACCAGAACCACTGGTTGGCTTCCTGTTAATAAACACTCAAGATTTTAGACTGCATAACATAACTGCAGAAAGTTGTATGTCTAATTTGTTTAAGTAGAGGACATAGATGCTTGGAAGAAATAAATGCTACAACGACGCCCAATAAATTAGGATCAGGGCAAGAAGATTAGAAAGATGGTACCGACCTCCTCCAAGGTCGTAACGGAATTCAAGCCTGGCGTCGTGCATAGCCAGAGAAGTGAATCCTCCGTAGCCTCGTGATGACTCAGCGCAGTACATGATGATGCCGTCGGTGACTGGTGAAGCTGCCTTGATCCTCATCGACATTCTCAGGGTTCGGGAGGGTGCTGGTGGCTTGATGGCTAAGTATGCGCTTCCGGTAAAAGCAGGGTACTCAATCGATTGTTTTTCTTCGCAGCTGGAAGGTGAAGTATAAGGATTAAGATCTTATTGTAAGTTTTGCACTCTTGTACATTTGTGGTGCTGAATATGATTACTTACTTCCTTCCAGTGTTGGTAACGGGGCAGGCACACCTGTATCCGTCAGTGGTATCGGTGCACTTGCCGGGGCCGCAGAGTCCAGGCCGGCAAGCCTCGCCGGTGCGATCGCAGTTCAGACCAGCATACCCGGCCGTACAGATGCAGATAAAACCGCGTTCGTTACGGGCTTCCTGTTGACAAATAATATATTTCGATAAATTTGAGCTTATTACGGGTCGCGTGTACTAAAGATATTTATAAAATAGTTGTGAGAATCTAATCATATAAAAAGTAGTAACGATATCTTACCTGGCAGACGCCATTGTTGTAGCAGAGGTTAGGCGCGCAAGAATTGCACTCGCTGACCCGGTTGCGTTCAAGACTATCCATCATTATGTTTTTCTCCTCTCTTCCCAAAATAAGCATGCTTGCGCAACCAATGAATCTGAAAAGAAATGTATAAGTTAGAAACTCAACATTTCAGACTTTCCAGGCGGTCTTTTTGTCTCTCGTGTGAGCAATAATAACTCAATGGTTCTAAGATCAAATCATGTATTTCATAAAAACTATTTACAGGCTCTTTTGAACTGAAAAAAAAAAATCAGTCAGTCAAAAAATAGTATGCTAAAGCGTTCCTTTCGATTTAAGATTTCTATGAAGAAAAATATGCAAGCAACTCCATGGAAAAAAATCTGAATAACTCAGTCAGATCCTTTAGCTAAAAGTGATGTATCACGTACCCAGACGCTCCAGCTAGTTCGGCAGGCAGTTGGTCGTAATCAGGTACTCCACCGATGTAAAGGGGTTGCTTAAGTTCCAGCAATGCCCATTGTTCAGAAGATTCGGCTATGAATGGTCCAGTGTTGTCCACGTCCATTGTTACTGAAGGAAAAACCAAATATTAGAATAACAGCTACTAGCTATATATAAACTTTGCTTTAAAGCCATAAAAAAAAATTTAAATCATGTTTAAAAAACTAATAGTTACCCTTGGACTTGGCCCTGCTCAGCCTAATAGTGTGCCAGGTGTTCTGCTGCAGAGGACGGTCGCCCCTCACGATCAGAGGTCCAGTTCCGGTATCCATCACAAACTCAGGTACTCCATCCTTGAGTTGGAGACCAATGTAGTCACCTTCACGGCCTTGATTCTCGCTATTGTACAGAATCAAGCCATTTCGGTCTGCAAGAGAAATAACATTATGCTGATAACTGCCAAGCAAAAAACTTAAAGTAATTAAGGGTATTTCTGATATCGAAGGACTGGAAATATTTGCCTGCTGCAGTCTTTCCGTCCGATTATAATTTAATTGTCTTCAAGGCTAGAGTGAATAGGCTCTTAATAAACTAGTGCGCCTCACCATCAACGATAGCATCTCTGCTTACCATCAAGTGGGATCGCAGTCAAGTACTAGTTTATATCAGATAAAAAAAGGCTGAATTTTGACAGCTGTAAGTTTCTTACCAGCAGGTTTAAAGGAGATTTCGATTTCGAACTGCTTGTAGGGGTCTCTCAGAGTAGGAAGTGAGAGGAAGCTCTCTCCATCGAAACGTGGCACAACTCCGGTCACGGTCAAGATTGCTCTGGCTTCTACTGTGGCGCGGCTGTTGCTTACACGGCACACGTATGTGCCCGCATCTGCCTCCGTTACCGATCTCAGGTACAGATTAGGCTAGAAAGAAGTTAAGGATTAACTGCCATGTTATTTACCTACTAGCTCTGTGGATACAAAAGCTGGAGCTGCTAAATAGCGTTCCAGTAGCGATCTCCTGTTTGTGATCGCGTAAAAGATTGCATATGAACTATAAAATTTCAAAATATCTCATCCCAGATTGCGAGCACTTCTCAACTAAAGTTTGAGAAGTATTTGCCAAAGGCATTTCTGATATAATATCAATTGTTTTCAATCTTATTATTATGCAATGTAAGGCCACATATTTATGGTAACTTGGAAGAAACTGGTTTAAAAATGAATAGAATACTACGAGTGTCTACAGCTTTTATTAAGTAACACTTCGCTGTTCTGTTGTGCTGTTCGCAGTTTTAACAGAAAAAGTAAATAAAATGTTTTTTTTTTTTTAATATAATTGAAGAACTTATAACTGAAGTTACCTGGTTCAATCGGAGTTCAGCTGGCAGAGGTGAGAATTCCCTCCTCCATTCAATGGTGACAGGTTCTTCTAGGTTGTGTGTGCATGGTAGGTCTATCGAGTCACGCAGATGCGCGGTGTACTGGGACACCGCCACGTCGCGGGAGTTGTCCGGGTAGAATGGGCCGCCTAAAGGTGTGGTTTCAATGAATTAAACATAATTCAACATAATTTTTAGTATATGCGGAAACTGAATAAAATTGTTCAGAATCAGCAACCTGAATCGATTTTACACCATGTTATATTTCTTCTCAAAAATATTTAAAAAGGTCACAAGTTGGACACCGCCACTAAGTGCAACACAGGTCACGGAAGGTCATAGCGGGTTTTAGGTGCCAGTAAAATTTTAAGACTTACCCGATTGAACCTCAAGAGTGAAGTCATCGTAGAAAGTGCGTCCGGTGTAGTCATTCCCCATGCAACGGTAGACGCCAGCGTCGGCCGGAGTGACGCTGGTCAGCGACAACCTGACGCCATCGCCGTAAGTCTGCACAAACACAAGATTGTACATAAGTAAGTGGGTGCAGTAAACAGGTTACGTTTGAACATGTAACTGACACCAGAAACTATAGCTGGCAGACTATCTGCTTGACGAGACGCTGCTTGGCATTATTGATCTTGCGGTCAGCGGTGCTATTCTCTAAGCGGCCAGCGCTGCGCTCAAGGCTATTTTCTTAGATATTAGCTAGCCAGTTCATATTCTGAAAGTTTGAAACCAAGCAAATTATTGTGTTCTTACCAGAGAAGCTACGTATTGATTGGTTCCTAGGCGCAGCCACTGAAGCTTGATGTCTCCAGACCTTGCCTTGCAAAGAACGTCCACATTGTCCCCAGCTCTGAACTGCCTTCGAGGCTTTTCGATAGCCACCAATTGTTGCGATTCAGAGTTTGGGTCGCGAGGTCCTATAATATTCAAAAAAAAATTAGCCAAACTTATACATATGTAGAAGGTAAATCCTTTTGAACCACTTCAAAATTCGAAGCAACCCAGAACACCAAATATACTTATACATATACTTACACAATAGTATATGAATAACCTGTGGGTATTTTTGTCTATAAAATAAACTTAAATATGAAAATGTAATATCAATACAAGCAACATGCAAACCCATTGTCGTCGTTCATCACTTCACAAAAGCTCTGACCAATTTAGTCTTTGTTATTAGGTACTTATAATAATGTGACACCGTACAATAAGCAAGACAAACTTGTTAATAAATATATCTTGCGGAACACAATTTTAGAGGAGACTTGAATAGCAGCAAATAAAAAGTATATACGATATAAAGTTACAACCTCACACATTTTTAATGCTGGTAACACAATATTCCTAAAACTACATAATATAAGGACCAAACACGAAACCAGGGGTCCAAACGAAACCGAGCCCCACAATATACAAAGTAGGTAGCAGGTATGGTTACGAAACAGCACAATATCCGCTTTACTAGACACAACTGCTCAACACACCCGCACCCACCTAATTGTGGAACACACCTTATATCGCAGTTCAGAGTGATTCGAAGAAAATATCTAAACTATTGCTCCATAATTATGTATGAAAAATTGGTTCAGTGGTGTGTTACACAATTACCGCACCGATTTACCATCGTGTGTGAGGTAGTTGTTCCAAGTCCTGTCCAAATAACGTTTATCCCGCCACAGGCAGTTCTCCTCATCGCTATGGTCTCGACAGTGACTGTATCCATCGCACAGTAAGTGTTCGTCTACACAACCACTGTAGTCTTTACAAGGAAACTCCGTATCCAAGCACTTATAACCTTAACGAGCGAAAAATTACAACTTAATTACAACATTACTTAGAGTAAAATTCTAAAATCAATATAACAACAAATAAAAACAAATAAAAAATAGAAGAGTTAGAAATAGAAAATAAGAGGGAAAGTGTCAATTAATATTAAATGGCTAGGCATGCCTGGTTATCTTTAACGACTGGGCGAAGCAGAAAAGGAACTGCAGCGCCACCTCTGGAATCAAAGCTGTCTAATAGACCTGTTGGTGAATTCACTGACCCTGGATGTGTAGGTTGATGTAATTGCTAGTAATGTCTCTTCCGTATAAGTCTCTTATGCTGCAGACATATTTTCCAGAGTCGGATATTTGTGCTAGTCTGATGTAGAGGGATCCATCGCTTTTCTGTCGAACGGAGCGTGGGAGGGCGCGGCCATTCTTGCTCCACACGATGCGCACGTTTGGTTGTGACACGTTGCAGCTGAGGTGCACAGCGGCGCCCACATGCGCGCGTTGCTCATTGTCGTGCGACACCGACGCCGTATGGTCCGTATCTTCTATGGATGTTATTGTCATGCAATCAACTTAACCCTTAAGCGTTACCAAACGCGTGTACATCACTTTTACATTAAAAAAAAATATTCAACACTAGCAAGATAGACGTATTGACTGCTTGACTTCTTGAACCCAAGTTGTACACGCAGTTGGCAAAAAAAATTAAAATTAATGTAATTAAGCATTCATTCAATGGTGTTTCCATTAGGTGTGAAGTTGGTGACCAGCATTCACACAGCACAACTGAACGGCAAATAAAATAACAGGTGCCTTAATAATAGTGCAACCTGTATACATCTGTGTCGTGATTTGGTGAAATCGTGAAGATTGCTCGGTGGCAACCTTCAAAATTGATAGAACTATCCAAAATGTTATAGGAGTCATACCACAGAGTAACAATGTGTTGGGTTGGCCGGTCTACTGTCCGTTCAATACTTTTGGTAATTTAAACTACAGTTTAGTATGTTGTAACAAAAATACAAGAGCCTCTACAGGTTACACTGTGTTATTACTCTTATTAGATTAAATTATCGATATCATCATAATGATAACAAACAGCATTCTTCACTTCAATATTATCGTTCGGTTGCTTTTAGGATTTTAATGTAGGTTAATAAATGTTTTTCTGGGCATTAAATTTCTATCAATTTCGAAGTTAATCTACCGTACAGTTTAGTGCTGTTGGTGTTCATGCTACTTATGCTCCGTGCTGGTAAGGTTAACATACCGCTGACGATGACTTCTGCGATAGCACTGGCGTTGGCGTAGCGGCTTCTGGCAATACATTCGTAGCGCCCAGCGTCCTCGACTTCAATTTGGTGGAAGATCAATCTGGACGAGCGAGTGTCTACACGGCTGGAAGAAGACAAGAAGACATTATGAACGCCCCTTGCACAAATTTTTAGTGTTCGGTAACTTAAAAGGAGAAAACGGTACCCTTATAGAAATAATTGGTTACAAAAAAAAACAAACGTATATTTCGACAGTTCTCAAGGGAATCAAAATTCATAGGGTACTTTCCATTGAACTACAATCCTGAAATTTAGCATAAAGCAAGGTCTCTTGGCACATAATATGAAAAAATCTGAAAACTGTTTTATAGTTACGTCACAAAAAATGCGATTCGAAAAATCTTCGCAACTCAATTCGGGAAATTGAACTGTTTTCATAAGTGAGTTTTTATAGTGCATTCAAGTACTTACTTCGAAGGGTTCCTGTTGTGTGGTCTCCAGGTGATGTCAATAATATCGTCTCCCTCAACGACACATTCAACTGTGGGTGACTGTCCAGGCTGCACGGTCTGTGTGGGCGGACGCAGCGTGATCTTCGGTGCGACGATGACGACCAAACTGGTGTATATAGCCTCTTGCACTTCGTTATACTCGTTGTAAATGTTGCACACGTATTGGCCAGAATCAGCTTTAGACACCTGCAGACATTAGAATTGACAATATTTTCGAGATATCTTCTAGAAATGAAATTCTAGCATGTCTTTGCACATATGCTATTACTACACAAAGTTCAGTTTCGTATCGGCATAAAAATACAGGAAATAGCTATTTTTTTTTTAATTATTATTTATAGATATCGGATGAAATAAATCGGATCTGTTAGGTGATGTTGTTCATAGATGTATCATGAACAACCACCTTGTTTTAAAATAAATAGATAGGTAGTAGTAAGTTTACTAACATAGGTTTAAATTTTTTCTATATTGTTACTAACCCCATATGGATGTCACTTATCCGAAATAAAGATTATTTTATTTTATTTTATTTATTTTAAAAAGCTTTTCGTTAAGTGGACAGACCATCCTACAGGCTGTCGCACTCACAGAACAGATGAATTAGATGAAAGAGGTTAGAATGACATGTGGGCGGGGCAGACGTGCCACAAAGTAGGGTAACGCTCATAGTTCAACTACCAATAGCAAACTTGCGATCTAAGTGTGCGTGGTCTGTTAGTTACGTAATGCGCGTTCGTATTGGTTTATTGCCTGCAGCGGAGTTAAAGGGTGTGAGCCAAACAGCGACACTCTTTGTAGTACAAATCGGAGAGTATTTCGTTTCTAACCTCTTTCATTATTTTTTAAGAGTGATTCTGAATAATAACTAAATTAAAAAAATTAACTAAATCTCTTTAAATGTGTAGATTCTAAATTGCACCTTGTATAGTGTTACAGAAACTCCTAATTTTATTTTAATTAGATAAGGAATCCCAGGTCCGCAACGTTTCTTAATTTATCAAGGGTGTACTTACGTTGTAAATGATAAGTCTCGCGCCATCAGGATAAGCGTTGCGCTGTAGAGGCCTGTCGGCGCGGTCCCACCTCACGTTGTCGCCAGATAGACGGCAGCTGTCATAATTTATTATAGTTTAGTACAATACAACTTTATATGCTCTGTCTTACCTTGCAAGATCACAAGGCTCAAAAGCGAAATAGAGTGTCTGAAAGAGCGTAATTCTTAATTTAGCTTGGGTTTAAGTTAAAGGATAGCATAGCATAACATAGTCGGCCTTATAATGTTCCCACTGTTGGGACTCAGGCCTCCTCTCTATGCCTGTTTCCTCACGATGTTTTTCTTCACCGTTTTGAGAACAGTGGTGATGAAGTAAATTACACAAAGTAATGCGCCTATCTGGGTTTGAACCCGTGACTTACAACTCGTAAGTTGGAGCCGTTACCACTCGGCCACCGCTGCTTTCAAGTCTCTAGTTAAAGGATACCCAAGTTTAACTACATTTAAGTTCTGAAAAACTAAATAAAACATATTACTTACTAGATATAGGTCTCAGGTTGTCCTTCAATAGTAAATAGATTGCTTGGTTCATCAGGGCGTGGCGGGTTTGTATCAACCGGGTAGTTGTCATCTCCGCTTCCTGACAAATTATCATTTCAGTTAAAATCAAATTTTAGATGTGATAAATACGCTTCACGTTATTTTATTTCAGAATAGTCATGTGCTTGTTTGCAACGCCATCTACTAACCGAACTCGGCACCATCGTCACCACCGTCTCCTCGATCTACCACGACTTTGAACTGCTCCTTGGTGGTACCGGCTGCGTTAGTAGCCGTGCATGTGTAGAATCCGCTGTCATTTTCACTCGCCGATGACACGCGCAGCGAGGCATGACCTAGAGCAGGTGCTACCACCTCGCGGTAATCGCCCACTGAATAATAAAAGGACATTAGAAAATACAAAGGGTTTATTTATATAAGGTTTGTAACAAACGTATACACTTTAACTGTCACATAATTTAGTCTTATGACCTGTGTTGTTATCACTCTTAACTGATAATAAGCCATGTTCAGCCTTGCCTATATTTTTAACACGCTCACTTGTGTTGGTGTTTTTCTGAAGCTCAAAATATCATAACCGTGTTTGTATAAACAATTGACAATTGCGACACGTTCAAAAACACTTCCAGTATCCGACCAGAGAGCAACGTCATCAATAATTAATAAAATATATATGAACATAAAAACAAAAACACTCACGTTGTATAGACACAAGGGGTTCTGGGTAGCCACTGGCTCTGCACTCAATATTGAGGGGGTCTCCGGCGGGTACTTGGATGTAGGAGCTGGGCGTGATGGTGATCTCAGGAATAGCGCGCACTTTAATGATGGCACTCGCGCTGGCAGATCCGGCGTTGTTGCGAGCCGTGCAAGTGTATTCGCCTTCGTCATTTACTTCTATCTTGTGGAACCTGTCAAATGGATTACATTACATTTTGGCTTTCCAGCTAGGGACTGAGGATCTGCTTTATAGAAAGAAATCGACATAGCACCTTTTGCTAATCATACATGTGAATAAGCAGTATTTTTATGCGACAATAGTTTTTACTTTTCGTAAATAACTTACTTCAATTCGAAATGCGGCGTTAACTCCGTGTATTTCGACAGAGGTCTGCCTCCATTCCTGTTCCATGTGACGGCAGGCTCAGGGATTCCTCCTGTGACGCGGCATGTCAGAGTGTGTTCACCTCCTAACGGCACGGCTTGTATTTTACCTTCCGGGGGCCAAATCTCCACTTTAGGAGCTTCGCGTCCTGAAAATTTGTGTAAATTTTAGTCTCCGTAACATTTTCTACATTAGACAAAAGAAAATATTTTTAGTCTTTTTATTAGAGGCTCGAAAAAACTGAACTTGAGAAAAAGAAATCAATACTTACTTTCAATTTCGACGAACATATAAATATTGGCTACTGGATTGTTATTGACGGTGGCTTCGCAAAGATAGTATCCTTTGTCTGTCTCGCGAGCATTGTTGATGATCAGAGTGTTTCCACGTTGGCTTGAGTCGGGTCCGAGTGCACCATCGTGCTGTAGTAATAGAACAAACAGATTAGAGTATTACGTCAGTTTAAGTCAGTGTTTATAAGTTTTCTCATATGAATGATAATAAAAAGCAAAAATTATTGCCGCTTTTGATGTGTTTATTATTAAATGAAAAATAATATAAATACTTTATATATTTCACAGTTCTTACTTTGGTCCACCTAATCAGTGGTGTGGGTCGTCCAACGACATTACATTCGACGGTTCCACTGCCTCCGGTTGGGATCCTCAGTCGGTCCTCCGATACCGAGATATTATAGTTTTCAGGAGTAGGAGGAGCCCGCGCGTTCACGGTAACCAGGATCGGCACTGGATCAACGTCGGATAGCGGCGATTGGCAAATGTAGACTCCTTGGTTTTCGGGCAAGGCGTATTCGATGAAAAGAACACCGTTTTCAGAACGTACGTTGGATGGGAAGACGGCGTTGTCTTGCCTATAAAACATGAACATTTATTAATATATATAAAAACATATTTTTTTAATTTGTACACCTATTTAGGTAAAACATGAGAGGACTTTTTTTCTTTTTATGTAACACCATGCTTTGGAAACTATATTTTTGTACTATCTTTATCTTTAAAAATCTTAGTGCATAATTGTAGCTCATTTCATAACTACTTAAAATGAAATTATAACCTGGACTAATTCTTACCTAATCCAATCAATGGATCCAGCTGGAATGTTTGTACTTCCTGTGCAAGCAATTCTAATACTCTGACCCTCATCGATGTAAGGGTTTGGAATGGACACTGTTAGCTTGTCTCTGGGTGGGTATGATGGTCGTGGACGAACAGTGATCACGGCGGTACGGTCGGAAGATCCTACCGTATTGGACGCGATACATCTAAACAAAAGTAATTGTTGTGAGTTTCATCTTCAGCAGTTTATATTTAAACAAGTTAATTTACTTCGACTTGGAAATATTGTTTATAACAATCAATGATTTCGTTTTGTTTGGACTAAAAAACGAGCCTTTAAAATATATTTAAATAGTTCCTACCTGTATTCACCGGAGTCTTCAACCTTTGCGTTTTCAATAACGATCCGACTATCAAAGTATGCGATGGACAAGGGCAGAGGTCTGTTGGATGCCCTCAGCCACCTGATAGACGGGGTTGGGTTGCCTCGCACTCTGCATTCAAGTTCGATTAGGTCACCTTCGTAGAAGTCTTTTACCGTTGGAGTTATTTCCACGCTTGGCATGGTCATTGCATTTCCTAAAAAGAGATATCGTTAAATGATTGTCTGAAAACCTTGTCAAAAATATACGTGGCGGAGAATTTTATGTTTGTGTTAAGATTAGCCAATCTAACAAGGCTTGGTGGCTTTTACTTACCACGAGCGTAAAAAATCCAAGGTGGTACAACTGTTCCAAGAATGATAGCAAGAAATTAGGGAAAATAATATGCCATCAGCATCCGTATAAAAATCTATGACAAAATGTTGAAGGCGATCAGGGATTTTAAAAGGAACTTACCAGGTACTTTCAAAGTAGCGATAGCTTGTGCTGTGTTGATTCCATCACTTGTCTCGCAGATATATTTTCCACTGTCAGAAACCTGGAGGTTTGTGATAAGAAGAAGTCCGACACTCTGGTCAATTTGGGTCCTATCCAGAGGCAAGTCACCCTCGCTCTTACTCCATCTGATTGGCAAACGAGCTCTGGAGTTGATGCTTTGAGCTTGGCAGGTAAAGTTAACACTGCTGCCCACTTCCCGGATCTCAATAGTTTGGCTGCTGATTTTGACGACAATGGTGGGTTCTGGTGGTGGAACAGGCGGTGGCTCCGTCAAAGATGAATCTCCTCCTGTATAATGGCATGTATTGTATATTTAAGGCTGTAGACGAAAATTGGAAGGTAACAGAAACATTCAAGATTTTGTCTTTGATAGCTTAGGTCATTGCTGAGTAGATACTAAGTGTCCGATCAAAAACTAATAATAGTTTATTTTGAATATTAAATGATACGTTCATAATTTAAACTTAGGTCAGTTTCAATTTGTGGAATAAAAAATATCGTAAAACGAATGAGACAAATTGCCCCAAAGACGTAAACTGATGTAATTAGTAGAATGAATTTTTACTGTTTATTTTATCTACACTTGTGTGACATTATAAAGAGGTAAAGTTGTTTTTTTTTTTTTGCACGGGCATTAGCTAGATATATATGTAAGCTATTACTAGCGTATGATCCATTGATAATTTCTTTCCACTTACTGGGGGTAACTATAATATAACAGGAATTGAAAAATATACACAATACGACACATTATGAATGGATTCCTGTGAGTATGAATGATAACGACGCGAGAGGCGTTCACAACACACAAATCGTAGATAACGGCACATTATAATTAGTTTAATATTTTGATCACTATGGATGAGGGACAAATACATTGTTATTGTTTAATTGTTATTATGTTGTGACTGATTAAGCTTGAGCCACACATAACGAATGACACCTAACATTTGAAGCATGACATGTGAGAACAAGACGGAGACGCCCGAAGCACCTTCGGTTGTGATCGGCTACCTGGCTCCGGCAGGCTGGTGGTCAGTACACCGAGGGTGAACCCCTTTTCGGTGATTGTGTGGCATTCAAAGGTGTCGCCTTGTCGTCTGGTGTCCCACAATGTGTGCCAGACATGTGTTGAGTGCCATCCGTCGTTGTGGAGTCTTGCTTCGCGATAGGACTTTTCAGGACTTTGCTCTCGGCCCTCATGGTAGAACTTTATAGTCAGCGGTTCCGGTGCGCGGTACTTGCAAGTAAATGTCACTCTCTTCGAGTAAAATAAATGGTTGTTTCCAACGTCGTGGATTTTCGGATGCAGTTCCATTATTAACCCTAGTACCATTTAGTAAAATTGAATTCGTAAATTATAAGTAGAACAATAGGGCACTACACTAGATAAGTAATGGCTTGTAAAATCTTTTTTATATAAAAATGTTTATGTTATTTGACTTGGTATTTCAGAATACAATACAATGATTTTGTTTTGACTTTGGATGGCTTAAAATGGATTATTGAGTTCATTGTCTACAGTATCTGTGAAGTTTTAGTACTAAATAACATACCGATAGTTGAGCAATCGTATCCTGTGTAGGGAGCTCGACAGTTGCAGACGACTCGGCCCACGCTGTCGAGTTGGCAGTCGTGTCCGTTACACGCGCACTGTTGGCAGTAACCCTTCTGGTCTTTGTAGTAGCCAGGCTGGCAGCTCTCACAACTAGTTCCTGAGTAGCCAGGTGGGCACATACAGATCTGTAATATTAAGCACATTATCACTTGTAGGTATTTTTGAATGTTTTTACTTTCATTCACATTTTCGGTCACGATATTACAGAAACGTCAACGGAATAATTTCTCATATTACTGCGACTGTTTCTTCTAGTACTGTTTACTCAATAGCTGATACAAAAATTACGAATTCTTACCTCAATTCCTTTGGCCGATGGGAGAACAGCATCGTAGTTCGGTGCGGCAGTGTCCATGGAAACATCGGCAATCGTGGTGTCGTACAAGATGGGGACAACGGTGGCCCTCACAAGCACTCTTTTCAGATTCCTGAGCACGTTCATAAAGTTGCTACGAGTGGCAGGGTTAACGGTATTTAGGATGTACCAGCCATCCTCCTTCAGCGGTACTTGGTAGCTCTGTACAACAACAAAAATAAAATCGCAGAGTTAAATTATGTGGAAAAAAATTAAATTAGACTTAAATAGTAATACATTACTGTCCACACGGGCCTCAAAAAAACGCCGCCACAAAAAACGCTTGAAGTGGCCTCAAAAAAAAGCTAGAAGCGGTTGCAAAAAACACTTTTATGTCAGGTGAAGCTCGAAGCCGCTGCAAGCGTTTTTTGTAGTGGCACCGCCGCAGACGAGCCACAAAAAAGGCCGCCTCAAAATGAAGCTTGAAGCGGCATTTTTTGGAAGCCTGTGTCCGGGGACAGTTAACCGCAAAAAATGGCAGAAAACAGCCCTCTTTTCTGTTATCACTTCCTAGTAGTTGTGAAAGATAAATAAAACTTCAAGAAACTTAATACTTACGTAAGAAGCACCAGATGAGAACTGGTTGGGGTTGGTCCAGTAGATGGAAATGTCTCCACCATCGAGAACTACGTCCGTGCCTCGTTCTGACTTCTCGTACACATCCGAATTGAACTTCTGTCGGAGCGACAATGACCCGCCGTAAGATAGCACCCGGTTACCTTTCGAAATAAATAATATCGTTCAAATGACACGCCCAAAAAATAATAGAAGAAGAAATTAATATATAAGGCCATTTATTTGGTCATACTTTGGTATACAAGGTTATTTGGAGGTTTCTTAGGACTATGTTAAGAACATCGTAAACTGCAAGGTTGTTAGTGTCTTACAAATAACCCTGTATAACGTACTTACCAGGGAAGATAGGCAAAGACCAGTATAGATCAACATCAGGTCGGGAAGAGAACGTGTACATGAGCTCGCTCTGTTGGAACATCGGTACGAAGTTATCCTTGACGACCCTCTCAGCATTCAGGTCGGAAATAGCGTAACCACCGTAGTTGTCGCCTAAGACTGGCGCAGCTATCGGCACCCTAGTGTAGTGGTTACCCTGCAGATTAGGTAAGATTTAAAATAGGTTATTTATAATATTCCAGAAGATATTACACTAATAAAATCTGTGCTTTGAAAGTAGGAGATGAACTACTCTTTGAATACTTACCTCGTGGCAGTCTGTGGTAACACCAGAGCAGTAGCAAGACAAGCATCCATCAGGGTTGTTAGAATCCAGTCCGAATGTACCAGGGCGGCAGCGGTCGCAGGAGTCACCTTCGGTATTCTGCTTGCAGTAGCAGTTACCAGAAGCATCGCAAGGCGCTGTAGTACCGCGAGGATCGCAACTGTAATTTTTAGTTAAATATTTAAAAACTGGACGCTATTTGGTCAGTGCAGAAATGTACGAGAAATAAATTATTCTAAGCAGATTTAGAGTACATAATTAAAACTATTCTTAGTAGTCTGATCACTCACCGACATGGTTGTACGGTACTTGCTCTGTACTCAACGCAGTTACCGTAGGGATCGCGTTCATATCCTGGCTTGCACAGTTCGCATTCTTCACCATCGGTGTTATCAGCACAGTCCTGTTTTAAGTTCAAGATTATAGAAAGTTTTCTTTTAAATTCACCAATTTAATTCATTTTAATGATTTTCCAAACTGCAGTATATCAGATTTTAATGAATACTTAGTAGTAGTTAGTTATGAAAGCAATCTTACGTAGCAGACTCCAGTCTCAGGGTTGCACATGGAAGACTTTCCGTTGCATTCGCAAGGTTCACAGAGTTCCAAGTAGAGGCCGCTTGAGCTCCTGCGAAATAAATATTAATTTGGTTAAAACAGTAGACTTTCAAACATAATATTTGTGATTATCAGTGTTTTCGATTGGTAGACAAGTTTAATGAACCTTCACGCTCAATTCTTTTTCGTAGGGATTTTGGTTTATACTTTTAACGCTGGAACAATTATTGATTACAGTAAATGAAAAAAAAGAAGAACTGACTGACCTCTTGAAACCTGGCGCGCAATCTTCACAGGAAGTTCCGATGTAGCCCGGTGGGCAGGTGCACTGCTCCACATGGAAAGCCGTGGGTCCATAGCTATCTGCTTCAGCGGTCTCAATGCTGGCACTGACTGGGGAAGCTAATTGCGAGCTCGGGGAGTAGGTAGCCTTGATCAGGATCGTCTTTACGTCAGCCAGGGCTAATAGGAAGTGCTCGCGTGATACCTCCTTGCCATCGGGTCTGTTTGGAGAAAATAATCCAATCAGAGTAAGTAAATTTGAAACTAAAAGTCATTGAATTTTTTCTTAGTATAGAATATAGTAGTTCCATACATTACTTCTAACAAATAAACACAAACTTTAGTTAGTGAAATTAGCCAATTAAAATTATCACCTTTTTTTGTGTAGTTTACCTACACAAATTGTGATACGATGTTGAAAACTTACCTCTGCCATCCCTTTTCAAGGAATTGAACACTCGCGTTCAGGATACCCTCATGAGAAGCTTGGAAATCTCCAAAGTAGTGGAAAGTCAGTCGGTTGTCCTGTTAAACAGAATATTTTACAAGTGTTAGAGTTTATAGGTTCAAGATAAATATATCTTGCGTTGAAACATTTTTAAGGATAAAAAATACTTACACTAATGAGTTGGACATCAGCGGCAGTGTTCCTGAATCTCGGGTCGGGCGAGCCTGGCACATTCTTGAGGACGTAGTTCAAATTACCACCGTACGATGTCACCTTGTCACCAGCAAAGCTAGCAGGTAGACTCCAGTAGTAAATCGTGGACCGAGAGCGATCGATATCATTGATTGAGATTTCACCTCGGGTCAGCAGAGGTCTCAGTTCAGTTTCGACTGGGGCAGTATATCTGACGGAACCGGGAGGTCCAGTGGGAGAGATGTTGTAGATCTTCACTTGATCCACAATCTGTGGCACGTTAAACTGGACGCTGACGGTCTTGCGACGAAGGTTGCTGCTCATGCATTGTTGCGAGACGCCCGAGCAGAAGCAAAGGGCGCATCCGTGTCTAGAATGGAAGGATAGATTAAACTTAATTTTAATACTTTGAACAAAACAGTTTGTTTAAATTATGTCTCAAGTCTTTGACAAATTCTTTGCCAATAACATAACAATAGCAATAAATACCTAAAGTCAGAAGACAGGTAGAATGAATCGTTTTTGCACTGATCACAGTAGCGTCCTTGTACGTTATCCTTGCACACGCACTCATCCGGAGGACGGATCTGCTTGGTACCGGTCGGGTTGCAATTGTCTCTGACTACTGGTCTGCACGTATTGCCAGGGAGCATTGGGTTGCCTTCATAGCCAGGGGCACACACCTCGCAGTGTTTGCCTTCGTAACTGTTAAAAAATAGAAACATCAACACTCAGGTCATTAGATAAAGAAAGTATTAAAATTCTATGTATGATGATAGACTGCCTTACCCAGGGAAGCAATCACAGAACACTGATCCATCTTGTCCAAGGGAGCATGTTCTAGCAAACTGATTTTCACGATTGGTAAGTGGGCAAGGGCATAGTTTGCAAGGTATCCCGCTTGATGGGTCACCATAAGTGCCCACTGGGCATTCTTCAGGCATGCAGTCTCCAAGCCAAGGCCCAACCTTCTTGCGGACGTAGCCCGAAGCGCATTTCTAGAAAAAAGTTTATGTGTTATTTTAAAAGGTTTCGGTAATACGCTAAGGTATAGTCTGTCGAAAAAGTCAAATGACTTGAGAATTTTGTATAATATTTAATCATATAAAAATACTTATATTCGATACTTTTTATAAGATTCTTCTATCAGTAAACATTGATCTAGATCTCTTAATCAACCTTGATTATTGAACCAATGATGATTACTTCAGATTTCATTTCACCCTAATAATTACTCAAGTCATTTGACTTTTTAGACCGACTCTATAGTTAGTCGTGTCAAAATGTACCTGGCAAGAAAGTCCTTCGTATTCCTTAGGGCACGTGCACTCTTCGACTAGACTAGCGGCTCCAAGTCCCACGTTGATGTGTTCAGCAGACTCCATCGCAAAATCAGTGATATTTACTCCCGCGTTGTTTAGGTCAGCGCGCAGAAGAATCATTTCGATTTCATCCAAACTGTAAAACATGGAATGTTTTCTTTTATAACCAGACAAAACAAAAAGAAATGGCTTATGTATTATACCAGAATTAGTACTTACGCCATCATAATGTCTTCCCTGGATGCTGGTGTGTAGCCACTGGAACTGTTCTTCAACCAGTCTTCAGGAGTCAGACGAGCTTCAATATTGAGGTCGCGAGAACCACCAGCACGGCTGATGTGGTATAGGTTACCGTATTTGCCCTGCAGACAAAAAATTTATAGTGAATCATAAAAAGAATGGTCGTTGTGGCGACGCTTGGGGAAGGCTTATGTCCAACAGTGGACATGTATCGGCTGAAATGATGATGAATGATGATAAAAACAAAAAATAACACCTTAATGCAGTAGTGCAGTTTCTAGACCTAAATGAATTACAATCGTCGTGTTATTATTTTCTGTTTTGAATACCTTGATAATGATAGTCGGAATACTGTCATCGAATCCATAGATTTGCGTATGTGGAGATACAGTGTACTTGATGTGTCCACCATAAGACTTGAGCTGGTTTCCGTTGTAAGACTCTGGCAGGGTCAAGTAAGGATGTGAGGTTGCCCACGACGGTGAGTCGCCGAATTTCGTAACCTGAAATAGAAAATGTTATTAGCTAAGCAGAAAAAAGTAAAGCTACCCTCAACTGGGCTATGTTCGTCCTGAAAAGATTTCATTAATATATTGTTGAACAAAGTATAATTGACCAAATCTTACCGTAGCTCCGTTCCTCAAAGGCTGATAATAATACTGGTTCGAGATCGGTTGAGAGGAATCAATGCTGACGTCTCCCGTCGGGGAGTGCTTGATACCGAGAAGCCTGGTACCTCCTTCTCCAAGAGGAGTCGGCATGTTGTAGGTAAATAGATCAGCGCTGCGACATTGATTGGATTTGCCGAAACAGAAGCAACGGATGCACTCGTTTTCTGATCGCGCTTCACTGGAAAGCAAACGATGAACATTAGCAAGATAGAGAAAAGTATTCCGAGTGCCGAGTTATTTGGGGTCTACCCAATGCGTTTTTAATACAATTTTATCCTATCACCCATCACGATATATCAGTAACTCCCTTATCATAACATACTTTTCATATACGACTCCAATTAGAAAATAATTACGAGTTTTTAGCTTAATTAAATTCTGGATTATTTGAGCTTTTAATATAAGTGTTTTTTACCTAATAATTATAGCTGTAGGCGTTTTGGCGTAGTAATTATTTTTTGAAGACTTTCACGCGGTCGTAAAAAGAAAGTAGAAAGACTTTCACGTGGACAGTTTAGTGGGTGCTTCCGTTAATCCGTGTGTAAATAAGGAACCTTTTTTTTTCCTTATTTACATATAGATTAACGGAAGCATATAGTTCAGAGATACGCAATACTTTGTCATTGATTACCCTTTGAATGTAAACAAGTCTTACCTGTTGAAAGATCCACGTGGACAGAGGTCGGTTTTGTTAACGAAAACGATGGCATCGGGCGCGGCGAAGGTCGTTCCTTTATTGTTGATAGCCTCACATGAGTAAGCTCCGCTGTCTTCCGACTAAAAAACAAATTTCAAGTAAAATATACATACTTTACTACTTGTGATAGGATATTTTGAATCTTTATTTATTAGAGGAATATTTCGGCTCGGGTTGATATCAACAAGTACAATCTGACAGAATGACTTAAAGTGAAGTGACTAAGCATTAAGCAGCTGGATTGTAGAACTGCAGAATTATTCAAAAGAGTTATAATACGGCCAACATACGAGTAACTTGGCGAGCCTGAACATAGGATCATGGCAAGCGAAGTAAGAGAGAGAGATGACAAGAACCTATCTTTGGGCTCTCCAAATTACGTTGGCTATATTGTACCGCAGTTCTGGAACGCAATTAATGTGGAACTAAAGGTGAAATGTCTCGCTCCACCCAGAAAGGGGGAAATAATTAGAAGATTTCCAATCCAAAAACGAAAAAAGATAGCTGTAAAGCGTAAAAACAATCACAAACCTGCACATTGGGGCAAGTAAGAACACCAATACCCTTGTCGCTAGTCCAGGTACACTTGGGTGGGACGTGGCCCCAGTTCAAGCGCCATGAGATCAATGGGATAGGCACACCCACAGCCTCACACTTCAGTGTTAAGGTGTCCCCAGGGTTCAATTTCACATTTGTGGGTTTCGGTGGGCTGGTCACGTGGACAGGAACTAAGGAAACATAAGTTGGTTTTAGTTTAAAATATCTATTTTGGTAAATCCATATATTAATTGTGTCACTAACGTATTTGTGTGTGCTTGCATACATATTAATGCCGATGTGCTACGAATGCAGTGCTTCAATTTCTAAATGATAGCCAGTAAGTTTGACCCTCTGGTGTGAAACCTGTCCCAGGGGACTAAGTCACTTTTAACATTGTGTTTTAAGATCTAAGGGGTGTTTAAGTGTGTGTATGCACGTTACCTAGTAGTTATAATCTTCCATGAAAGTTATAGAAATAATTATGTTACTTACGGCATCCAAATTCATCGGAGCCATCTAGACAGTCGCTCTGTCCATCACAATGGAAACTCTTGGGGACACACTGGTCTTCGGATTTACAAGTGAACTCAACCGGTGAGCATTTGCCTGCCTCAGTAGAAGCTACACAGTTCTGTTCGTCGGAGCCATCTCCACAATCGTCGTCAGAGTCACAAATCCAAGTCTTGAGGACGCATTTACGGTTGTTACACTTGAACTGGTTTGGCTCGCACATGCCGTCGTGATCTGTAATTTTTTTCAAGTTAGGATTATTTATTCAAATAAAAACATTAAACAAAGAATTTTTTTACACTCATTACTTGTACCCATGATTTTTGGAAATTATGATTGTTTCGAATTTCGGTTTTATTTTTTGTAGAAAGATATATGTATATATTGATATGCACAAAGTCGGTATGCATTTAAGCGGAAGTTGCGGAATCATTTTCTTCACCAATAGCAGAATCGTCTCAAAACTTCTGTCCTTACTTTAAATTAATATATATGTAGTATATATATATATTATATTAAATATATATGTATGTTTATTTTAAATATATGTATTCTTTTTTTGCTCTTTCTTAAATATTTTTTTCTGTATATGCGCCTACCATAATGTCTCTGCACCACCCTAGGTTGACTGGCAGAGAATGCCTGAGGCATTAAGTCCGCCTATGTACTTTGTGTTGCATGAAGATTAAATAAATAAATATGCACTATTGCGATCCCACCTGATGCTAAGCAGTGTCGCCATCAACGATTGCATATCGATGATGGCGAGGTGCGCTACTTTATTAAGAGTTTATTTACTCTAGCCTTGAAGACACCTATACTCCATTTGTTTAGGTACTCAACTAAATCACAAGTCTTTTTATCTAAAAATGTTTTACAATAAATCGATGTTAATTAACTAAATTTAAATAATCTTTGTATGTTTTTATACGATTTAACCCTAGATAGATAACCATATTTCACTGTACACTAAAGATAACCATACGTCGACTCGACGTGCGAATGTTTGAGTGAGCATATAATGGATTATGTATATAATAGGTTTATAAATGTGATATTATGTATTACGTTCTATAATTGTATTGTGAGTAAATGAAAAACATTAGAGTTTATTTATATTTTTAATAGAAAAAAAAAATAATTAACAGAGCAAGGTACTTCTTACTTTACCAATCTTAAGCCTTTCGGAAATTCTCCGTCAGTCGTATAACTTATTATATTAACTTTTCAAAATTAACTTTTTACAATCTTTATAATATAAAAAACATGAGAAAAAAAACATTTTTATTCATTTTAGCCTCAACAGCACTTAGATCAGGCGCTGGACTTGTGCTTTTCACAAACGGGATTTTTTGCAGCCGTCACACTTTGTTTTTGTAATTTTTCCAATTTTTGATGGAAAAAAGGCATAATATTTTCTTTTCGTTGCCTAAGGGATATCTTTGCGTTGTGTGGGAGGTTCAGCTTGTATTTTTAGCAATAATATAAAAAAAAATCTTTTATATTCGTCTGTTAACTAAGCATTTGCTACCTTGTCTCCATTCATGGGGTTATCAAGGTATTATCTACTGAGTTTCTTCATAAATTTCATCATGTCCGTATAATATTAGGTCCTTACACATGAAATTAACGTTTTGTACGGGAGGAATATAAAGTTTTTTTTTTTTTTTGTAAAATATTTTTAAATTATTCAAAGTATTGACCGTTGTTATCTATGCACTTTTGCCATCTCATAGATAGTTCATTGATCACTTTACTAAAAAAAAACATGGGGGCGAGTATCAATAAACTCTTTGAAGGCAAATTGAACTGCCGCATCGGAGTTGAATTTTTGTCCTTGTAAGAAGTTGTCCAAATTCCGGAAAAAATGGTACTTTGTTGAAGCAAGGTCCGGGGAGTACGGTGGATGTCGCAGACATTGCAATTAAAGACAAAATGCTAATTTCATATGTAAGGACATAATGTTGGCCACTTGTTCTACCTTTAGTAGCTGTACAATGATTTACTCTAAGAATTTGTCACTGTGGCATAATAGTACAACTCAGCATACTTGGCGAAGCAATTTCAGGAGTTTCAGGATCATTTTCAGACATATTTTCAATATCGAATGGGTATACCACTGGGGGAGCACTCACTTCAGTCTTCGGTATCACTTTGTACTTTATCTTCTAATAAATTGCCTTCAGTTTCAATGTCCGACCCCTGAATCTCTTCATCGCTCATTTCATGCAACAACAGACTGATTTCTGAACCATCTACATGATTTAGTGACATCATTATGTTATTAATAACATAAGTAAAAAACGAATAAAAAAGACGTATACTTATTCTCAAAAAATAAAGTAACACATTTTCCTAATAATCTAAAAACTGACACTAAAGATAACCATACGTCGCTTCGACGTACGGGAGGTAAATTTTGACGAAAGTATTAAACTTACCCGAGTGTTAAGGGTGTGTCCTGCAAGCTTCGATAGCCGACTGAGTTGGCAGGAAAGGGCAATTTAGTGATACAAAAAACAAACGAGTTACACCATTTTTACAAAATCGAATACGTCATTTCGACGTAGGTTATCTTTCTAGGGTTAAAAAAATTAAAAACACATATCAAGATTGTTTACGTTTAGATAAGTACCTAAGCAAATAAAGTACACATTATAATCGGACCTAAATTATAATATTGCTAGATGAAAAAGGAAAAATTTGGATAATTTCTTATCCGTGAAAGGTGAAATACTCGTAAAATACTCACGGCAATTTTCTTCATCGGAGCGATCGGCACAATCATAGTTGTTGTCGCAAACAGCAGATTTCGGGATGCACTGTCCGTTGCCACAAGTGGCCTCGTATGGCTGGCACGCAGGGAACGGAGGCCTGCTGGTCACGGCTGTAAATATTGCAACAATGTTGAGACTTTTTCATATGATATTTTTAAATCGAGATGTCTGTATACTTAAAAGACAAAGTCCTGACTGACTCATCAAAGCCCAACACAAACAATGTGACAAAAACGCTAAAATTCTGTACAGAAGTTCCTTTTGTGACGTAATTATAAAGTATATGAATGGATTTTCCAAAATTCACCCCTAAGAAGATGAAACGAAGGTCCAAAGTTTTGTATGGCAGTTTCACCCGCCTGCTAGTTTAATATAATTTTGAATGTACAACACGTTCTTTTGAGTACAATAAAAATAACCATAGTTACAAAAAGACTGGTCTACAATAAGACTGTAATACTGGTCTACATTGTCCCTACATAATATCGACTAATACTGCAATATGGAAATATTGTATCTAATAGCATTTTTTTTTAAATAGAGTAACCATGGAGTTTCTTGCCGATCTTCTCCATAGAAAATGACCAATTTGGAACCGTAAATTAGCTTCTGATATTTTATAAGTGCATGGCCATCTAAGTGATGTAGGATTATGTGGAATAAACATATTTTGAATTATAATTGTTTCTGTGACGTAACGGTAACAACAAATTTATTCCTATACCTGTGCTATAAGACCTTGCTTTGTGCCTAATTTCACGATTCTGGTTCAACGGGAGAGTAACAAAATATACGTTTTATTGCGACATAAACGACCGTATCATTTTTACTTATTAACTTAGAAGTTTGATTTTTTCACAGCTTGAAGGGACCACAGACTTGAGTATATGTATGCGTTCTCGAGATAAAGGGTCTAGACAGACTGACAGGCTGACGAACAACAAAGTGATTCTACAATGGTTCCGTTTTTTTTCCTTTTGAAGATTTTATTATAATACTTTGATGATGACTCAAAGAAATGGAGGTAAAAAGACACACAGGTTGCTCTCCGAATGAATTGAGATATGAGCAGGATGGTGATAAGTGACACATAGTTGAGAGATACTTACGAGCACTTTCCACTTGCAGGTTGACGCGCACTTGAGAACCAGGATACCAGAGGTAGTCGTCGGCCTGGCAGATGTATGTGCCACTATCGGCTTCCTACAAAATCCAAATAAACGTTCAAATATATGTAGGTAGGGTGCTTTTTAACCAGATTAAGGGCCTGCGCACACTTGAGACAAGACGTCTTAGATAGAACTGTCAGACGTCTCAGACACGTCAAAACAGTTTTGTCTTATTTTTGAGCCGACTTACGATTGTTTTTTAACCCTTCAGATACCGTCAATTAGAGACACAATAGTAAGACAATAGATGCGCGGCCACCGGTGGTCGCTTGGGGATTCATGAATTAAAACAAAGCCGATAAAATAAATTCGAAAAAAATATCGATATTTCGATTTTATCAACAGCCATAGCGCCCCGTGTTGCAGACAAAACAGTTTTGTCTAAGACGTCTCGTCTCAAAAGAGCCCTAAATACTTAAACTCCAATAATTATCGGTCGATAAAAAGGGTGAATTTTGAAGACTTGAAAAAGGTAATATAAAAAAAGGTAATTTAAATACGGATTATTTATAAGACATCGATTTTGACAATGATATAAAGTGACAAGGATTATTTATCAGATTACTTACATTTGGCATTCAAAATAAGCCTCAGTATGAAAAAAAGCAGCGTCCTTCTTTAAAACTTATATTTAACACATACTATAGCTATACAATGTGGTGGTCTGACAATAAATAAAAATCCATGTTTAGATATTTTTATAAAAAAAAAAAAAATTGAAAAATTTGCTATTGACAGGAAGGCTACTTCAGGCACGGCGTCCAATTTGGACTAAGTATTTCATCATCATCATCATCATTTTAGCCGAAAGACGTTCACTGTTGGACATAGGCTTCCCGCAAGTGTCGCCATGACTGGTCCTGTCCAAGAACTTGATATTTCTAAATTACTTACGGTCACTTTGAACATTTCTAATCTTCCTCGGACGTCCGTGGAGCCTGCTTTTAGTCCACCGTCTCTGGTCCATCTGACATTAGCTCTTAGTGGTCCCTCGTCACGACATTGGAATACCACATCGCCACCTATATGGAAGTCATTTAGAATTTATTGATGTTAATGAAAAAAAACGAGACCCCAATTATTAACGTTTTTAACAAAATCAGCATTCAATGATTTTCCCTTATTTAAGTATTATTTATTTATAAAACATGCTCTATAAATGCAGATTCATAATATTAAAATACAAACCAAACGTTTGTATTTTTTTTTTAATTGATAATTATAATGAAACCAAAAAGTGTGTAAAGTAAATACTAATACAATATGATAATACGTGCAACATAATTATAATGATCTCCATTATGCATTAACGTAAAACTACCAAGTTTTACTATCATTTCAGTAGAAAGCACTGGAATATTCTCATTTCCAAGAACTGCAGGATCGGTGGCACTCACTGAATCATCAATATTGCAGGTGTAAGGACACTAATACCCTATTCGCGTTAAGATTAGACATTTAAAGATACCTTTTTTACTGTCTTTTCAACAGATTTTAATTTCATAGCCCCCCCCCCATTAAAAGCAAAAAGTGGTTGCAATATCAACTATTTACTGTAGCCGCCATTTGTCATGCCACCAAGCAACGTAATAAAAGTCAATATCGATTGAACGGGCCAAAATACCCAAAAGGTTTTCATAAATGTCTTATGTTATTTTGAACAGAGTATAGTGCACCCTAACATGTTGTTCATGTTTTGAAGAGAGTATAGGGCACTCTAACATGTAGCTTATGTTTTGAACAGAGTATAGGGCACTCTAACATGTAGCTTATGTTTTGAACAGAGTATATGGCACTCTAAAATGTAGCTCGTGTTTTGAACAGAGTATAGGGCACTCAAACATGTAGCTTATGTTTTGAACAGAGTATATGGCACTCTAAAATGTAGCTCGTGTTTTGAACAGAGTATAGGGCACTCTAACATGTAGCTTATGTTTTGAACAGAGTATATGGCACTCTAAAATGTAGCTCGTGTTTTGAACAGAGTATAGGGCACTCTAACATGTGGATCATGTTTGAACAGAGTATAGAGCACTCTAACATGTAGCTCATGTTTTGAACAGAGTATAGGGCACTCTAACATGTAGCTTATGTTTTGAACAGAGTATATGGCACTCTAAAATGTAGCTCGTGTTTTGGTCAGTGGGTAGCCTTAGGGGCGGATTTGAACAGAGTATAGGGCACTATAACATGTGGATCATGTTTGAACACAGTATAGGGCACTCTAAAATGTGGATTATGTTTTGAACAGGGATACCGCACTCACATTGAGTCAACGTAGCCACTTACCACCCGGTCCGGGTCCTAACAGTTTAACGAGTTTACCATCGATCCGAAAAGGAGATTTCCAAAAAAAAACTTATACAGACTGTAATTTTGGGATTCAATATTTTAGCTTATTAATAAATAAAATTGGTGAACCACTTTTGTTTCGAAATCAAATCTACAAGCTGTTTTAGATAATGTGACAACACATCAATGACACCAATTACGCTTAATGCTATTAAAGTTCAAAACTATAATAATTATGTGTTACCAAAATGTCACGAACATTTGGTATTCCCAGTAGAATACCAAATGCTAGAATTTTTGATGGTAAAAAACATTATCGCTGATAACATGTCACTTTGTCAAAATTCCAGGACTACTCTGAAATATTGCAAACAGATTCAAATCCTTTCAAGTATTTCTTTAAACACAAAATGAAATTACCTACACCAGTTTAAAGTCAGTTAATTGTAATTGAAATAGTACCAGTGTAAGTAAATCCGGATTTATAACATACTAAAGATTTTTATAAATGTACTAAAACTATTTTACCCACTTATTTTATAATTACAATCTATAATGTTAATGTTAGATAACCCATATTATTTTTAAATGTTAATAAAATAACTCGGAAACCCTTACCACAAATTTAACAAATATTCAATTATAATACTTATACTTATTTGTGTAAAAATATATAAATAATTATATTTCTTTAACTTTTTTTCCAGTTAAAATAAAAAAAATCATTTCTAGCATGCAGCCAAACTCTTAACCAAAATTTCAAATATATATTTTAGGAAAATATAATTTTAGGTATTAATATAAAGTCCCACCATTATGCAAACTCTTCCAATAGAGATTATGTAAATGGTTACAACTAAGTTCGAATAAACCCAATATTAATGATATTATGGTAATAAGCCTCAAAATCATAAAATAAAACTATACAAAAATATAATTATATCACGCAAACTATTCCAAACACGAAGCCGTAAGATGAAAATGTTATTAAAAACCCAATATATGATGGTTGCCCAAAAAATATTATCAGGCAAGCCGACTCACCAAAGTTCACTGTTCCACCACCATGAAAGAAATAACAAGAACAGAGCATTATTTAGTATTCTAATAAAACACTTTACATTACCTACCTACCTATCTAAAAAAATCTATGTTACCTTCACCTTAAGCAAAATTGCATTATACTAAAAAAGGGTAATGAAAGATTCTCAAGTAGCAGGTTGATTTTAAAAATCAAAACGGTGAATATAAAGTCCTGTTAAAGAAAACATACATTTTGAGAAAGCACGTTAATATTGTCGACAAAACTTAAATTTTTAATATATTTTCTTAATCGATCTGCTACTTCTAATATAAAGGATAAAACGGACTTAACAGAATAAACTATAAAGAGATTATTCATAGTTGAATGCATAGAAAACAAAATAATGTCATCATTGATTTCAAAACTACATTAGTTATGATTAATCCCTTTGCTAAGTTCCTAGAAATAAAGCGCATCTAATTAAATTGTTATCAAAAATATTCACGCCTGACAGGCGTTACAGCGAGTATTCTCTCGTAACATGCATCATGAGTATATTGTGAAAAAGAGATAGTGCTATTTGCCTAGTATAGATCCATCTCTATCTTACGATAACCCATAATGGCATAGGCTCGTTAGATTGTACAGAGTCTATGTTCACAAAATTATGCATATCCTCATAGAACCTCGCGTATCTTAGCGTATATTCGCTTAACTGTACGTCTATCAGGCATGAATTACGTTGAGTAGTGACTATTACAAGTAGCACTAAAATATCTTAGTATACAACCCTGCACCTGTCCACTTTGCTTTCTGTAGCTCACCTGTTTCTCCCTGCCTCTTGTAAGGAAGATGCAATAATTTGACACACATATAATTGCTAATGTTTATTTTTAACTCTTTATTCATTTTTGCCATCACTAATATACATAATTAATAAAAACTACTAATGATTCTGGGAAAAACCGGTATACTTATACATATTTGTATATTTGTTTAGATAACCTTTAACATCGATTTCCACATTGAACAAATATATGTACAGGGTCTCTGGCGGCAGATTTCTGTTTTTAAATACGATTATTTCAAAAAGTAAAAAATTGTACGAGGGGAGGGTGGCGGCATTAGAATCACAGATTGTGCGGGTTTCTCAATCACGATAGCGCAGTGATCAGATGATGAGGCATTTTTCAAGAATAACGATTCTAACGTGATTGCTCATCGACAATTTTGCTCACGCTTCAGTATTCGGCGGATAAGTGACGGACCGACTGTGAATTTGATTCGGTTCTGGGTATAGAGGTTCCGCGCAAGTGCTTCCGCTTTGAACACCCCACGGCCAGGGCCTAGTCGAACTTCAAGGACCCCCGATAACATTGAACTGGTGGAACGGGGTTTACATGAAAATCCACGACTTTCAATACGGAAAAGGGCGGCTTCATTGGGACTTCCAAGAGCCACAATTCATGAAATTTTGAAAAAGGATCTGAAGTTCCATCCTTTTAAAATTCAAATTGTTCAAGAACTGCAAGAAAGTGACTTTCTTAGTCGCATTTTTTTTTGTGAAACGGTGTTGGATCGTTTTCACACGGTGAATTCCATTTTTTGGAGTGACGAGGCTCATTTCCATTTGAACGGGCACGTTAACAAGCAAAATTGCCATTACTGGTCCCCAAGAACCCGTAACTCTCGACTGAAACACCAAAAACCATTGCACTGCCCCAGGGTTGGTGCGCTTTATCCACGAATGGGATAATTGGACCTTTTTTCTTTGAAAATGCAGGGGCCGGGCGACAAATGTCAATAGTGTGAATTATGGACGCATGATAACGGTTTTTTTTTGCCAAAGCTGTGAGCTCATCCATCGTACTCACCACACACGTGGTTTCAACAGGATGGTGTAACCGCACATACGGCCAGAGCTTCGATGAATTTGCTTCGTGAAGTTTTCCCTCACAAACTGATTAGTCGCTTTGGAGACATTCTGTGGCCACCGAGATCGCCCGACTTGACCCCAATAGATTTCTTTTTATGGGGATACCTCAAAGAGAGAGTATACACTAACAATCCGTAAAATATTGCGGATTTAAAAAAAAAAACATTCGTCGAGAAATCGGCGCAATTGAACCGAGCTTACTACAGCGTGTAGCGCGAAACATTAGGCTCCGTTTTGAACATTGCGTGCAACTCGATGGAAGACATCTGGATGATGTTATCTTCAAAAAATAGAATCCGTACTTTTACACTATCTACCTTTACTTTTACCTAAACGATATATCAAATAGTTATTTTTTTTATAAATTTTTTGAAAATATAAATCTGCCGCCAGACACCCTGTACTTATGCATCGTGTACAGATAGTTGCTCCGGGTTTGGCTGTCTGTGAGTTTAAATGTTTATGAACGCATCCACAATACTTGACTAACTCCTAGTGTGAGGCGATGTTTCTTCAATATATGTAATATAAATCATTATGTGGTTTGGGAGATTGCATCGAAGCAATCAATAATGTCAACAAATTCTTGCTGTTTTTTTGATTACTTCTATTATTATTTCTTATTTTCTGATTTTTCTAAACACAAATAAGACTAGTCTGTGCGCAACTTACCCATATGTTTGTAAATAGACAAAGATCTGCCTTAATCCATTTATTTTTAGAATCCATAGATTGCGCCAAGTATTCAGCTTTATTGCACAAAATGTAACAGTATTAAAAAAAACTAACAAATGACTCACCGTATCTGACGGACTGGTCTTGTGGGTACGTTTTCAGGTTCAAAGCTGGAGGACCTGTAATAAAAGAAGCATTTAACACGACATATTTTTAAATGGTGGTTTCCGTAGAGTCAAGTAGTGTCGACAGTCTATAAAAATATTAGATTGCTTTTTTGAGGCCAATTTTGTGTTTTTGTTATTGTGACTACACAAAGACCCACTCTTTGTGATCATCGTAAAAGATTTGGACAAGTTCCTTAATTCATGAATCCCCAAGCGACCACCGGTGGCCGCGCATCTATTGTCTTACTATTGTGTCTCTAATTGACGGTATCTGAAGGGTTAAAATAAATATTCTGTACAATTTCAGTAAAATTCATATATTGTGCGTCGTAAGAATAAGTTAGTTTTATTTTTAGGACTGTGCAAAGAGTTATACGATCTAAATATCGTCTGTACATTATCATCATCGCTATACTTTACACTATTATTAGTTTTTTCCATGTGCTATTATATGTTTATATTATGAATTTTACCATTCAAATGATATACATTATCAAATTAATGAGTTATAGATACTGAGTAACGACTTTAGTCTTTAGAAGTCGTTTAGTCTAAGACTAGTCTAGTAGAATAGTAGTTGTCTATATGATAAGTTTGTAACTAGTACTGAATTAGAATATAATTAGTTAGTTTCTCCTACAACGTCAGTAACCTCATAAAGAAATACGTTTCATCAAATTATTTCAATGAAATCTGTTTTATAATAATAATAAATAAAATAATGTCATCTTCTTTTTGGAGCAGTCTTAGAAAGTAATTTATAATTTGTAATTGTAATTATTGAATTAATTAACCTATTGAATGCTAATCACTTGTAATTAATACACTTATGTCACACTGTGGAACTTAAAGCATTTAATAAAAAAGTTAGTTAATTTGATAATGAATTGTAATTATTTTAAATAAAAAATATGATTTTATCAATTATAAATCTCTTTATAATTTACTCAAAACTAAAACTCAACATATACTCAGTTGATGAATCGTATTTCTTTCAAAAGATTTCTAAAGGACTTTATACAAAAGATGTTTATTATTTTTTAAATTATTTAGTAAAGATCAGTGTGTCTGTGAGTATAAAATATTTTATGAAAATTTCCTCTTTTATTGATCCTCTTCGAGGATCAAATTTACACCTTTATATGTCTAAAATATCACGATGTTCTGTAATGCGTGAAATATGACATATTACCAATTAAATCAATTCGTTTAAACATAAAAAGACGCACGTATTTACAAATTTTATTGTCTTTTTTTCTATTTATTGAATTTGGGGAATTGGCTCTTTGTCTCAGGCAAAAGTCTTTCTGAGTTTAAACCGCTCAACAAACGGTTCAAAAGGCAGAAAATGACATAAAAATAAACTCACTTTCACATTTACAATATTAGTAAGGGTAAATTAGAAACTGTTAAATTAGGATAAGGGGTCTGTCCCTGTTATCGCTATGTTAATGATCAACAACGCCGAAAAGATACAATGCTATGGCTTCATTCAGTCGATTTCTTACTGTTGTAGGGACAGTCAAATTCGTCACTGTAGTCAAACGGACAGTCGATGTGACCGTCACAACGCCGATTCACGTGAATGCACGGACCATTCTCACAACGCCATTGCTGTGGGTTCCTGCATGCACGGCCTAGTAAAGGGAATGGTCAGTTTAAACCTGAATGTCGATATAGAATATATAGTTGTTTTTTTTTTTGCAAAATAGTTTGTTAGATCTTTGGAGACTAACTTTTTCGAAATATATCCTCAACTGCCGAGCTTGTTGACTTGAAACTCATTAAAAATTTCATCGCATTGAAAACAACTGTGTTCAACCAGTTGCCCAAAGGCTGTCTGATGGAGAAACGTGTAATGAACAATTTGTTAATAATGAGAAACATCTTTGCGTAACCGATACACCTGAATATAGTAGCTGTAACTTACTGCCATCATTTCCTGTTTGACCACCGCCAGAGCTACTGCCACTGCCAGGGTAGCCACCGCCAGCCCCGCCAGTGCTACTGCCACTGCCAGGGTAGCCACCGCCAGCCCCGCCAGTGCTACTGCCACTGCCAGGGTAGCTACCGCCAGCTCCGCCGCTGCTACTGCCACTGCCAGCACCGCCAGTACTACTGCCACTGCCGGGGTATCCACCACCAGCACCGCCGGTACCACTGCTACCACTGCCAGGGTATCTACTGCCAGCACCGCCGCCTGGGTATCTGCCATCACCACCCTGGGGACTGCTGCCGCTGCCAGGGTATCCAGTGCCAGAACCACCGCCTGGGTATCTGCCATCACCGCCACCTGGGTATCTGCCATCACCACCCTGGGGACTGCTGCCACTGCCAGGGTATCCAGTGCCAGCACCGCCGCCTGGATATCTGCCATCACCGCCGCCTGGGTATCTGCCATCACCGCCGCCTGGGTATCTGCCATCACCGCCACCTGGGTATCTGCCATCACCGCCGCCGGGGTACAAGGGATAGTTTGGCTGAGATCGGTCCGTGGTGCTGAGGTATCCATCCACCGGTATCCTAGACGTAGTAGATAGAGGGCAGTCCAGTTCGTCACTTCCATCTGGGCAGTCGGTATTACCATCACAGATTGTCGCACTTGGGACGCAATCGCCGTTTCTGCATACGAAGCTGTCAGCCCAGCAACCTAGAGTAGTGAAATTAACTGATTAATTATAAGTTATTTATTAATGAAATAAGGTGGTTATATTAACACCAAACAATCCAAACTCTAGAAAAGTACTAGGAACACCATCACACTATAACTAGTGGTAAAAACGTGTAAACTTTTTACGATTGTAACAGATTCGTTATTAATCAACATTTTATTATATTTTAAATAATTTTAGGCCATTTAGTACTTAGTTTTTTTTTTTAAATAATAACTAACAGTATGAAAAAAATCTTACCATCTGTTACAATCGTAGTAAATAAAATTAAACAACTCAAATTACAGGATTTTAAGCAGAAGTGAAAACGTGCAAGCTACGATGTGATTATCATAAATATGAGAATACTTGTGACCTATTTCACCGCCTCCGGATAACTACGGATATCTGGTAAATAAATATTGCCTATCAAGATGCTACAAAACAGGCTGAATTCGTTCCCGAGCAAGGCCTTCAATGTATTGTTTAACTAATTAACATAGTCTGGAAGTTACTCATTGCGTTAAGATTATTTTTATATGCTATAGAAAGACAATGACCAAAAAATGTACTGATGCTCGAATAAAATGCTTTTAAGCCTGGTTATGAAGTTTTAACAAATATATATATAATAAATAACGAAAAGACGGTGATAAAAGTCGTTTCTCTAAAACTAATGGAACTAACCTATACACATATATTTTTTTTTATAATGTATTCAAATGATGTACTGTTTGCCTGGAAGGGATTGAAAAAAGGATAGGCTAAACTAAGTATAATTTGTTTTAATCAGAACGCATTCCAAAATGACTTGCTTTTGTCTATTTCTACGTCTGAGTGTAATAATGCCATCATTAAAACTTTATTTTCAAATAAACATACAGGCAAAGACTGAATTTTTTTCATGTCTTTCAAAACCACCATCTTAATGTCTGTATAGTCAACATACGCAAAATTGAATTATTAAGAATTTTATAGAACAAAATTAGTCGCCAATCGCGGCAAATAGTTATCTATTCCACTTTTCCGTGCAATGTTTAATATTTCTTTGATAGACTTCTATAGACATGTATTAGGAATCAGGTAGATCCCTAAACAGGTTAGATGCACTTATCTTCATTTAAGCAACGAGAAAATTTCTACACCACTTCGTTTATCTAGCATCTTTTATCTTCGGGAAAAGAAACATCACGACAGCAATTGTTACACTCAGACGAGGCAGAACATAAATGAGTGAGATACCAGGATTTAAACAGTTTTGTTCATCGGAAAAATCGTGACAGTCGTAATAATTGTCACAGCGCCTCGAGTGTGGAATACACCGGCCGTTGAAGCAGGTGAACTCAGACTCGTGGCAGGCGACCATCGCCGGCGACCTCGACGCCCGCGTTATGTACCAAGCTGGACACCCATTATGAACATCAACCTTCTAATTATGACACTATACCTAATTATATCCTAGATTTGATAGGCATGGACTCTTTTTACATACATATTTCCCGGCCCAGTGTAAGATACACAAAGTGTAGGGGACAGCCCTCCACAAACTTTAAGGGCTTGCTCAGTAGACGAAACTGAACAACCTTCCACAAGATTTTTTTTCGGGAAACGAAAAAATATCAGCTTCACCATACAAACTTATAAATTTGATTGGACAATTTGTACGGAGAGGCCGATTTTTATTTTTGGATTCCTGAAATTTTTTTCTGTGGAATGTTGTTCAGTTTCGTCTACTGAGCAAGCCCTTAAGGTTTGCCGAGGGCTGTCCCTCACACCTTGTATATCTCCTATAGCTATAGACTTGGTTACTATACTAATTCCGTCCCATTTGATTGATTATCCTAGACAGCGTCGCATTACCGATCCTTTGACTATTTTACTTATATTTGTTACAACGCCTAGACGTTGCAAAAAAAAAATCTTCTAAGAAACTGAATTTCTTAAATAATATCATCTTGACTGGCTAATCATTTTACAACGGCCAAGCTGTTATTTTGGTATTCGTGCCGTTACAATAGAAGAAGAAGTACCGTTCTATAGAAGGTACATTAGCATATAGAGGTGCATGGTGCTTAATTAGTTTGAACAAAGAAAGTGCCATAAGGTATGCAACAATTGAGTTGTTAGTGCTTCTTTTAAGATCTATAAGCGTGTTAGTGCCCTGTGCTAGCCAATTAATTAAAAACATCCTGAAAATATCCAGTACAGTTGGCTGCTGCTTGTTCTTGACAATACTTTTGAATTTACAGTACATGCACAGCATGTTATAGTATTATAAAAATATCTTATTTTATTTTAAAATATTCACATACTTTATAATATCAAGAACAAGTAACAACGATTCCCATAATTTAGTAGTTTCTAGGAATAAAAATTTTGCTGAACGTAATCAATTTTTGTTTCATTTAAAAATTTACTGGAGGTAGATCGCCTCAAGTTTTAATTAAAATTCATATAAGCTAAAAAATTTTTGTCTTCAATTTTCGTTTTCATTTGATTGTAATATCTCTTCTTTCATAACATATTTACTTCTTAAAAAATTTTTGGTAATATTTTATATCGTGATAAAAATATTTTGATACTTACGGCAGTTAGCTTCGTCAGATCCGTCTTCACAGTCCACATTATGATCACATTCGAATTGCTTGTTGATACAAACATTATCCGATTGACATTTAAATTGCTCAATATTGCACGGTTCTGGAATAACATAACATTATAAAATAAATAAAGCTAACGTTTTAAGACGATGAACTCTTGGTACTTATCTATCAGCGATCTGTTTGTAGATGAATATATGGACAATAACTTAATTGACATATCAGAAGTAGTTACTGTCAGAGAGACTTATGAAACTGTTGTTAAAAATGTTAGTTTCATTTCTTTTTTTTGTATAATTGTGACTTGAATAACAAACGCCTCGTTATTGTTGATTCGCCACTTGAAGATCCTTTTAGTATGAAAAATCCATTGTCTTGTATAGTAATGCGATTTCAAAACAAACATTGATTAGTAGAAAGAACAGTAGAATTCACAAAATGTCGACTAACTACTAACCACCACTCATCATCATCATCACCATTTCGGCGGATGGACGTCCACTGTTGGATATAGGCCTACCCACAATCTCACAACCTTTTCGGTCCATCTTGTATGAGACCTTCCAAAGCTGCGTCTTCCAGTACGCGGTGGCCACTCCAGAACCTTTCGGCCCTAACGGCCACCTGTTCTGCAAGCAATGTGCCCTGCCCATTGCCTCTTAAGTTTGGCAATACTTTTTGCTTTATCGGCAACCTTAGTTCTCCTGCGTATACATATCTTCATTTCTGATTTGATTACGCAAGGCAACTCTGAGCATAGCCCTTTGAGTGATTTTAAGCCTTCTGATAAAGCACGCACGCTTTTAATGTTTTCCCACGAGTATAACGGAATCATAAGTTTCAGAAGGGTCATAAGGACCGATTCCCTGCCCGCCTTTAGGAGCCACCACTACTAGGACAAAATAATTAACTTACCATCAGGACTCGTGATCATAGTTGAATTACAGTTGTACTCGTCACTTCCGTCTAAACATTCCACTATGCCGTTACACTTCTGGAGATACGAAATGCATTCGTCGGAGTCGCATCTAAAAGAAAAACATTAGTTTACAAAACCTGAAGATCAGATTACAGAGAGCGTAATTTCTAACTTTCGCATAACGCATACTTTCGCTGTGGGCATTGAAATAGCAATTCGCAATAACATAAGTAATAAGAATAAAAATTACAGTTTTGAAATACATGACATACAGGCAAATAAATCATTAACTTTTTTGCGTAAGTTACCTGAAGTCATCAGGTCGGTTACATTGATCGCAGTCTCTCTCGTCTGATCTATCTGGGCAGTCATTGTGGCCGTCGCAAATCTGATGGGCCGCTAAACACGTGCCGTCGTCGCATAGTTCAGCACACGCTTTAAAAACAATATTAATTATGTAAATACAGTCAAAAGCAAACATTCAAAACAATCAATTAGTCACAAAATTCGCAGGTAATCGCAAATGAACGCAAAGCTGTTGGCCATGGCACCGACTGCACTTGCAAAAATAATCGCAATAATTTCTAACATTGCAAATTAGTACAAACCATACAGCATTAATTTATGTTTATTGGGAACGGATTGGGATAAAATATGTTAAGGCAACGAAATATTGATATCGGAGATATATCACCAATATCCGTTCCCAGACAATTTAACCAAGCCTTAAAAGTTATCACAAAATTTAATATTTCTAGTAGCAGTTATTTAAATTACATGCAGATAAATTTAATCATAAAACAAAAAAATAATACAGCATTACTTCAAGTAATATAAACTTACTTGTAGTTGTATTACAACCACAAGTAAGTTTGTGTAACTTGTTGAGATAAGTATGTTTTATATTTTCACTTGGCTTAGCCTACCTTACAGCCTTATGATGGCTGAAATTAGACTTTTCTTTGGGATAACGCTGTAGTTCAGGGGTCTTATCATAAGCCTTAACACCAAAACAATTTTAGTTATTCATAAAAAAAACTACTTGTCTTGTATTCCGAAGACATTTGAGCCTAAAAATACTGTTTTGTAAACGTAAACGTTCAAAGGTTTTTGATAGGGCCTCTGAACTGAATTTAGAAAGCGTTTTAACAAAATTAAACAGATAATATACCTGGGCAGCCATCTTCATCTTCTCCGCCATCACATTCGACTATATCATTACATTTTTCTGCGCATTGTACTCGAGAGCCTGCATTGCAGCTGAAACGTCCAGCTGGACACGTGCCTGAAAACATCGCCAAGTTATAACTATTGGTACATCGTTTCTTCTGAGTAAACCCCAGTGTGATTAACACATTGCAAATAAATACTGATGTTACCATTAGACATAAACATCGTAAAAATATGTTCCGTTTATTGTAATTTGTATGTAATTTACAAAATATTGACTGAAATAAAATCAGAAGAGAAAATGGATCTAAATGTATCTTACTAGAAGATAAACAATAAATAGGTATAAATAAATATAAAGACATCGCTAGAAATCAAACGAGAGCAGAAGAATATTCATGCAATATACATGCACGTGCTTTAAGATATTATTGAAATGTGAACCTTTTATCACATTCGACGGCTCACAATTTTTCTCATCAGAATGATCGGTGCAGTCGTATTTACCGTCGCATCGTCTCTGAACACTTACATATACACCGTCGTTGCATTGCCAAGGGTAGTTTCCATATGACCCTAAATATTTACACATAGTTATGACAATTCTTAAAACATTCTCGTTCTAATTACCGTCCATCATTCGTTCAAGGTTGATCTTTGTTATCATCATTGTAGACATTTTAAACATTGACATATTATAATGAGAGTATATTACTATAATTTTTATTTTGTTACTATACAGGGTTATAAGTAAATCACTAATAACCTTGCAGGACTGTATTACTAACACCATAAACACCTTAAACACCAACCTTTTGTTCTATGACTTTATACAAAACATAATTAATTTACCAAGACAAACCTTAAAGATTTGTTCTGTATTCACATTTCAACTAAGTATTTTGCTATACCTACCTTCGTCTATATGACGCGATGTAAGTGCATCAACCACTCCCACCGCCCGATCCCCGCTCCCCTCCGCTATTGTACTGTCAGTTGCTTCGTATAGACTTGCTTAATATTTAGAACGTTAATTTTTTTTTTTTAATCTGATGAACTAGGGGTATAAAATAGGGGTGGCATATTTTTAAAGGTCTTAGAACAAAGGTTCTTGTTTATTATGTTGATAACGTAGTCCTGAGAGGTTGCCAGTGTTTTACAAATAACCCTATAATAGTACATTATGATATAAGTGTGTAATGTTAATGATTACCGTCTAGGCGTTATTTAGACCCGAGCCATGGCAAGGGTCATAAGAGAGCCGAGAATGGCAATTACTAATTACTCACGTGTATCTTACGACGTTTTTCAATACACTTGTGAATAAAATAACTGTAAAACTAGTAAACTTTTGTGGCAGTAAAAATCTGTTTTCATATGCGCGGCCATTTTTTTTCTCGTGGGGGATGACCTGCGCCAATCCTGATACGATAAATGTAATAAAATTATGGCGGTGGAGAGGTTGAATAAACAAGTTTTAACCACATTATAGCACTAGTGCGTAATGGTAATCAAAATGTCACAGTTTGGTAACAAGTGTCATTATATTCTTAAGTGAAGTGTAATAAGAGTCACTTTATGAGCAAGTGTATTGAAAAAAATAAAACAATTGATGTAATGAAATAATCTTCACTTAAATTGTTAAAAGAAGATTATATGATTATATCAATCACAATCAAACGAGTAGTGAACGATAATTTCGAATGGTGATCGTATAAATACAAGTGCACTTGTCAAGCATTACTTACCGCAATTGTACTCGTCTTCGCCATTGCTGCAGTCGTCCCGACCATTACAAAGATAGGCTATATTTATACAAGAACCGTCCCGACATGAATATTGGTCCCTTTTGCAAGAACAACTGATCTCGTCGCTGCCGTCATCGCACTCCACTGTTCCATTGCATCTGGCATCGGCTTGCACGCAAATTCCACTCGTGCATTCATATTCATAAGCCATGCAAACTGGGCCTGCCATAATAGTGCACCATAACCATATAAATACACTCGAAAGGGGGTCGATTGGTAAATGAACCCTTTCGAGTATAATAAAATTAAAATATTCAATTAAAGCATTAAGGTTCAACAATTCGCAGTCATTTGAAAACAACTGACTGAGAATTGTTAAATTTCAGTTAAATAAAATATTAAACTTGAAGCGATTGCCAAGTAGAAAGTTCGAATTCAGCAATCTTCGACTTATAATTATTTTTATTATATTATGTATTATAAATACTATTTTACTTTCAGCTCAGGTCACCTCAAGTTTATGTTCATTAAATCAATGTTTCTAGTAAAGTGCAGCTGTAATGCTGTGCAGTAAAATAAGCGACTGAATGTACAAATAAGGTCAAATTATAACATGCTAAAGTGAGGTATAAAGTTAAACCATCACCTTTTCAAGTAATAGAAATTGATAAAATTTACAAACATCAATGTTAAAAATTTGGAAAATATTCAAACCATATGAGCAATCACGTTCGTCAGAACCGTCCTGACAATCATGCGTTCTGTCACAATGCTTGGACGCGGGAATGCAGTATCCATTATCGCATTTGAAGTCGGTCGCACCACATGCTAGTCGGTAAAAGAAATAAACTGCGTTCATATTGATTACTTAAAGAGATGACTAATCCCCAGCAATTAGGAAGAAAAAGATTGAAAGAAATGAAAATAAGGGAAAATGAAAATAAGGGAAAATAACTTATAAGAATCTATCTGTTTAAGAAATAGGAATGATAAAACCAATCACCATGTAGACTCGTTTGGAAAGAAGAGCATATGAAATTAAAGTTAAAATGAAACAGATTTAGAAATAAAAAACAGAAAAGACAGAAAGCTACGTAGCAAGAACCCTTTATGATAAAATAACTTACGACAATTTTTTTCGTCGGATAAATCTCCAGGCGAGCAATCATATTGACGATTGCACCTGAGAGTCGCGGATATGATCTTGCCACTTCTGCACTTAAAGTAACCAGTGGCTGGAAATACATGCAAAGCCATACATGTAAACTGATCATGTTGTGATTTTTATAGGTATAAATTTTGAAACAGTAACTTTATTGAAATAAGATATTAAGTAGCTTCAGTGATAGTAATGTGAATTTAATGTAGTTTGGAACGTAATCTGAATGTTGATGAGATCTATTGGGGAGAATTATTTTAGCCTACTAAGTGTTTTTTTCAATCTTTATGGTCAAAGATGTCTTACCGATGCAACTCCTTTCGTCGGACCTATCTGTGGGGCAATCGACCCGGCCATCACATCGCTTACTTCGCTTGATACAGCTCCCATGATCGCATTGCCATTGGTCTGGTCTGCATGCTTTTAGAATTATATGGTTTATTGTACACGTTGTTATTGGGTTAGTATTTAGTATAAGCACCATTATTAATTATGTGGTTTTGTTTATCAATATTCGTATTTTTTATTCAGGATAAGGAATAAAAAAGTATCATACGACAATTACAATTAAATCCTATTTTAAAAAGTACAAGTGATTTGATTTCATGTCCTTATCAGTACAAGATGCATTGAATTAAAAATGGTTTTTAATTTAAGGGAAAATCTTGTTATACATACTTAGTACATTCACACCAATTTTTTAAACGACGAAAATGCATCTTGTTCACACAAAACATGTTCGCAAATCGACACTCTAAAAGAAGGAGATAAATGTTACGAATATAAACAAAACCACAATGTCGGTTAGTTGCGTTCAAGCTAATACTTACGACATCCGATCTCATCACTACCATCCTTTCTGCAGTCTTTGAATCCGTCGCAGCGAAGTAAGATGGATATGCAAGAGCCATCGTGGCACCTGAACTGGCCAGAGTCCTTACACACATGGCGACCAGCCCACCAGACAGATGTTGAGACTTACCGTTTAAATAATCCACAAAAGCAGCGTAGGAAAATACAACGTTAATTACCTTGTTTTTGGATTGGGACGAGGTATTACGAGCTGACTTAAGAACTTGGATTATGAAAAGATTACTATCAAGCTTTGGAGTTTGTTAGTCTGTAACGGTCTTGACATGCTCCATTTGTAATTTTACCTTGTTTCTGTCTCAAATACTCGTTAATCTCGAAAGAAGTATATCACATAACACAATGAATATGTGGCTCATGCATTTTAACAGTCGTTGCCCTATACTTTGTCAAAGCTAAGTCATAATCACTTTCCTATCTGCTTCAATAATTTCATATCATATTGCCCTAATCTCTCGTTGGTAGACTGGCATCCGACTATGCACTTACCACAGCCTTGTTCGTCAGATGCGTCCGCGCAATGAATTTCGCCGTCGCACCTCTTGCGTTCTTCAATGCAAACGCCGTCACTCGTACAACGGAATTCATCGGGGCGGCATTCTAAAGACATTATTATATTTTTATTAATCCTATTAATATTATTAAAGCTTGAATAATAAATAATAAATCACGCTATAACAGATTTGTTTGAACTGAATATAGTTGAATATCAGCGCAAGTTTAGGTCGTAATCGTTAATAGAACTTTAGACACTTTTTCTCACGGACGTTTGTGAATGTGGATTACCTTTAAATTTTCACGACGTTGTTTAAGTACCATGCTGGGCATTTCTGCCTGATCACTAAAAAAAACATTTGCTTGTACCCTGCGGTGCGACGCCAAACGAAACTCTTTGAAATTTTCGTTTGGAGTGCTAGCAAAAATGAACTTAACGGTGGTCAGACGGAAATGTCTTTAATAGTACCTAGTACAAATTTTGTAACGGCTATGCTCTAGTAGGTAATATTCCAGTAGCAATGTCAGTAGTATTATATCTGAACACAAAATTGTTGTAGCTGTTTATCGTCAATCATTTTTATCAATTTCCAGGTGAATAGCTTGGTACCATCGATATGTACAGATTACGCGTTCCAAAGACTCACTTCAGTCAAGTCAGTTGTATTTAATTGTAACCAGTGACGGATTAACCCTTAATCAAATTAAGCAATTGCCTAGAGCACCAGAAGAAGCACAAAAAAAACCGTCCTGGCAAATCGATATTATAGGTACATACATACGAGTTCGATATGTTTAAAACGTTAGATGTTAATACTATCTTGCGTGAATTCGATGCCCAGAAAAACCGCAAGGCGCATTTCAATAAATAGATAATTTGTGCTTTGGTTTTTATTGTTATCGCACATACACCACTTTTAAGTTACGTTACACCTCATCTTATTTTACAAAAAACTAATTTTTTAGGCGGTAAAGGTTTAAAGATTGATTCTAGGCAACATACGGATAGGGGGGCCACAGGCCACGGGCGTGGATTGCTTAGGGCATCAAGTAGTCTTAACCCGTCACCGATTGTAATATACAATATGATTTTGATGTCAGTAGTGCAATTTTGACGTTCATGCAGTGTGAGAGCGGCGCATAAAAATTCAAATCAAAGTAAATTTGGGACGTAAATAATAATTCAGTAGTCATGAAAGTAAAATAATTGATTATTCAAGCCATTTAATAGCTTCAAATATCGTAATAGTATGTTAGAAATTATATTATTTTATTTAAAAGCTTTTTCATTTAACAATCATAGACTAAAACATGCAGATGTTTCCTTCTCACAAAAACCGGGTATTTCCTTACAACTGGGTTAATGAACACGAACTTTGCATGATGTTTTAATCCGTATTTTTTTTATTATTTTTTTTCTTTTTTGTATAAATAATAGGTAGTAGGCAATGAATTCCGAAAAATTCAAAAATTATGAATAGGTACCTACGTCTCTTTTTCGATACCTACTGTAAAAACTCAGCAAGAAATGTTAGCAACTCATTGTGTATCAGTTTTCATCGCTAAGTTTTGTGGTTAAGCATTCTGTCATTCGTAAGCACTAAGGTACTTATTACTGTATACCTAGATTAGTATTCAAATATAAATTAGGTTCAGATGAATTTGTAGTCATATGTTATACTAGCTTCTGCCCGCGACTTCGTACGCGAGTCCTGTTGCTTCTGCCAGCGACAACGGGGTCGTCAAAATCGAAGATCTAAAACCTCTGATATCGAATTCTAAGAGAAGAATTTTATTCGAAGAGAGATTCTCGGGGACGGCAAAACAACATGATGTGCGAGACAATTCGAGACGTTCCGGATCTCTCCCTTCCACTTACGCGCGTGACAGTGTGCACACACCTCAGATATGGTGCCAATGAATCCGTGTTCGATGTAATTAATAAATGGGTTATAGGAAAACGCGCTCCTGTCTTTATGCCCAAAAAGTGTTCCCATAGCGCGATCTAACTCGACGCCAACGCCATCTAGTTAGAAAACGGAAACTACATACTATGTATTTACCCAAATATTTGCTGAGGAATAAATATGGCGGTTTGATATAATATTTTCTATACAAAAGCTGTCAAAACGTCAAACATTATCTTCAGATAAAAGTTATCTGGCGATTGAAAAATCGGCCCTTAGTATTATAGTATCTTAGCCATGTTCAGCACCACTTAGTGAACTCCACAGTTGGTGACGTTACCTACGACAAACTTATTATTTGCGGTTGGTACAATAATCGGGTCTAGAGATCGAACCGCAAAATTAAGTTTTTTTGTATGTACTTTTCCGGGATAAACAGTACCCAGTGTGGTGCCCAGGACACTAAAGAATAATTATACCAAGTTTCATCGTAAGACCGGTAGTTTTTGCGTGATGCCTGAACAAACAGACAGACAGGCGGACAAAAAAAAATTTTAATCACATTTTTGGGTTCGGTGTCGGTCTAGTAACATTATTTTTTTCATATTTTCAATGAACAGAATTTTCACTTCTACAGATTTATTATAAATAGGTATAGAAGTAATACATCACTAAGTGATCATTACTGTTATTGAGATTTCGTTCTTCATATACTATAATCGTATTTGTTAACTCTAGTCAGCCGAAAAGACAAAAATTGATAAAATATCTTCGAGAAGTGAAAATACGTGCACTTTTTCAAACTGATGATACTTATGCTGGAAAAGCTGGAAAACGATTTTTAATGAGTCAGCTATTCCTTGCAGTAACGCTATTCCTTCAGAATTTGCCTTCAAACATTTATAGGTTTCCCCTACATCATTAAACCAAGTGCAAACTGACTCCGAATCAATTTTTGATTTGCTCCGAAACTTACCTAAGTTATAAATAGATTTTTAAAAAGTTTTAGATTTTTAATGTTATTTATTTCATCACCACTGCTCTCAAAACGGTGGAGGAAAACATCGTGAGGGAATCGGCGTACGTTTTTCGAAAACATGCGACATTCACCAACCCGCACTGGGCCAGCATGGATTGATTGAATTCATTGTTTTCTTTTTTTTTTTTAAGTATTAGAACAACATTTATTTATTAAAGTAGTAGAACGTAGTTTCCTGAATTTACACTAACGAAGACTATTGGTAAAATTTTGAAATAGTGTTATTGTAATGAAGGCAAAAAGATGTACGTCACTTCAACATAACATAACATGTCATTACAATATATGTTGAACTAAACGCGTAAGTACTACGAAATTCATGGCGCTTAAGACGTTTTGGTCGCGAAAAAGTAACATCTATAAGCTATCAGCGCTTTATATTTGAATAGTTCTGTTAAGTACATGACATAATGCCAATGTAGCGCTGTAGCGGACTTTTCTTTTAACTTTTCAATATTTTGACAAATAGTTTCCATGAAAGAGCTTATTATAGTCCATGCTTGGTACATGATTTCCTGCATCAAGTTGAAAAATTAGTAGATATTTACCGCAACCAAGTTCGTCATCCTGATCTGGGCAGTCGTATACGGAATTACAGCGGCGGCTTGACTCGATGCAATGGCCGCTTCGGCATTGGTAATCGTCGGCGCCACATGCTCCTGTTAACAAACAGATACAAACATTTACTACGTGTTTTCTAACTAGCAACGCCATCTAGGAACGTTGCCAAGAACTATCCTGGCTCCATCTAGGAACGTTGCCAGGTACTACAGTATCCTGAAGGTACGTTGAATTGTCACACTTACATAGATGGCAGCACTAGAGTCAATCAGAATTCTGCGATTATATGGAGTTACGGTAAGTAACTCGAACGTAATTAATAATATAATGGTCAAATAATACTAAAATCGAGTAATAAATTCATTTCGAAATTTCAAACGTTTGCTTAAAATTACATTGAGATGGAAACATGCAGTGACATCTAGTTATTTATGTTGGAACAAATGTTCTAGACTTGAAATTGCAGTTTCTGAATATCACTTTTTACACGACTACGGCAAAGCCAAAGGAGGGTTTTGTTTTAGTTCCACAGCGGGAGTAAGATGGCGCTGTAGTACCTTCATTAAAATCTACCGAACTACCTATTCGACTGCGTTGATCAAACAGTTTAACTTTTACAAAGTTAGTTTCAAAGCGATGCAAGACTGTGGTTGCTTGTACGAGTAGGTACTTCAACAATTTCTGTGACAGACTTGAGCAAGATAAACTGACGTTTCTGTACGTATTTTGAATGTTTGAACAAGACATTGCTAGAACTTAAGCACCCGTTAACCCTTCAGATACCGTCAATTAGAGACACAATAGTAAGACAATAGATGCGCGGCCACCGGTGGTCGCTTGGGGATTCATGAATTAATGATAGGTAGGTACCTACAGAAAATTTTGATTGGAGTTTAGGAGCACTTTTCTTATCAAGTAGGTCACTGATACTTTAGTTGTCTGTTGGCACGATCCCGATGAGCCATTGAGTGCTATGGATGCAATCCACAGCATTCCATGGCTCGTCGGGACATTCAAGTTTTAGGCAACCATTTCGTCTACGTCTCATCGTATGGAACTTAACATAGAATATAACACCAAGTAAAGCTCATCAAATCTAACTACCCAACACTTACAACCTCGCTCACGTAAGCCCGCGTTTAACAAGTGCAAACGACACAACTCTAGTTAGCATAAATCGACAATAAAAAGAAAAAAAAGAGCGTAGTCCCGACAAATTTTCCACATCTTTTGTTCTATAAACATTGTCAGTAACACCTATGCGTATTTAAAATTCCGCCGTTGTTCGCCGGGGCCTACTACGTGATATACTTAAGACTGCATAAATAGGTAAGTACCTGGCAGTATTACGGGTTCAGAGTTTGCGCGTACGCCTGTGAAAATCGCAAAGTTTGCCGTGTTTCGCTGTTAAGTATATATCACGACCGGCGGTGTTTAACAGTCCAGAGACGCGCAAGTCGCGAGGAATCAAGTTGGGTATAGGTAAGCTTTTTTTCACTGAGTTATCAGGTACTTTAAATAAGTTATGAGTGGTTATCTACCTGCTTATGTTACTTAGGCACTTACTTAGGTTTGTCTGCAATGACATTTCAATGCTATTCGGTAGGTATTGTCTGTCTAAAAAGTCAAACGACTTGGGTATTTAATAGGATAAAATGAAATCAGATGTAGTCAGCACTGGTACAATAATCAAGGTTGACTAAGAGTAAGAGATCTTGACACTAACAGAAGAACCTTATAAAAAGTATCGAATTTAAGAATTTTTTAAATGATTAATCATGGTTTATTCATAAGAAAAACCCACTAATCAGTAGTGGCTCGGGAAGTTGGTGGAACACCCCCTCGGGGAGACGCCTCGGAGAACATAGATGTCGTGCACATCTCTTCTCGAGTAAACAGTGAGTGCATCTATGTTTGTGCACACGCTTTTGCTAATCTCCGTTGAGATTACCCACCGTGATCGAAATTCGGTTGGGAAGATTACAGAGTACTAAATCATAGTGCTACACTAATCAGATAAGTGAGTTGTTTTCAGGAAAGAGCCTTTTAAATTTAATAAATTTTCTTCTTTCTTCTTCATATATATGATACTAGCTTTCTACCCGCGGCTTCGCCCGCGTGAACTACAGTTTATATCGCGCGGGCAGAGACCCGTGCTCAGTAGTGGAATTATAGGTAGCCTATGTGTTATTCCAGTGTCTCTTCTACCTACCTACCAAATTTGATCTAAATTCGCTCAGTAGTTTTTGCATGAAAGCGTAACAGACAAACAGACAGACAGAGTTACTTTCGCATTTAAAATATTATAGGATGCAATTATGACAAGTAAGTAATTTAATTTGACATCACTATCTGGACCAATATCTTAATTCATTTGACTGTTAAGTTTAGGACATATTTTATGACTCATCTGACATTATTTTTCACTTTAACCCTTCAGATACCGTCAATTAGAGACACAATAGTAAGACAATAGATGCGCGGCCACCGGTGGTCGCTTGGGGATTCATGAATTAAACCTTTGACATTTGTAGTATTCTGAAGCTATTTAATTTGACATGTATTTCTTTTTTTAAATTTTGCAATGTAATGTTAGGTAATAATTATGTATGTAATGACAATTACATTTGCACACCTTATAAGGTAATAATGCAGTGTTTCTCTGTATTTATTTGTAAGATCTGTCTACCTGTATTATGCAAATAAATGATTTGATTTTGATTTGAAGTTTTCGATATGTTCGTAAACCATGTTAAAAACATCAACTAAAAAATTTACCAAGCACACTAAGAGCTATTCCTCAATGCAATCATTATCAACAATGACATCAGCTTCTTGCAATTTAGGCCATCGGGTTGGTCAGGTATGCATTTACATTAATCGAGAGATTTATCATGCTCTGGACAGTTTAAACGTTTAATAGTTTGTACCTAAAACAATGTCAATATGTATGAGCCTTTTATGTGTAGATATACTTAATAATTAAAATAATTAACCACTATTCGACCACCACGACCGATGACCTGGTCAGGGTCGCGGGAATCCGATGGATGCGTGACGCATAGGACCGGTCGTTGTGGCGACGCTTGGAGGAGGCCTATGTCCAACAGTGGGGTTCTTTCGGCTGATATAATAATAATCCTTTATTTAATAATAAAGTGATAGAATTGTTCGGAAAGCTTGGGATTGGTTGCTAGGTGGCGGCCTTAAAGTAAAATAAAGTCCGAAGGCAACATACGGCCAAGATAAAGTATGAGAACTTGGGTAAGTCTTCAAAGATTCATCGAAATCCGTTTTGCCGTTTGAACGTGAAGAAGTAAAAACACACACACACTCACAAACTTTAGCTTTTATAATATTAATGCGATTATTAGCTTACGCTTGCCAGTGGCGTAACTATAGGGTGGCAAGGCTGTCAAAATGCCATGGGCTCCGGGCTCGGTAGGGCCCTCGGTCAGAAAGTCCTTGGGTTTATTCAAATTCAAGTAAATGATTAACCCTTCAGATACCGTCAATTAGAGACACAATAGTAAGACAATAGATGCGCGGCCACCGGGTGTCGCTTGGGGATTCATGAATTAAGATTTATTAAACACATTCATAATAAGAAAAGGATTAATATCCCGTGGAATTTTGCCTGCTTGACCACCTTATAGATACGTCACTAAGAAACCCACCTATAAAGACGAAGTATAAAAATCGATTTAATTACGATTTTTTAATAAGAAAGAATATTTTACGTCTGTAACTCTGTAATTCAGTGATTTATCCAACTTTGTAATTTATTACAAAGTTGTCGCTCTGCATGGGACCCCACCTAACAATTTTGCCACGGGCCTCGGATTGTATAGGTAGCTACGCCACTGAGCTTGACCTCTAACTAACTAAACCATTGCATAGTAAGCGATGATGTGGTTGACAATGCAGCACTCTCGCCTAGAAGTAACCTATTTATTCTTGACTCAAAGACCCCTCAAAGAGAGGTTGTAACTATCAGTGAGTACAAATTCCGACATGCAATTCCAATCCTTAGCTGTACGAACAATATTGTGTTCCTAAAATGTTTTGTGCATCGGGTTGTCCTTGTCCACCATTTACCGGTGGCGCATGGCGGTATATCCTGTGATTCGATGATGGACCATTCCGTACTGCCTTTCGACTTCATTAAAATGCTTTGTGAACTGTTCGATAATGTTACTGACAGGTTGCGACTTCGTTTATGGGTTGCAGAACTAATTAAAACATACAATCGACTTCAATGAAAAAAGAGCGATAAAAAATTCAAAATATCTTTAATTTCTTAATATTATTGTTTCATTTTTTTACATAGAAGTTTTTTTGTAAAAAGAATTTATTTGACAGTTTTTAGTTGTGTTTCAGCTCCATCATCAGATTCAGTACCTACCTTATAGCTAGAGTTGATTTATTAATATTTATATGGGTCAAACTTGGGTGTATTATGTCGATCGATTTAGAATTTTTTGTTCGAAAGATTCGACAATTAACCGAGAAATCGGTGAACATACGCAAAGAAAAATACTTAGATACAGCTGAGGTTACTTACAGAGGTGTAAAACGAAGGTTATATGTTGTATCTGGGAGTAATTTATCTATATTAGAAATATATAAGTATGTTTATCAGTTGTCTAGTACCCATAACACAAGCTCTGCTTAGCTTGGGACTAGACGGCATTGTGTGATAGTTATGGAATATTATATTATTATTATATTTTATAATCTCTTCCGTTTTGATGTTGCTTAAAAGCATGACGTGTGTAAACAGTGTGTGCTGACAAGTTTTTATTTCATGAAAATAACTGGTGTATTCCTTTGAGTTATGTTTCATGCTTGCGTAGCATTTTTAATGAACTTTTTAGTAAACTAGGAAGACTCGTACGCATCTAATGAAACCACAGTTTTTTTTACAAATAATACAGGCGCTTTATTCGATACATAAACCAGTACAAAGTGCAAAGTTACAGAAAATGAGATGTGCACTAATTTGATATAGTACCTATAACATATTAATTAATATCGGTCTAATAACTAGAAAATTGAAACCTTTTCGAGTCGAGTAGAAATAAATGAATAGGTACTCGTAAATGGCGGTTTCATTAATTAGATAAAGAATTCTAGGAAAAGTTACATATTGAACGTCAGTTCAAGTTTGAGTATGCTCTTTGATTTTCTTGCAGTAGAAATATTAGTAAATAGAACTATGTTCGCATAAATCAATGTCGACAAGCATCTAGCATCAAAGATTGTAACCAAAATAAACATTTGCGATCCACTCACTTTGTACGTAGCTTCATAGCGTTCGTGAAAACCTCAAATAAGGTTTTCTCGACGTTCATATGAGGGTAATAATATTTTATTAAAAGCTTTCTGGCGTAAGGGGCGTAAGGGGCGTCCCAGCGACAAGTCAGCGACGCATCACTCTCTAACATAACTTAATGTTTAACAATTACTTTAACTCCCATTTTTATACTTTAAAGACTCGCTTACGTTGTTTATATTATAATAAATTGTTTGTTTCATAAATGTTTGCTCTTTAATTCATGAATCCCCAAGCGACCACCGGTGGCCGCGCATCTATTGTCTTACTATTGTGTCTCTAATTGATGGTATCTGAAGGGTTAAAAACGATAAATACTTTAGAAATTTAGATACGTTAGGTAGTCAACCTAACGTATCTAAATTTAGGTAGAGAATGCCTTGTTGCATTAAGTCCAACTATGTAACACTACTGTACATGAAGTTTAAATAAATAAATAAATACCACTGTCTCTCTGAGCGTCTACGTTAGGTACTTTTTGTCCAGGATATATAGTTTCTTTGGGATATCCCACAGGAGCAAAGGCGCTGCATAAAGCTAAAGTTGTTTATAAAACGATAACATTAAAGTGGACATTGCTTTTAAACACAACAAGTCTACAAGTAGGTTTCGTTACTGTATTTTCGAATAATTTCTCATTACTTGAAACTTGGAGTCGTAAAGTGGAATGCGTTGGTGGTTTGTTAGCTGTACTAGTAGCAATGCAAATCTGGTATAAATAAGGTATTAAGTTCTTCGTAATACCGTTTACCAAATGTGTGTCACTGTGCTATTTAAATGACCTATTCAATCTTAAGATTCCTACAATAATTTGCTTGTAGGGTAAGTCACTATAAGTATAGATACTTAGATAGACTACTTTCACTAACAGCTCATACAGTTCACAATGAAGGGATTAAACCAAATTCTGCACGCGTGCAAGTCTGCACAAAGGACCGGAGGCTGGGTAGGTCATGGTTTCGATACCACAACAGTGCTACGTTAGATACACAGTGCGACTATACACAGAATTATTAGCAGGCTCCCAACACTATGAGCCAACACTCTAGCTTGTTACTTACATAGATTATGCTAGTGAGAATATTTGCATTGAATACTAAGCAGTTTAAAGAAATAGTTTCAACCAAATTAGAGAAGAGTTCGGTTCTAATGCAGCAGAACAGTTTTTTTTTTTATTAGGATCGTCAACATTACAGGATCATTGAATATAACTATTCAAGTGCTGCAACACTTCTAGACAATCTACTGATTGTCTAGAAGTGTTGCAGCATTAATATCATAGAACTTTTAAAACACACATAAAAAGTCCTGGCAAAATCATAGTCGAAAATAACTATGTATGGAAATGGTCACATGCTCTTATAGATATGTCGGATTGTATAGAAATGGCGACATGCTCTCATAGACATGTCGGATTGTAAGGGTGAATCCATTCTGTTCGTACGACCTGAAGCTCTACCACGAGCCCTTAACGCGATTCATTCGACGACCTAAACTGAACTGTTAAAGGGATGGAGCTGTATAGTATGTGTAGCTGCATCCCTCTTTCTCGCTCGCATGGATGATGATGAGGACAGGATTCTACTCCTCTCATTCTTAAAAGGTTTTGGGCTCTTTGCGCGTTTGACTGCTAAAGAGCTGACTCTTTAGCTGATCATACGCACAAAGAGCAAATTTTGAAAGAGAATCCAGTTTCCCTTTCAGAATTTGTGCATAGCTATAGAAAGATAAATAGCTACAACCAAGTGGTCTTCAATTTAAGAGTGAGCGAGCGAGCACTAGTAAGCACTAGAAAGCTAAAAATGTGTTACCAATATGTATATCAATAACGCCGACAAAGTGCTATAATAAAAAGTGGAAAAAATGGTAAAAAAATGGGGGGGGGTCCCCTACACTTAAATTGGGAAGCGAGTTTATTTTTCCTTTCAACTCTAACGTGTGAAATATATAACACGTTGTTGGATAGGTATTTAAAAATGAATGAAAAGGTGTTTACTGAAATAATTTTTTGATAATGATTAATATTATAGGAAATAATCGCCTCTATAAGTTAAAAAAATGTGGGTGTCTTTTGTTGTTTTTTCGTGCATTTTTTCATATCTTAACCCTAGAAAGATAATCATATAGTAACTAACGTAAAAGATAATCATACGTCTGTCAGACGTACCTTAGTTAATTAAGACTTTTTGGTAAGCCTACGAAAGTATTATCTTCCTTTATAGGTTGAAATAATTGTTTGTATTCTATTTAAGGAAATAAAACGATAAAATAGCAAAAATAAAGTTTAATTGACAAATTACAAACAAAAATCGCAAACTTCTTTACAAATTAACAAAAACTTAACTTATATTCTATAGGAACATTTAAAATCACTTTCAGTCTTTATATTTTCATATTTTGTACTTTTACACTTAACGTAAACAATACTTACTACAATAATCAGTATTTTACTTTTGGTTATTAAATGCACTTATGGCACACAACTCTGTTGTGTTCTCCACACAAGGGTTTTTTGACATCCTACGGAGTTTAGATGGACAGTAAGAACAATACCTCTTTTTTTACAGGCGGCCCTTTTTGCTGAGCCTGGCCACTGTTTGCATTAGGATTAGGCAACAATACCTCTATATTTCGCCGCACAGTTCTTTTCAGAGACCTGTAACTTTTTGTCCATCCAAGATGAAGTGAGATCTGTACTAAGTTTCTTTTATAAAGTTCTTACGGCTTAGAGGCTTTTCGTTCTTTGATAGAATATTAGAACAATATAATAATAAATTATTATTATTATTATTGGCCATCTGTTCGTTTTTCTGGATCATGACATTGACGAACACATTTGGTCAGATGTGTCGACACCTCCCTTCGCAACAACGCCTATTTTCACCTCTGAGTGTGCGCTGAGAAGTAATAATTATGCAGAAGGCGCAGCTTGGTCGGCAGTAGACTCTGAATGGTCTTCAGCAGAGACTTCGGGTATATCCACAGCTTCATCAATGTAATCGTCTTCAGTGTCACTCTGCACATCGTCTTCTAAGAGGCTATCTTCGCATTCACTTTCAGATTCTGATGACAATTCCTCTTAATTTTGATATAAAAAGTTCTCAATTTGAGCACTATCCAATACCCTTCGATTTGCTATTATAATATGATAATAATCAATACCTGAAAATAATAATAAATAAGTGTAAATAACAATAAACAATCAGTTCAAATGATTGCAAAAGTTGCATTAAAGATAATCATACGTCTCGCGGACGTACGACATAGGTATATCTTTTATTTGAACGTACTTACCGTGACGCCACTGCTGCTTAGCGCGAGCTCCGGCCACCGACTGAGTTGACTCGCGAAGCTAGCGCGCTGTGATTAATAATAAAAAAACTACAACGAAATTTAATTTCACGATACGTCTCACGGACGTAGATTATCTTTCTAGGGTTAATTTACATATTTTATAATCCTGAGCGTATCTTCTTTCAAATAAAAAAAGAATGATTCAAACCGGTTAACGCAATCCAAAATTACCACCGAAAACCAAACATAATTATATAACCCGTCTAGTTTGTATAAAATAGTAACCCAATTTCCCGAGAGATGGCGCTGTATGTTTTTAACTCGAGGACACATTGTGACAGACGGAAACTACGCAACCCTACACTGAGCGTGGCCCGACACGCTCTTGGCTGGTTTTTTTTTTATTTGGTTTGGCATCGTTTGTGCATTCAGTGTCAGTTTAGAATATATTAAGTTTTCAGTTACTATAAGTTGCCTTCGAGTTCCATTAGTACACTGATGTAACATATTTTAATATTTTTGTAGTGTTTGGCAGCAAATGTATCGGGCCAGCTTTATCGGTAAGCTTTGCTGTAGTAGTCACTACTACAATCATTATTGTAGTATCTACTACAATTATAATTGTCAGCTCTAATTCTACCGCGATCGCGCCTGTTTCAATGAGTTGTTCATTTGCGCAGACAATTGAGATACAAAACTACACCAATTTTATATCACAATATCCACTAGAAATCAATTTGGGAATATTTAAAACAGATAGTAAACTTCATCCAAATCAGAAATCCCGCCAAATACTCAAAAGAATCACAATTATCGATCATCACAAAGTCTAACTAAAATTGTAACCATTTTGTAAAAATCGATCAAAGTTATCAGTTACTATAGTGAAATGCTAGTTAGCGACGCGTCGTCATTACTTTGTAAAGATTTCTTAAAAAAAGCTTCCTTACGGGGAAATATAATTTATACAGGTTGAAAGTTTACTATAATTGTAGTCATTGGTTTGGAGGCAGACTGACAAGCTGAAGGGGAATCCTTTGTCTCGGTATGGTCATGTAAAGAGGAGGGATGAAATGCCTGTTACTAAAAGCGTTATGAGTAAACATGTGGATGGATGGGGAGGGAGAGAAAGGCCGAAGAAAAGATGGATGGATTGCGTAAGGAGCTATATGAAAGAAAAGGAAGTTAGTGATAGCATGACGAGTAACAGAAAAAAACGTGTAGCGCCGACCCCAAATAAAATGGGACAAGGGCAGGAAGAAGAAGAAGAAGAAGGTTTGGAGACAATCATTCCACTTTTCAAACATGAGCTCAAGAGTTCGAAAACGGTGATGCATTCCATCTCTACCTATATGAAAAGCTAGCTTTTGCCCGCGGTTTCGTCCACGTACCTACATAAAATATAGCCTATGCTACCCTATGCTGCTCAGGATTAAAGCAGCTTTCTATCAATGAAAACATTTTAGCAATCGGACCAGTGCTTTCAGAAATAACGTCCTACAAACAAAAACACAAACTTTACCTCTTTATAATAGTGTAGAAGATATTTTACTGAATCTAAGAAAGTAAAAAATCGACCAATCGTTCATACATATTTTCATAGGATTACCTCGCGATTGAAGCAATATTTTTTACAAAAAAGTCGATAGATAGGTATGGCGAAAAAATAGCTAGTCTCTTTTATTATACTGGTTAAGCAAATACCACGATATAAGTATCAAGGTTAGGTAAGCTTTTATTTATAAAGCACGAAAGCAAGACAGAATCAAGAATGTAGAAAAGTTAAAACGGTAATAACTATTTGCCAAGCAAGATCGGTAAATAAAGCCGTACCAGGAAATATGTATTACTTTAATTGGAAATAAAATACATTAACATTGGCACTTATGTGAACTATGTTTTCTTATAGCAAAACTAGAATCAATCAGAAAATATTTACTGGAGTACCTACATAAAAAAAATCACGATTAGAAAATTTCAGTGATATATCGCCATTTTTTTCGAAAGAAATACACGGGTGTATTTCTTCATAATTCTTCGATTGATCCGTACGACCAAAGTTTAATTTGACTTTTATCGTCATTATTATTAAATTGTATTTTTATTTAAATTAAATTATATCTGCATATATTGTTTCTTTACATAAGAAGGTATAGGTAAATATTGATATCTATTTTCATACGAAAATGTGTAACAGAGCTGAAAGTGAAATAAAAATTGTGTCCATACGAATCCTTTGAAGAATCTTGTAGGTATACCGCATCCATGCTTAATATATCCATGGCACTAACGTAATAGGTTCCAGACAGGGTGTACCGGCAAATAAATTAAACTGTAATAAGTAGTAGCTAGTCTGCACCAGGTACAGGGTAACCCTTATTACAAAATTGTCCCCGCGCTTCGTGAGCAGGCCACTTCTTGGCCCCTTTCTTATAATGAAAAGGTTGTAAAAGGCCCGCGATTCGTTGCTAATAACAATGACAGTTATTTATTATTTTTAAACATGCCAGTGGTGATTTTTACCCAATAATTTTCCGATTTGAAAAACCATTTCTGTACATTTATATTGAAAACTTTTACGATGTCTCTTGTAGTTTTTGTCCAAGCGTGTGTTATGTGTTTATGACTATTTGAGCCAATAATCTACACTAATATTATTAAGATGGAAAATTTGACTGTTTGTGTATATGTATGTAATTAATATACTCAAAAACCACTGTGCCGATTTTAAACATCCTTTCACCATTATGATTGGAAAGCTGCATTCACATGTCCACTAACCTATCCTAACGCGAAAATATTTTAGTATTAAATTAATTTACGCTGTAATTATGGAAAGCGCGTAAATATTTAGAAAAATCTCTAGACAAAGCCGCTTTTCTTTACAAATATTGCAAGTCTAAAGTGATCGATCACTTGACATTACTAACAGTTGTCCATCTCAATCCATTTTAGATTCTTTGATAAACTGTGTTCATAGATTATAGTGGAGGATTTTTATTACAAGTTTTTATTTAGTTTCACCTGTCTCAATTTTTATCTATAAATCAAATCTTGCAAATTAAATTTCATCCACTTCCCACTTACCGATTGAGCTGAAATTTGCATGCTTGCATGATTTATTTTAAATTAAATTTTTTTAAACAAAATTTGACGGGTCAAATCCTACGGTTTCAATCAACACTGGATCCTAAAGATAGATCACAATAATATGCTATGTTTATCGAAAACAAATAAAACTCCGTACCAGTAAAGTGTGATTTACACTAAATGTTTGCACACGAGTGGCACGTTTGACTAGTTTTTATTCTTGACTCGTGCTTGCCTATTCTCGCGTTCCTTCTCGCTTGTTTGACGTACATTGAACGTCAATATGACAATTTATTATATCTCGTGTTGATTTATGTCCCATTTCGCGTATGTCACTGTTACATTAGTATGTAGCCAGCAATGTATTTGATGCTACTGTTTGGTTGGAGTAAAATGTGTTATTGTAATCAATTCTTTGAGCTTAGGGTTTCTTGGGTATATATTTGGAATTCTGCCCCTTGTGTTGATTGACTTTGTCATTAGATAGTGACTTCATTAAAATATGAGTGATATTTATATATACCAGCCAAATATATATTAAAAAAAAATAGGTACCTACATATATACAACTGTTTGTAAATATACAAACTACAGTTTATAAGTAGGTGAGTAATTAAGCTACATACCTATAATACCTTATTAGGCTAATAAATACTTAATTAGATTTACAAGCTCTCTCATTACTTCACTAATCAAAACATCAGGTTTCGATAGACAATAACAGGCTTTAGACACATTAAAGTTATAGATAGAGTACCGAAAAATGGGGTAAATAGAGACAAAAGCATTGGTTTTGCAATATTTTTTTTATTTTTTTATTATTTAGACTTCAACTGCATTAAATTTGTTAGTAATTTATTATGTTAACAGTTGTAATTATTTAAAATTTTCCTGCTTTTTTATGTAGCCTCTTTTTGGAATGTGAATGTGAGAACACTGTATAATCCACAAACACTTAGATAACTTTATATTACGACTTACTTTTTTTATTTTATTATGATTAATTTTGTGCTTTTGTGTACAGTGTTGACTGGTCTACACTGTTCTTACATAAATCAATGAATATTGTAATAAACACATTTTTTAAAAGAGTAACCATGGAGTTTCTTACCGGTTCTTCTCCATAGGAAACGACCAATTTGGAACCGTGCACTAGCTTCTGACGTTTTATAAGTGCTCATGTAGGCCTATGTGAAATAAAATATTTTGACTTTGACTTTAAAAACTTTAAAAGGTATTTTTTCGATATTTGATTATTTTTTACAGCATTTAACTATATCAATTTATTAATGAATTGTTATTCTAAAAAATATTTCAACATTGCCCTTTTATTAATTTGTAAAAAAGTTAATACCATCCGCTGTTGAGTTTAAACTGACATTTACTGACTATTATGAGGGCACTAACTGACGAAACACTCCATTGCTCCTTACTCTAAAAACAGGTGTCCAGATGTTATGCACACTGCAATGTCGATTAGTTTAGTAATTTACCGTGACGGCACTATTCTATTGTCGCATACGGCAAAAAACTCTCGAATGCTAACTTAGTACCTACAGGGTAATGACCGTAGCAGCGTCCAACGTACAACTGAATTATAAAGAACGCCTTCAAACGCTGGGGTCTTAGTAAAGAGACACATTTCACATTTGTACATCGTTAGTCGACACAATAGCGATTGATGAAATATGCAAAACATGGGATAAACTTAATCCTATTATGTGTCGTACGCTTTGAAAGAGACTTCGCTTTCGGAACGCTGCGCCGTGGTATGGTCACGGTCAGATGTCCCATCACTATTTTGGTTTAAGTGATAGCGTGACCGTTTTTAATACATTACCGTCATACTGATTGAATTGATTGATACTATATAATGTGTATATATGCAAACTAGATACGTGAGTACACCGTGCCCTCGTGGGAGCGATCGGCGGCGGAGACCTCTCGCGCCCGGCCTTGGTTGAGGCCATGGTCCGGAGGGAGGAGGAGTGGCAGGCGGTCGCCTCCTTTTGCGAAGCAGTGATGCTAGCAAAGGAGGAGACCGACCGCATCAGGCAACGGCGCCCTCGCTGCCACCGCCGGGATTCCGATCCCGCTTTCCGGCCACCTTAGACGGGCTCACGGACGGCGAGCTATGGGTAGCTCGCTGTCCGACCGTCCGGTAACTGTCTAGACCGAGCCCAAGACGTCGACGGCGCGCACTGTTCCCGCGCGCCTCAAGGAGTTGTCAGCAACAGGAGGGACCCAGCTGGGTCGAAGCCTACTGTGGCCAGGGTTATCCGAAAGAAAGCTCGAGCCCTGGTATGATGAGGCTAGAAGGAACTGGGTGGGTTTTTAGTCTGTAAGAGTCTGACACTACCTCCCGCTCCACCCAAGAGCGGGTGTTGTCATTGGATGATTTTTGCCCACAGAAAAAAAAAGATACCTGAGTACTTACTCCAAAGTACTCAATAATTAAAATTTGTTATTTTATAAGAAACACTAGCTTTAACTCGAGGCTTCGCCTAATTACATGAAATATAGCATATGTCACTCAAGAATAAAGCAGCTTTCAATCAGTGAAACAATTTTAGCAATCGGATCAGTAGGTCAATATCCATCGTCGACCACATCATCGCTTACCATCAGGTGAGATGGTGGTCAAACGCGAGCTTATCAATAATAAAAAAAAATACTTCTAGAGATTACCTCTTACAAACGAAAAAAAAAACAAACTTTACATCTTTATTACAGTAGTACCTATAGTTTTAAAAATGTATATTCCAAGAAATTTAAGCATTTAAATATATGAAAGATAAATAAAATGTTCTGATTGTGATGGAACGCTGTTGCAAATATGAGGAGACTCAATATTGTAGCAGTACCAATTGTACAAAGTGTATAAACTATAGGATAATGTGATTGCGTGGATATGTATTTTAGGGCATTCACTTACGAAGTTGCGGCTTTTTTTATGGTAGGGAAAATCATTTAATGACAACCCCCGCTCTTGGGCGGAGCGGGAAATAGTGTCAGACTCTTACTGACTAAAAACCCACCCCGTTACAACTAGCTTTCATACCGGGGCTCGAGCTTCTTTTCAGATAACCCTGGCCCCAGTAGGCTTCGACCCAGCTGGGCCCCTCCTGTTGCTGACAACTCCTTGAGGAGCGCGGGAACAATGCGCGCCGTCGACGTCTTGGGCTCGGTCCGGACAGTTACCGGACAATCGGACAGCGAGCTACCCACGGCTCGCCGTCCGGCGGCGCTCCGATTGGCTCGCTCCAAGCTCTTAACCAATAAGAGAGACCAACGCGGTAACCGTTTCGATCGCGTTAACGTAAAAACAACTCGCATTTAGCGCACAGTTCACTTCATGTTATCAAATATGTTAGTGACTATTTAAAAACTTTAGGGGGCAATTTTCTGATTATATATCTTAGTAAGCTAATAATAATAATAACTAAATATTTATTTCAGGTAAGATAAATGACAATGCAAAGGTTTTCTGTAAAGCATCGCTTTTAGAGTTAAGAGCGCCCTTTGTGACACCCTATTAATTTTCAGTTTCTAATTTTATTTTTGTTTTTGGTGTAGAATAAAGAATATAATATTTATATATCTATCCATACCCATAGTATGACACAAATACAAACACACAGAACCACACAATTAACATAAGTACTAATAACATTCATTGATGAAGATAAATGAGAAAGTTATCAAAGTTACTTTTAATTATTAATTTTGTGATATCACTAAAGTAAGATTTTATACAAATTCTATCAAAATGTTGTGTCATTATCATGTAAATATCTTCTCAACATCGGTGGTTAATCTTTCGTGAACTTGAAGAAGCTCGTTCAGTAAAAATTAGGGATGAATAAAAATGCACTCGTTATATAATAATAATGTGGCCATTAGCTGGCATATTACATTACTCGCAGACTCGATTTACATACTAATTTGTTTAAAATTTAGTGTTTCGTTTTTACCAGAATTCACTACAGCCAGAAAGTTTTCCAGCTTCTGTATTCTCAAACACATATAACCTGTTGGTTTGCCTTCAAAGCAAGATTGGACAGGCTTAATGAATTGTAAAATTATAAAATATAAAATAAAATGTAGCATCATCGTCATCCGGCTGATATGATAACCGAAAGACGTCCACTGCTGGATATAGGCCTTCCCCAAGCGTCGCCACAACGTAAATGTATGTTGTGATTTTATTTTGTAGCTCTGATTGTTACTAATGATAAAATGGAGAAAAAATTATCTGTTTTTTTATTATTATTATTATTCTGAATTCGAAAAAAATCAAGAAATAATGAAAGTAGCAAAACAATATATTGATTTTACATAGACTACTTAATATTATCGAAATTATATTTCCAGCAATGGTTGGTATCGTTTTCATTTACGCTAACTCAGCTTAACTCCTTAATTTCAATCAAGAAAAACTCACGAACATGCTTCCGAACGCAAAAAACTTCTCAAGTAACAAGTGCATTCAAGAACTTATACCTATTGAAAAATCAGTTTCTTTGTGGTCCAACGGTTACAAAGAGGGACATGAATATTGAGTAGGCGTCTCCTACTATCAATTACCTAAGAGTTTCTTGACGTGACGGAGAATCGAACCGGCTGTGCTCCGGACATCTTGAAATTCACTTGTGGACAAGACCGAGGTACTGAGTACACAACCACGGTTCAGAATTAAACTTGACCAACTCTCTACACGAGACTCGTAATTTGTGAAATGTCGTTGTAAATTGCACCTCTGTCCACTATGATTTTGACAGGCTATATAATATGTATGTATATGTTCATCTGCTCCCTCATAGCTCCTAATCTACTTATCAGAACTCAACATATGAGGTATCGTTAGAACCGACTAAATCGTCCGCTGAACATAGGCTACGTGACGAGTCACAAAACTCGACATGGCGCCCTTTAGCGGAAAAAAAGTAAAGTGTTGATTTTTTTTTAAATAAGTAAATAATTAAAAGAAATTTTGGAAGGACTTGGACTTGGCCTTTGCCCAGCTGAGGCACAGTAATGGCTAGAAAAAAAAAAGTAAAAAATTAAAACCCGTCTACGACAAAAAATAACGACACTGAAAAAGTATGAAACTAGATTTACAGGATGCTGAAATAAACAAGGTAACAGGAAAAACAAGAACAGAACAAAAAGAAAAACCGTAGTCACACGTTATTACAAAGTATTTGGTCTGTGATACTGGCGAGAGCTCAATTTAACTGCTCAATTACATTTGAACATCGATCTCTCTAAATCAAGGTGATGACAATGAAACATAAGCCTCAGTGGCACAGTTTGTAACACATCACAAATAACCGTGACTCGATGAGCAGTCGATCATTGTACCGCAAATGCCCCAGCATCTATTCCGGGCAGACTAGCAGGTGACCGGGCACAATCAAATTCAGGCCGAGAAACGAACGGCCAAATTTACACCAAGTATTCTTGTTTGAAAGGTTTTAAATAAGGACCTTAATAGATTGGGCAACAGACTAGACATTTTGGAAAGCGGTGTCTACTACTGAATTAGCCGTTGCTCAGATTCAGAATTATTTTGGTATATGCACAATATTGATAAATAGATATGGCGGGCAACTTGGATACCGGGACATGTCCTAGATTCTGGGACCTGGAGGTACTGTTTATTTCTGGGACAAGAAATATCCTACAATACTCAAATATACCTACTTTAACTTTAAATAAAAGAAAGAAAAAAATTGTATCCTGAAACTGTTGCTCAGCTTTAGGCGTTAGTTTACTATAGTAACATAATTTTACCTCTTCATGATATTAATGTTTAAACTTAAAATATGAATGAGCCTACTACTACTGTCACAATAAAACTTGTTTACTCAGTTTTAACAGTTATTGATAAAATCAGAGATAATAGCAGAATTTCAGTAGGTATATTTAAAATCACTAAAAATATTATAAAATCTACTTACTCTAGTAACTAATCCATCAATGCGTTTCAGCTAAATTATAATTATAAAGTGAAATGAAATTGTTGTTCCTACAGTTTGCTAACCATTAAAATATTTAATTGATTTCTGTGAAATGTGTATTTACTATAGCTATTTCAGATTACCTAATTATTAAATTCGGCCTCATCTCGTTAAAACTAATTGAAAACAATATTGACCCGTAAAAGTGTTTTTTGAAAACCTATTTACAAAATAAAGTTCATTTTATCATCATTTTAAAGCGTTGTTTTCTTTGTATAAATTATATTTTAGGTTCAAGACTACATAGATATTATTCAACTAACTTCTGCCTGCAGCTTCGCCCGCATAAAAGTAGGCTTCTCCTTGCAAACTTTGAAACCATGTTTCATCCCTTTAGAGGGTGAATTTCGCAAAATCCTCCCTTAGTGCTCGTCTACGTTATAAAAAGAAACCTTTTGTAAAATTTCACGCTCCTAGGCTTTGTAGTTTCGGCTGTGCATTGATATGTCAGTCTGTTTCTCCTTTTCTATACATAATAATATAGATATATCTGTCGTCTTACAGCAAATCATTCAGAGTCCATACATAATGGGGCTTGATTAGAAACGAAGGCCAAAAAGTTACCCTTATTCCACAACGATTTGCCGTTTTAATATTTTTTAAACAATCTGGAACTTTCATAATTAAGCCCAATATTATATACTTTCAATTTTATTAATTTCTTTGTCCCACTATTATAGGCGTCGGCCCTCTTAAACATTAAGACTGTAATATTTAAGAGTGAGAGTCTGTCCGTCTGTCTGTCATAACGAGCCGATATACGAACAATGAACTCCTTGTTAACTATCAAAGGGAAGATAGGTCAATGGAATGTCTGTTACTTTCAAGTGCAGTTATTAATTCTAATGAAGTTTTTATCATCTTCAATTAGTTTGCTCTCACGGTTCTGTGGGGGGCATCTTAGGAGTAACATACCATTAAAAAATTAATTACATAGTCGATCATATGTAGTAGTACCAATTTGACGTTCATCAATTTGAATTTGAAAAGATGTCGTTGATAATGCATTGGCGATGGTGTATAAATAGTATGACTAAAACTTAGTAAAATGACTGTTCATTGTGGCGACACTTGGTGTTGGTATATGCCCAACAGTGGACGACTATCAGCTGAAATAATGATGATGGGAATGACTGTTATGGGAACAGAACGAAAAATACCCAAGTTTTAATTAACTTTGTCAAAAAGGAGTTGGGGTCCACTTCTGGATAAAATTAAGAATTATCACAGATCATTCTAACGAAAAACAAGATTAACGTCTGAAATACTATTTTAAAGAAGCACCATAAGGATTTGAGTTAACTTATCTAGTTATTTCACATCAGTGACTAGCTGCTCCCAGCGGTTTCGCCAGCGTGTTAGCAGAAATCTATCCCAAGGGAACATACTTCCGGGATAAAAAGTATCCTATGTCCTATTCTAGGACATGGTCTATCCGTGTACCAAGTTTCATCAAAATCGGTTTTGCCATTTAGGCGTGAAGACGTAACAAACAAATAAACAAACTTACTTTCGCTTTTATAATATTAGTAAGGATTCTTTAAAGCGTTCAATCATAACCATTTTTACGTTTGTAGACGACGATAAAACATTAATTTGACAACCACCCACCCTCAGTTAGAGACAATCAGTGCAGGGACTACGTTGAGGCAGTAACCGGCACAATTATTGTTTTGTCGCCCACAGGCGAACGTAGATTGTGACACGCCTTCATGAGTCCGAGTCCATATTAAAAGGATAGACAGTGGAATGTTTAGAGGAGGCAAACAGTGAATAAGTCGATTTTGAAATGGATAGGTTATATAATTAGTCTTTAATTCAATTTTGTTCGAACAAGACGATTATCATTATTATGGGTATAAGGTTTATAGTTATTTGTGATTAGAAAACAACTGCTTGCGCCTATCTTCGAAGTTATATGAAAAAAATTTGAAAAACACGTCAAACAGTTGGGTTCCTGTGATCATCGTTTTTAACCGATTTCCAAAGTGAAGAAAGTTGTGAAGTCAACTGAATACTTTATCTAAACTTTTTTTTTAAATTTGATTATAGGGCTTTGTTTTTTAAACTTTATTCAGCGATATCTTTGCCGAATGTTAAACTATTTTTTATTATTTTATTACCTACCTAATGTGTGTGATAAGATGAATTTAAGTTAATTTCACATATTTGTTATATGTTTATTTATTTTCTCCCATATATCAATGACACTACAATCGCTGTTCAGCAACTTACATAAATGTTTTGAACGTTATTACCTACTGATCTATGTTAGCTTGTGAGGAATAGGAATGCACTGATTTAAATTGAAAAGATAGATAGATAGATATATTCTTTATTGTAGACCAAAAATAAAAATAACATTAGGAACTTCAAATTAATAGGGTGTCACAATGGGCGGTCTTATCGCTAAAAGCAATTTTTTACAGACAACGTTTGGATGGATTTGACAGACAAGAAGAAAAAAGATACGCAGGTAGTTTGTGGTGTACTATTTACATATACACAATACATAAACTAATAAATTGTATATAATACAGTACCTAAAGGCATGCAATTCGACACACATTGATTGATTGATGAAGATTGTTGTTTTTAAATTGAATTGAATTGAAGTTGAACACACTCATACAAATTATTTATTTATTTATTTACAAAATGATATTATAACATCTTTACAGACGCGTCCAAGGCGATGTTATAACAAACAAATGTATACATAACTGCATATATTTACGCTTGTATATCTTTAGAACATCTGTGATTTAAGTTTTGCTGTTATTTGAACACACTAAGTAACTCTTTCCAGCCATCACATTGATTGCTGACCCCCATAAAAGGTAACTGAAAGAACACTGTGGGTCTTAGTAATAGCCTTATCCTCCTTCTCGCTTCAACCAGAGCGGGAGTAGTGACTCACGTAAAAAAAAGAAGTAAATGGAAAACAATACATTATTTTTTTAAAAAAAAGGTCAGGTCTATTCCTTTCGTATTTCTACATCAGATCGGGGTCAAGCCCGACAGTAAGATATGATTAAACACGCCCTTAGCCAACTGGATGAAATGCAAAATACAGATACAAAGCCTGCGTAAAGAGTTTAACCGACATGTTAGCATAACTTGTGGGAAATTAAAATTCATACATGTAGGATTAACCACTGTTTTATTAAAGAACTAAAAACTCGCCCCGGCTTTGCCTGGTTTTATAACTTTACAAAATTTAGAGACTTTATTATTGAATATGTTAAAATCCTGTGTTATATTTATTTTTTATAGAAAGTAAGATAGGCCGGGACGGGCTGCGTTTACCATAAGGCACAATTCTGTGATTAGTGATTTAAGTCATCAATGGATGATTCAGGATGCAAGAGCAATTAATCAATTTGCGTGTATTAATTAATTACTTCATAATTATAAAGGATAAGAACGAGATTATAACAGATGTTAGTTTATGTCCCTAATATATAAACAAATCTGGATTCAATCCTCCTAATGATGAATAGCGCATCAAAATCGTTTGAATGTTTTATGGCTATGGTACCATCACTAAATAGAAGGATTAACAGCAGCAAAAGCAGAAGGATTTAGTTTGAAAGAAGATTATTTATTTTCTCTCTTACATTCAACAATTGAAAGTCATAAGTCGTAAGCAATTAATATTGTATTTACAACTTTAATTTTTAAAGAAACCATTGAAAGTCATAAGTCGTAAGCAATTAATATTGTATTTACGACTTTAAAAATCCATAACCGTGTTTTTGGCTTTGGTTCCCGGGTCATGTCTCTTTCATGCTTTAGAAGTTCGATTATTGGGAACATGATCGGCAGCTCTGACCACAAGTCGGGTATTCAGTCAGATCCTCGCAGGTTGAATGGCCTTTTTACGAGTTTCCCGTCATTTTGATCGGCTATTCACACGATAATTATGCAGCATCCCTGACCTATATATCTCGATTCATATTGAATATTTTATAAACTATGTTAATTTAGTTTTTAACCCCGTTCCTTTTTAATCAGTTATTGTTCCGCGAATAAGTTCTTAATTAAAAGTTATCGTCGTTAGCGTGGATTTTATGTTGGTATGTTTATGGGCCTGAAGAAAGCCAGTGTTTGTTTATTTTCATTTTTATTATGGTTGAAACATGTGTGGGATTAATTGATATTTGGTCATAACTAAAGATGATTTTGTACTATTATCATCAAATCATAGTTAGATAGATAGATATCTTTGACAAATGACCAAACCTAATACTGCAACTACAATAAAAGTTGCAATTTCAAGTTCTGATTTAGAAGCAGACAGTAACTGGCGGGTGGTGTTCAAACATTCTTGTTCTCTTAAAAGTTTTTAACAGACGTAGCGGCTTTGGAATTGTTTTTGACGCTGTCAATGCTTCGAACACCCGCAAGTTTTAAACTTGTAGTTTTGTTCGTCTTAAATGAACAACATGAAAACCTCGCTGTAAATAGACATAATAAATTGTTTTTGCAAGAAACTGAATAAGCGATGAATCTGTTTCAGAATTTCCAATATTACAAATACACTGTGCTTTATAAACTCTCCAACTAAAAGCCGTAGAATCCAAATTGATTCCTCGACCATCATCTCGTTCAAGTTCAAGTAAAGCTGATGGATTCTAGCTAGGTGCTTTTAGATAAATAGCTTATGGGAGCTCTTGCCGCTACTCAAATATCGGTATGCCTAAGCTGTAGCCGGATTATGGTCTACAATAGTACACTTCCATTATGGAGTTACGGCTAAACCTTGGAACTCCATAATGGAAGTGCTTTCACACTTCCAATATGGTCGGCTTCAAATACTTGTACACACTTCAAACTCATTCGAACCGATTGTTTAGTCTGCATCTGACACTGTGTAAACTCAGTGTCAAATAAAATCACACTTAAACTTATTTAGTCTAAAACTCAGTAGGTACTTACTTCTGATGAACTGTTGTCGTTGAGCTGCGACTCCAGCTATAGTGGTAGCCACGAGAAGGGCTATCCACGCCCTTCCGGGGTTCCTCATTTTGTTAGATCCCGGTTTGTTTCATGTGTAACACTGCTATGTAGTTTGTGTAGTTAGGCTAAAAAATGTCGAGCGGAATTCGGAATGAGCATCAAATTTTCAATCGTTTCGCAATCACTACACTAAACGGTCCAATCAAATGTTTAAGGTTCACAAACCTATTAGTGAACACTGCACAGATTTGATTGAATCGATTATGCTTTCATACAAATTGGCAGCCAAACAAAAGAGTTACTTTGACATCGAATGCTTCAACGATTTAAGCCCTATATGTATTTTTTGTCACTTTGATTTGACTATACGCGATGTTTGTTTGTAAATGGTATTATTTTCTTTTTACCGACTTCCCAAAAAGGAGGAGGTACTACGTTCGGCTGTTTGTATGTTTTTTTTTTTTTTTTTTTTTTTTTTTTTTTTGTATGTTTGTTCGTCGAATACTTCCCCAAATGTGGACGGATTTTCAAAATTCTTTTTTTGTTCGAAAGTAGATAGCTCTGAGGTGGTCCCATTATCACCAAATTAGGATCTGATGATGGGATCTTGGAGAAATCGAGGGCAACCTTCAAATTTTATAGGCTCACTTATTGATTTTCGCATATTTTATGAAGTATCTTGTGTATTTGCGTATGGTCGTCACCATCTCAGGTAGCTGGGCTGATGATGGAAGGTACAACTCCTTAACAGTAAGAAGTTACTCGAACAGGCAAGGACTGTTTTAGTAAATTGTTTTGATGTTTGATAGGGCATTTGCCACATTTGGTCTCATGATCATCAAGTCATGACCTGATGCTGCAGTCAGGATAGTCTGCAGAGTACCTAAGTCCTCGACAACAAACAGCAGATATATCGAGTTTAGGCTCATTGAAAACGGCTCGATGTGTGGATAAACGTACTGCTAATAAAGAACACCGAAGTACATAGAGACCTGATGCTGAAGCCAGGAGCATCAGGAAAAGTACAAACCTTGAAATTACAGCACCGTAGTCGTGTTTGGGCTCATTTTAAACAGGACTAAATTTTAAGTTCATTGCAATGTTGACATAAATCTGGCCTGATGCTACAGCCGGGATTATCAGCATCTAGTCTAATGACTGATTGAAAGATTTACCTTTCGGCTTCATCATCAGATCAGTTCGATATATCCTTTCCCTCTCCAGCATCTAGTTTAATGACTGTTTGAAAGAAGAGGGGGAGAGGATATATCGAACTGATCTGATGATGAAGCCGAAAGGTAAATTAATGTAATCTAACCGTGTTTGGGATTATTAGAACCGTTATGAGATGCGCTCTGACTATAAGGTATTTAAGTTTGACTGAGGGGTACTTTTTAGTGGTGGTACCGTAACTAAAAAGTGTAAAATAAAAAAAACTTTTTACAAAAAAAATATAACCGACTTCAATGATAAAAAACACTGAAAAGTATCAAATAACTTTAATTTTGGAAGTCGGTGTTAAATAACGAAGAGACTAAACTATTAAAGAAACACCGACTTCCAAAATTAAAGTTATTTGATACTTTTCAGTGTTTTTTATCATTGAAGTCGGTTATATTTTTTTTGTAAAAAGTTTTTTTAAAATATCAGTAACGTACTTACTTATTTATTTGAAGAATTTAATAAGCATTGATACATTTTTGCCCTTTCAAGCGCATTTGTGCATTTTTCACGATTGCTTATTATATTGTTGTGTTTCGTTCTATCACTGAAACTTAGTGAACATCATCGGACTTCATTTGTCGTCTAGCTAGTGTGAAAAAGTTCTGATAGGTTTTGAACCAGGAACTGCGAATACATTAATATGGCTCTTTTCGACAACACGAAATCAGTTTTATGAAAAACAATAGTGTCATTATGTTGTTTTTGGTTAGTCTTAGGATGTTTTTAATATCGTGCGGATGTCATTACGCATGCGGGATTGCTCCGTATGCAGAAAATTTCAAAATACACCAAAACGCGTCCCACGTGCGTATTTCACGCTTGCCAATAAATTGTATGAAATGGACATTTGCGGGGGTTACGCGTGCGGCGTAAGCCTGCATGCGTGATCAAAACCACATGATATTTAAAAACACCCATAACTGTTGTCAAGAATTTTAGCAAAGCCTTAAGTTTGAGCAAACCGCTCTTGAAGTGATATCAAAGCGTTTCAAAAGCGAAACTTACTTAGATTGTCGTTCTTACTCATGTGACATGTGATAGCACTTGGTATCGTTTGATGCCGGGTACAGAGTAAGCGGCCGAGTGAACTTGTTAACGAATGAGAGACACCACGCGTTTGCTCGATTTCATGCAATGATTAACGTTTGTGCTATTGGGATTGCTTGGTTTGTACGACCAAGTGAACCGAAGCAGAAGGTGAGACGTGGGTTGCGGCCTCCATTGGCTTCTACATATTGGTTAGCGTCAGTTCACTTGATCAACTCGCCTAATACAAACGCACCGTCCGTACGTTCTAGGCTCGGTGTAGAGTCGTCCATCTTTGTCGTATTTTGTCGATTAAACACGGTCGAGTGTGCCGAGCACATCTGTCACGATGACAGCTGTCATTAGTTCATAAAACTTTGTTTTTATTGCAGGCCGCGCTAGGTGAGTGAGGCGCTGAGATTTTGTCCGATTAAGCACGCTCTCTGATTTATAGGAAGTCGCACGTGATTGAGTTAAAGTTTTGTTGTTCTATTTTTTATTTCAACTATAAACATGATGAAGAAAGAAAGAAAGAATAAACGTTTATTCAATAAGACATGATGTGTGTGTTCATTTGATGAAATAAGACATGTATTTAAAAATACATACCAATGTCATAAATGTCTTTAGACAAAGTCTTTGCATGTGCATATATATTTCCGATACTTCAACTGTCAGCAGTTGCGTAGTCTTGGGGTAAACTATTCACCCCATGTGAGTTTCGTTGCTAGTTCAAACCATGAGTGAATGAGTGGAAACTAACAAATATAATTATCTCATTTTGTAGTTGCCTATATTTACAGTTTTTTTTTTTAAATAAACCTAGTGGCCAGTTGGTGGTAATTCACATAATTCTAGTGTCACTTGCGCAATACAGATGAAGGCTTGTTGTACCAAACTGTATTCAAGGACAATAAACCATACTGGACAATATACGAGCTACGTATTGTCTTGTCACTACCCCTTGTCCGTACTTTTACGTGTTGTGTATACAAGAAGCCTTGAGATGAGCAAGTGAGTAGGCGCCACAATAATTTATTTATTTATTTATTTATTTATTTACAAAATGATATTATAACATCTTTACAGACGCGTCCAAGGCGATGTTATAACAAACACAGTAGGTACATGGTAAATTAATTATGAATGTAAATCATTAGTCCAGACCTTTCTCAATAAGTAATTGAGCCGCTTTTACAAATTTCGGTAGGTTTTGGCTAAATATATCCTCAGATAATGATATCTGATTAATAATACGTATGGCTCGTGACAAAGGAGCAAACTTTAGGAGGTTAGACCTAGCAAACGGCACCTCCAAAAGAGCGGGGCGGCGGCGCGCGCCCACACACCCGTCCGGCGCGCACAGCCGCATCGCTTCCAGCACCTCTGGGTGGTGCAATAACCCTAGCAGTACGTTAGCCACGTACTTGACCAGTGCGACATCCCATAATCTCGACATCCCATCCATAAGGATTATTGTTTCTGGATGCAAGTTTCAGTTTGCATTTAGGGATACACTATAATTGATTAAAGTTTAATAGTGCGCTCCGTCGCCCATAGCTCACATAATATTGCAGTAAAAATTAGATTATTTACGAAAGGCATACATGCCTTGACAGCTCTGATTTAAGATAGTGATGTCATCTTTTTGTTGTCAAGTATTTCGATGACATGTCATAACGGCCAACATTAAAATATATGTCGACACTTACACTAATCTGTTATTTTGTTTACTGATGAATGATGATACAACCTTGGGTTGACAGCAAAAGATTTTCAATCTACCTTCAAACGACAATAAAAAATATGTTTAGATATTACCAAAGATGAATAAATTTTGTGTAAATATCAAAACTATATCGTAAATTCTTAGCTTGTGTAGAACAAAAGCCATATTTTAAGTTTCAAGATGAGTATAAATCCCACGGCCGTGGAGTCCAAAATAAGAAGAAAACGAGCCTGTGATATCCCACGCGTATGTCAGACGATCTTCACATCCGTTTTTTTGGTCATTGGGCCTGTCAGCGTTAACTCTTTTGTTTTATTGCTAATTCCGTCTGCAAAAGTCTTTATGTATTTTGTGTTCGAAACATGATATCATGTCAACATCTTTTTATGTCGCTTCGCGTATCTACTACCGTTTCATAGATTTAAAGAACTTTAGCACGCTTTTTTTATGAAATCTACGTGCACCGAAAATGCGAAGTCCCGTTCGTATTACCGAAGCACCATTTAGCTTGCGTTCTAATTTAGCCAATTTTAAATTATAAAAAAAAAGCAGTTTAAAAATATTCTTCTTTTAGCTTTGCCCTAAAGAATACCTTAAAAGAAAAATATGAGTTTGCCGTCAAATTAATCATCATCATCATTTCAGCCGATATACGTCCACTGTTGGACATAGGCCTCCGCCAAGTGTCGCCACAACGAACGATCCTATGCGTCTCGCATCCACCGGTTTTTAGGAATATTTGTTGTTAAATGATAACTCCGGAAGACGCTGCTTAAGATACGTGACGTCATGGTCGACAGTTTCAAGGTTGACAAGGATTTGGCTGTTATCAGTGAGATAACATACCTCCTAATGACCTACTAAACTGAGATTTTGTGAACACAGACATTACAATCAGTTGTATGAAACGGTCAACGGCTGGTTGACAACCACACATTTATTTCTGCCGGTCTAATGGCACTGGTGTGTTTGGGGCATAAGATACATGAATATTCAGGTTCGATATGCCATTTTACGACGTACTGCATAAACATTTTGATTTAAAACGTTTCAAACTATTTGAGGTTCATCCATCCACATACGTATGTAACTTTTCCGTACAGAAATAACTCTTTACAATCATATTGCCACGCATAGTGATGGTAGGAAAACACTCAATTGAAAATATCAGCGAGCTTCAAACTCGCAAATTATATAAAGACTAGTTTCTGCTAACTGCAGTGGTGGCCGAGTGGTAATGACCCTGACTTACGAGTTATAGGTTGCAGGTTCAAACCCAGCCGGGCGCATTACTTTGTGTAATTTATTTCATCACCACTGCTCTTAAACGGTGAAAGAAAACAGCGTGAACTTAGAACCAAAAATTCAAAGACATGTACCATCCACCAACCCGCACTGGGCCCGCGTGGTGGATTATGGCCTATTCCCTCTCCTAGAGAGGAAGCCTGAGTCCCAGCAGTGGGAACATTACAAAGGCTGATGATGATGATAGTTTCTGCTAGCGGCTTTGTCCGCGTGGAAGTAGGTTTGGACACCAACTACTCTTAAAGGATGCACTTTGGAAAATCCTTATTTTGTATTTATGTGCATCATAAAAGTAACTTATGTGCATAATTTCAGCTAATCTTAGGTAAGGTTTTTTGCCAGATTTTATGTGTCTCATGCTATCCCAGGACATACGCTCAGCCGTATGAATATTTAACGTTACAAACATACAAACTTTGATCTTTGTTTGGTGTGATTATTTAAATATAATTCCCGCTAAATCTTATCACTTAGGTCATCACCAAATTGACACGAAAAGTGCATTCCCGACTGTGTCATAACATAATTTTTAATCAATATTGGCGATTTCATGATCGCATGTGGGTTACAAATGTGAACGTTTACCTAAATGTTGCATTAGCAGCTTTGGAATGTACCTATTACCTAGGAAGAAAAGTGGGTAGCGTTGTAAAAATAGAATATAATACTTTATTGTACCTACACAAAAAAAGTAACGCAACTCATACATTAACTTAAATCTATAGGTACAATGGCGGTCTTATCGCTGACAGCGATATCTACCAGACAACCTTGGGATGAATCGTAAAAACTTAAAATATAATACAGGGGGAAGATATAATATTAACATAAACCCAATAACACTCAGGAAGTAGCCCCATTACTTCAAACTCATCTGCGACTGCTGTACCTACACGCAACTCGATTGAAAAATGCATAGTAATTCACATTTTTTTTAAGTATTTTCTCCTTCGCTAGAGAGGAGCAAGAGAGTGAGTCAGACTTTTACTAATTAAAACCTAGCTATGTCCTACTCTGGCGTAATTTTTTAACCAGCGGTAATCCATTTACTAAATAAACAGCTCACAAGTCATAACTAAAATCATTAGGTAGGTACTTAATCGCAATCTTTTTTGTTCTGAAAAACTATTATCGGTAATAACCAATTTCATTGCCCTTACGCAGTCTAAAAGAAGAAGTACAAAACTGTTAAACACATTTTTGTCGCTTTCTTCTGTCATGTTACTGCTCATTTACATGGGGAAAAATGTCAGATACAATGTTACAGACCTAGCCAGAAGAATTGCCAGACTTAAATAGCAGTTGATAGGGTACATCGCTTGCAGAACCGAAAATTCCTGGAGTGGCGACAACGTACCGGAAGACAAAGTGTTGGAAGGCCTTCCACAATGGACCAATGCCCTAGTGAGGGTCGTGGCAATCCGATAGATTCTAGACGCAGAAGACCCGGTTATTATGACGATACTTGGGAGAGGCCTATGTCTAGATGTCGACTTTCGACTGAAGTGATGATGAGAATGCAAGATGTAGTTATCTATTAAAAACTTCTAACCATGTCATTAAAAAAGAAAATAAAACCATGACTCGACATCTGGCTATCGTGGCATAACTACATAAATACGTCATTTGTAATACAATAAAACACAAACATTTGATTAATGTTTTGAACGAACTGTTTTTTATCATTTTAATGATAAAAATTTTTAGTATATCCTACAGCTAACGGCCCTTTTACAGAGAAGCCTTTGACGATGTAAAATAAAAACAAAAATAGTACATATTGACAAAGTGCAGAAAGTTTGTCACTGCAGCCCTCGGTTCCATAACGCACTAGCCTACGGCTCGTGCGGAAACCGCCTCGGGCTGCAGTTACATATTTGCACGTGTGTCAAACGAATTTTTTCAATATACTGATTCAATACTCGCTGAAATTAATAAACGGGGGTTGACCGGCGACTCGAGCGGACGACGTGCGCCGAACCTGATACGACAAACGTAACTAAATTATGACGAGGGAGAGCACGCGCACTTTTTTTTTGCACTAGTACGGGAAATAGCCTGTTACGTGCCTGTAATCGGTGCGATACGAGCGGATTTTCGAGTGATTTAAAAAAGACTTCAGCCGTTGTAAACACTACACTGAATATACGTTATAGTATAGTGATTCTCGGTGATCACAGAGCTAGCTTTTACTTATTTTATACATCAATCTATCTATATTTATAAAGGTAGGAGAAAATGACTGACTGACATAACAATGCACAGTCAAAACTACTGGGACAAGAAACGTAAAATATTGCACAAGGCTTTCCGATGTAGGCGAGTACTAACATGGTTATGAAAATTCAACTTGAAGGGGTAAAGAGGGGGAAATTTTGTTGTTATATGTTCTTATATGTTTGTGTTAAAAATATATTACTTGGTCCCATAGGCGAACATTACATGGTAGGTTTTGCTGTCAGTTTCAGTCTAAGGGCGGGTTTCTGAATTGAGTATTTTGAATTAAGAATGTCTCAAGTTTTGAGGGTAAAGTAGAGTTTGAGTGATACTCAACTTCAAATCAGAAACCAGAGGTAAGTCTTGATTGACGAAAAACCTACCGTCTTAAGCATTGATTGACTTTTTTTAGTACTGCATGACGAAAACCATCATTCATGATTGATGGAATTGATTGATGCTGGCATGACGGTGTAATAGTCGCCTTAAACTCGAAACTTCCCAAGTACATAAAAAAGGTTCTCATTATTAGTTTTTCTAATACCCTTTAAAATACATTACTTTAAAATGCATTCAACTTTTTACGAAAACATTCACAAATTGAATTTTGAGTGTCGAAGTGTTTTTGCTTTGTGTCACTTGATAATATCCTGAGCGAGCGTTACACATGCAACTGTGCACCAACTTGTGCGTTCGTGTACTACAAAAAGTACATGAGTGGAATGCAAGCGTGAGAAATAATCTAATAAATGATCACGTGAATGTAACATCATAAAACAAAGGCATAATAAGCTTTAAGCTTGGCCTTTTTAAACGTTTGAGCTTTGAACAGGACGAAAGTTTTGTCAAAGCTGAATAAGGGCATTGTCTAGAGGAATTCCCTTCGTTTTTAAAACTCGTTTAAAATGCGAATACGTTTTTCAACAATAAAAAATTGCTGAAATATGTAGTCGCATTTGTATTGTTCGTAATCAAGTACAAAAAACAAGGTAGTAGTCATAGAAATGTCGACAATTTTCCGTTCACATACGTTTTGTTTTAAATAAAAAACTATGTCAGTCGAAATTAAACCTGTGTTGTGTTTTGTTCGCAAACGTGTAAGTCACATAGACCCCTAACAGCCATGTGTAGACTATACAAAAATTGGATTCGTGCGGAAATCAAACCCGCGATACACAGCACATCAGCCGAAAGCATTTGCACCAACATTACCGTCTTACATAATAAAGTTTGATTTATGACTGTAAATTTTGGATGCAAGAATCACAGTGGCAATCTGTAAAGCACTGAAGTACTGAAGCTCGACAAGTCCTCGAAAAGCGATTCAAAGAAACCTTGAATCCAAAGAACATCGAGAAAATCTCAAGAAAGAGAAAGTCGCCTTAATAAACAGAAGATAGAACACAGCTTTCATTTTTATTTGATATAAACCACTACTTGACTGCAATTCCACCAGATGATAAGCAGTGGTGCATTCGTTGATAATGAGGCGCACTAGTTTATTGCGAGCCTATCCAGTATCCACCTTAAAGACACCTAAATTATAATTGGACAGAAAGACCGCAGCAGGCAAATTATTCCAGTCCTTCAAAGTACGCGGTTACGACCAAGTAAATCGCTTAGTCCGAACCGTAGAAGTTTCAACAATTAACGTAAGGATGGATACTCGTTTTTTTTTTTTTGTTACTTTCAAAATTAAATATTTTTATGTAAAAACGTGGTATTTTATTATTAATAATGGTGGTAATTGGTATGTTATACGATTAGGTTTTTTAATTAGACCTCATGAAAGTTTGAGAGTAAGAATTGCTCGTGCAAAAGTTTCGCGAATATATCAATCTTGAAATTATTTTATTGACAATGTTGGCAACGAAATCCTTACACTTATAAAAGATTGTAAAGATATGCCATGTGAGTGTTTCCTGTTAGGTTACTTGAGACAACTTTATGTTAGATTCAGAATTTACCACACCATTAACAGAAACCATAAATTATTAAAAAACAAAAATTATTAAAATATACGTCTCAACAAATAGAATTTAACCCTTCAGATACCGTCAATTAGAGACACAATAGTAAGACAATAGATGCGCGGCCACCGGTGGTCGCTTGGGGATTCATGAATTAAACAATTGTTTTATTTAAATTGTTCTCACCTATCGTGACAACTTTACCAAAATAGGTACCAACATTGCACGTTCCTTTATACCGTTTGTCTACTCATGTGACATCACAGCACTAAGAATTTTAATAAAAGAATCGAACAACCAAAGTTAATTAGTTTTTCTCCTCATTTACTTAATTAAATACATTGGACTCTAATGAACACCCACAAGATTTTTCTTGTTAACGTTAATGCATTTTTCTTTTCCAAATGGATTGATACTTGGAACTTACAAACAATTTTTCCAGTTATTTCATTTCAGTATTTCCTAGTGGTCAGGAATAATTAATTATTTCCTAGTGGTCAGCAATAATTAATTAGTATAATTAATTATCTTTAGTATTACTTTTTTACATGTTTCATTGGGTTTGATTTTAGAACTTAGAATAATATTAAGTCTGAACCTTATTTATTCTTAATAATTTTCTACCCAAGAATATAATATTCAAACAAAGAGTTGTTATTTTGTAATCGAATGTACAGTCCGTTGTCATAGCAACTAAATCGATTGAAGAGACGTTAGTCTCCTTGAAAAGGACTCAGAATTTAGGCTTTATTACTGAAATGTGAAAGTGCAGTAAGAAACAAAAATGAAAAAAAAAGCTGGTTCGTGAGAAAAGTATGTCATACGTTTCAACGGCTGTATGGGTGCCATGAAAGCTTGTCTTAATCAACGTCGTCGCTGGTTGCTACGCCTGGCTTGGTTTCCCTTTTATTATTCCTTCGTTACTGACTTTCCATTAATAATTAGGATAAGTCTTTAAACAGACTCAAACATTGATGACATGTAATGTTTCGTCGGGTTTTATGTAATGAACTATGCGTGTGGTCAATGTTGCAGTACTCGTATTGCTTACAACAAACGGATCAAAGTGAACACAGTCCTGAATGACAAACAATGCAGCGCCCCATATTGTGTGCTTTGTGCTTTTATTGTTTTACCCAAAAGCTCTGCGTAAATCCATTTTGCCGGACTCTGGCTGAAAGCACAATGATATTGTGATGCGTTCGAACTGCGTGGGTGTGCGTGGCAAGCTAGGTAATAGAGTTATTGCCAAGCAGAGTGGTTAGGGCACCACTCTGCTTGGCAACCGAAGCTCACTCATATCAACATAACATGATTCTAGCCACAAAATCAAAAATCAAAGCATTTATTTCAAACTAGCTTCTGCCAGCGACTTCGTACGCGGTTCCTGTTGCTTATGCCAGCGACATTCAGTGTTATAATCGTAAGAGTAGACAAAAATAAACAGAAAGCTCAGAACTGCTAAGCTATCGGGAGTTACACGTGATATTGTGAGTTAACCATAAAAGATAGACGTATGCTGTTGTGGGACATTTTTTATACAATTTTAAGGAGAACGTTTTCCCAACATTTCCCTTCACTGCTCTGCTCCTATTGATCCTAGCGTGATGAAAAGTATACTATAACCTGCCCAGGAGTATGAAGAATGATTGTACCAAGTTTTGTTAAAATCCATCGAGTAGTTTTTGTTTCTATAAAGAACATACAGACAGACAGACAGACAGACAGACAGACAGACAGACAAAAATTTTACTGTTTGCATTTTTAGCATCAGTATCGATCACTAATCACCCCCTGATAGTTATTTTGGAAATATATTTCATGTACAGAATTGACCTCTCTACAGATTTATTATAAGTATAGATAAACCATTTGCAGGCACTTTTGAATAGGCAAATGTCAGTCAGTCCAAGAAAAGGGTAAACCATGAATTGTACGTTCCAAAGCGTAGATCTCTATGGAGAAGAACGTGCAAGAAACTCCATGGACACCCTTTTAAATCATATTATGTGTTACATGTAATCCTTGGTTACACGTTACATTCCACAACATACCAGTGGAATTTTAATTGAATTCATAACATTCCATGATTGGATACTTAAACCATACGCAGGATTAAGAACATTTGAATTCCTTGCCGGCTATGTAATGATTTATTTATAAGTATTCAAGTTTCAAACGAGGCTGTTCGTGCAAAAGTTAGCACACCAGAATTTGCGCTATTGTTTCATATGTAAAACAGTTAAAATGACACAATACACCATTATGATCTAAGGAGGTTTTGCGTTTAATGGATCAACTCGTGCGCCGATTACATCTGCACTAGCGCTTTGACCAATTTGCGCTTCATCGTAAACTATAGTTTATTTCTACAAGGTTTATTACTTTTAAAGTAGGAAAACCACTTTTTATTTCATCGTTAAAATTCTATATTCCAGTGGCCATCCTACTGCCTAATAATACATATTGTGAGAGATTCAGTTTGAATGTTTATATAAGGGCTCAGAGGCTATGTATGTACCATATGTTATATGTATATATATATATGCTACGGATTTAAACATGACTCACGGGTAGATCCTGACCTCGATAATGAGAGATATGGCATAGTTTTTTTAATCCTGCAGTACGTTTCCATGTAATAATTTCTATTTTATATGCAAATGCAGGAAACAGCTAGTTTTATACAATTTATATCAGCTGTAAAATAGTAGTAGTTTTTTTATATAATTCAGAACCGTACTTCAAACTTAATATCTGAGATAGACACGTTGATGATTATGGCACATTTTTTTTTTTGTCGACGGTGAAAATCATCTTTGACGAAACCCGCTCTTGGGTGGAGCGGGAGACAGTGTCAGACTCTTACTGACTAAAAACCCCGCGCCGTTCCTTCTAGCCTTCATACCGGGGCACGAGCTCCCTTTCGGACAACCCTGTCCCCAGTAGGCTTCGACCCAGCTGGGCCCCTCCTGCTGCTGACTACTCCTTGAGGCGCGCGGGAACAGTGCGCGCCGTCGACGTCTTGGACTCGGTCCATTACCGGACGATCGGACAGCGAGCCACCCATGGCTCGCCGTCCGCGAGCCCGCGTCTACGGTGGCCGGAAATCGGGATCGGAATCCCGGCGACGGCGGCGAGGGCGCCGTTGCCTGATGCGGTCGGCCTCCTCCTTTGCAAGCATTACTGCTTCGCAGAAGGAGGCGACCGCCTGCCATTCCTCCTCACTCCGGACCATGGCCTCGACCAGGGCCCGGCGCGAGAGGTCTTCGCCGCCGATCGCCCCCACGAGGGCACGGCGATGCTCCGCCCAGGCAGGGCACACCTCGACGGTGAGCTCCACCGTGTCCTCCGGGCGTTGCGCACAGTGGCGACACCCGGGCGTCTCTTCCGCTTGAATCCGATGCAGGAACCTCCCGAACTTGCCATGTCCGGTGAGGACCTGCGTCATGCGGAAGGTAAGGACGCCGTGAGGTCTTTCCAGCCACGCCTCAAAGAGGGGACTTACCGCCATAATCGTGGCGTGCCCAATGATTATGGCACATGGCTTCGACCACTTTGAAGCCGTCGCTCTAAATTATATTAACTTGCTTTAAGCTTCGCAAGTCCGAATTAATTATTAAACATAGGTGGGTCAGTAATATTGACACTTCCTCTCCCTTTACCCAAACTTGGAGAAATAATCTGATGCATTTCCACCGAGGTAAAAGAAAATAAGCTTTTACGGAATGAAGAAAAGTGACATATGGCCTACAAAATAAAACTTATTCTGGTTACCTTCTTACGAATTTTTACCATTTTAATAAATCCTAATATTTAACTGCTATCAGAAACTATTTGCACAAATGCGCTTCTATCTATGCGCTCTTCGTATCTGTGACTGCGCTGCACAATGCGTTCCATCCAATATTTCATAAAAACATAAAAAAAAAAAACATTTTTCGTATACAAAGGACATCGCCCATTGTCGCTCAAATGGATTGAACTAAAGTTCGTCAAGGCTACTGCGATGCGAATGCGACCGTCGAACCTAATCAAATAGAAGGCCCCCGAAGGCTCCACGTTTTAAACTCTGTGCTGTTTAGGCTTTGTGACTAACTGAGCTAGTATGGTTTTATTAAAACCGGCCTCATCTAGCTTAAACAGACGAAAACAAATTTGACGTGTAAAAGTGTTTTTTTAAATCTAACTGCAAAATAAATCATTTATCATTATCATTTATTAAATCACTTTTGGTCTACATTCTATGAAAAAAATATAGTTTCAGTGTCTACCCGAGTGACCACATGTTTTTTTTTCTAATATGCACAATGGATTTTTCTTTGACATTGTCATGTGGATTTTGTCCCACAAACAATTCTTTTTTCCCGAAAGGCTTATAGTTATTACATAGTCCGTCATGATATTTTGTCAAATAAATCCTAAAACCGTTCGAATCGATCCGTTCAAATTTTCAATATCAATTATGCTTTTGTGTCAAAGGATTAAGTGATTGGCTGCTGCACTACGTGTCGCGGGTTCGATTGACTTAGAGTATGTGAGTTTACATGATTGTGAACGTACCCACGATACAGTAGTTCGTACTGAGGGGCAACGTTTTTATCTTAAATGTAATTTGAATCAATTGCAAAAACAGGCAAAAAGCCAATGTCGTAAAAGGTCCACTTTTCAAAATACTTTTTTTTACTATTGGAAATTGCCTAAATTTGGTCTATTTGAAATAAATGATTTTGAATTTTGAATTGTGTCGTCTGTTTTTTCAGGTGGCCAGCAGCCATCGACCAAACCTTGTTTTTAATACAAAATAGTATACAAACTTACTATGTCAGGTATAACCACCTATAAACTCAGTCCGAACTGAGTGACAGGAGCTGGAAGTTGGCTGGTATTTATTAGCTTTATAGGTAGGCCATTTTTGTTTTATAAACACAAACTAAGTAAGAAGTTGCAAAAAAATAGTTTCTGTGTAATTGTATTTTTAACTTATTATTAGGTATTAACCTGTTACGCCTTTTTTTTCTGTCGACGGGAAAAATCATCATTGACGAAACCCGCTCTTGGGTGGAGCGGAAGACAGTGTCACAGTCTTACTGACTAAAAACCCCGCGCCGTTCCTTCTAGCCTTCATACCGGGGCTCTAGTTTCCTTTCGGATAACCCCGACCCCGGTAGGCTTCGACCCAGATGGGCCCCTCCTGTTGCTGACAACTTCTTGAGACGCGCGGGAACAGTGCGCGCCGTCGACGCCTTGGCTCGGTCCGGACAGTTACCGGACGATCGGACAGCGAGCTACCCATGGCTCGCCGTCCGCGAGCCCGCGTCTACGGTGGCCGGAAATCGGGATCGGAATCCCGGCGGCGGCGGCGGGCGCGCCGTTGCGGTCTGCCTCCTCCTTTGCTAGCATTACTGCTTCGCAGAAGGAGGCGACCGCCTGCCACTCCTCCTCGCTCCGGACCATGGCCTGAACCAAGGCCCGGCGCAAGAGGTCTCCGCCGCCGATTGCCCCCACGAGGGCACGGCGTTGCTCCGCCCAAGCAGGGCACACCTCAAAACCTGTTAGGCCTCGGTTTCGAAGACAGCAGACGTCGCGGACGACGGTGGCGGCCTAAGGGTCTCCTCGCCAACTTCACAATTTTGTGTGATACGAGTTCGGTACTATTTATTTTTTGAAGAAAAATACGTAATAGTAAAATAATGAATCAATTTCTCACATACCTTGCGCTTAAAAGACAAAATATCCTATAAATGTATTAAATAAAATCAGCCAACTTCTAGTTGTTGTAACCCAGTTTGGACATACGAGTAGTTTAGAAGTATGCCACAGTAAGCTTTTATTAAATTATTCTGTAATTAAAAAACAAGAGACGGCACTTCCCATACTAAATCCAGCATTATCTACGTGACACGGGAAGAAATATAAATAAAATTGCTAATTAGTTTTAAAACAACTAACTCAAACCAAACTACACTACCTAGCCTTCCACGTAGTCGAAGAAAAGATCGAGCAGGATCCAAATTCGAAACGATGTATTTCTGTTGTATAATGTTACATCAACATCGAACTAGTTTTAATCGATTAAAACTGTTAAAAGCGTCAAGAATATTGACGCCGACTATTGTTAGAAAATTTCAAGTCATTCTCTTGAAAAGAATTAACTTTTTACATAGTTATTTTACTTCTGTAGGTAGGTACGAGTATTATTATACACAACTGGCTTAACACAAAATTCAATGACATAACTAACGATATTTTTTATGTAGACTTTTTTTTTATAAATCGACAACTTTTACGTCATAACTCTTTAAAAAAAAAGAGTTTATTTGCGTCAAACATGGCGCATAGGCATAAATAACAATAACAACCACTAAAATTTATTGGGAAGATATGCGTTACATAACCGCGCAAAACGGCCGGCGTTCAGCAAAATGCTAGGGCTCGTGTGCAAGACGGAGCCTCAGCGCTGATAGACAACACCTTAGCTAATCAGAAACTGGATGTGTCTGTACACGCCTACGCACTCCTAACACCACAAAATAGATAGGTACAGAAGACAATCTCATGTATGTACAATTCGTTCCAAATGAGAATAGGATCGATTGCATGTTGTGACGTCACGATTTACTGTCAAATCGAGGAAAGAAATTTTGAAACTTTAACTATTTTACGAAACATTTAATTTATTTACGAACTGTGAAAGAAAAAAGTTTAATCAGAATTCAGTTCTTCAATTTTACTCATCTCCAAGTTCCTCAATTTTGACCAAATTTCTTAGATTTGACAGTAAATCGTGACATCACAACAAAAAATCGATCCTATTCTCATTTGGAACGCACAGTACTTCACTTTTTGTACCTAAGCTCGGTGGACGTACACTAATGAGCGTTTGAGCCGAAACTGTTCTAAGAGCGGTCCGAGGCGCTCCGAGAAATCGTGTCCGTGAGCGGTGTCTATGTGTGCGTTGTGAGAGCGCGCACAGTACGTAGATCGGATACTGTGCTTATATATTTTGTGCTGACACAAAGAGCTTTTTTCCGAGAAACTTACAAAGAAAAAGTTAAATAACTATGGCTGACTGAACTTTGTTGTTATTGAATCCCGTGACCACAGGCTAGCAACGAGTTACCCGACACTAACAAAGGGAGTGTTGTGTTTAACTACTTTTCCATTGTTCATCATCTTGCTGTCAAGTAGGCATCAAGTTACGCTGGTTAACAGAACTATTTATATTGTTGATCGTGGTCAGTGATTCCACTACACAGATACTGTTACACTGGAATTCTCAAGCCTAGGTCTTGAGAACCCATTGTTGCTGAGTAAGTTTATGAGAAATAGAAAGTGAGTGTGCACAAAAATTAATACATACGTTACACATTAAAAAAAATCTGCGTATTTTTCTGTATATTTGCTCATTTTTCTTTTATATTTTCTGCGTATTTGTTCATTATTCTTTATTAATATTAAAAAAAAATGATGTCCCTAAGTACCCAATTAAGACTTCTAAGAAGTTTTTTACAGTCCAACATAAATATTAAAGATCTGAACTTTAAAAAATAATGACGAATGGGAACTAAATCTTCTTGTAAAGCTTCCAGAATTCATTACAAAGAAAATCGCATTTTTTTTTATTTTTCAATAGATCGAATCGAAACAGGAATCTCAGAATTTATTTTCAAGTACATAATAAGAGCGAGTTCCTCAAAAAATATATTTTAATACACTTGCTCATAAAGTGACTCTCATTGCACTGCACTTAGGTATATAATGGCAATCGTTACCAAACATTTTGATTACCACTACGCACTAGTGCTATAATGCAGTTAAAACCTTTTTGTTTAACCTCTCCCCCGCCGTAATTTTATTACAGTTATCGTATCAGACTGGACGCGCGCCGTCACCCACGAGGAAAAAAAACAAAATGGGCGCGCATACGAAAACAGATTTTTAACGCCACGAAAGTTTACTAGTTTTACAGTTACTTTTTTAACAAGTGTATTGAAAAACGTCGTATGATACACGTTAATGATGATTACTGACTGTTCTTGGCTCTCTAGACCCTCGCCATGGCTCGGGTCTAAATACCACCACACACTTATATCATAATGTACTATTACAAAACTAATAGAAAATTCTAAATAAATGCCTAAAACTTATTTATGTTGCCGAAAAGCAAAATTACGGTCGATCGGTAACCGAAGGACCGCAGTACGATACTATAATCCAAGAGTTTGACAAAAACCGACATTGTGGGACACTTATTTAGAAACAGATATTAATTTCAACGAGGCCATGGTTTGCGTGCCTCCGTCTGCCTCGCTCTCTTGTGCCTCGATTTAAACGCATTAGCGACGAACTCACTAATATCTGCCTCGAAGCAGGACGCGGTACTAACAATAACTTATAACTTTATTTATATTGATCAGTTGTTGTTCATTACCTAGTTTTGAATGTCACAATGTGGTGATATAGATTTTTGATATAACCAAAAAAAAATAACAAATCTAAGTTATACCGTTTTAAAAGTCCAAAAACTAAGTTATCAAAAGTAAGTTATACTTTTTTTAAAGTCCAAAAGCGCTCAATAAACAAGCATTACTTAAAACTAGATTCAAGCTTGTAAAGCAATTTGATTGGTTGAAACTAGTTTTAAGTAACGTTTGAGTTTTGAATGACGTTCTGTATTACGGGACTTAGTCAAGAAACTCGCTCAGTGCACCGTTCCATTCAAAAGCAAAAATCGCTTTGGTTCAACTTTTGGGCAACAAAAGAGATATTATAGTTGTTATTTATGCAAATCTGAGCAAAAGCACGACATCGATGCCGTCCTTATGGTGCTTCTTTGCCTAATGTTCCCGACCTAACTCGTACCGATCAATTTGCTTTATTTTTACGTCATAAACTTTGAGCCTCCTGACAGCCAAAATATCTGATAAATTGCCAGACTGTATATAATTTTTGTAAATTATACAAGCCGTGCATTTAGCTACGCAGCTTTTGAGGGGTTTACTTTCATTTTAAATAATAATAATAATATTTCACAGATAAAAAAATAATATTTTTCAGGCGCACATGACCGTTCATAGTGGCGGCACTTGGGGGAGGCCTATGTCCAACAGTGGACGTCTTTTGACTGAAATGATGATGATGGTGATGATGAATAGCACAACATTCACACAACGCCGTACTTAGTTTGAAACTAGAGTCGCAAATTAAGCAGAGCTTGTGATATGATCCTAGACAGCTAATATACATATTTATATGTTTATTTCTAAATAAACCAGACAAGAACAAATGATCGTGCTCATCACAAAAATATTTATCCTCGGTAGAAATTAAACCCACGAATTCTGGCATAGCAGTCAGGGCCACTGACCGGTAGACCAACAAGTCTGTCAAATGATAGGCTGACTAAGTAAAAGACGATAGTAAAAAGAAAATAAAAGACGACAACACCACAAGACGATAAGATGATAACTAGTTCCTATATTAAATCATACTTCATATAAGTTTTCGCTGGGATGCATCTCATCAACTGGAAAATATTTATAAGAGTTCCGAGAAATATTTATCAGAGCTCCGAGAAATCGTTGCACCGTCTAACTGAATTAGTTTCTGAGAAGCAGCTTTTATAATATATTTTTATTCAGATGCACCAACAATTTAATATCTCAGGCAAATCAAATAACTTATATGTAATAACGTTGACAGGCGTCTACAACCTCCTTCGCAGGGTCCTTTAACTTGCATTATGGGTTGCTCCAAGAGCCGAGGTGGCACCGACTTACACCAGTACGCCGTCGGTTATAACACTTATAACCCACGGAACTTTACTTTGTGTAATTAGTTTAGGAGGCGAGAAAACCGACCCTAAAAATAAAAATACGAAAACGTGATACCCACCAAACTGCACTGGGCCCGCGGAATGGATTACCGCCCATCAATGAGCTTTTTTATGGTGGGGAAAAACATCCAATGATAACCCCGCTCTTGGGCGGAGCTGGAGATAGTGTCAGACTCTTACTGACTAAAAACCTACCCCGTTCATTCATGCCTTCATACTGGGGCTTGAGCTACCTTTCGGACTAACCCTGCCCCCAGTAGGCTTACTAGCAATGGATAGATTGTAAGGATGATTATTTACGCCATTTACGGATAGTCTTATCAATTTAACTTATACAATAGTTCAATTAATTTCTGGAAGAGTCCTTTTTCAAGTAACTTTCAAGAAAACTAAACTATAAGCACAAAAACGTCCTGCTAACCTACGTCCTCGTTATAAAAGATTCACCCCAAACCCCTAACACATTTCGAGTACCGAACTAAAACTGGTTACATACTCCAGTTCAAAGGATCTCTCCACAGCCTTTTAATTCAAATCATCTTGAAGCTTAGGCTGCTGCCACGTTCAATCGAACTTGTTCTGATGTACCTGAGAAAGTTCAGCTTCTCGGATAGCGACACCTTTTGTTTTGTCATTTGAGCCGGCCGACTTGCCGTGTAATAAACTTAGCTTCCTTACAAGTTCGGTATTGTGCAAAACGTTGGTTTATAGTTCCGAGGAATGAACGTTATTTTGCTTTTGCAAACCGTTTACCGGTATACCGCAGTTTTGGTCTTACTTGTTTTAAATACATTAAAGCTGAATGTTGTTTTAGCTAAAATGTGGATTAAGATGTAACTTTAATTAAATATTCTTTTTCTGAAACTGAGTAAGACATTTTGGTTAAAACATTATTGTTACTGTGGCAACATTTTACTAACTTTTGTTGTTGCGATTTCTCGTACATTTTTATTTTTAGCTCACCAAAAGGGTTTCCCCGACCTTTGCAAAGAACCCTAATTTAGTACAGATATGCACGGTTTAAATTGTGAGCGTGTTAACTTGCTTGCGTCAACTTTACTCGTTTACTTAACTAACCAACTTCAACACAACTAATATGGCGGTGTTCTGTAAAAATATCAACTTGAGTTTTATTTTACTTTGGCTGAAGGAAGCAGGGCTTGCTATCTCAGTTTCGGAATATTACCTTTTTACAAACAATGCTAAGCGAAAATTTATCAAGCTAAATTATGTAGCAGAAGAGATCTGCTAAAAATTAAGTTTAGCGTCCGTCCGTCATCATTTTATTAGAATCATGGACACTCTACCGATTCACTTCAAAAGACCCTTTATTTTTTGTAATCGATGCAGAATTTTAGGCTGACAATACCGAACTTAAAACTAACTGTTCTAAAACGGGCATGGGTTACCTGGCATTTACGTTTAATAATTACCCTAATTAACAAAACATAAGTGATACAGTTAAGATAAAATGATTAAGTAATTAATTTTTGGACATTGTAATTTTTTCGACTAAAATATAGCCATAAGGAAGAAAATTACATACTATGTAAAGTTTGGTGCATGAAGTGCTGATGATTTCAGCCCCAGCCAACCGGGTCGTAGCCTACTGGAGCCAGGGTTATCCGAAAGGGAGCTCGAACCCCAGTATGAAGGCTAGAAGGAACGGGGTGGGGTTTTTTTTAGTCAGCAAGAGTCTGACACTATCTCCCGCCCGCCCAATAGCGTGGTTTTTCATTAGATGATTTTCACCACCATAAAAAAGCGTCAAGCTATTAGTGCACGCTAAGATAGTAGATAAGGTCATTGCTTTAACGTAGCATAGCGTCACAGGTACATCTTATCAACATATAATAAAACGTCTATGCATACAAGTATGTACCTATATGTTACATATATTTCTTCAGACAAATCAATTCAATATACTACTTACATCACTGTGAATGGTAATAGTATCATAAGGGCAAAAGTGAACAGTTCAAATGATAAGAGATGGAAAAATATATATTAACTACAAGCCTAGCAAGTAATAAGTTTTATTTTCATCAAAAGTAGATTATATATGTATATTTTTTATTTCTTTTATAGGGTTATAAATTAGGTACAGAATTATATTTATTTATCTGTTAATAATAATCTTAAATGTACGTAATACCTCTTCTAGGATATTTTAGCTCAGCTTAAGTATAATGCTCAGATTTCATGATCCACGATAGATTTATTTAAAGGTTTTTTTTTGCCATCAAAAGCCTCTGTCAGACATATTGCATTGCTACCAGTGACTTCGCCTGCGTAATTGTAGAAAAATATCCTTAGGTAACATACTCCTGGGACAAAAAAAACTATCCTAGATTCACCCATGTAGGGAGTAATCAACGTACAAATGGACGAATTGTCGCCTTAAAATATTAATAGATAAAATATGTCAGTCATTTCTATTTCGCGTTGGCTCATCACCGCGCTAACTTCCCTTACAAAGGAAGGTACTAAGATACCAGTTGCAAAAGAGGCGCGTACGCATCCCAAATTTCCAATTTAGTTCTGTTCATAGAGTGTCATCTTTGAATGAAGACTATCAGCCTTATTAGGACCACCTACCGCTAGAAATAGCTCCTAGATACTAAAACCGCATCCTTGACCAAAAATGCTCAGATAAGGACCCAAAGACGGAGTACGATGTATTCTAGTACAATATACAGCGTGTCAATGAAACGATAAGATTATTATAAACAATGGTACGTGACCCACAGCCTTGTTTATCAAACACTAAGGTCCAAAAGGGCCGAAGTCAGCTGATAATAATTATGTATGTCAGTACAAGATGGCGAAGACGGGAACGCAGTTACTAGGACGATAAAAATGTTTTATTACTCGGCTAATTAACGATTACAGTGTGGAGTATAGTAGAGTTAATTGTTTTAAGATTTGATTTGCTTTTGTGAAACTTTATTGGCAGTTAGGAAACTATGCGACAGTTTTATTTTTCTTATTCCGATTTCGTTTGTGTGACAGCTTATTTACTTCGTACCTCAAAAACCTAGTCTAGTTCAGGTTTCTCGAACTAGACACGTATTTTTTTTTTAGTTTGGTTTATTCAAAATTTGTTTACAATATGCATTACAAAAATTCTGCGTAGCTGTGAAACAAATTTCACAAGTTTCAACAAATCTTGTAAGACGTGACAATAAACTTATGCTAAGCTAACAACATATAAAATAACCGAAACACCCACGAAATCAAACAATCCCACATTCGACATCCATGGACAATTTTCACTGTTCATGGATACAACCTGCGGGGCTTGTTACACAATCTACATGACTACGAACACAGTGACAGATAATGTTTTTTTAGTATTTATTTAAGGAAACCATGGTCGCGTTCATTGTTTGGGCGTGAAAACGATATTGCGTTTTCAACTGACACAGGATGCTTCCTGTGTCAGTTGAAAACCCAATATTGGGCTCACCGTAATAAAGTAAGAATTAACATCGGGAGCTGATCGACTATCTTTGACAAAACGAAGCTAGTTACACTACAAAAGCTTATAGCTAAACAGATACTGGTCTAAAAAGAAAGTATGATTTTAACGTTTACTGTAACTCGAGTTTTAGGAAGTTATTTCTATATGTTTGCGTATGTTCCATAGAGTACATACGTGATAGATACGTAATTAGTGCACGCAAGATAATAAGGTTATTGCTTAAATGTCCCACACGGGCTTCAAAAAAAAACGCCGCCACCAAAAAAAGCTAGAAGACACAAATTATTAACGGTGGAGAAGATTGCTGCAAGCAAATTATTATACGCGGTAAAAGTTTATTAGCAAATTTTTGTAGTGTTGTGCCAAACCCTTCGGGGTATACATGGATGATGATAAGTTATGTGCTTAAGAACAGCACTATCGGTTAAGTAGCAGGTACAGATACTTTCTGAAATGCCAAGTGGTAGCATTTGCATGGAATTCTGCAAGTGACACGATACGGTTACGAAATCGAGTAAAGTGTGTGTTACTCGTAGTTCCACCGGCTCACTTGAACCACCGGTTTACTTGAACGAAGGAATGTAAAACAAATAAACGCTAAATTACTTGACACGCGACTATCGCCCACACACCTAATACCGCAATGCTATCTATAACAAACTTCTCATTCACACATCAAAGGCTATTTTAATGTTCCTGGCGGTAGAATAACAGAATGCGATCTCTTTACGTCGGAAGTCGAATAAGCTACTCCTTCGCATCCTCGAAATATTCCAGAATTTATAAATGAGAGGTTAGTAGATAGGATAACATAGAACATAGCACGAAGAATCGCCAAACTCAGGTGGCAATGGGGAGGGCACATTGCTCGCAGAACAGATGGCCGTTGAGGCCGAAAGGTTCTGGAGTGGCGACTGCGTACCGGAAGGCACATCGTCGGAAGGCCTCTGTCGGTGAACCGATGACCTGGTGAAGGTTGCGGGAATCCGATAGATGCGGGACGCACAGGATCGATCATTGTGGCGACACTTGGAGGAGGACTATGTCCAACAGTGGACGTCTATCGGCTGAAATGATGTGATGATGCTATAGTGTCCCGTAAACATCATTAGGAAACGTACATTTTAATTGTGGATATTTTTCGGCCTATGAACTACAATACAACAGCAGCGTTGCGCTCTAAATTTTAAATTCAAAAACAAAACTTCAAGTTACAACATCAATTTATAAACATATACATAAAACCTATTAGCTTGTCACGGTTTTGTGTCAAAGATATACGCATCAAAGGAATAATAATCCGCTAGAGATGTTGTTCTAACCACAAGTAATTCGCCTTGTAATGCTACTACGAAATACTGTAAAAATTATTCAATGTTTATTTTTTCAGGAGATGAGAACAAACACACGTAAGAAAAACCGAGAAATGTCGTCGGGCGTTTGACAAAATAGGATGTTTATCTCAACAACGTTCAATTGTTTCAGATCACTCGGTAAGTTTTCTGTATTTTTGTTTTAGAAACGTATATTATAATATACTAGAACCATCAATGGTTCGGGGTGGGAAACAGTAAATTATAATAATTTGTAGAAATTTCTTGTGGCGACACTTGGGGGAGGCCTATTTCCAACAGTGGACGTCGGTCGGCTGAAATGATGATGATGATGAAAGCCATTTTGCCAGAGCCGTTTCTCGAGAAAATGTTTACAAAAAAATACAACCAAATTGAGAATTTCCCCTTTATTTGGAAGTTGTTTAAAAAACATTAATTTCTTTAAAGCGTATTTTTTAGACAATAACAGTCTTTATTATTAATTTTTGATTGATTTTTTTGCCATTTTTCAAGTTTATTAAACCAATTAATAATATTCTCTCGTTCAACCTTTAAACGTTTTGTAGGGGTAGGTTTGGAAAATGAAATCCTTTTTTATTTACTCTATTTATGCTAAGTTTCAAGTATATGGCCCAAGGCATAAAATGCATTAATTCATGAATCCCCAAGCGACCACCGGTGGCCGCGCATCTATTGTCTTACTATTGTGTCTCTAATTGACGGTATCTGAAGGGTTAATCAAATTTCCCCTTTTTCATCCCCTTAAAAGTTGAATTTTCAACAACCCCTTCTTAGTACTCGCTTACATCATAAAATAAAGCTTCGTGCTAAATCTGATTTATAAACAAATCAATTCTCAATAAAATTATGAGTTTATAAGTTCAATTCAAAATCTAGGTTCGCGCATAATAATCTCAATCAGCAAGTACAGTATTCACTGCAAGAGTTGTTATACTAATTATTCCGTAGAGATCAATTTTTCAAATTAATAATCCTGTACAATTAGTGATTGCAGTATAATTAATTTAATTACGGAGTTCAGTTTCCAGGCCGCTGAACGTAGCTCGATGTAACAAGATATCTATTATAATTATCATTTATTGAACAATTTGTGTTTTGTTTTTGAGTTCCGGCAACAGCAGTTTTGCATTTTCACTATCATAAAACTCGAATAGAATAACATAGACAAAGAGGTCGGGTATAATTCCGAATCAAAATGATGAAAGCAAATTTAATCCTCCTACATTTAAGAGCACCTATAAAATTTCAATACTCGTAAATATGTAAGAGGATTAAGTATTTCTTTTTTAATATGGTCCTGACTGTCGGAACTGTATAATAGTCCTGATGCAATATTGAAAAAAAAACATAAATCCCTTTCTGTTGCGAGTAATGAAAGGATAAAACAAAAAAGGGTAATATTTTAAAACTGAAAAGACTTCTATTAATAAATTTAAATGTCATTGTGTAATTTTAATGTGTGTCTTTGTACTTGCACCGTGGTAGTGATCATATGAGCTAGATTTTAATCTATCAATAAAATCAATGAATCATTTATCTATTTAACCTTTATCAATCTAATTTAAATCTTTATTTATCTATCTATCAATAATGTTATACCTATTTATTTTAATTTTTTGCAATTCTCACAAATGGAAAGTTTTTGTTCAACCGGCGATGGCAATACTATATACGTTTTCAACCCACTCCTTCTTTAGAATATGTTTATCCAATTAGTATTTTGCATATTTCGGGGCAATTAACTTAAGCTTTCGTATTCTACTCGACAACTCGCAATTAGCAAGGCTTTAGAGGCAACAATGCGAAACTGAAGTGCATTTGGTGAAACTCCTACCTTGTGCTGATTCTTCATCAAATTACGTCTTGAATGCTACTCGTCAAATGCGAGACGCATTATGACGTTACCTTTTATAGGTATCACTTTGAATTCTAAAGGACTTGCAAGCGGATAGGAGTGCTACAGATCTTTCATTGCGAGACTATTTTGGTAATTTACGACATGCCTTTCAAGTTGGTTTTTTTTTAATAGTATTTCAGTTTGAAAAATCACACTTATCACAAACCATTTACATAACAGCGAAATACCACTCGCTGACTAATAATGAAATCTCAGAAACTATAATCACCTAAAAATTTATAATTTGGCAGGTAGATTTCCTATAGGGTGTAGACATTCGCTAAGAACGGATTTTACGAAACTCAAGCCCTAATTTATAACACATTGCCAAAAAATGTGAAGGAGTAACCCATACGAATGTTTAAAAAGCAATTGGGTAGATTTTTACTAGACAAGTGTTACTACTCAATTAAAGAATTTCTGTATAACAAGACAATCAAGTAAAATGTTGCTCCTATATTATGTCATTTTATCATTTATATGACATTATATTATTTTTTGTATGACATTATATTGCTTGTAAGACATTTTATTACTTGTATGACATGGTAATATTTGTATGACATTGTATTATTTTTATGACATTGTATTAGATTTTTTTGTGACATTCTATTTGAATTTGTATGACATTGTTTCTGAATTTGTATTATATAACATCTGAGTTGAACAATTAAGTTAATGAGCTGACAATTTTTAACTTCTTATTTAATTCATACATTATGAATATTTTGCATGCCGTAAGACAAAATGTATTGGGACAATCAACAATTATAACATCTTATCTGTATACCTACATTATTAGCAAATAAACGATTATTATTATTACTAAGGGGGTAAGATGGGGGTCCAAAGTTTGTATGGAGAAACATATTTTCGCGTGGGTGAAACCGCTAGCAGAAGCTATATATAGATAGATATCGAAATCCGCTCAAGCGTATGTACGCTCGAACGGATTTCGATTAAACTTAGCACACGGATAGGTAGACCTTGCCCTGAAATAACACAGAATACTTTTTATTCCGAGAGTTTTTTAAAAATATTATTGCTAGACTTGCGTTTGACCACCATCTCACCTAAGCGACGATGTGGTCGAAGATGGAACTCTTGACTTAAAGATCCCTAAGTTGTAGCTATATGGAAACACAGACTCCGGTAGGGAATTCCACTCCTTGGCTGTACGCACAATAAATGTGTTCCCAAAACGCTTTGTGCGTATGGGTGGAATGTATGATGTATGGTACCTTGGGATAATTTTCTACATTCACGTGGACGAAGCCACTGGCAGCAGTTATTATAGTATAAGAATAAAATCGCCAAACCATATTAAAGAAGATTGATGACTGGTTTTTTTTGTGGGATAGTGGGTAATAATTTCATTATACAACCTATTTAAAGAAAGGTGTAAATGTGCTATTGCCGCAACGTGTTCTCAGTAACTTGGTAGTAGGCAAATATGTGACCAAGAGAGTAAAATACACTGACACGGTGTCCCTAACCAAACACAAAGGGTCACTTTCGCGGGATCGACGCGGGCGCATATTTACCTAGCTATTGTGGCGTGACAGGAGACACGGTTTCAGCGTCAGGTTGGCGTCAGGTGACATATTATAAATTTTTGGTTTTTTATCAGATAACAAAAGACGATTGAAAAAGTATGTGTGTTTTTAATTAAATATTATGTATGACATTGCAAGTAGTTAATATAATAGAGTACACAGTGTGGTAACTCAGTTACGAAAGCGAAACTTGTCAAAAAATAATTTTATTAAAACCTCAGGCAACAATACAACCTATTATTATTATTATTATTATTATAAGCTTGTTATGGCAGCAAAAATACATAGTCTGCGGGCCATCCAGGCAATTGAGGAGTGGTTTTGCACTTGCTAGCGCCTAATGCCCGCTATGACCTTCTGTGAACTGTGTTGTACTTAGTGTCGGTGGTGTCCAACTTGTGACCTTTTTAAATATTTTTGGGAAAAAATACAACATGGTATAAAAACTATTGTAAACCATTCAGTTCTGATTCTGAATAAACTAAGTCAGGTTTCGCATTTACTAAAACAACAACTCTTTCTTAACAATTACAAATCCAAATAATCAAGGAACGTTTATGACCGCGGTTTCTCAAAAGCCATTGTGCCAGATCATTCAAGGAAATCCTCAAAAGTTGACAGATTAGATCGAGAATTATATATGAGATTAACGGTCACATTAAACTAAAATTATAAACAAATCTAGTTCACTAACCCAATTTGTTAATGCGCTGTGAACAGAGCGTTAATGGGTTATGGCTATACTACGATACTGATTTATGTTTCTAACGAACCGGCGGACATTTGGCAGTGCACACCTGGCAACCAGCGAACGACTCTTGCGCAGGGCTGGCGTTTATTACAGTCTGGAAAACGATTAAGTGAAACCACTCGAAAATATAGGTCATGTAAATAACACATACTATCAAAGTAATTTTACAATATTTTGAACATCAACAGTTGGGATATTTTAATTTCTAAATTAATGACGATATAAAAAATTCAAGAACTAATTTTTGCATTTTTCTAAAGTTAAGAATAAAGTTTTTTTTTGCACATATGTATTAGTTCATTAAACCCAAAGTGAAGGCGCACCTATTGTCTTTCTATTGTGTCTCTAATTATCACGACTGAAGGGTTAAAATATTTATCAATAAAATAAATAGATTAAAAAAATCAAGAACTTATTTTTTCATTCTTTTTTTAAATAATAATTACTTTTGATAAATTAATGGATTTTATTTTTGTTGTTTTTTATATATTTCTGGGTTATGTTCTAGAAAAATACTTAACTAGTTTATTGTGCTTGATGCATATCACATACATATATTAGCTAGTATTGTGTTGTGACGGACATAATACAATTATAATAAACAATATATACGCAACAGAGTTTGCTTGAGTGCTAAGTTAGTTCAATGCCATCCTATTTTATGCCAATATGCTTCAAGCAGAATTTAAAAAATAATGCCCAAATTGGAAAATTAGAATAGTGCTCTTATGCAGCAATACCCAGAATGCAGCTCTAGGTCTTTTTTTAATCTTTATTTAGGAGCTTTGTCTCAATTTAGACTATGTCGCTCCATCGTAGCCAAATTGTGTGTTATAGTTTATTTTAAGTGGTTGTGATAAATATTGTACAAGACTCTGCCTCGTCTGAAGTAGGCTTTGCTATGTTGTTGAAAATACCTATATGTTAAAGATAGCTTTTTTATTGCATTTGTAAAGTAACTAGTTCGAAAATTATACCTACTGAAATTTTTCATACATATTACAGTTTTCAGGCTACTTTACTATGAGTTATCCACTAGGCGTTTGTTTTTATTTAGATAAAATGCCTTTCTAACTTGAGTTGTGAACCCGTTGAGCCGATTGCAATAGATGACAAGAAAATAAATAAATGTCCAAATATGTTACAGATTGCATCTCCTATAACCGAAAATTTGACTGTCAAAAAGAAAGGACTCGAGCATGAAACTGATACATGGAAATAGTTAATACGCGCCGTCTAATTATGGCCGTGTTACGGTATGAATATAATAAAAATATTCAAACATTGTAATTACATGTGTAATCGACATTTCTTAGGCTTTTTCTTTGAGAATACTAAAATGGACGGCTCGCTTTCTCTGTGGAGAAGAAAAATTATCGCTCTAACTGTGAATATTAGAAATTCGATTGATTTATGTATCAACATTTATCTAAAAATAATCGCAACATTGTGATAGTTTTCTCACCGCACACTTTGCTGTGCAATTTTTTTGTAATTTTAATTAATAAACAGCAGCCGTAATACGCGCATAAAAGGAAACTAAAAAAAACTCCTTTTACAGTGTAAATAAGCGTCTACCGAGAAAACACTGTAATTAACTATTGCGATGTATTTTAAAACATCTAAATTGTAAAGGAATCACGATAAGTAAAAACTAATTATAGCATGAAGACATGAATGAAAAGACTAAGTATTCAAAGAACAAGAATTAATTAAAAGAAAAACTGAAATATAATCAAGAAAAAAACATATTTTCCTGATGAAGTCCTTTATAAGATTTCAAATTGATATCATAATTAACTACACTAACGAGAACTTCTAAAGAGGTAAAGTTTTTTTTTTATGTTTGTGGGAGATAAACTGTAGAAGTACTGGTTCGTTTGGTATTTTATGTACGCAGGCGAAGCCGCGGCCAAAAGCTAGTTTAGGAAAGTATGGTAGTTTACTTCGTATCCAATGGGAATGGGGATTTGAACACCTGCAGACAAAAAAACACTAGCAACCTTTTCGAAAGTGGTTTTCGAATAAAATCGATCAAAACAATAAAACATACGGCGACCCTACGTCAAACAGGGTTGTTAACCCGAACGAAATGGGTACCGTTAGTAAACTGCGCGCGCGCACCTTAGCACACCTCAGATGCACTTTGAAAATGCAGAGCATTGCATCGGGAGCGCTTTGGTACTTACTCGCGTTCGGCACGGCTGTCGAACTAACTTGACAGTCTGAGAATAATTCACAATAGAATATTGTCTATGCCGCTGTCTCACGTCTTTGAACTGTGTCATAATATTCCAAAATCAATTTGCATAAAACTGACTTCATTAGGTGCTTATATGAACCTGGAGACTTCACCTAATTTTATTTATTTGAGTAGTTTAAAAATAAGGAGAAAATAGGAATTTAAATTTTCTGATTTATCAACTTGTTACTTTCAAGTTTGAGTTTAATTTCAAATGTGTTCTTTACCTATATACATTATTGTTTTATTAATAATATATTAATTTATAATACAGTAAGTTTTTTTTAAATCTAACTTATACTTTTGTTTATACAAATGATTGAACAACGGCGAGGAAATTATTGATGAAATTATTAAGTGTATACATATTTATGTAAGATACCATGATATATACCGGGAAAATAATTGACTAAGTTTGGTCAAATCAGGCCAATGGCCAGTCTAAGTATCGAAAAAAATTGTACCTATAATTAGATCCGAATTGACTAGATTTTTGTAGATAGTAACTAATCATGGCTCGGTTTTTGTTACTGGCTTGACATTATGTCTTTTCGCTAAATTTAACTTTTGATGTTGCTACTAATATATATCTTGGTCAAGTAACATAATATGTTTTGCTTTATGTATTGACAATAAATACATTTTCGCTTTACGAGGATTTTACGTTCGAGAACCTGCCGTCACTCCTTAGGGATGTTACAGTATTGATAATGTTTGTAAAACTTAGAAGCAAACTAAAAAAGTCCAAAATATCGAGTCGATAAACTCTATTTTGTGGGACTTGGGAATCCGATGGATGCGTGACGCACAGGACCGGTCGTTGTGGCGGTGCTTGGGGGAGGCCAATGTCCAGCAGTGGACGTCTTTCGGCTGATATGATGATGAAACTCTATTTTAGATGGTTTTTAGTTGGTTTGAATTAGTATTTTTTTTTAATATTTTGTGTTTTATTATTTATATAACTGTTTAATTATATTAAATACAGTTATTTAAATTGTTGAGATAAAAATATAGCACGGGCTTAACTTCTGAAGATATATAGAATAAAATAAACTAGAAAAATTAAACCTTTGCAGATATGCACTAAGACATATTATTCAGAATTCCCCCTTCAACGAAGCTACAGAAAGCCGTAATAGAAGACTTCTGCATGTATTAATTTGTACGCTCTTCAATCATAAAAGTTATAGTTACCTTGTGAAATGTAAGAACTCACTAAGAGAAAGATCTATTCAAATAAATCTCTTTGAGCGAGTCTAAAGAGGGTTGAAATTTCTAGATAACGAATACATCTGCAGAAACTCATGTTGCAAAGTCTGTCGTTAACGGAACATTCAAACTATTACTTGCTTATAGTTTTTTTTTCTGCTTTTTGCTTTCATGTAGTCTAGTTACGGGACGACTTGGAAGAGTTTTTCTTCTCAGGAAAGTTAACTCTCAAAGACATTGCATTGAAACGGGTTTCTTATGACATGGTTGAAGTAAATAGATATTTTTCTTATAGATCTTGCCTTTGATGCGTTTGAATTAGGGAATGCAAATCTCGCAAGACTGAGGCTCGAGCGAAATCCCGCGAGATAGTGAATAATGAAATTGGCAGTTTTGTGTGGTTTTTTTTTTTTGCAAATACAATATTTGAATAAATTAGGAAAAAAATAAGTGAAATGGTAAGTTTTGTAACATAACAAAAGGCGCGGGCTTGCGGACGGCGAGCAATGGGTAGTTGGCTGTCCGACTGCCCAGACCGAGGCCAAGTCGGCGATGGCGCGCACTGGGTCAAAGCCTACTGGGGCTGGGCACGCCACGATTATGGCGATAAGTCCCCTCTTTGAGGCGTGGCTGTAAAGACCTCACGGCGTCCTTACCTTCCGCATGACGCAAGTCCTCACCGGACATGGCACCTTCGGGAGGTACCTGCATCAGATTAAAGCGGAAGACACGCCCGGGTGTCGCCACTGTGCGGTACGCCCGGAGGACACGTTGGAGCACACAGTCGAGGTGTGCCCTGCCTGGGCGGAGCATCGCCGTGCCCTCGTGGGGGCGATCGGCGGCGGAGACCTCTCGCGCCGGGCCTTGGTCGAGGCCATGATCCGGAGCGAGGAGGAATGGCTGGCGGTCGCCTCCTTCTGCGAAGCAGTAATGCTAGCAAAGGAGGAGGCCGACCGCATCAGGCAACGGCGCCACCGCCGGGATTCCGATCCCGATTTCCGGCCACCGTAGACGCGGGCTCGCGGACGCTGAGCCATGGGTAGCTCGCTGTCCGATCGTCCGGCAACTGTCCGGACCAAGCCCAAGACGTCGACGGCGCGCACTGTTCCCGCGCGCCTCAAGGAGTAGTCAGCAACAAGAGGGACCCAGCTGGGTCGAAGCCTACTGGGGCCAGGGTTATCCGAAAGGGAAGCTCGTGCCCCGGTATGAAGAGGCTAGAAAGAACGGGGTGGGTTTTTAGTCAGTAAGAGTCTGACACTATCTCCCGCTCCACCCAAGAGCGGGGGTTATCATAAGACGATTTTTGCCCACCAAAAAAAAGTATTATAAGTTAAACATTTATTTTCACGAATTTTTTAATATTTTTTTTTTTGCATCAAACATTGTTTGACGTATCTGTCTATAATTTTTTAACGTCCGTGTCAATCCGCGCTTCGAATAAGACGTTTTTATGCTCGAGTACAATCTCGTGAAACTCGCGAGATCTCGCCCTTTTTTCGTCCGAGATCAATCTCGCTAAAAAAGGCTATCAAGGAACGAGATTACATTCCCTAGTTTGAATAGTCTCAGAAAATGCTTTGACTTCAGTAATTAAATAATTTGAGTAGTCTTGAAGGCAAGAGTCACTAGACTCATGAGCTAGTGCACCTCATTATCAGAGATCTCACGGCTTAACATCAGGTGGGATTGCAGTTAAACACTGAAAAAAAAAGGTACTAGGCGAATTAGGTTTTAATTTTACTTTGCGTAATTCTAACGCAAAGTAAAATTAAAACCTAATTCGCCAATTCACGTTTTTTTTTTTATGAAGCCATCGATTTTTTTTTAATACATACATGAATCTTGTGATCCAAGGTTTTAATTTTCTAGTAAAACAAGCCGTGTGACGCAAATTCCATATAACAGCCTTTTTTTTCGGTGGGCAAAAATCATCCGATGACAACCCTCGCTCTTGGGTGGAGCGGGAGATAGTGTCAGACTATTACTAAAAACCCACCCCGTTCCTTCTAGCCTTCATACCGGGGCTCGAGTTCCTTTCGGATAACCCGGGCCCCAGTATATAACCGCCTATTGTCAAGCTCCATTTTTAATTTTTTAATTTAAATGATAGCTATATTTTTAAGCTCGTACTATATTTTTATATGGCACCAACAGTATTTCTATTCTATCGATTTTTCGGTATATACCTATCTACCCACACAATTATGTAGTTTTGGATTTGGATATTATACTTTTTTTTGTAGTCATCACTTAATGTTTTAGCTAAACTTAACTTTTTATGTGCGTCTATAGTCAAGATGCTCTATTTAAAATTACAATGGGCTAGAAATAGACAAGAAAACTCATAAATCTAAGATATTTTTTGCCCTAATAATATATAATTGGGCCTAGAACGATGTAGGTGTCAGGGTTCGTTAAGTGTAAGTAAATTATTAAAACATGAACGGATTATTCCAATAAAAATAGTTATAAGTAAAGGAAAATAATTGAACTAAGGGAACGCGTCATTTTATTATTTAAAAAATGGTTATGTGCACACGCCTAAGTAAATAAATATATTAAAAAAGAGGAGCTTTTTTTAAATATATTAATATAAATAATAAATATATTTTAAATTATATTAAAATATTTTATATATAATAATATGTTTTAAAAAAGCTCCTCCTCCTGGATAAAATAAATAAATAGGGTAATTAAAATTAGTCCGGTAAAATATGTTCAACAGTACAAAATCAAAAACCAAAATCTGTCAAAAAGTGCGACGGGTACCAGATTATGTATAATGTCGTAAAAAATCTTACGTGTAGAGATAGCAGCAGTTTCATTAACTATTGTTTGCAATGATAAAGAGATAACGCCTTCACCTGCCGACGGACGGCCGAGAAAATCTTAATTTTTCACAATTTAAAAGAACGAAGGAAGTCTTTAAAAGTTAACGCGCCAAACTTTCCCGCGGCGATGCAACCCTCGAAAAGTTACCAATAATTTATCTCCGAAGACGTGCAACTGTGAAGCATTCGATGCCAATTTTCAGAATTTATTTATTTTTAATATATTAGTAAAATATTGAAGCAATTTGTATAACTGCACTGATTTGTTACCGTTTAGTGTGGTGTTCTATGTGTCGCGAAACTTACGGGGTGATGCGAGAGCGCGCGAGCGTAGCGAGGACGTGCGAACGAGCGCACGGGTGGGGACCGACTGGCACTGGGACCGATGGCGGGAACGCCGTCGGAGCCGCCTCAACTATGACTGCATCTCGTGGGTTGAATAACTCATTATGCATCGGGATTCAGAGGAAATCGACCAACGAATACTGTGATCACTTGGAAACGAGCTAAACACTCCATTAAGGATAGTTAGATGCACTCTCGACGGTTATTTTGGCCGCAATCAGGAAGATACAAAAATTAGCAGAGAGAACCTAATTTTTTGTTGCAGATTTTATTGTCGGCCTTTGTGTGTGTGCTACTATAAATTTCTAAGTGTAGTTCAATGATGAAGAGGATATTTTTAATAGTGAACCTACTGTTATTGTTTTTTGCGTAAGTATTTCATGTAATTGCCTGATACGGTAAGTGTGTTAACACGCTATACATTGGAGGTCTCACGCCAAACTTGAGATAAAAATGTGTCATAAGAAATAAATTTTTGAAGTAAACCTATTCTATTTATTATAGGTATCTAAGAATCACATCGTGAACTTAAACTTAATAAGTTATTTGCCAAACTGGCGCTCTTAGGAATTTTTAAGCGGTTGTTCGTGAATTTTTAGTCGGCGTCGGATAAGTTTTGTTCTGTCTAGATCTGGTACTTGTAGCACTTCGGAACGACAGTTCTAAGGATTAGAGGAGCGACCCGATCTTCTCAAAGGTGTTGAACCAACTTGCGACCACACGTGCGACTTAGAAAATACCGGGATTTTTTTTCTAACAAACTTACTGCGTTGGAAGAGACGAGTTTTATTTTTGTCTGTTCTGTGCATTTGTTTTGTGGTGATTTCATACCTTTAGCATACATGGGTAATGGGTATCAAGGCTTTTTTAAGGCCTTTATATTTTCTCCTTTTTCATTTGAGAAATTATACATATTATTACATGGAGGAAAAATATTCCGCTGTTTTTATGGTATTGATTTTGATGTTTTTGATTCATAATATAGCCAAGTAAAGGGCTACTTTCTTTAGACCTTTTTTATGGTGGAAAAATCATCTAATGACGACCCCCGCTCTTGGGCGGAGCGGGAGATAATGTCAGACTTTTACTGACTAAAAACCCACCCCGTTCCTTTGTGCCTTCATACTGGGGCTGAGCTTTCTCTCGAAGCTTACCCTGGCCCCAGAAGGCTTCGACCCAGCTGTTGCTGACAACTCCTTGAGGCGAGCGGAAACAGTGCGCGCCGTCGAGGATTTGGGCTCGGTCCGAACAGTTACCGGACGATCGGACAGCGAGCTATATGGAAGAATCAACAGGTACTTAAAATTTTATATATAGGTATTATAGTGTAATGCGTAAATTGTATACTAAAATCACACTAATTAAATAATAAAAGCGAATATTTGTACAGGGTGAAGGAAAACATCGTGAGGAAACCGGCATGTCCTAGAACCAACAGTTCGAAGACACGTGACCTTTACCAACCCGCACTGGACCCGCGTGGTGGATTACAGCCCATTCGCTCTCCTAGAGAGGAGGCCTGAGTCCTTGCAGTGGGAACATTAAAAAGACTGATGATGATGATTATGAATGTTTGTAAATGTGTATGTATAAGTATTTGCTGATTTTTTACGATCGAACACCGAACAGACTCTGGATGAAATTTTTGCACCGGATCTACCTCTGAGCCAAAATTATCTTGGTAGGTTTATAGGACACTTTTTATTCCGGGTTTATGTTCCCTTGCAACAATTTTCTACTATAGTGCAGACAAAGCCGCTGGCAACCGTTAGCGAAGTGATAAATTTAATACTGGCAAAATTTTGTGATGATACACTTCGGTTTTTTATTGTGAGTTCGCGTATACCAATGCCAGTGCTCTTCACATTTGTAGTAAACGGATTAGCAATGAACTTAGACGCAGGAACTGCTCAGATTAGGGCCAAGATGCATTCGCAGCGTTTACTAAGGATTCCCTATCCAACTGAATAAATAAATCGATTTACTTTGTCTGACTGTATTTCTTGAAAGGGTGTTATTTTGTGTTTACGAATATAATACTTACTGATCTTTTGTAATAGTGCGTTCAGATCTCGCAAAAGCGCCGCTCGCAAATCAAGAGCGGCGCATTCGCCAGATCTTGGCGCACCATAATATCCTCATCATCATCGTCATCATATCAGCCGAAAGACGTCCACTGTTGGACATTGGCCTCCTCCAAGCGTTGCCACAACGACCGGTCCTGTGCGTCACGCATCCATCGGATACCCGCGACCCTGACCAGGTCATCAGTCCACCCTGTTGGAGACCTTCCAACGCTGCGTCTTCCGGTACGTGGTCGCCACTCCAGAACCTTTCGTCCCCATCGATCATCTGTTCTGCGTGCAATGTGCCCTGCCCATTGCCACTTAAACATAATATCCTACAGACTGTTAAAATGTAAAGCATAAGGTGTAGAAGCTCGACATTTCTATTTACTTTGTGAATTTATCGTATACCTAAAATGCTAATAAATTTAAGATTTTTTTCTTAAGTATTTTATACACCACTTTTATAAACATCACAAAAAATTAAAAATAATACTCAAAGCACTTTAAAAAATAGAAACTGGAAACTTTATTTGACGTGTAAATATATATTTAGCCCCTCTCCGGCGTGAAACACACTTTACTTCTAAGTAGCAAAGTATGTATCCTTATCTTGCGATCCACCTCAAGATCACTCTTTAAGTAACATTAATCGGGTTTCTTAGCTTCTCCCCTACTACTAAAACGTCGCATCTCCATCGACTTAAATCCAACAACTTTCATCTTTAACACGTAATATACAGATCACATTTTTATTCAAACCGAATGTAAAATCTTGAGATTTTTACTCAAGTAACTAAGCGCACCATACGTCACAATTTGTAGCTCTAAAATGAATTATTATGAATAGGTGAGTTTATCCAGACGTTATGGCGATTATCTAACTCATTAGTTTATTTTAATAAAGTATCAAAATGAGTTAGTACCAGATAATATACATATAGACATATGGAACGTAATCACTCATTTAGTGCAAGATCAAAATATGTACAAACACAAAACACAAAAGTTCTGTCAAAGACACAAAGTGAAGCTAAAGATATGCGAAATAAAATTTAAACTCCAAACAATTCCAGAAAATTTAAGGGTTGATATCACGCGGATTTCATCAGGCATGCGTATTTCCTCTGCATGCAGAAATTTTCTAAAGGCAAAAACTCGCGTCCCGCGAGCGTATTGTACAACTTTACAAAGTAGTTAATGGGTTTGTAAAATGCAGTAATTTAGTAGAGCGTATTCAGTATTCAGTCTCTTCAAACCTTCCTTGACATCCCATCTCTAGATTACTCCACATTCCTTTCCGTAAAACAAAACTTGGCCTCAAAGCACCCTTGCTCCAAATGTGCAAAACCCGCAATAGTTTTTGCAAATTACTAGACAGATTTACACGGTGTCGTACTCAACAATTTTAGGAGAGCAGATGTGCAAATCTTCCAATCCTACATTCCAATGTTATATACCTACTCTATCCTCTTTCCTAAAGATAAATTTTTAAATTTTAGATAAATGTCTATTTTTTATTAATATAATTAGATTTTATAATTGTATGTGTGTTTTTTCGACTTTGTATGTTTATTTTTTTTGTGGTGATGGGTTTTTTAAATGTTTTTTAACCAAATAAATAATGTCATAACTAGCATGGTGTAAGCTGTGCATACCTGTAATAGGCATGCATACCAGTGCCTTGATTTTAATATAATTTTTTAACAAAAAATCCTGTATGTACTGCTGTTGATGTGCCAATAAATACGGAGATTACGCATGTGGAGAAAATCCGCATGCTTAAATCCGCACAATATTGAAAACACCCTAATAGCTCAACTACTTTTTTCCCTCAAGATTTCAGTCAGTGATCATGTTTGCTCAATAAATTGTGTTTTCATTTCAGCGATGTTATCCTCTACCGTCGTTTGCTTTATTTTAAACTCAAGTTTTTTGCCTTTTGCTGCCTAGGCAGAATGGTCTACTTTCATACTTATCTACTTTTCGTTAGCCCTTAACAGGCAGTATATAAACCTCAAAGTTAACATGCAAATATCACAGTTATGCTAAAATATAAATTATTTTATATTCAATACCTGTATTTAATACTGCATCTTTTGTATGATATATATTTATAGTTTACAAATTACGATCTGTTGACCATAATTTGTGAACTGTATTTAATTTTTATCTTAATACACAATCGAGGATGCATTTATTTACGTAAACTTAAAAAAGTACGTATTTATATTACAAAGAGTCACAAACGAACTTATATTAAATGTCTTACAAAAATCTGTCTCCACAATATATGTATTTTATGAGCACTTTATCAGACTATAACCCAAAATTTATATGAATTAATTACCACTTCGCTTCAGCGGTTAAGATCCAATTCAAATTTCTCATTGTAAATATATCTGTCAAGGCATGCTTGAAACTACAAACCGTATTCTAAGCATAAATAAAACGTCATTTAGTAGCTCTCAAAGCCGAGACTCAAAGGAAAGACTGCGCAGACGAAGCCGCGATATCGGCTAGTATTTCACACAACACACCCAACTTGACTACGGTATTAAACTAAAGGCACAATGGTAAAGCGACAGCGGTGCGATATTTACTAGCTTCAGAATATGACTCAGATTCTGTACATGAAATATTATTACATTTCAGAAACTTTATTGAAAATGGAATTGAAAGGTCAGGAATTTCAATAACATGAAACTGACACTTTGTTTCAAAAGCATATTCGAACTTTATTCATTGTTGCAGTTTAAAACGAAATTCATATTTCAGGAAACTCCCAAAAAACTGAGATACAACAATGGAACCCAGTTCTATAATATTAAGCATACCTTCAATGCATTGAAAATTTCGCAAACATCTACTTGTACAAGATATTTGTTATTCGGGCTCGCGGACGGCGAGCCATGGGTAGCTCGCTGTTCGACCATCTGGTAACTGTCCGGAATGAGCCTAAGACGTCAACGGCGCGTACTGTTCCCGCGCGCCTAAAGGAGTTGTCAGCAACAGAAGGGGCCCAGCTGGGTCGAAGCCTACTGGGGCCAGGGTTATCCGAAAGGAAACTCGAGCACCAGTATGAAGAGGCTAGAAGGAACGGGGTGGGTTTTTAGTCAGTAAGAGTCTGACACTATTTCCCCCTCCACCCAAGAGCGGGAGTTGTCATAAGATGATTTTTGCCCACCGCAAAAAAAAAGCTTCAGAATATTTTATTGACCAAAAAAAATAACGCTATTGCTGAGCTAGTGCAGTCTTGTCCTTTAGAATAAGAAGGTGCATAATGTACATCGATTTGGTTTGTTTTGGGACTGTCTCGCTAGCTCACCGCAATGTTGTCTCATTAAGACTTGAGCTTAAATGAAATGAGAATGAACGAAGCAATCGATTTATCATGAAGAAGTCACTCAGTAAATTAAAAATTACGTAGCCGGTCAAAAACACCATGGATATATGAATCGTTATTGGTAACAAATATTAGACTTGGTGTGGTGCATACTTTTGGTATTAATTTGGTATTGTTTTATTGTGTCTCTTGGTGACTTTCAATAACTCTATTTTGGTTCTTTAAATAAACAAGTAAAATAGCTTGGCTGCAAGATGCATTTATATTCTTTCAGGACAGGTCTATGTAATTTCATGCTTTTACGTTTATCAGTGTGATACTTTGACGTTGCTATGTAAGTATCAATTACTGTGAAATTCTCTTTCATCCGAAGATCGTTTATAAAACATTGCGTTTAGGGTATAAATATATGGTCGTTCGACATCATTTTCTATTCAAATTTGTCAAACCGCCATTATAGTCTCACGTAGACTTTTCAAATATTGTTTCATAAAATAATATCCCAATTTCGAGGTTATATAAAGTCAAGCTTTAAACTCTACGGAATAATGATTTTGGCGAACACGTATAACCTTTTACAGTTCGAAAATCAAATTATTGGATTTCTCTTAAGTCTATTATTGATTTTAGCCAGATTTTTTGTGCGTCGGGGACGGGGTATAAACTCTTCAGGCTCGGTGCAGGCTAATTGAATGGCAGATCCCATTCGCAGATCCCCGGGTCCGACTGATAATAGGTTTTTCGGAGCACTCGGACTTTCGAAATGAAATAAAACAACCTGTCACCCAAAATTTTTCACATATTCGATGCCATTGTTTACGGTAAAAAAATTCTCCAAATGGCCACCGTGACTCCGCTGTAGATGATGTATTCTGGTAGACCAATTTTTGACTACATATTCATATAAATGATACTTACTCGAAGAACGCGAGTGATGTTAGCCTTCAAACCAGCAATTGACTGTGGTTTGTCTGCATAGACTAAGGATTTCACGTCGCTCCACAGAAAGTAACTGGGAGGTGTTAAGTCACACGATTTCGGTGGCCGGTTGATGCCGCCATCACTCGAGCTTTGACGTTTGGCGAATAGAACACTGATTTTGATATTAAATTTTAACAATTTCTTGGTATTACTCGTATTTAAGCTATATAGTGCAATATTAAACACTATATGGTGAAATGTCACGACTAAATATGTATTCATGCCAAATAGAGCTAGTACTTTACCAAGATAGGCGCTATGCGCTTTCAGCGTCCTTATTAAAAGATCCTTTATAAAACATTATTTTTGGTTTATGCGAAACCTGAATATAGTTTTTTCAGAATCAGTAACTGAATGGATTCCAATAGTTTTCACACCATATTATATTTGATTCCAAAAATATTTAAAAAGGTCGTTCGACACCACCTACACTCATTACAACACAGGTCATGGCATGTCATAGTGGGTATTAGGCGCCATCAAACAGCTGGGTACAAGTGCAATCCCTCAATCGCCTGGATAGCCTGGTGACCTATTTTTGCTGACATAACAAACTTATAACTTTGTGATTTTTCAGATACAGTTATGAAAATTTGTACACAGATTTTTACATAAAACTAGTAGACAGTATGTTTCTGGTTGTATAGTTTAGTTTGTAATATGTATGGGTATATTTTTACATACTGAAAAGGAAAGATTTATAGTTTTTCGATTTTGCACTTTCCGCTTTGGATGTAGGTGAATCGATGACCTGGCATTACTTCAGGGAGGCCTATGTCCAACAGTGGACGTCTTTTAGCCGAAATGATGATGATGATGATGTGTTGAATGTTCATCGATTAAAATCGAACTAGAGGTCTATTTAATAAATACACGAGATTTGTTCAAGCAGAGACATTATATAGTGACTTTATTGGCAACTTTCATGAGATGACCGACACACGCAAGTAAATTTGATTACTATACTCTGTTTAAAATAACATTAGACAAACATTAGAAAATCTTTTATTGCTGTCCGTTCAACTGATTTTGACTTTTATTACGTTGGTGGCATCACAAATAGCGGCTGCAGTAATGTTGGTATTGTAACCACTTTTTGCTTCTAATGCTATCCTTATCCCTACGAAATAGGAGTTAATATCGGTTGAAAAGACAGTAAGAAGATTTCTTTAAATGTCTAATCTTTACATGAATAGGGTATAGAACTAAAAATTGGTATTCATTAATAACAATCTTCGTTACTAGGTAAGTTCTCTAAGTTGAAAAATTGAAAGAGAACAGGTGATATTTTTTCTCAATTGTGGTTTTTAAAATACTGAAGTTTGTTGCTTTATAGCATAAGCTTTTAAAAGTCCATAGTGTTCGATGCCCGTTAATTGCGAATGCAAACAACATGGTTATAATGAGTCGGAAACTCAATAAACACATGAATGGTTCATTTCTAATTTAGATCGACATTTCGCCTCGTTGGCAATTAAAACGTCATTCATTGACTGCATTGTACCTGTTGGTCCATTCATTTTACATCATTGTGATGTATTATCATTTGTTAATTATTTCTTTTTAAAGAAAAAACTTTCTGTATCTATGAATAGTTTTAAAAAATCAGCATAACCGGCCGTTTTGCGCGGATGAGACGCATATCTTCCCTATCGACTGATGTTGTGTTGTGTTTGTTATTTAGCTTTAAGTATGCGTCTTATTTCGCGTTAATAAAATGTTTTTCTTTCTTTCTTTCTAACTTACAAGTTCTTAGTTTGAAGGCTGTATCTCATTATTCTGCAATCAATAATTAGAAAAAATATAGGTATATGATGGTGCAGCATATTTCTTACCTGACAAACCACGACTTTCCTCAGACAGCAAAAATACCGGCCATATTTTAAAATGTTGTTCAGTTTATTTTAGCCAGACACATCAAAAGAAAGCGAGCGACTTTTAGGCTTCATTTCAGCCAGTTAGTTTTATTTGAAAAGATCGTAACTATAAAGTAAAAGTTGAGTAAAACCACGAGTTTTCTGGCTACAGTTTGAAAGAAATCAGTTAGTTACATCTTTGTATCATCTGTGTGTATCTGTACTTTTTTAAATTTAAACCGTATCCAAGCTTTCCCGATAATATTTTATATAAAAAAAAGTCTTAAGAATGAACCCCTATGACATTTTAATTCTTTTTTCTTATAACATAACACCGTTATTCTAATAAGCCCCAAAGACACTTTTAATTTTAAAAGTAATTCCGATAAAAAAGTCAGGATTAAAAAACGTAAATATTAAAAAATGTACCGTTGAAAAATTCCGTCACTGGGGGGTCCAAAATCATGTACTGGATCCATGATATTATTTCATGGGTTGTAGAAAACAATGTGTTTATTTTACCACACAAAGACATTTACTATCTGTCATCTACTTACACGATTCTTACCTCCCCTCTCTATTATGCGTATTCAAAGACGAATAAAAACTTGTTTTACGAATTTTCATTCCTAATATTTTTGGTAACAATTGATATTGTGCCACTAGACACTACAGTTTACTTAGTGAACTCGTCATCATTATTTCAATCTCACAAATCGCTGTGCCGCGCGCCAGTCATTAAGTGTCCCAGTACACGGGCTACAAAAAAAAGCCTGCCGCAAAAAAAAGCTAGAAGTGGCCTCAAAAAAAAAGCTGAAACGCGAGACAGCTTATAGCCGGAGAAGCCAGAGCGGCTTCTAACTTTTTTTGAGGTGGCACCACCGCACACGGGCCACAAAAAAAGCCCAACACAAAAAGAAGCTTGAAGCGATTTTTTTTTGTGTGTGTGCGGGTACAATTAGATTTTGTATGGAAAATCGTGTTATCCTCATAAACAATAAACAATGCGTTTTCATGACGCTCGCTATCGCCACCATCCGTCCGTTCTGTAGGAATTGCGTTGACCCAGCTTTACTTCACGCACACGCCTTTCCCAAAACTGAATCGTAAACCGATTTGCGTACAGGAGCGCGAGAATTCTGTACAATAGATTTCTTCATAGGTTTTATTAATTAATGATGAGTAACGGTTTTACTAAAATGACAATCATCGTATCTACACTCAACATTAATATTGTATAGAGGTAATGTTTGTTTTCTTTTTGTTTCTAGAAGATAATCTCTGAAAAAACTGGTCCATTTGCCCATTTTTTTTCACCGTTAGAAAGCTGCATTGTTCCTAAGTGACATAGGCCTTAACCACACTTGGCGGAAATGACAAACGACCGATCTTCCGCGTAGTGTGTCCGTTATTAGCCATTTATAAGCAGTAACAAGTATTGGCGTTCCGACGCGGAAGATCCGCGACGGAATTTACGCCAAGTGTGGCGAAGGCCTAGGTTTTATTTTATGTACGCGGACGAAATCGCGGCCAAGAGTTAGTAGAAAATATAGAGTTTTGTGAGAGAAACACAAACCTACTGTGCTGACCACAAGTTAATCGATATCAAGTCGAAGGTGTGGCCAGTTGACTTGGTAATCGAACTGGCACTAATTACCAACATTCATATCATTTTACAACTGCTAGTATTGTATGATACGAGTTTTATTTGAATCGAAACACGTTGCGCTTGATGAAAAAATTACACGTATATATGCGGCGACGGAAAACGTCGTGAGGAAACCCGAAACCGGCATGTCCTAGAACAAAAAATTCGAAGACATGTGAGTTCCACCTACTCGCACTGGGCCCGCGTGGTGAATTACGGCCTTTCCTAGAGAAGAGGCTTGAGTCCCAACAATGGGAACATTATAAGGCCGACTATGCTTTGATTAAATAAATACTATTTAGCTTTAGTAAATCAATATGAAAAAAAAAATACATGGGCCTAGACCATGACGTTTGAAGTAATATTGTTTCAATCTGGTTTCAGTGCGAGTAAGAGACTGTTGCTAAAAGAGTTATGAATTTACATGTGGATGGATGGAGAGGGATAGGGAGACCAAAGAAAAGATGGATGGATTGTGTAAGAAGTGATATGAATGAAAAATTTAGTGATAGCGTGACGAGCGACAAGACCGAATGGAAGAAAAATACGTGTTGCGCCGACCCGAAATAAAACGGGATAAGAGTAAGAAGATGATGATGGTAAACTGGTCGTTAACAAACATTTTTTTAATGTATTCCTTTTAAAGAATTTGGTTTACCGTACAATCTCAAAGATTCTAATGTCACTTGTCGCCACTTGAGTTCCAAGTATGAATGGAAGTGATTAGGCGGCGTTATCAGCATATTGTAACACAACAATGACACAATCTCTATATTTGATTGCATAACAACATGTCGGCTGTCCCATTTATTAAAACATTCTGAGAAATCATTAGGCGCTTGAGATGATAAAATTTTCTGTGCTCGCGTCATTTAGCCGAATCAATTGAGGAACGGAAGGTACTGTCTGTACCTACTGAAAATGGTGCCTTGTAACTTGAAAATTGGACACGTGATGGACAAGACCGTGACACGAGCTGAACTTGTGAATACTTCTTATTGAAGCTTTAATTTGATGAGATTTATGAGTCACCTCATATGCTTAAGATATTTTATTTCGGTTGTGTAATATTTTTATTTGTATGTTTATTTGTTAGGTTTTCTATTCTGTTTTATGTTTCAGTACAATTTTCTTTTTTTTATTGTAGCTTACTGACGGATAGATATATTATATATTGATAGATAGATTTGACTGGCCTGTTGGTCTAGTGGTTAGTGACCCTGACTGCTATACCAGAGGTCATAGGTTCGATTCCCACCCAGGACAAATGTTTGTGTAGTGAGCATTATCATTGTTCTGTGTCTGGGTGTAATTTATCTATAATATGTATGTATTTAGAAATATATAAGTATGTTTATTAGTTGTCTAATACTCATAACACAAGCTTTGCTTAGCTTGGCTCTAAACGTTAGTGTGATAGTTGTGGCATATTATATTATTATAGATTAGGAACATATACGTTACGTAAATTACGTAAACTAATCCACTCTTATTCATTTTACCTAAAAACCATGAAGACAAAACATCCGAGCCTAGCTCTTGCACTAGAATGTGTTCTAGTTATTTATACTGCCCCTACACCGTTGATGTTGTCACGGCGTCTTACTCATACACTATATAATATGTGACATCACCCAGTGATAAGTCCAGCGCACTGCATTCCACCAGTCTTGGCTAAACAAACCTACCTTCAATTAAAAGATTATCACAAGTTTGCTAACCTGTATTACTCTTTTGTGCGTCTGCCTTGACTGTGCTATGACGAAGTAAAAACTTTTTCCAAAAAAAACTCAATCAAAGTTTTTTATTTTACACTTTTTAGTTGTGGTAAAATGTACCCATCAGTCAAACTTAAGGTGGTGCATCACGACTCACATTTTCACTGTTTTTCATACAACCGCTCATAACTGATTATGACGTTATTACACATTTTTCATTAGATATTTTGGAAACACAGTATCTTGTGGATAGTATCTAGGTTTCTAAAGAAACCAATTTCTAAATTTGTGTAAAACTAATCCAATAAAAACCTCTGAAAATGTCCTATTTTGTATGAACTTTGACACTTCTTAATTTGTCTAAAAATTTAAAAAGTCAAAAAAGTAATCCTCTAAAGACCTTGCAAATTTTATTAAGATGACAACTTTTTCCAAAAACTTTTCAAGGGTTTTAAAAAACAGCTATTTCCTGGAGCAAGTTTTGTGAAACTTTCGAGTAAATCTCGGAATTACCGAATACTAACAGAGTTTCCAGGCGTTATCACTCTTTTTTTGCGTTGCCTTTTTTGTCAAACATCGCGTTGGATTGCATTAAATGAAGTAACAAGCTTTTAATCCATTTTCGATGTTTACGATAAGCGAGTGGAGAAGGAGCCTCTTAAATATTGTGCTCCAGTTCTATAATAAATTACTTATAACAACAACAACTCCAATAAGCCCAGCCCAGGCCTACAGGTTTCATCATCAGGTCAGTTCGATATATCCCCCCCCCCCCTTTTTCAGTCAGTCACCGACTACACGTATAAACAAAGCTGTTTTACTTGTTACGATAGTTCTGTTGTGATTCTATGAGGAGTTTAGTTCCATATCTTCTAAGTTCATCATTAGATCCTATATTGTTAGGATCTAAAACAATACTTTTTTAAAGCAGTTCACAATTGACCGACAAATCGGGGATCATACATAAAAAATACATTTGGTCGAAAATAGAACCTCCTCCTTTTTAAAGTCGGTTAAAAATTTGGTACTATCTGAGGGATGGCCAGACTTTAAAAAATATGAATTAGTCAGCAATGTGACACGGAAGCTGCCCAGTAAATCTTGACAACGTAACATTCTGTCAACGATACGGATTATCAAAATCATGGTCTTCATACAATCGAGACATCACGTGGTTAACCCCGAATATGCTGGACTTTTCAGTCATCATCATCATTTCAGCCGAAAGACATCCACTGTTTGACATAGGCCTCCCCTAAGCATAACCACAACGACCGATCCAGTGCATCTTGAATCCACTGCACTCCCACGACTCTCACCAGGTCAATGGTTCATCCATTCAACAGAGGACGTCTTTTCATTTCAGTCATTATCGCTTATTATTAATTATTAAAAAAAAAACATTTGATATATGTAGAATTTAGTAGCGCGTATTCACGTATGGAATGGTGGTGGAAGACACTTCATAGACAAAAAAGTTTTGATGCAGCTAAATCATATTTGTAATATTCTTGTAACATAGTATAAAAAGCTTTTAACATATTTGAACGGTCTTATATTAATGACTCCTTACATAGCATCGTCACACAAACACGGAGTTCCAGCTTAGCCACAAATAACTTGGTTCCTCTCTAATGAGAACATGCATCGTGAAACACCTATAATGAAACTGAAAATCCTTTTCATCAAATATTATATGGAACTGTAATGAATTTTGTAATATGTTATACTTTGGCATAGAGAACATATTTATTTACCCAGCTGTGTCCACGTAACCCACCATGTCGCAGAAAATATCCTCATATTTTTATTATTTACATAGACCAGTGATTAAAAAAAACCTGGGCAAGTCGACTCGCGCACTGAAGGTTCCGCGCAAACTACAATACCCGAATGGAGTCTCTAAGATTTTTCCGAATTCCAAATATATTTTTTTTAATTTTAGATTGTCAACTACGTCAAAAAAAATTGTACTCTGTTTTCAGATTTATGCCTATACCTGTGCCTGAGTCAATGGGATATACCCTACAAATTTCAATCTATAAGTATATCAAAATATACGTTTGTTTGTGACATAAACGGTCGTATCTTTTTATTCGTTCACTTAGAAGTTTGATTTTTTATTGAAGGAACCGCAGATTTGAGTGTATGGTTTTAATTTCAACTCGATACCTCCACGCGTTCTCGAGATAAAAGGTCTTGAAAGACAGACAGACAAAGTGATCCTATAAGGCTTCCGTTTTTTCCTTTTGAGATACGGGACCCTAAAAACAACTTTAGACGAAATTAAATATAGAACACTTGTATACCAGTAGATTTGCTAAATAAAACTTGAATTTGACAGCTTATTTAAAAAAATGTTTTTATGCAAGTATTAAACTTTAAAAAAAAGCGTAAGTTGTGCAATGCTCTTAAAAATATGACTGTCTTTTGAACTGCCCCATTGAATTGCAAAGAGTGCACTGTGTAACACGAGACAAGTTTTTCTTTGGTCATAATTACCGGAGTAAACTGACAAACACAGTTTAAACAAAAAGTGAAATAGTAAGTCGGAACTATGTCATAAAATGTGCTAAATGAGGGCACTGCACGCAACGGCCCGCGGGCTCACAAGCCTCCACAAATGAAGATAGTAGGTACGTGGTAAAAATAGTACCAACACCACACTGACACAAAACTTTTGCAAAATGTCTTTTACTGGCCTGTTGTTTACTTTAACGTAATTTCGTTTAGTAATCTATGATTCGTTTGAACCTGTTTTTTTTTGGCCTTTGTTACTTTGTCGGCTAGTAAGAGTAACCATGGAGTTTCTTGCCGGTTCTTCTCCATAGGAAACGACCAATTTGGAACCGTACACTAGCTTCTGACGTTTTATAAGTGTCCATGTAGGCCTATGTGAAATAAAATATTTTGACTTTGCCTTTGACTTTGAGTCACCATCATCACAATGACCGGTCAGCTAGTGCTTACTTTAAATCTATAAAAAGTTCCAGTTCTTAAAATCATATTTACAGGTAATTTAGGTTACTTTTTCTACGTCCCTGCCTATACATAAAAGCTCACTAAATATTCAATTTGTCTTGTGATCAAGATCATTATCCATTTATAGATTCGAATTCCTAGGTAGGTTGGCATTATTTTAATATATTCCATTAATTGACAACACATCATTCACATTGCATTCAAGCAGTTGATGAGCCCATTTGTTTGCCTGATGGCATTTCCTCAATTAATACACAGGATGAGTTTTCGAAATGGAATGTCGGGCCGAAAAGTGTAATTTTTTCACCAGCTTACATTATACCTAATAATATAACTTTCGTATTGGTCAAGTTAAAATTTTGTAAATAAAAAATGCAAAGATAAACACATCAGCCTGTATAATTGCATCGAGCGATGGTGTGGACGATAACGACAAAAAAACAAAGTACGTTAAAGCGGCATTTTAAATTAAAGGACAAATGTTTTTTTTTTTTTAAGAAAGCACATAAATCGCTATGAAATTAGGATAAACAGTCACGACAAAATGTAGGTTGTTAGTTCTTGTCTATCCTAGCATAATTTTAATGAGTTGGACTTGCATTTACTTTGCTTGTACAAGAAAAGATAAACAGTAAAATGTAGACGTTTGAGTAGTAGTTCTTGTTAATCTGAGTACTATAATTGATAAACTTAAAGCCTCAGATACATTGGGGGACAGAATGTCCCTCAAAATGTATGTTAATATGTATATTGTCTTCACTGTATCTCATTTTAGTTGGTAATCCACGGAAACGTTGTGGATTACAACATAAACTGTACAACTGCTAGTTTTCCTTAGTATAAATAAATAAATACATAAAAATGCGCAGCAATGTACAATCTACGTGACGCTGCAACGTTCTGAAAATTTGATATTTTTGTAGTTTTTCACAGTCGGGTGAAACATTTTCGTATGGTACGCTAATTTTTAAGGGTTGAGGCGCCGAGCCGACGCGTTGGCCCTTGTTTAACGCAATTTTGGTCTGGATCGGATCAAAAACCGGAGTTATAATCGGATAACTGTCAATTTTTGTATAAAAAGTTCAGTTTTTGTGAAAATCCTACAACTTGTCACCCAACGCGTGAAGCGCGGTGTTGTTGGACAATTTTACAGCGTTGTGTACCATGTTGGGGGCATTTTGTCCCTTAGTGTATCTGAGGCTTAAGTTGTAATTAATAATTGATTATTGTCTCAAAGACTGGATGATAGTGTCAAGTTGACACTTAGTCATAGAGTCGTTTAAGGCCTAGCTGCTATTGCATTCAACTTGTTTATCATAATGCCTATTTTATCGCGCAAGTGCATAGAATGATACATCGATGACATCACTATGTTGACTTCACTGGCTCTAAAAATGTCCGCAACCATAACATTATGGGGTAGCATGTTGTCATTGTATTGTGGTTTTGTAGTATCAGGAAATTTATTTATAGTGCTTAACTCTATTATAAACCTGGCAATGTCTAATTTTATTTTTTATTTATATGGTTTTTAGATTGTTCGTTCATGTCCTAAATCCTTACTAATATTATAAAGTGAAAGTGAGTTTGTTTGTTTGTTTGTTACGTCTTCACGCCTAAATGGCAAAACCGATTTTTATGAAACTTAGTACACGGATAGACCATGTCCTGGAATAGGACATAGGATACTTTTTATCCCGGAAGTATGTTCCCTTGGGATAATTTTCTGCTATCACGCGGGCGAAGCCGGTAGGAGCAGCTAGTTTATAATAAAGAGGAAACTTCTCCTGCTGAGTGTAAGGATAAATCTGCGAGTAACAGGAATAACAGGTACCTACATAAGAGTTTCTTATCCGAGTTCTTGTATTTGTCTGCTTTCGCGACATCCTTGTAGGGAGGTTACTTGGTCCATAAGTATGCATTAAACCTTCAATTTTACTAGTAGTAAAGATTACGTAAAACAAATTTTATCAAAAAACAAGTGCAAGTTGGACTCGCGCATTTTAGGATTCTAGGTCAACGGGAAGTACACTATGAATTTTGATTCCCTTAAGAGTGTCGAAATATACGTTTTTTTTTAAACAGCAGAATGATTACTAGAAAATCGTAATAGTAGTTAACACCTTTGTCCACTTACCCTTTTCGATTCATGATATTAGTATGGATGAAACTAGACAACAATAAACTGTACCTACTAGAGTGCTGTGACTCAGTGAAGATTTTATTAAATCATTACTTCGAAGTAATGCAAAACGTCATCTAGGTACACTCGTGACTTGATAGATCAAATAGGGTTAGACTAATGATAATAGTAGTACTAGTGAGAGCAGAGGTGGCCGAGTAGTAATGGCCTCGCCTTACAAGTTGTACGTCGCAGGTTCGAACCCAGCCAGGCGCATTACTGTGTGGAATTTATTTCATCACCACTGCTCTCAAAAGGGTGAAGAAAAACATTGTGTGGAAACCGGCACGTCCTAGAACCAACAATTCGAAGACACGTGACCTTTACCAACCCGCACTGGACCCGCATGGTGGATTACGGCCCATGCCCTCATCTAGAGAGAGGAGGCCTGAGTCCCAGCAGTGGGAACATTAAAAAGGCTGATTATGCATGCTTATATTATGCTAGACAACAATAAATTGTACTAGAATGCTGTGACTCGATGAAGACTTTTTTTTTTACGGTGGGCAAAAATCGTGCAATGACAACCCCCGCTCATGGGTGGAGCGGGAGATAGTTTCAGACTCTTACTGACTAAAATCCCACCCCGTTCCTTCTAGCCTCTTCATACCGGCTCGAATTTCCTTTCGGATGACCCTGGCCCCAGGAGGCTTCCACCAAGCAACTCCTTGAGACGTGTGGGAACAGTGCGCGCCGTCGGCGTCTTGGGCTCAGCCCGGACAGTTACCGGTCGGTCGGACAGCGAGCTACCCATGGCTCGCCGTCCGCGAGCCCGCGTCTACAGTGACCGGAAAGCGAGATCGGAATCCCGGCGGCGGCGAGGGCGCCGTTGCCTGATGCGGTCGGCCTTCTCCTTTACTAGCATTACTGCTTCGCAGAAGGAGGCGACCGCCTGCCACTTCTCGACTTGATAGATCAAATAGGGTTACACTAATGATAATAGTAGTAACAATATTTACTACTAATATTTTTGTCAATATCATTGATATAGAAAGAGACCACCATACCAATCAAACCGCATATTTTCCGGATAGATAGTTTGTTTACATCAACATTAATAATAACTGACCACTCAACGTCAAACGGTTATCAATTACAATTAACGGTTATGATCGATTGATAATGAATTAATTGACCATGCTACCAGTTTGATCACACGTATGCCTCGCAGGCGTAGCAAGTGGTAGCAATGATGATATCGATGCTGCGACGATTGATCAATCAAGTAGGTAGGTATAAAGCAAAATTGGTTGTTAGAGAGATCGTTGGACCGAGACGAATCGAAGATATCAATATTTTTCTACGTGTATAAGGAGCATACGGATATAATTAAGAAAAAAACCTCTAGAGACTTTTCCTTACTTTGTTTTATTTAGGGCTTAGACAAAGTATACTTTTCATCATAGATAGGTTCTATTATCCAAAATTCAAAAATATTAGATTACTTTTATTGAAACCAACCAGTACATAAAACATTTACATAGGTACATATCATGTGCCCGGCAATTAATAAAATATAAAATTCAAAAGATTCCAATCATTTGTTTACTGAGATATGCCTGTACACCTAGCCAAGTTGCAAATCTGCAATAGTTATCGCTAGTAGAAAGTTTCAAATGTACGGGAACGACGTTATCTCAACGCTCAGTTACGTGTTCAGAACAAAAGAATTGGCGGCAAGGTCAACTCGAAGTGTTCGACACAAGCGAAACAGTTGTAACTTGACTAGGGGACCAGGAATGATTTTAAATAATATACATTTTATCTTCATAGGTAGGCAACCATACATTTACAGCACAGAACAGAAAATATAGGTAGAAGTGCCCCTAACGTGGCTAAGCACGGGAACCAGTGTCGCCAAACTCACACATTTGCGTATCAAATTGTACATTACACACATAAAAAACAGTAATATGATTGGCTACGAAGCTACGAATTATAAACTTAACTTTTACAAATCATATTCTTATAGCTTTCATAAATTAGGTCTTATTACAACGTAAGAAAATTGTTATTATTTGACATGACACGAACAATAAAGAAGTTTTAATCAATTTACAACGAGTTCGGCTACTCAACGCTAGATGGCGCTGTAACCAATTTATTCTATTCAGAACGCTAGTGCCTTTGAAATAGATGCCATATTCACCTGCACTAGTATATAATATGTAATAGGCGAATTTCGCCTGCTGTTGACACACGCGCGATATCTAAGAGGCATTTCCTCTACTTTTCTTTATTCCGTGATTTACAGCATTGGTATTGGATGCCAATTACATTTAAATAGAGGCACAAACATCTAAAAACAGTCATTAACAGTTCCGGTGCGAGGGAAAGGGGTGGCATGGTGGGACCCTCTCGCTATATTTGTTATACGCACGTAATCTAATAGCGATGACGTCACAATTCAATTTGTACATCCTTATTCTGCTACTTGAAAGTTTCCTCTTTCACCAGATTTGAAAGATGTGTAACTTACAAAATAATGAACGGATTTGAAAAATTTATTCTAATTTGCGATTTTGAATAAAGTTACTTTCTTTAAAAAAAAAAAATAGTGCAGTACTCAATTGCTACAGCCAAAAAGAAGCGGGCTCGTGGACGGCGAGCCATGGGTAGCTCGCTGTCTAACCGTCCGGTAACTGTCCGGACCGAGCCCAAGACGTCGACGGCGCGCACTGTTCCCGCGCGCCTCAAGGAGTTGTCAGCAACAGGAGGGGCCCAGCTGGGTCGAAGCCTACTGGAGCCAGGGTTATCCGAACGGAGGCTCAAGCCCCGGTATGAAGAGGCTAGAAGGAACGGGGTGGGTTTTTTTTTTCAGTAAGAGTCTGACACCATCTCCCACTCCACCCAAGAGCGGGCTTGTCATAAGATGATTTTTGCCCATCGTAAAAAAAAAACAGCCAAAAAGAAAACACCTAATCTAAAGCCCAACCACTTTAAGTAGGAGACATTAATCGTTCGAAAAGGATGAAACAAATAAAAGTGAAACCGATATCGCAAAACCCACCCTTACACCGATGCTAATCTACCACTGTCTAAGCTAATACCGAGTTCCTTATACAGTTGCCACAAAGTTCACGAGCGAGTACAGTCAGCGACATAAATCAGGTGTGCGAGCGACATGCGACTGATACTGTCGCGATCGGAATGTCGCAACCGCCGCGCCGCTTGCGACGGAAGAGATGTCGCGATGCGTCTGCAAGAGTGGCCTGCCGTGTAAACAGGGCCGCAGCTAGCACGGGAGGGTTAAAATTCTAATTACCTTATCAGTAGAATTGGTTAAAAAGGGGATGTGTTTGTTTTAGGAGATAAAAACACACAGATTACGCTAAATAAACAGAAAAAGAGGAGTACTATGCGTATAGAAAGGGAAAAGTGACGTGCGCGACGCACAGGACCGGTCGTTGTGGCGACGCTTGGGGGAGGCCTATGTCCAGCAGTGGACGTCTTTCGGCTGATATGATTATGATGAAGGGAAAAGTAAACATGTAGAGAAAAAGATATGCATCTTTCTTCCGATTAAAGTAGGGATAAAAGCTACGATTTGGGGTTCCGCTCCCGATTTCCAGCCACTGTAGGTGCGGGCTTACGGACGGCGAGCAATGGCTCGTTGTCCAACCGTCCGGTAACTGTCCGGACCGAGCCCAAGTCGTCGACGACGCGCACTGTTCCCGCGCGCCCCAAGGAGCTGTCAGCAGCAGTGGTCGATGCCTACTGGGGCTAGGGTTAATCCGAAATGTAGCACAGACCCCGGTACGAAAGGCAACGAAGGAACAGGAGTGGGTTTGTAGTCAGTAAAAGTCTGACACTATCTCCCGCTCTGCCCAAGAGCGAGGAAAGTCATTAGATGATTTTCCCACCGTGATTAAATTAATAAAAAAAAAACGATTCTGTAAAGGTTAACCGTGGACCTAGAAAGCAAAAGGCCATTGATGGCCCATTGGAGAGTATGACACGTCCTCCCGCTCCGCCCTAGAGCGGTAGAAGTCATTAGATGAATTCCCACCTCAAACAAAAAAACAACACTACCATGCAAATATATTGAAAAGGCGAAAGTTTATTATCGAGCTCTTTCAGGAAGAACTTCGTATGCGACAATTCGCGCTTCTTGCAGATTTTTTCTTTCCTAATTAAAAAATATTAAATTATATATATTTCTAAAAATTATATAACTTGTTGTTCATATTATTATTAAAATAGCGCCAATTGATGTACTATCGTATTTACTTTTTATTGAAAATTACCTCTCCTGCCAGCAACGTAATATGGGATAAGAGGAGGAAGAAGAAGAAGGCTGTACTTGTTTAGATATTTGGCACACGGGTAGACAATCCCGGGAGTATATTCCCTTGCAGCATCGATATAATTATGTACTACTAGACTATATAATCTAGTGTTGATTAGGCGTACCGAACACTCACTTCAGTCGACTCAGGAGTAATGAAGTACACCTTTTTTTTGGTGGGTAAAAATCATCCAAATGACATCCCTCGCGTTTGGGCGGGGCGGGAGATAGTGTCAGACTCTTACTGACTAACCACCTCGTTCCTTCTTGAATTTTATACCAGGGCCGAGCTACCTTTCGAAGCTAACCCTGCCTTTAGTAGGCCTTACCCTGGCCCCAGTAGGCCAACCCTGACCCCAGTAGGCTAATTCGTACAACTTGAAATTTACACTACGTTGAACGAAACGCGTAAGTGCCAGGAAATTCATGGCGCTTAAGACATTTTGATCTACATGTTTTAATAATTCTGCTAGCCGACATAATGTCAATGTAGCGCAGCAGAGAATTTTTGTTTTAACTTTTCAGTACTTTGATATTTCCATGAACGTGCTAGTCTATCACTGGAATATAAGTCGATGCCCTAAAGTCATTATCTACTTTCCCGCAGGCGATGCTGCTGGTTGAAACTTCATTATACAACGTGTAACGTTAAATGCGATAAACCTCAGACACCCTAAATGATTTTAAATTCGATTGACCTAATTATGTGAGAAAAAAAAATCATTAAAAAAAATTAAAGGTTTTATGAGCAGATTTAGTTTGTTTAAAATTCATATCTGCATTTAAATAAGACCTTTTACTATCCCGTGTATGAAAAATTTTATTGGATTACAACTATTTGTGTTTGTTTACCTATTTCAGCGGGTTTGCGCACGTGATGGCTTGACCTATTCATAAATAGGCTGGTCGAATTTTTAATGAAGATTTTATTTTAGAAAAAAATATATTCTATATTAAAAAGTGGTTTAATTGATCCTGCTCGTTATTCTGATCAAACTAATTTCAGGTTTTACGCATTTAACGTTACACCTTGTATGTATGTGAAGCTATACAAGACAAACACTTAACCTTATTTGAAACGGGATTATGATTGATTTAGCTTTTATTAGTACGGGTTTAAGCTGATTGCAATCTCTTGTTCCGGAAAGCACTTAAATTAATATCTTCACAAAGGCGCATGAATATAGGGATTAATCTAATGGACTAATAGTACAAAAAGAACAGTCCTTAGAAGTATATTAATATTTTATATTACTTATTAGAACTAAATTACGAACGGGTTCACAGACGTATCAAAAAGGTTATGAGGAAGCTATGTTTGCGCTGCTCATCGTGAGTGCTGCATGGTGCCGTCAGGGCCGAGGCCGCCTTTGATAGAGGTGGCGAGCTACCGTAAAGGCTAGTTCGAATTAACTCAAGAACAGAACACCTAGAAGAATACAGCGAAAGCCTTTTCCCAGCTCTGGGAAAGCATAGACAAAGTAATAGAAAGCATTCATATGAGATATATGTTGTAACATCTTATTAGATACGTAAACGATGCGCGATGCCTAGTTGAGAAGATATTGATATAAGTAATTTAGTTTCTAGGAGTTTATACCCTTGATCCACCTAAATACGCCAAGAGCAAGACACGCACCAAACATATGTCATATTATCACTATTTCTACACATTCGGCCTCCACGCAGAGGTTATCTGGGTTCATCCAAACATTGCCTGGTACACTTATCGGTACTTTAATGTACCAATATTGCCAATTTAATATAATACCCTATTACGGGTAAGAGAGACATCCACTGTGGATAATTCGAAAAATGTACCGGAACACGCAAACCTCGGTATTCAATTTCATAGTGAAACTTATTTTTATGTCAGCGTACTTATTCTGATCACGAAAACCGAAATTGATCACTTTGGTGTAGAGTTTTTTGTGTTTTGTTTCCAGTATTATGACTATTTTGTTGTGCATTCTGAGAGGAACGCTTGTTTTTGTCCACTATATGTATTGATCACGAAAACCGAAATTGATCACTTTGGTGTAGAGTTTTTTGTGTTTTGTTTCCAGTATTATGACTATTTTGTTGTGCATTCTGAGAGGAACGCTTGTTTTTGTCCACTATATGTATTGAGGGAAAGGCAAATAAACATTAACTTTGATAATTTTACTTTTTATCAGTTGAACTGTTTTGTGACTTTCAATTTAACCTTTTAGATACCGTCAATTGGAGACACAATAGTAAGACATCTATTATGCGCGAACGTTCGCTTTGGGATTCATGAAAACTGTAATTTCTATGATGGACCACATCTGCGAATGTAAGTTCATTTTGAATCTTAACAATGAGCTCATACTCGTTCATGCGTTTTACTTGATTACTCATCTGAGCTTTGAAAAAATTTTTAAAACTGTTTCCAACTATTCTTAGGCTGCAGAGATTTCTAGTTTACAGAAGTATTTTTAGAAGCAACATTACCCTCATGTTGCTTCCCATTATCTTTAAGCAGCAAAGACTAGTTGCCTCACAATATTTCTGTCCTAAAAATATCATCACTTATTTCATATCTGTCTCTGACTTGTCTATTTATTACCATACTCTATGATCAGGTATTCAGCTGTCAGCGTAGTCCTTCGTGAGGGACACAGAAAAGACTTTCTGATTTGCGTGAACACAAAGGTTTAACGAAAAGAATTGAATACCAAGGGAAACTCTTCAAATTAGGTTAATAACATTGTTGGTATAAAGTTTCCAACCAGTTCCATAACTATTATTACGAACGATGTCATTTATAAATGACTTGAATTATTTTGAACTCGTTATAGAAAGGCCTCACTATAAATATTTCTGTTTTGTATTATTTAGAATTACTTTGTATATTCCTTTACTCATCTCGTTATTCGAGTAAAACACAAAAAAATCTACCCAATAAGTAGTCCGAAAAGACTTTAAAATCATCCAACCTATATGCCAGAAACAATCAGAAAGGTAATAATTTGAAGATGGTTTTTGACCATTAAACAATGCTTTAAAAATGCGTAATTAAATACACCGGGTGTTTGCTAGTTATTTATTAAGTTGGTAGCATAATTAAAAAAGTGTTTGGCTATGATCAAGGGTGATGTCCATATTTTGATAATAAATATAACACTGATGATAAAATTGACCTGGTGAAAGTTTGCGGGAATTCGATGCATGCGGGACGCACAGGATTGTTCATTGTGGCGACACTGGGGGGAGGTTTATGTCCAACGCTATAAGCTTAAATGATGATGATGATAGAAAAGAATCAGTTCTGCTTTTTATTACCTTCTATTTCTGGTCATCGACCAGTGAAGACGGTGGCAATAAAGACCCTTATTCAGCAGAAGACGTCTTTCGGCTATACTTAATGATAATAATGGAAAACCATACACAAAGACGTTAAGCAAGATTTTAAGGAAAAAGAGCCGATTTTTTTATTTGTAACTTTTCACTCCATTCTATCATAATCCGCGATATCCCCGAGCAGTTTATTTATTTTACTGCGGTACAGATAAGCAAGAAATTATTGTGAGCTCAATAGACAGCATGCAATTATAATGAATACCAACTAAATATCGATTGGCGACGTCACGCAAGCCCTTCGAGTAATGCAGGGACAAAAATAATGTAAAAGTATCGATAAAGTCGATTCATTGTAAGTAGGATCCTTTTTTATTATTATTATTGATAGGCTCGCGTTTGACCATCATCTCACCTGATGGAAAGCGATGATGTGGTCGACGATGGAGCACGCTTGCCTAGAAGTAACCTATTCACTCTTGACTTAAAGACCTAATACTATTTTTTTTTTATGGTGTTTTTTCTGGTGTTAATTCAAGCCTATAATTTACCGTAGGCACTTATTACTATCGTACCCACGCTGAATAAAGCTCGATGCTAAGCACAACGCTTTATTTAGCCTAAGCGGCTTAAAATACTCGTATTAATTACTGACTCTATAATCGCGCCCTAATTAATGTGTATCCGGATATTGTCTACCTTCATTCTTACCCGCGTGATAGCAGAAATTTATCCTAAGGGAACATACTTCCGGGATAAAAAGTATCCTATGTCCCATTCCAGGACATGGTCCATCCGTGTACCAAGTTTCATCAAAATCGGTTTTGCCATTTAGGCGTGAAGACGTAACAAACAAACTCACTTTCGCTTTTATAATATTAGTAAGGATTTTAACCCTTCAGATACCGTCAATTAGAGACACAATAGTAAGACAATAGATGCGCGGCCACTGGTGGTCGCTTGGGGATTCATGAATTAAGAAGCTATTGCGTGGATTAAAATCTAGAACATCGTACCTAGGTGTATTCATAAAACTACGAACATAACGAGTACCGAGCTAATAATTGCTGCTTGAATATTTTTTATTTGTAATATAACAAATACAATTAGATAACTCATTAGTTCAGATTGAATGTTTTGTTTCATTAATCAAAGGTCAGAACGAGACTAATAATAACGAAGATATTATGAAGATGTTATTTTGACCCCGATCCCTATTACATTAACATCAAATATTAAAATAAGTTTCTAACGCTATGATATCAGTTACTACCTACTTAGCGAATTCCGATAAGCAACTGATATAGCCCATTCAGTATAATAATTAATCAGTCAACAAACTATTTCTTAAGTTAGCTGGAAGTAAGTATAGAAGTATTTATAAGTTTAAACATGAAATTTATTAAATTCTCATTATGGTATCTATCAGCGCATTACTTTGTGTAATTTATTTCATCACCAAACGGTGAAGGAAAACATCGTGAGGAAACCGGCTGGTCCTAGAACTAAAACTTCGAAAACATGTGACATCTATCGCACTGGACCCAAAAGGTGGATTACGGCCCATTCCCGCTCCTAGAGAGGAGGCCTGAGACCCAGCAGTTCCTAGAGAGGAGGCCTGAGACCCAGCAGTTCCTAGAGACGAGGCCTGAGGCCCAGCAGTGGGAACATTAAGCGGCTGAGTATCCTTATGCATATAAGCTTATGGTATCTATCAATGAAATGAACGCGCTTCACTGAATGGCAGCTGCCACATCTTGAGACTATTTCCAGCTGTACCAACATACACGATAGGACTGGACTTCATAACATATGTATAACTAATAATATCTATTATCTATGTTCATATACACACAGTCGTAAAGATTGATAATGGAGCCAAAATAGTTTAATGATTACCTCATAATTCTTGTTGTTATATAGTCACGTGTGGAAAACGATAATTGTCCGTTGAAGATGATTAAAGTGATGATAATACAATTTGTTTATGAACTTTTATTTAAAAAAATGGGCCATGCACATGTGGGGCACATTTTCATCGATATCGATAACTCAAAGTCCCATCACTAAGCGGTTAACCCTAAACGATGCACCCAGGGGTCGAATAGTCTTACAATAATGAATATTATGTTTTGGATTTTATGACCCTACTTATCATGGATTATGTGAAATGGTAAAATGTTTCAGGTAAGTAGAAAGCGAATCACTTAATGTCACTATACTTCATTTTTTTTTTTTTGTTAACAAATTGGTCGCTTTTGTTCCTTTTCTACATAATTAGATGATTATTTAATTTTTGTAATACTAACGTTTATAAAGTTACTAGCTTTTGCCCGCGGCTTCACCCGTGTACATAAACCTCGTAGTTTTTGCGTGAAAGAGTAACAAACATCCATACATCAAAAGAATTGGCAGCAAGGTCAACTCGAAGCGTTCGACGCAAGCGAATCGGTTGTAACTTGGCTAGGGAGGCAGATCTACGATGTACAATGCCCTTCACACTGCCAGAGACAGGAATAGATGGAGGAATGCCATAAAGGTTAGAGTGATGAAGCAGGGAGTTCTCTCACCATTGAGGAATATGACGCAAGGTGGAGTAGGAGGACACATACACGTATATTGCGCATAGTCAAAATAATAAAAAAAGGAACTTGGTTTCTTCTGAACAAATAAAATGTATCTAAAATATTACCAAAACAAGATTAGGGAAGTTGACTGAATCGCAAAAAGTAATTTATATAATACTAGCTTTTGCTCGCAGCTTCGCTTGTGTACTTAAAATATAGCCTATGTCACACAGGAATAAAGCAGCTTTCTATCGGTGAAAGAATTTTAGCAATTGGACCAGTACTCCTACAAAGAAAAAAACAAACTTTACCTCTTTATTATATTAGTGTAGAAATATCTACTAGGTTGGTCTGGCCAGCTTTTATTTATTCCAAATAGAAAAACACACAAACACACGGAAGGTTCTACAAGTTCCCATGTATGTCATGTATTCAACGACCATCTGTTATCAATATAAAAGTTCAGTAAATAACAGAGGGCATAATTAGTTAAACAGATCATCTGAAAATTTAAAAAACATAACGTCATCATTAGCATCCGCCATTGTGTCAGAATCGAAATATTTGTATACAACATTATTTTTAGTACCTATATGCGATACCTGAATATAGATAATTTGTTCAGATTCAGTAACTAAATGGATTACAATGGTTTTTACACCATTTTAATCACGACAGGTCATAGCAGGCATTCGACAGCTGAGTGCAACCCCTTAGTCACCTATACATTTTTGCTTACATAACAAGCTTATAACTTTGTGAATTTTTCATAATACAATTATGAAATTTTGTACCTAAATTCTTAACATAAAAATACTAGACTCGTGTTTCGGGTTTGGCATATACTAAAACGTAGTCTGACACAGGAGTGCAAATGTATATGTACCAGTACACAAAAGTGCAATTTAAGATATGTGAGCATAGAGTTAATCTATTATGATGAAAATTTAATCTTGTGAATACTTCTACCATCTTTGTTCTCAAACGACCGTTTAATCTGTTTTGCTATGATATGATTTTGCCTAAATGTCAGCCTGAATTCTTTTCAGACACAAGTCTAGACAAACATATTGTTGTAGAGTAATGAGAATCTTATTTTGTCGATATGCACTTCTTGTGACGCGCTGCGATGCTCCCCCCGGGTAACTTGACCCCAATCGACTAGTGTTTGGTGACACGCGATTAGCTCTTATGAATGTCATCGTGCTGGTTCCAAGATTTTGACTCTGAGATGCATTTGGCCCAGTCGTTATCAGATTCAGACTTAATCTATTAATGACATTTTTGATTGTGTTTTTTATTTTTATTTATTAATAAGTAACTTTGGAGAGTAAAAGCCGAGTGATCTGGTGAGAAATCAGAAACGTTTATTTCAAATAGACCAATAACAGGCACTTTTGAATTGTCAAAAAGTCGGTCAGTCTAAAAAAAGGTGAAGCTAATAGGAAACCGATGGATGCGAGACGCATAGGATAAACCATAACCCAAAAATGTAAAGAACAGTAGATTTTAGTACTCTCAAGAATCACATTCAAAGTTTTACTTTTTAATATTAGAAAGAACGATCGACAACACTTTTTACTTATATATTGGTCTAACACAAAACTTATAGGAGAATTATATCTTACAATCTTTACTTCAATGCAAAACATTCTAACAAAATAATTCTGCCTCAGTTCCATATCTGCTAACATAATGCAGATCATACGGATGTTCCTCTTAATTATTGCATACAATATGGCATTGTATTATCAACGTATGCATATAATAAGAATCTCTGCAGTGCATTTCAAGCAGCTTATGATTGCTCTTGGATTTATAATTGACAGTTAAAGCTGGCCGTTTTTTAGTTAAAAAAAAAATAACCGACTTCACTAAAAAATTGAATTGAATTTGAGTAATTCTCTCAATTTCACGAAGATTCCATCATCAGATACCAACTTGTTGACTATGGCACCATTTGGAAAGTATACCCTTTCCAACAAAAAGAAAATTCAAATCGGTTGAATAAATAGAAACATTTAAGAATTGAGAACCTCCTCCTTTTTTAGAACTCGGTTAATAAAAATAAGAGAAACCTTTTCTTGCGATTAAATTTTTAGAGACGTTTCTGCTTTTTACGTTTCTCTAGATAAAACAAGAGATAAGTGTTTCAAGTTTCAAAGCTTGGACTTTGACTTGACATCAGAAGGACTGGAACACTATGATATCCTCTGAAACAGGCTCATGTTGAAATTTAAAATTCTTCCTTTTGTAAAATATTCAAATTATTTATTTATTTTTCAACTTTGTGTAGCGGAACATTATCATCATAATCATTTCAACCGAAAGTCGTCAAATGAGTCACTACAATGACCGAACCTGTGCGTCTCGCACCCATAGGGTTTTCACGACCCGCACCATGATTCGACGTGTGGGAAGCCTACCAACGCTGCGTCTTGTGGTACGCGGTTTATTTGTTGTGGCAAGAGTGGAAAACTTGGACACTAACTGCCTCAGACGAATCATCATACCGGCTAAACCACACTCCTGCCTTTGTCAGCGTCCTCTAACATATCAAAGCCCTTGTAATTGTGGTCTTCTTCCGATACGCAGTTGAGACTCCAAAACTTTTCGGCACCATCTACCTACTATCTGTTCTGTGAGTAATGTTACTGCCACTTAAGTCTGGCAGTTCTTTGGGTTATATCGGAATCCTTAGTTCTCCTGCGGATATCTTTATTCTTGGTACGATCACGCAAGGAAACTAGCGGTACATTGGCGGACTTAGTGCAACAAAGCATTATCTAAGTCAACTTTGAATGAAATAAAACTACGCTACATTTCAAATATTGACATAACCTCATCGATTACCGCGACATAGAAACATTAAAGGAGACTCGCATCACTTAACCTTGGGCAAGTCACCCTGAGGGAACATAACTGGCATATGTCCTGTTCTATAAAACAAACGACCTCAATCAAAAATCATGATTATTGCGGCAGGAAAGCCTTAGGCTCTGTTTTTCCGGTCAAAACAAAGGTTTATTTTTGAGTTGGCTTTGCTTACAAAGTGAAACATAAAGGGAAGTCGGAAACCACACGTGTACACCACATTGCTTACTGAAATAGGTCGGTCAAGTTAAGGTCAATCTTATTGAGAAAACAATTACGTAACAATACGAGGAAGAGGGAGGCCAAAGAAAAGATGGATGGATGGTGTGAAAAGTGATATGAATGAAAAGGGAGTTAGTGATAGCGTGACGAGCAACAGGACAGAATGGAAGAAAAAGAGTGTTACGCCGACCCCAAATAAAACGGGATAAGGGCAAGAAGATGATGATGATGAATTACGTAACAATACATAAACTGCATGTTCAAAAGGATATGCCTATAAATTCCAAGACGTTGCAAATTCAATAATAGTAAGTGCTGTAGGAGCGGCTAGTAAATGATCAGTAAAACATTTCATTAGCGAGGCTTTTTCATTTAATTATGAAACTACAAAGCTTGCCAGGTAGGCTGTTTGCGCTCAAAAACTTTACGGCACGCTTTTCCTATAGTGCTTATTATAGGTGTGAAAGTGAAGACAAACCAGCCTATTTAAGTAAGAGAAATTAATTGTTCACTGTAATTAGAACTATCAGTTTAATTAGCAAAGTTGAATAGATTGACGCAGCTCTACCACCAACTTGGGAATCAAACCGGTTGGCGGCTAAATTCCCGCCAATTATTATGCAAACAAATATGAATCAATGTTCAGTGACAATTATAAATAACGACAGGGTATGCACTGGGCAAGCCTGTATCAATTTATTTCAATCAAGCCGGGGGCGCCAAGACCCACAGACGACAATTAAGACAACTTAAATCTACAACCTTGACGTGACACTAAAATAAATTTATTATAGTTTATGTTTTATTCGATAAAATTGTTTCCACGGTGACATCATACGGATCATGTACGGTTTTAGTTTATAATTGGAGATTCGTTAAGACGGCATCAGTTCTACTAGCTTTTGGGAATTAAGACCACGTCCTTGGTAACTATTTCTGTAGGTAGGTAGTTATTAGATACTATTGTGCAATTTATTACTGTTCCCGCACAATGGCCTCAAAAAAACGCTAAAAGCGGCCACAAAAAAAGCTTGAAGCCGCCGCAGAAAACAGCTGAAGTTCGCGACAGCTTGTGGCCGGAGAAGCTTGAAACGGCTTCAAACTTTTTTTTTCTGGCGGCACCGCCGCACACGTGCCATAAAAAGGCCGTCTCAAAAAGAAGCTTGAAGCGGCATTTTTTTTAAAGCCTTACACTTAAAGTTTCAATAAATTTATCAAATATCCAGTTTATATTGCTTTGCTAACTCTAATGATTTTAGTAATAATAATTTTACTTAAACATTATTATTCATCTCCTACAACTTTAGTGTTGCACTTTGGCCTCTAGTAGACGGCTTCAATAAAATATTCTTAGGCAATACCGTAAAGGTCGTCAATACTTAAAATGATTTATGTTTTATATCGGTAAAGTAACCGAGGATGATAATATTATATACAATATGCCTATTGCCTATATTTTTTTTACCTACCCTGTATGTTTGTTCCACCTGTTTAAATATCTACAATTAATAAATGACTATTAACTTCTATGAATAGGTTATTATTCTAATTTAAAATATAAAATAGCATCACGACAAGACATAATTCCTAGACATGACTTGCCACGTCTACAAACAAAGGGACCAGACAAAAGCAAAACTGCCGAACCAAAGCTACAATTATCAGTGTTTAGAACTGGCGGGAGGAATGTTATACTCATCATAATAAAAGAGTAGGTGCCATAATAACGGATGTTATCGCAATAAGGACACCGATACGTGGCACAATCAACACGTGATGACTCATACTGAGATCGAAACACTTGGTTAGACTTGGTGATGGAAACTCTCGTCTAGATATTATAGTATACTAGCGACCCGCCCGGCTTCGCTCGGGTGCAATATTATACATATAAACTTTCCTCTTGAATCACTCTATCTATTTAAAAAAACCGCATCAAAATCCGTTGCATAGTTTTAAAGATTTAAGCGCACATAGGGATATAGGGACAGAAAAAACGACTTTGTTTTATACTATGTAGTGATGTAGACTGTAAATTAAGATTTGAATAATAACAGTAACTTATCAAAAATTTGTTTGTGTTTTGTTGTTGGAAACTATGTGATAAATACTTTTTAATTTTATTACTTTGTTACATTGATAATCTTTATATAGCATCTAGCAAACTGCATAACAGTTTAGCGGCAGTACGTTTTCGTGAATTTCGCTTACTATAAGACCACATCCGGTCACCCCCAAGTTCGTAGGTAGTCACTCGTTGTAAGGTAACCAGATGCAGCCCCACAACACTAACCGAAACATGACGCTGCAGCTATGGACACATAGACTGATAATGTTTCATTAGAACATTTTTATTTGGTTCTATTTTTGGCTCGATTTATTCATTCATCAGCTAACTCATTAAAAGTGAAGGTGCAATCCAGCGTCTCGCTCGCTTACCGAAGTAATTATTCACTTTAAGGACTGGAGCTTCTTCTCTTAGAATGGCGGATTGTGTAGTTATACACACTTTCATTTTTATGAATTTTAATACTATGGTGTTCCAAAATAATTGCTAGATTAACTTTCATTTCAACCGGTAATAGGTAAATTGGATTTATTAAATCAATCTTTGTTCAAACTAGATAGAACACAATGAAGAACTTCATATGATTCAATTAACGTCCAATATTGAAGAGTTCTACGAAGTAAACATCAGTCAAAAGCGATCGGATATCCACCGGCAAACAGAAACTTTCTGTGTCTAACTTTAGACTTGAACAATCAACTCTTTATTCGTTGGGAATGGGGCGATCCATTTCATAGGACATTAGGGTCTTCAAGGATCGAATTAAACGCGTGTGATGTTATGTTCAACTTTGTTAATGTACCTCGTAATTGACTATTGAGCTTCACAGTGTATGGATATTAATTTAAATTAGTTTACAGTTATACTTTGATATGTATTCTGAATGCTTGAAACCGCCATCGGTACATATGTATATTACTACATAGTATAAAACCAAGTCGCTTTTTCTGTACGCTTAAATCTTTAAAAACTACGAAACGGATTTTGATGCGGTTTTTTTTTTAATAGATAGAGTGATTCAAGAGGAAGGTTTACATATATGTATAATAACATCCATTAAATAGTGCATAAATACTGTTACCCGAGCGAAGCCGGGGCGGGTCGCTAGTTGATTACAAACGGTTAAAAGTCTCAATGCTCAAGTGTATTTTTTATAAACTTATCAACAAAACCACAATTTAGCGCCATGTACTATTAGTTAGCATAACAGTATCTACGTACTTGCGTAAATTAAGTGGCACTATTACCTTAAAGTATTAAGGTATTTGTGCCACTTGATTTACAATTCGACTGGCCTGTTGGTCTAGTGGTTAGTGGCCCTGACTGCTAAGCCGGAGGTCGTGGGTTCGATTCCCACCCAGGACAAATGTTTATGTGATGAGCAAAATCATTTGTTCTGTGTCTGGGTGTAATTTATCTATAATATGTATGTGTTTAGAAATATATAAGTATGTTTATCAGTTGTCTAGTACCCATAACACAAGCTCTGCTTAGCTTGGGACTAGACGGCGTTGTGTGATAGTTGTGGAATATTATTAAAAAAAAAAATTACAAAAGCCCTTACCCTTAGGTAATGCAATAGCTCGATTTTGACTGTACGATTAGTTCAAGAGCCTGTAGTACACTGTTCATATAGTAATCCAAGTATTTCGATACACCGGGGTACTTGATTCGTCGCCCACTAATGAAGCACTTCAGATTCCTTACATTGTATTATATTCATAGCTGACGGCCTATATGATTCGGATACTACTTATATGCTGGTTGTTCTCAATATAACTCTTCTTCTTCTCTCGGATCTATGGTTTTCCTTTCCCTCAAAGCTTTTTAGCAGTAGGTTACCACGCTTATAGAGGCGTTAATGGCGTTTTTTTAATATAACCCTAAAATCAGTTTTTATCAAATATTGTAAAAGAACAGCCATGTCAATATCATAACGTTTTAAAATCATCATAATTCCAGTGTGGAAAAGGTATAATTAGTTCAATGCAGCTTCGTTTCTCTTTCAATTTTTCTTTTGATTTCAGGATATCGTAACCGGGGGTTCAAAACAAAACGATATTATAGTTATTTAATCAGCGATCACGGTTGTGAAAAGTCAAAAATATACTCGATTGACTCCTGGTATCGTGATAACGTGGAGTCAATTGAATATATATTATTATGATGAATGTCGTGTATTTTATCTTAAACATTATTAACGATCGCGTTTGCTATTGGAATTTTACTATGTCTAGAATCCGTCCTGTCAAAAGCCATGATATGATTTTTTTTAGTCCATGATCGTGGTGTAAGTTGTATAGTTCCGTCTAGTTCTCGCTATCCATTATGGCAAACTTCAATTTCCTCATTAGATACAACACTTAAGTTTTGTTATCAATCTGTTATGGAGGAGCCACTTTAGTGCGGATATTTTTATTTTTTTTATTTATATATAAAAATTTAATAAAATCGTGTTGTGCCGACCCTAAGTAATACGGGGTAAGGGCAGGAAGATAAAAATATATAATTATGTTTAATGTTAATATATGTTCTCATTGTATTATAGATTTTTATAAAAATATTTATTTGAAAAGAAAAAAGCCACCAATCTTTGTAGAGTACATGAAACTTTGATCCCGACCGTTATTTTTAGATCTTAGGTGTGCGATGGATTATGACAGTCGATCAAGCTCGAAAGTCTGGCAAACAATCTGGACAAATGGTACGATATTACTCAGCTAGCAATTTGTGGGGGTCAGATAGAACAACCGGTTAGACTCGAAGCCGAAACCAACAATGGGGAAGGTTATATGGTTAGAACAACTTTTTTACAAAGTTTTTTAAGTTAAATCTTCAACTTTAGCGTCCTGTGGACTAGACTCAAGTGGGAGAGGTTATAAAATTAGGTGAATGACGAATGTTCCTATTCTAGTTTAACCTACTCGTAGTTTTCGACTACAGTCAGCAACAGATGTATTAAAAATGGTAACTAGAGTAAAGGTATAGATTTTGTTACTTGTCTCTCTGTCTGCCAAAAATAACTACTGCGATGGAATACTTACTTACATTTTGTACTATCCAAATTGATTCTCTAATTATATTTTTTTTCAATTCAATTATAGTATCACCTTTTCTATTCTTCTTATTATCTCGTGGTCTTCCTGTCCTATCCACACATTTAGTTTTTGGTTTGACTGTTTTTATACAATTATTTTCACTATTTTTTCTCAAAATATTTACAAGTTTCAATACTTTAAGTCTCAGTAACGTTATCTAAGTGTCAATTACAAAATGAAATAGATCACTGGGCTAATAACTACCGACAATACTAGATTATTAATAGTAGTTTAAATAGGCCATCTTAGTGTCTCGAGTGCACTCAAACGATTTACCGGCACTATATCGCAACCGACCGGCTTGTGTAATTGCAAACACATGAGTTCAAGTACCCTCTGTTATGGAAGATGGATTGTACTCAAGATACTTGTAAGTTCGCGGTACGATAAAAACGCTAGAAATTATTTTTGTATTTTTTTATGAAGCTCTCATAAGTTAATTTCTACCTGGGTAAAGTACGTATGTCGAAGTGCAGAATAATGACCTTTGACACTTGGTAATTAATTTTATTAAAAACGATATAGCTTTAGATATAACTCGATACTATCCATTTCAATTTCTCTCCTCAACAGCAAATTAAATTTAACGTAAATAATTATGTCAAAAGAACAATATTATTTGAATAAACAACAGAATTGATCAAAAAGGAGATATTAGTTAAATTATCAGGTTTGATGTGCATATGGTATGATTTACGTTGGTACATATAACTATGTGTACCTTAAGAGTTTTTAGGTCAAAAGAAAAAGGGACTCATTGACCTTCTGTTTTATAATAATAATAATAATAATAATAATATTCCACAACTATCACACAACGCCGTCTAGTCCCAAGCTAAGCAGAGCTTGTGTTATGGGTACTAGACAACTGATAAACATACTTATATATTTCTAAATACATACATATTATAGATAAATAACACCCAGACACAGAACAAATGATTATGCTCATCACACAAACATTTGTCCTGGGTGGGAATCGAACCCACGACCTCCGGCATAGCAGTCAGGGTCACTAACCACTAGACCAACAGGCCAGTCAATTATTTACAGTTATTTACTATATAAAACCACTACCCATCACAACGGTATAATTATATAATATGTCAATTTATTTTGTATTTATTACAATCTACCCTAATATAATTAAGAGGTAATCTTGCTTTTTTTGTTTTGTTTGTAAAAAACTTTTTCACCAATAAAAAGCTGCTCTTTAGCTGAGTGACATATTTTATGTTCGTGAGCAAAGCTACGGGCAAAAGCTAGTACAAAATAATTTGACATACTTGACCCCTAATGATTATATAAAGGTGTAATATCTTTAACTTCATTGAATTTATTTTTCTTTGAATGTACTAGCAAGGCGCATAAAGAGCTAATCGTCACGCGTTGGTTAACCACGTTCTATGGAATGTGTCTAAAATTCTCTGCGAGTTGGCTTCAGCTCGTCGTGCGCCATGCAAAGGTCCAGGACTCCTGGGTCCTGAGATACATATACGTAAACACATATAGGAGTACCAAGAAGACCAACACACTGGTTTTTAAAAGGCTTTAGACAGGAATACAGGATATAGTGTGAACTTCCTGTATTGGTTCGAATCATATATTTTTAGCAAAAATCTAAAAAATATTACTTATCTTAAAAAGTCAATGAATTATTACGGTTCAATTTAGAGTTTTTCAAGGACCCATTTTGAGACCTATTCTTTTATCATAATTATGTAAAATATGTTTCGTTCTTGTTTCTTAATTCATGAATCCCCAAGCGACACCCGGTGGCCGCGCATCTATTGTCTTACTATTGTGTCTCTAATTGACGGTATCTGAAGGGTTAATGTATGCAGGTTATAAAAATACATAAACTGTTTCGAGAAAAGGATGGTACAGCCATGCCACTTTTTTCTCGCCTTGGTGGGGGCACCGCATGCCACCTAATATCATTTATAAGCCTTGCAAATCTGCCAACTGGTCAAAGACGACCTTACTAGACTTGCTATTTGTAAAGAGAATGAGCTTTTTTGTAGTCTCCACAAACATAATTACTTATCATTTGCTAAGAATAAGAATAAAACTGATTTGATTTACTCTAACAATAGTCAATACTTAGTGTAGTAGATTATATTCGCGACCGAGGTGTTACAATGGACTAGTGGCTGCACTTTGCCCTGCAGCATGTCTATCACTAGCTTCTTGCGCACTAATGATTCTTCTCAAGCCAAGTCAGACTGGCGATCTCCGTTGCTGATGGTGAAACCTGTTATAAGATTTTGTACTTACGGCTAGGGCAGTTGGCCTCGTCGCTCTCGTCGTAACAGTCATTACGGCCGTCGCAACGACGAGTTTGTTCCACGCAACGAGTGTCGTCGCAACGGAGGTAGTTCGGAGGGCAGTCTGAGGACAAATAGAGGACATTGAATACTAAGAATTACTTGGTCTTTAGCTGATAGATGTCATCCTACTCCACAATGTTGCTATTATTTTGCTCATCTCATTAAAACTGGGATTCAAATAAATATCACAGTACGACAATCCTTACTAATATTATAAAAGCGAAAGTGAGTTTGTTTGTTATGTCTTCACACCTAAATGGCAAAACCGATTATGATGAAACTTGGTACACGGATAGACCATGTCCTGGAATAGGACATAGGATACTTTTTATCCCGCAAGGATGTTCCCTCGGGATAATTTTCTGCTATCACGTGGGCGAAGCCTCTGAGAGCAGCTAGTGTTAAAAAAAATTAAAAACACTGTTTTTACCACCTCATTGGTCTAAAATGCTACCGCTGAGTGAGCATGAAGTCCTAAATTCGGTTCCTCGGTTGAAAATAGTGTTGTAACAACCCAACGCCGACGCGACGTCGTGATATTCTATGATCAAGTTAGGGGTCACCAAAAGAGTTTAAATCTAGAAATGCATAGTTAAAATAGAAATAATACTTAATACAATTACTTGAGTGCATCATACCTTTTTTTTCTCTAAACGTGTAGACTGAGGCATCTACTTTTTGACAGTTATTACCTAAACTAAACAATTAATCATCTTTTTTTTCCATAGCAATCAGTCGCTTCCTGACTTCTCTTTTAATGGTGTAACCTAATAACTCTACCTTTATTCAGGATACAAATAAACAACGAGGCAATTACACTTGTTTATTAGCCTTAGTTTTGTCGAAAAATCCAATAGATAGCTTCATTCTTTCACATTTTGATATTATTTCTACCGACCTCAAATCTACAAGCTTTCTGGGTATTATATTATATATATACAAAGTGTGACATAATACTTAAACTGCTCATAAGGTAATGATTTATGTTAATTGTATCAATAATTAATTTATCAATGTATTATTTACCGTTGTAAGTTCGGGTTGTTGTTATGTCGTCGGCGTAAGATGTTCCGGTCACGGTCTCAGGTTCATCAGGTGAATCTTTACAAAAAAAAAAAAAAAACAAAACAAAAATAAAGAAGTAAATAAAAAAATGAACTGAAAATTTTAACAAATAAAGAAAAAATCACAAGACTAATACTAATACCATGAAACATGGTCTAAGTTTTGGTTAATTTTATGGCATGCATCTCAGAGACAATTAAAAAAAAAACAATTAAAAGCCAAATAATAATAATTAATGTTCGTACCCGTAGAGTAAGGATCATTTGCTCCACCTAAATCACCACGTGGATAAGGTTCTCGAGGAGGAGCCTCACTAGTGCCAGCGGCTGGGTTACGGTTATCTGGATTCTCACGTGGGTCCTCGGGGTTCCCGCCTTGATTCGGATTCTGATTATCTGGGCGCGTGCTTTGACCATAAATACTACCCCAATTGTCTGGGCTTGAGCTTTGGTCATAAGGATTCCGATTGTCTGGGTTTGAGCTTTGGTCATAAGGATTCCGATTGTCTGGGTTTGAGCTTTGGTCATAAGGATTCCGATTGTCTGGGTTTGAGCTTTGGTCATAAGGATTCCGATTGTCTGGGTTTGAGCTTTGGTCATAAGGATTCCGATTGTCTGGGTTTGAGCTTTGGTCATAAGGATTCCGATTGTCTGGGTTTGAGCTTTGGTCATAAGGATTTCGATTGTCTGGGTTTGAGCTTTGGTCATAAGGATTTCGATTGTCTGGGCGCGGGTTTTCACCACTAAGAACTGTTATATCACGATATACATTCGGGTCATATGGATATGGATTGGAATCTCGACCAGCATTTTGATCATAAGGATTCTGCCTATCGGGGCCTTGTTCGTAGGGCCTTTCTAAACTTTGATTGTAATTGTTGTCAGGTGTCTGATCATAATTCCGATAATCTGGAGTAGGTTCATTGTTTACATCGACGTTGCTGTTGTAATCCACTGTTGTGGTTTCCGTTGTTGGTGATTCGTTCGTTGCTTTTAAATGAAAAATATAAAATGTCTTAAAATTTAACATAAAATTTTAATAAATAAAATAAATAGTTAAACAACCCGGCCGCGAATAATATAACAATATGTATGTTGGGTAATAATGTTATTAAAGATTTGTATAATTTGAGAGCCTTTAAATCAACAGTGAATACCTAGGTTTAGTCTATTGAAGCGTGCTCTTTCGTGGCGACTCTTGGGGGAGGCCTATGTCCAACAGTGGACGCCTTTCGGCTGAAATGATGATAATGATGATGATGTGCTCTTTCGTTGACCATTATCGTGTGCATGCTCATCATTAAATTAAATAGTGATCAAACGTGAGTCTATCAATAATACCAATAACAAAGATTTACCCTGCATTGGTATACAAACAATAACGTTGTCAAAGTTTATTAAGAAAAGAAAACGTAGTTTTTTTTTTCTTTTCCTCGTGGGTGACGACCTGCGCCCATCCTGATACGATAAAATTATGGTGGTGAAGAGGTTGAACAATAACGTTTTAACCACATTATAGCACTAGTGCGTAATGGTAATCAAAATGCTACAGTTTGGTAACAATTGCCATTAAAACCTAAGTGCAGTGCCATAAGAGTCACTATCATCATCATCTTCCTGCCCTTATCCCGTTTTATTTGGGGTCGGCGCAACATGTTTTTTAAGAGTCACTATATGAGCTAAAAATTATTGTTCAATACGCTTGTATTGAACAATATTTTTTTGATACAAACAAAAAATTAGTGAAGCACCCAATTGTATGGTGGTTATGTCTACTATATTCGCAGCCGAGTAAATTGTGTAAAATAATTATAAATGCTACTCTATAATACTGACTGTCAGGTACTGGACAATCGCTTTCATCGGTGCCATCTCTGCAATCCTCTCGACCGTTGCATTTCAGCGACAGCGGCAGACAAAAGTCTTCGTCGCACGAAAACTCAGTTACATCGCAATCAAATGTTGTTCCTATATAAATTAAATATAATAAATAAAATTTTGAATAAATAAAAACATAAACAATAAAAATAAACGGTAATACAAAATGTAACAAAATAAAAAAATTTAAACTACTTTTCAAATAAAAGAATATACTTGATCGTTAAAGGAATTTGAGTGCAAGTCAATAAATGTTTCTTTAACTTTTTATTTCACTGAAAATACTGTGGTACTGTTGAAGATATTTCCCTACCACCATATGGGAATCACCACCAACCTGGGTCAATCAACTGGGCACTGAAGTCCCCATCCCGGACGGCTGTCTCTCCGAGGCGTCCATTATTCTTGATGTGGTTCCTCAAAATGTCTTTGATGGTGTCCGTATCTTCATTTCTGGTCGTCACGATGTCTAAGGTGACTTTGCAGAGGAAATCGTCGTTGACTAGTGACCTGAAGTAAAAAAAAAGGTATTAGAATGTATTTTTTGTTAGTGAGTTTCACCTATCTATGTTACAGCTTCATAATCTATCACGCCCATAAAAAAGGTATTCGATTTTTTTTCTTAGTGAGTCTCACCTATATATTTCTCTTTTATCACAATTAAACTAGTGCTGCGATCCCACCTGATGGTAAGCAGTGATGCAGTCGTTGATGGTGAGGCGCAATAGTTTATTAAGAGCCTATTCACTCTAGCCTTGAAGACACAAGACATCCAAATTTTAATCGGACGGGAAGACCGTAGCAGGCAAATTATTCCAGTCCTTCGATGTACGCGGTATAAATGACGAGGCGAAACGCCTAGTCCGTACCGTAAAGGTTTCAACAACGAAAGGGTGGACTGAACCACCTTCCACAAGATTTTTGTTCAGAAAACGAAAAAAATAATCAGTCTCACCATACAAAATGATAAACTTGATTGGAAAATTTGTATGGCGAGGTCGATTTGTTTTTCGCTTTTGTGGAAGGTGGTTCAGTTTGGTCTACTGAGCAAGCTCTTAAAGTTTGCGGAAGGCTGTTCCTAACACCTTGTGTTATTATTGTGCGTGTATTAACTATTATTTTGTATGGCCATAGGCTAAGCGCCACGACGGCGAGCGGCGCGTGCGGCGAGTATAAACCTGTAAACTCTACGGTCCGGACTAAGCGTTTCACTGCATTGTTTATACCGCACACAATGAAGGACTGGAACTATTTGTCTGTAGCGGTCTTCCCGTCTAATTAACTTTAGGTGAGTTCAAGGCTAGAGTGAATAACATCAGCTTAGCTTCATGAGCTGCCTTAAAATATGCTACTAATTAATTATAAACCGCTTGAGTAATAAAGGTATTACAAAGGGTCAATACTTACTGTATCCTAACGAGGCTTGAGCGCTGTGTACCAGGCAAGCTTTCGAAGAGCAGGTCGACGGCATTAGCAAGAGAACGAGAGATGTTGAGGAACTCGGGGGAGTCTCTGTTGGAGTAAGCCGTGCTGTAAGGCTCCATGACCGTGAAAGTGACCCGAAGGGTCTCTGAAAATTAAAAAAAAAATTGTATTACTGAAGGACAGCTTACCGCACCAGTCTATGTAGGTATCTATGGGTTGTCAGAAAGAAAACTTCGGGGTCTTGGATCATAAGACAAAGGAGGAACATAGGCGTGGGTTTTAGTCAGTAAAAGTCTGAAACTACCTTCCACTCCCACCCTAGATAGGGAGAAAACATTGGATGATTACCGATCTAAAAAAAAAAACAGTCTCTGTTTTAGTATGTACAAGGTGGACTGATGACCTGGTGAAGGTTGCGAGAAACCGATGGATGCGAGACGCACAGGATCGTTAGTTGTGGCGACACTTTGGGGAGGCCTATGTCCAACAGTGGACGTATATCAGCTGAAATGATGATGATGTACGAGTAAAGGCGCCATTCCTAGCCGCCTGAATGGTGTTCGGAATTTTGTTCCTTTTGTTTTCATCCTTTCAATTAAAAATGCTTTTATAATTATAAACTTGACAACTACTGCAGACTTTACGAGTACAATCTTTGTAGTAGGTATATTACAAGCTTTTATTTAGTTTCACCTGTACCAATGTTTGTCTGTAATCAAATCTTGATTAAATTTGACCCACATCCCGGTTACCCATTGAGCTGAAATTTTGCAAGCATGAGTAAATCAGATGACTATGCAAAATTATCATGAGAAAGAGCTGATCTGATGATGGAACCGGTAGGTGACTATAGGAACTTGGTAGTTAAACGACACAACCCCATCGATTTTGGGCTCGTATGATTCGTTTTGACGAGTATTAATTATATCTAAAGTATACCGAGCTATAAAAGCTTGCTATGAAAATAATTTTCATTAAAAGCTTATTTTAGACAAATAGTTATATTCTGACTACCACGTGTTGTCGTGCAAAGAATTGTATCATATTTTTTTTGAGATGGTATATCATATCATCACACGATTTCTTCCACTTAGGGTGGAGTGAGAGATCTTGTCAGACTTTTAGTGTATTTTGCGGTGCAGTGCAATGGTAACTTTATGGAACATTCTCAATTCTCGAAACCCAAAGAATTGTTGACCTATAAAGAAAAGCTACAATAGATTGCTATTATCAAGACATCGCAAGTCGTAACTGTGACTATAATGTTCTCTGTAGCAGCCTCGAACCTCAGTTTGTGTTCTGCATAACTGGTACAATCTGTGTGGGTCCAGGTCAGCGGACCAACTGGAAGGTCATCCAATGTTGCACCGTCTTCTTTTCTCTGCTATACACGTCAAGCATCGCACAGTGGTTATGTTATGGTTGATTTACATCTATATTCGTGAGTGTGACCGTGGCATCACCGCAGGCCCTCACAGAATACCAGCGCTGCGTTATTTATCTCTATAGATATCGCAGCATATGCTGAGTTAGGCGCCTTTTTGACCTTACACAGATTTTAAAGTTATCTCTTTTTTCATACTTAATTTTATGGTATTTTTTTAATGTATCCTAAATCTACTGTTTTTAAATTTAAACGTATGTGTGAGGTGCAAATAAACGTTTTTCTTTCTTTATGTACATATTTTGTACAAAGTTACTTACTTTCCTTTGGTTCAGACTCCGACTTGTCCGGAATTCCGGAACCGACGTCCAGGTCAGCATCATCCTTGTCGTAACTGAAAATCAATAAAAAATGTTTTAGGTTATCATTTAAGTAAGTAGATATGTATTCCGTATCATCGGAACTGTCGGTTGTTACCAGATTTACAGAACTAAGTTTAGCTCTCTGATTAGTTAATAGCTCGGAGTGTGCCGATCGGAGCGTCGAAAGTCTCAAGCGTGTCGATAGCAAACTTACACTAGGCACACTGAGCCTAATGTGAGTTTATTTTACGTTAATTCTCACTAAATACTCTGACGATATCGATTGAAGAATAGAACTGCAACAACTTGGTTTCATCTACATAAATATTTGGATCGATCAGCTTACAACGTAAGAGCAAATAACGGATTTGCATAAAGTTGGGGAAAGATCGGCATTGGGGTAAGAACGTTTAAATAAATTATACCACTGATTTAGCTTTATTTTCAAAGCCAGCCATATTGCTGGGCAAGGTGGAACATAATGACGCGACACGAAATATAACTAGCATATCCTACTAATATTATAAATGCGAAAGTTTGTATGTATGGATGGATGTATGGATGTTTGTTACTCTTTCACGCAAAAACTACTGAACGGATCTCGATGAAACTTGGTACACGAGTAGACCATATTCCAAAATAACACATAGGATACTTTTTATACTGGGATTATGTACGCGGGTAAAGCCGCGGGCTAAAGCTAGTAATTTATATTTATATTATAATATTAGTAGGATATGCTAGTTACATTACGTGTCGCGTCATTATGTTCCACCTTGCCCAGCAATGTGGCTGGCATTGAAAATAAAGCTAAATAAGTGGTATAATTTATTTATACGTTCTTACCCCAATGCCGATCTTACCCCAACGTAATTTAACTAGACGAAGCAACCCTCTATGAAATTTCAATTTCCGAGTCCTTCTTGGTGATTGATGGGATTCGATGTATGCCTCACGATTGGCTACCATACCTTAAAAGTTCAAGTTCCAAGTAGAACTTTTCAACTATATTAATAGTTCCCAAACTGATATAACCAAAGCCATACATACTTATATGTGGCAAAATAAACTAAAACCGTGAGGAAAGATTGTAAACGGCTATGTATTTAAATACTAGATTAAGTTTTAATCAATGAAAGTGCTTTAGAAATATGGCTCACCCGCTGGGGTCATCAGGAACAGGAGGGGTGGTGGCAGTGTCCGCTTCGGGTTCATCTACGGATGACCACAAGGATGACCAATCTAAAATAAAATAAAAACATTAGTTCTAATGTTCACAGGTACCTTTTTTTCAATATCTTCTTTAACTCGATAATCTGTTACCTAACCCGTTTGTCATGGTATGGTCATGTAAACTAAGAGGAGGGATGAAACGCATGTTGCTAAAAAAGTTATGAGTTTACATGTGGATGGAGAGGGAGAGGGAAACTAAAGAAAAGATGGATGGATTGTGTGAGAAGTGATATGAAAGAAAAGGGAGTTAGTGTTAGCTGTCACTCGTCAGAGTGACAGGAAAGAATGGAAGAAAAAATAGTGTTGCGCCGACCCTAAATAAAACGGGACAAGGGCAGGAAGATAATGATGATGAAGATGATGTAATTTATTATTTCGAAAAATACATACCCCATTGCCTTTTGTGTCGTTTGTGGCTATCTAGAGCGGTGGATTCTTCTGGTTTCACTTCGAGGAACTCATTGGAACCATACTCCTCCCCTTCCCAGTAGAGATCATTCGTACATGACACCTGAAACACGAGAAATGGACCTCATTAATAAGATTCGAAACTTAGAAAAAAAAACAATTGAATAAATGGGGATTCATGAAAGATCATAAATAATCAAAGTAAAAACTTTAAACATTTTAAAATTCAACTAAAAAGCTAAAAGAGGTAAGTAGTTAGCTGGGAAACACCGGTCTTTAGTTTAATTAACCGCAAAAAAAAATGTGTAAAAGTGTATTTAAGAACCAATTTGCTAAATGAATAGAATTTATATATTTTGTCAATTCTAAAATGGTTTTAAGAATACATAAAAACCTAGTCTTTTCAGTCAAGGCTACGTCGATTGGAGTCTGTAGAGATTTAGCGACGCTCTCGTAGTTGAACCGCTAAGAGCAACACGTCCGACTGCCAAGATATTTCGTGAAGAAATGTTTATTAGCTACATAAGACCCTCGGCTTGGATTATATGGGAATAAGTAAATAGATGTTGCGTGATTGGTCAGAAGCGCTCGGTCGCCCCGCCTTTATAACGATCTTGATTTAACTGCTGAATCCCGTCCAAATAATCTCCGCCTTTCTTTTATACGTTATAATATAACAGAAAACCTTTCGGTCGTTTTTAGGAAAAATACGAATTTTTAGCGAATTTTGTGGCTACGAATGCATCGCGCGCAGTCTGTCTATGCAGCTCAGTGCAACGATACGCAAAGTATTTTCGAATAAACTGAACCTCCAATTTAAAATTTATTATAAATATGAAAGTAGCTTAATAATTATTAAAGAAATATCCAAAAAAATAATCGTAGCTTAAATATGCAGAATAGAGGACAGCACTTGGATCAATACAGCGCGTCATGAATTTGGGGCGTTAGCACGCTCCTTTCATTTACCTACTTTCCTAACTGTTACCCGAAAGTAACTTTCGTGACAAAATATATTTCTTCTCACAAGATTTCGATTACGTGATTTATTATGAAACTTTGTAGGAATATAGGTATTATGGTCATACGAGGGCTGCGCGATTATTCAAAAGACTTACCGCAGCCTGGAAAGCGAAAATATAATCTAAATAATATCTTTAAGTCAAGAGTAAAAATAGGTTGCTTGTAGGCAAGCGTGCTCCATCGTCAGCCACATCATCGCTTTCCAACAAGTCCACTATCCATAATAATAAAAAAAGGGTAGGTTTCAGACAATAAAAGTCTGAAACTGCTCGCTCCACCCAGAAAAGGGAGAAGCTATTTTACGATTACTTATACTCAAAAAAAAAATCAAAATCGAAAAAAAAATGCTTTTCTTTTTGTTCTATTCTTGTTTCTTTTGTTTCATATTTTTTCTATTTTTGAGCAATATTTTGGAACGATACAAATGAAGCCCTTTCAAATGATATATACTTATATATGGAAGCAGATGAACATACACACATACATGTCATAGGCTATCAAAAATTATAACACTTCTTTGGCTCGCGGGCTTGCCGACAGCGAGCAATGTGTAGCTCGCTGTCCGACCGTCCGGTAACTGCCCGGACCGAGCCCAACTGGTCGACGGCGCACACTGTTCCCGCGCGCCTCAAGGAGCTGTCAGCAACAGCAGAGGCCCAGCGGGCTCGAAGCCTACTGGGGCCAGGGTTAGTTCGAAAGATAACTCAGCCCCGGTACAAAAGGCAACGAAGAAACAGGAGTGGGTTTTTAGTCAGTAAAAGTCTGACATCCTACATCGACACGAAATTGGTGGGGTTTTGAGGTAATTATTTGTCAAACTTATTATACTATTTGATTAATATCAAGAGATTTATAATTTATCTAGCAACCGTATCACATTCACATCTTGCTTGGCAATGCATCGATATTTTCGCATGATGTAAAATAAAAACTACTAACGCCATCTGTGTATCGTGGTTAGTACTACAAGAGCTTCACGTCAACTGAGTGAACTTCCAGCGCTACAGACTGCTCAAGCTAAGTGTGAGGCGAGCTTGTAGTGAGTTTTATTATACACTTTATTGTACACCAGCACACATACAGAATAGAAAACTAAAACACATACATCCAATGGACGGCCTTATAGCATTCCGCGATCTTTTCCAGGCAACCTGGAATGGACAGTAATTGCCTGGACAAGAAATGGGACTGTCATTGGTGATACAAAATCAGTATTAAACATAATAGATACACAGATAAATACACGTGCTGTATAATAGATACATATAAATATTAAAAAAAAATGTTGAGTGTTCTAGTTAGCTAGTTCAGAACCGGGCAGAAAATATAATATGAAGGCGGTACATGTCAATTTAAAGCTATACTAACATCCATCGAGGATATTATTATTTTTACTTTACTTGGCAGGTATTGAAAAGGTAAAGTTATTTTCAGTTTATAAATAACTAGCTTTTACACGCGACTTCACCCCCGTACATGAATAAAGCAGCTCTCTATCGGTGAAAAAATCTTAGCAATCGGATCAAGTACTTCCAGAGATTACCTTCTACAAACAAACAAACGTTAAAATAAAAATAAACTTTACCTCTTTATTATATTAGTGTATATCAATAAACCAAAAAAATACATTTCTTTTTTAAAAGCTTAACCTAAAATAACTAGGCCATTCGGATCATTACAAAAAGCACAAACAACAATTCAAAAATCGAACTACCCCAACCGTTATTAACATAAGACGGAACGGTACACCCAAAAAACGTTAAAATAACAAAACCGGACAAGAGAGATCGTAAAATCGTCATTAAGTCGTTGGGGAGAGTCATGATTCGCAAATAAATCGACACTCGAGCCGCAATTAGGGGAGGGTGGGGGCGTCGGCACAAGGGGGATTTCCTTGCAATTCTAGTTAGTCCGACATGATCCGGCGACGGGTGAGAACGACAAGACTTGCAAGCTAATGGCCGTGGTGGGACGGACGACGAGACCCGGCTCACTCTTGACTTGCAGCCCGATACTTTGTCGAAAGTGTTCGCTTCTCAGCACCTCATTCCTTATACTTTGCATTAAAGGTTATTTATTTTGTATTAGGTATAAAATGATAAGTACTGCTACTAACTACTGGGTTTATTTTCTTGAAATCGTAGGTAGTCAAAATAATGTAATTCTAAATACTAACTTATAGTATTTTAATGAGGTAAGATAGTAAAATGTCACCAATTAATCACAAAGGTATATAATATATAGATACATGGAAATTAAGGCTAGCAAAATGTGCCTATACAATAAGCTAGTTTTTTTTTCATTGTGCACGAACATACCACAGTGTCTCAAGACGAAAGTCTATGACTAGTGCGTGTTGCCAGTGATGACATAATATAATGCAGAAACTTGGTCGCTTACAATGGGCTTCATCAGAAAACTTAAAGTCACCCAACGGAAAATGAAAAGGGCTATGCTCGGAGTCTCCTTGCATGATCGAATCTGAGATAAAGATATCCGCAAGAAAACCAAGGTTGCCGACATAGCACGAAGAATCGCCAAACTTAATTGGCAGAACAGATGGCCGTTGGGGCCGAAAGGTTCTAGAGTGGCGATCGCGTAAGGTATCCTACAAGGTGGACTGATGACCTGGTGAAGGTTTCGGGAATCCGATGGATGCGGGATGGAAAGGATAGTGCATTGAGGCGACACTTGGGGGAGGCCTATGTCCAACAGTGGACGTCTATCGGCTGAAATGATGATGAGAATTCTGACTATGTCAGTCACAATATCAACGTAGTATCGAAACCTGAGACTAAAAGTGTGAAATTTTGCACAAGGGTTCCTTTTTGAGGGTAGGAGAGAGGAATTTCTAAAATTTTGGGGATGAAACGGAGATCTAAAGTTTGTACGGGAAAACTTTTTACAAAACATAATTCATTTACCAAAAACAAACTTTCAAGATTTCGTTGTTCTATCTAACTCATTTCAACTCTGTATTTTGCTATATCTACTTACGTCTGTATGACGCGACTCAAGCGATCCCAGCTTGCCTCTGCTATTGTACTATCGCTTGCTTCGCATAGACTTCGTAATGTTTTGAACGTTATTTTAATATTGTTATTTTTGTATGAAAATTTGATCAATTTTAAAAAGTCATGGAACAAATGTCGTTGTTTTTAACATAGTCCTGAGAGGTTGCTAGTGTTTTACAAATAACCCTGTATAATTGAGACAGGAGAAGAAAAATCCGAGTGAAAGGCAATGCCTCTAACCTCGCCATTTTTTTAAATGTTGGTAGCGTCTATGTAGCGTAGTTATCATTTTATAAACCTATTCCAAACTATAATTTCAGTGTCTGTAGTTGGGGAGCTCAGTTGAAAACGTGTTCAGCTTAAGGGTTGATGACCGTATAATTTATTGTAACTATTCTATATTGCTTGATAGACATCTTAATTCTTTTTACATCAACTACTAATAACTGTGATCAAAAAGCTTTTATTATCACTAAGAAAGAAAAAAGAAGTATTTGTTTGAAAATCATTTTTTCATAGCAAGCTTTTTTCATACGAGCCCAAACTCGATGGTGTTGTGTCGATTAACTACCAAGCTCCTATAGCCACCCTTCGGTTATATCATCAGATCAGCTCCATGTCATAATTTTGCATTGTCATCTGATTTACACGTGCATGCAACATTTTAGCTCAATCGGTAACCTGGAAGTGGATCAAATTTAATTTGCATGATTTGATTACAGACAAAAATCGGGACAGGTGTAACTATAAAAAATTTAATTTTGTTTCGATTTTGAGTTAGATTCATGATAGCACAAGTTTAAACCTTAGTGGTTTTTAGTTGCTATTTAAGTTAGACAATTCTGTATTATTTTCTTTATGTGATAAATAAATGAAAAAAAAACTAAATAAATAATTGAATTATAAAAACCTGGTTTTTTGTATATCAATGAAATAAACAAAAACTTGTAATTTTAAAACATAATAGAAGTTAGCAATTATAGGAAGACATTTTCATTCATATTTTTAAGTCTAGGTACATTGTATTTGGACTGACGAAAAAATGCACTTTATAATTAATAATTTAGACTTATGTGTGAGCAAACTAAAATACGTAAAACTATGAATGAACCAATAGTTATCAGGTCCGAGAATCTCGCCTGAAACTCGCTTGTTGCACTCTTTAATACCCAACTGCTAGACTAGATGGCGCTGGAGGCTCGTTCAAATAGTAGCTAGGAGAAAGCGAGTAACTGAAAAATAACGCAGGTATGAAAGTAAATGATAAAATAATTAATCGTTTGTACCTAAGACTTAATCAAATAATTACACTAACTAAATAACAGTAAATTAATAATATAAAAGAAAAATAATAAAACCATACGCTAATTGAAACTACCTAAAATGTGGCGTCAAAAAACTCTTCCACATCGCTGTCAACTGGTAATGTGCCCAAAAAACTAACGGCATTGCCAAGCTATATGGCAATGCTTATCCTCTGTCCAAGGTAAAAGCCAGCCATTGGGTCACGCGAAGTGTCAACTAGACGTTTTGACAGATCTTTTTAACTTTTTTAAGACTTAATGGTGTTTCTATGAAAATAATGCCATCAGTTTGTATGTATCAATTGCCACTAATAAAGAATAGAATAGAATAGAATACCTACCATGAAAAAGTAAACTAATAGGTAGGTAACGTTTCCCACTTGCCTGTTCAATTAATAGGAAATTCTTCTCAAAGTAAATCAGCGGTCTAAGCAGAGGAAACGAAAACATTATTTTGTTTTATTTCTAAAATGTTTAGTTCATGGAAACTAAAACATGTCTGTTTGTTTTGTAAAATACAAATTGTTATGTTTAAACAGAATCAACTTCCAACATTATGACTTTTGTGTTTGTTATAATCTCAACCGTAAGTAGTGACGTTACTAACTGTCGATAATTTTAGAATTGATGGTTGTCATGACGTAATATCAGGAAATCGGAGGTTTATAGGTTCAGTAACAAACATTGTTACAATAGTTAATATGTCCATGACTAGAATTATGAATTTTCTCGCCGTATTAGCGTGACGCACAGGATCGGTCGTTGTGGCGACGCTTGGGGGAAGCCTATGTCTAACAGTTGACGTCTTTCGGCTGATATGATGATGATGATGATGAGGTATTAATATACCGTAAAACGGGGTGAATAGAAACGCAGGGTTGAATAGAAACAAAATGTTGGTTTGGTTTTTCACTACGATACCATATTTTTGACCTAACAAAGTATGGACTTTTTAGAATAATAATCCTTACCAATATTGTAAAAGTGAAAGTGAGTTTGTTTATTTGTTTGTTTGTTACGTCTTCACGCCTAAATGGCAAAACCGATTTTGATGAATTTTGGAACAGAGATAGTTAGGACCCTGGAGACGAACATAGCCTAAATTATTTTTTTAATGTGAGAAAAAGGGAAGAAAAGGGGAGAGGAATTAAAGTATATATTAATAAAGGCGGGCGTAGCCGCGGGTAAAAGCTAGTTAATTAATAAATTGATATAGTTACATGGTGCAAAAAATATTTAAATATCGTGAAAATACCGTTTGAAGTTTTGTTTCTATTCACCCCTGAGTGTCTATTCACCCCATTTGACTATACTTACTGCGAGAAAATTCATAATTCTAGTCACGGACATATTCTAATTTTAGGTTTGTGTAACTCTTTAGTATTTCACTGCCAAGTTCGAGGTTATTGAGCATAGACCGATCACAATCACTAGGTACTTACCATGACATTTTGTGGTGTTGTAATTTCTTACTAAAAGCTGCCATTATCTATACATAAAATAGAAACTGACTAACTGCCATATATCAATTCACAGCCGAAACTAAAGGGACTAGGAGCGTGAAATTTTGAGTAAGGTTTCCTTTTGTTACGTAAACGAGCACTAAGAGAGGGTTTTCCAAAATTCGTCACTTAAGGGAATGAAACGGGGTTCTAAAAAGTTTGTATGAAGAACTTTTGTGTGGGCGAAGCCTCTGGCAGAAGCTAGTTCTCTAATAAATCAGCTGCAATCAGCAGCTATATTTGAATAATCAGACCTACTCGCTGTGTTCTCTTTTTTTTCAAAAGTTAGTATCATCTCAAGCCACCAACCAAGCGGGTCAAGCGTTTTGCCTCGTCGTTTATACCACGTACATCGAGGAAATGGAACAATTTGCCTACTGCGATCTTCCCGTCCGATTATAATTTAGGTATCTTCAAGGCAAGAGTGAATAGGCTCTTAATAAACTAGTGTGCCTCACAACCATTAACGATTGCATCACTGCTTACCATCAGGTGGGATCGTAGTCAAGCACTAGTTTATATCAATTAAAAAAAAACATACAAATAGTTCATACCGATACGAATCAACCGTGGTGTAATTGGTGTAATTGTAATGTATTTAAAAATATAGATCTGTAATTAATCGCAATTCTGAATTCGAATCGTCGACGGCTATCCAATCGGATCAATTTCCAAGATCGCATTTTGTCCAATGACGTCACCTTTCCAAACATCATTTTAATGATCAATTTGTAGACCAACATCACTGGCGTGTTTGTCAAACTTCCTAGAGATCATGACGTCAATCAGTTGCCTTGATAAAATCAATAGGTACCTACCTATACAAAAATCTTATGGTGAATCTCGATCATATTATTTTACAACATAATCATTTTAAACCAAGACTACGAAGCCAGCAAGACCTGATTGAGGATCGTCTTTCACTTTACGTTGAAAGGTCGACGGAAATTTATTCATGCACTCTTGAAAGAGCGTTCTTTTGAAGTTAGGTTTTAGACAAACAATGGCAAACTAGAATATTATAATCCTACTATCTTTATCCGATGTTACTTGAGAAGACCACATTTAATATATTCTCTCATATCTTAACATTTAAAACCAAAATAAGAGACCTACCTACAACACTAAACTTAACAAATAATAAAATCTAAATTCGTAAATTTTTACGTAACACAAGTCTGCTATATTAGTTCATGTCTTCACCTGGCTACGCGAAACGGAAATTCGAACTACTTACCAATGCATTTATTTAACAATTCGCAAATGTAAACATAGATCTGAAGATTCAAATATAAACATAGTAAGTGAAAGATGGATTTACATAAGTACCGCATACCTGGAACGTTGCTGAAAGCTATTTAGCGGGTTCAAAAGAATAAGGGGAATCATAGAATAATTGGGTCAAGAAGTCAAGAGCATGTTTTGTTAGAACGTATACGTAAACTTTACGAACCTATTGCGTATTATACAGTTGTAAAAAAAGGTTTCAGAGCTTTGATGTTGGTTCGAATATTATTTTATGTGATACTTATTGATAGGATAATATAAGTCACCCGCTAAAGGGTAAGAAAAAAAAACAGGGATTTACTTTAATGAACACTGTCTGACTGTGAATATTATAGCTGGAATATAATAGTAGGTAGACGCTAAAACATTAAGAAATAATGTATGCAGATTTAAATAGGTTCCTATTTAGTTTACAATTTGTAATATTTTGTCGAGAAAACTCTTGCAATGGTTATGTTTTCCACGTGCATTAACAAGTCTGGAAAATGATTATTAGAAATAGTAATACTTCATTTCTGCAAAAAAAAATGATTGCTTTTATTTAGCATTTCTTTATAAAACGTGGTATAGTATATATCTAGCTAAATATATCTAATTCTGTATTTATAACCGTTCTCGATTCGACACACGGACAGTGAGCTCTCTCTCGTGTCTGTCTGCCTTGCGAGAGATACAAAGGAACGTTTGGAGAGAAAAGGTAAGGCCTGATGAGATGTCTTCATGTAAGGGTTTCGTTTAACTACAAGCTACGAATCTGATGAACAAAAAATGTGGTAAATTCCTTGGCAAATTATTATTAGGTAAAATGTCTTTTTAAGTCTCGCTAGTCCAAGGAATTTTGTTACCGTTCTAGTGGGTTGTTCCTGTTAACCAATTAGGCAAAATGTCGTTTTCTAGGACTTAGGAGTGGCAGTCATAGTGTGTTGAGTTGTGTTAAACACATGACCTCGATCTTGCCTGTCACCTTCCAGCCATTGTTGTAATGTTTCACTGAGTGCAAACCTCACTGAAATGATAGCACGCGATTTTCGGTAGTAAACTTACTTTAAGTTCCCGCAAACAGATACGGCTTGATAACGTGACCACCATTTTTATGTGATGAGCAAATATATGGTGTGATGTACGTAATATTGTAGAAAATACAACCTAAAGAAGTAATTTTCCCCAAAAGAAAGATCTCACTGAATTAAAATTAGACAGCCAAATTCATGTCCAAAAAAAAATGTCAGTACCACCAATATTATAAAAATGATGAATAATAGAAGGAAACCAACGGCCAGACGGCGAGCTACCTATTGCTCGCCGTCCGCAAGCCCACGCCTTCCGTGGCTGGAAATTGGGGCAACCTGGGCCCTGGTTTGGGTTATGGTCCAAACTGAGGAAGGAAACAATGGTTTCAAGTTCTTTAGACCGATCTAAAGCCTTTAATAGATGAGCTCATAGCTTAATACCAGGTTCTAAAAGCTTATTATTTTATCCAAATATTAAGAAAATAACGCCAAGGCAATCCTTAAGTCGTTAAAATCCGTCGAAAATTAATAGAATAACGAAGAAATGGGGAAAGGGTATGGAGTTTCCTCATTAATAGGTACCTACCTATATTAACGAAGGTGGGTCTTCTAATTGTCTTCACAATTAGTGAAACGGACCGCCTCCCGAGTTGAATAAAATTTGAAGGGTGTAGGAAAAACATTCTGTGAGATTTTTGTATAAGTATAGTCCATAATCAGCCTTTTAGGGTTTCCACCGGTGGGAACCAGGCTCTTCTTAAGGAGAGGAAAATGTTTGTTAGTTAGACACTATACAAACATATTAGTGTATGTTTCTTTATAGTTTTTATTCGCTCGCAGTTAGAGGATACTTTATTCGTAAAATATTTTGGCGTTTTATTAGCGTTGGGCAAATCATCCTATGACATCCCCGCTCTTGAGCGGAGCGGGAGATTGTGACAGACTTTTACTGACTAAAAACCCACTCCTGTTCCTTTGTTGTCTTTCGTACCGAGGCTTGAGTCACCTTTCGAACTAAGCCTGGCCCCAGTACAGACAGCTCCTTGAGGCGCGTGGGAACAGTGCGCGCCGTCGACGACTTGATCTCGGTCCGGACAGCTACCGGACGGTCAGACAGCGAGCGACCCACTGCTCAAAATATTATAGTCTTGGTTTTATGGCTTACTGTCGTTTCGGACACGTTATGTTCGGACACAGTGTCCCATTTGACACTTTTTAATTCCAATTTTTTTTTTTTTTGGTTTCTGTGTAGCTGTTTAGTACAGTCCGATACAAAAGTTTTAAATACGGCCGTTCATTATCATCAACATCATCATTTAAGCCGACAGACTTCCACTGTTGGACATAAGCCTCACCCAAGTGTCACCACAATGAGCGATCCTGTGAGTCTCGCATCCATCGGATTCCCGCAACCTTCACCAGGTCATCGGTCCACCTTGTAGGAGGCCTTCCGACGCTGCGTCAGCACTCCAGAACCTTTCGGCCCCCAAAGAAATGGTAATATGGTCGTTACCATCTTAATATATCATGTTATAAAACTAGTACTTCAAGTAAACATAGGTTTTAATAAATATATTCAAAAGCAGAAAGACGCAAATTAATAATATAAGAAACTCATAATAGTATCAGGATGGTGGAATAGAGTCGACGCAATATTTCTTTTTAATATTTAATCCTTCCCTTTGAGTTCTCACATCTTATCTCGTTATTGAAAAACTCCGATTAATATAAAAAAAAATTCAAACATTATACATGTTGACGTTATATATAGATATTTATGCTGCTGAGACTTACGGTCACAGAACAGAAAATATAGGTAGAAGTGCCCCTAACGTGGCTAAGCACGGGAACCAGTGTCGCCAAACTCACACATTTGCGTATCAAATTGTACATTACACACATAAAAAACAGTAATATGATTGGCTACGAAGCTACGAATTACAAACTTAACTTTTACAAATCATATTCTTATTGCTTTCATAAATTAGGTCTTATTACAACGTAAGAAAGTTGTTATTATTTGACATGACACGAACAATAAAGAAGTTTTAACCAATTTACAACGAGTTCGGCTACGCAACGCTAGATGGCGCTGCAATTTATTCTATTCAGAACGCTAGTGCCTTTGAAATAGATGCCATATTCACCTGCACTAGTATATAATATGTAATAGGCGAATTTCGCCTACTGTTGACACACGCGCCATATTTAAGAGGCACTTCCTCTACTTTTCTTTATTCCGTGCTTACGGTCTAGAGAACAGGCCATAGTTCACTACGTGAGCGCTGTGCGATATTTTTGGGAGGGTGTTGGTGGATATCACATTTCTTCGATTTTTTGGTAGGACAAACTGGTTTCATCGCTATGTTTTCCATCACCATTATTGAGAGAAATGTAAAAAAGTATGCCAATGCTTGTCATGTCACTTGACACATGATTCCTACGCAGGTCTCTACCTAATGGCATTTCATTACCATCCATTTTGTACTTAGCGTTTGGCGGGAACGCTAACAGAAAAGTAATTTTTCAAAGCGTAGCTATAAAATAAATAATATGAAGCAAATAACTTTCCTGATTTGAACCCACAACTCGAAATTCAAAATTACCACTAGAACACTGTACCTACCCTTCATTTTTGACTCCAACTATCGAATTAAGAAACTCAATATAATCGAACTATTTTAATTAACGTTAGGACGTCGTTTCTCCCAAGGTTCGTTATCTATGAGCTATCAAGTAAACCAAGGTTACGTTAGTCAGCAAACCACGTTAGGTAACATTATAGAGCCAACAAACGAGAGTTTACCATCTGCTGTGGTTCAAGACATAAGCGATTCGATGATTAACTTCCGGTGTGAGAAGTCCGGGACTAGTTATAAAACATGATTTGAATGCTGATTCGAGGCTATCATACACATACGTGATGCGACAATGGGACAATGATTCGATAACGACGTTTCCAATTCGAATTTTGATCGTAACTGTATCGATTATCGATATTAGTTCGAACTAAACGATTGAATAAAACGTAATGTGTGCATAAAAATTGTATGCTTTTGTACTTATAGGCGATTTCACAAAAGAACTAACAAATTTATCAACGAATAAAGCATGGTGAAAGAGAAATACTCTTTCACCATGCTTTATTCGTTGATTTCACAAAAAAGAAACTTTAACAACTTTTCAAGCCTCGCAGAGAACGGTGCAATTTCTGTAAAAAAAAAATCGCATTGTTATCGTATTGTTGTGGCGTGCCTATCCAGGTCTTTAAAATTAGTGATACAATGAATGATTCGGTAAAACGGAAAAATAAAGATTTAAATCGCTATTCGCTTGTGTTCGCTTTACGTGACATTGAACTTGGTTTGCTCCGTGACGCGGGCCACATTAGCATATCTCTTTGCTGGCTAAATATCTCAATTTACCCAAGCTCATATTTTATGGTACCTACTAAAAACCGCTAAGAGTTTCACGACAATATTGTGCTCGTTTTAAAATATTCTTCCTAGGTAAGAACATGTCACAATGCATTTAACATATATATAGACTAATTTATTTTTTTAGTTAAATAAAGTCATGTATTCAGGTGGAATTGCAGTCAAGCAAGTCAATGCAATTGTTTATAGTGAAGCACACGAGTTTGTTAAGAGCACATTGTAAAAAAAAATCTTGCCAATGGTAATAAGTACAATATTTCACTCCTTAGCATTCAGTTTTTAAAGTTTTTGTTTTCCTGTGTTTGACACAACATTTCATCGAGAAAAGTAAACGTTAACGTCAAAGTTAAGAATAAAGTTAATTTAGGAGTTAGTGAGTAAAAACGACCACTCGAACGGTGGGGAGCAAATCTTATAGTAAAAATGCTTGAAACACACCCCACTAGTTTAAAGACTAACCATAGTGTTCCTCTTAAGGTTTTAATAATTGTTTTGTAAGACTACTAACATCTAGAACAAAATAATCATCGTAATGTGTAACACAAAAGACACTATAAATGAGCCCTAATATTGGAAGATCCTTATTAGTAGACCTCTTTACTAAGTTTTTGAAGGCCTATTAGGGAATACCTATTAAAAAAAAAAATCTGATCAGTTCATCACAAACTTTGCAGAAGTAGGACAATGATAAAATCAAAATTGAAAACAATACAACAATTTTAACCCTTCAGATACCGTCAATTAGAGACACAATAGTAAGACAATAGATGCGCGGCCACCGGTGGTCGCTTGGGGATTCATGAATTAAACATAGGTTTGTCCCTCTCGCAAGAACGCCGCTATATGCCTGTAATAGACTTATACGAGTATGTCCATATCAGACTTTTCTAGCCTAAAAGTATCTTTGAAGCAACTAAATCTAAAAGTAATTAAGCAAAGAAAAAAATGTTATGCATATTTCTTATTGTCACCTATGCTTGAAAGAAAATACTAAATATCTTGGGCTCTCGACAAAGTAAAATCATATCAGAGAAAAGAATTATAATTATTATAGCGACGATGGGTAAGACAAAGTGTTGTTAGTATTGGCAATATACATTATTTAAGCATTTAAAAAAATAGTTATCTGTTTAACTTTGTGCTTTATTTGAAATATAATAAAGAAAATATTGATTATCACTAACTATGCAAAAGTAATATGTTGCCATCAGGTGAAATAGTGATCAAACGCAAACCTATCAATAATAAAGGAGGTCTAATCCGACAAGGACAAGAACGTGATGTGCTTCCTAGGTTACCAGCTTAAATTAGACCCGTTTCTAAACTTTTGCTGCACTATGCTATTCTCACAACAGAATAAGTTTGTACTGAAACTTTGTCTTATCTTAAACAGGAGGAAAAATTGTATCAATAACAATAAACCTGGCCAACTAACCCTGACCACCGGTAGATTGGACCCTGTTCCCGATGCCGGTGGGTATATTTTTTGTTTAAAAAAATATTTAAAAATGTAATTTATTTGTGTTTACTATGGGCTACTAGAGCCCATAAATATAAAATAAACTTTAAGATAATAAACTAATACGTATTAACGAACACAGTAATACAAACACAGTTATATTAGATCTCAATACAAATTATTGTTCGAGACATATCGATGGAAGTTTGTAGACTATTAGTGGACTTAGCAATAGAATCCGCATTCAGAAGCGACACGTGCCGATGGCTCTAAATTTGTATGAGCTATGCACGATGCACGTGGCTACTCCATTTAAACTAGCACATAGACGAACGTCATAATATTGTTTGTACTTAGTAGTAAATTGAAGCTTTTGAGTGTTCCGTCCACTGACTTTTATTAATTCTTATTTTAAAAATCTTTATAGAGATGAAAATTTAATAAATTGTCATAGATTTTATCCAATTGTAAAGTGCAATCATTTGGGGCAGAATGATGAACATGTCGTGAAGTAAGTTTTGAATTATGATGAAAAAGGGTTGAGACACGATAGAGGAAGACGAATTAAATGATGGAAGGATGAAATAGGTAAAAAGAAGGTGCATAACGGCAAAAAAAATGTACCAATAAAAGGAGAATAATGATAGATTTTATCGAACTAATATGCATGTTTGTATGTTTTTTACTTCTTCATGCGCTACCTTGTCCTAGAACAGCCGTAGATTTTTATGTGCACATTGGATAGTCTTAACGTTCGTGAAACTTACCGCAATTTTTGAGCTATTACAATGTTTTATTTGATCATCATTTTGGTCAAAAGGCGACCAATCATGGCAGGCATGGAAAAAATTTCCCATCTGTCTATTTATCTCACTTAGAATTATTAAAATAAATTAAATTAAAAAAAAAATATTTATCAAACAAAACTTTTTTATCTGACTGTACAAAACAGTTCTTTTCTTATCGGTGTCCGAATCGTCACCAAAAAAAAAATTGAAATTAAAAAGTGTAAATTCGGACACTGTGTTCGAACATAACGTGTCCGAAACGTCAGTAAGCCGCAAAATTGATAGCAAGACCTGCCGTGCCGTTCACGTATCCCATGAACTGTGATAGCTAGAAAGTTGATACTTTGTCATAGCGACGGACAAACAAGCAGTGTGTAGTTTCATCTTAATTCCCATAACAGGAGAAGAGCGCAATATAATTAAAAGTGGATTTAATAGCATTATAAATTCAGTTATAGTCTCATGTATGAACAGTTCCTATATAAGCTATCACTGAAACATTAGGATGTATGATTATTAAATATAAAACAAAGATTCAAATCAAATGTTTAATTTCAGTATTAATTAGTTAAAATAACATTCTATAACAATAACATTAATTACAATTAAAAAGACGCTGAATGCACATTCCATGCGTAGATCTCTATAGAGAAGAATGTGCAAGAAACTCCAAGAGAAATTTTCAATCCTGTGTTATTATTAGACCTTATCTGCTATTTCATCCTTTAAAACTGTTGTAGGAGAGAGAGTTTTCATTTCAGTCATTTTAGTTTTTGACAGAAGTAAATAAGTTTGTTAGAAAAAATATATAAGTATAAATAAAGTTTACAAGAAGACGAGCTTTGTAAATGTAAATAGTTTATAAGATATGGTTTCTGAATTATATATTCTTTAAAATAATTTCCCAAGTTGATCAGAATTTATAGGTAGTTCTGTATTCATTATAGCTTGCTAAACATAAAGACATTGACCGATTGTATAGTTACATTTTCAATAGCTATGTTCTGCCTCGAAACCCTTTTCAAATTCGAAAAGGCAGTGTAAGCTGTCTTTGAGCTCTAAGCACCTCAGCGGTACCTACTGTTTTAGTCGCTAATTAGACAAGCTTAATTTTTTTGTAAAATTGAGATCGCATTTGTTGCTTAATTTTCTATAATGTTTCTCTATCTAGAAAAACATCGAGAATGTATATCTATTTATTACTAGGATGTAGGTGTTTCATCACTTCAAAATAATTTACAACTTATTTGTGGCGTACTTACTTTAGAACCAGTTCTAACAGTTTGTACTTTTCTCTTTCCGTGAAATATTTCCCTTTTGAAGTCATTTTAAGAAGATTATTACATATATAAACAATAATTTGGAACTAAAACGAATTTTTCACAGTTGAAACTGAAATCTATATATATAAAAATGACCCCCTGTTTTCCGTTGTCACGACTTGGCATGAAAACGGCTTGACCGATTTGGCTGATTTTTTTTTTTGTTGTGATTGTTATTGTGAGGGAAAAAAAAATTAGGGTAGTGTAGGGTAGAGTAGGGTAGAGTAGGGTAGAGTAGGGTAGAGTAGGGTAGAGTAGGGTAGAGTAGGGTAGAGTAGGGTAGAGTAGGGTAGAGTAGGGTAGAGTAGGGTAGAGTAGGTTAGAGTAGGGTAGAGTAGGGTAGAGTAGGGTAGAGTAGGGTAGAGTAGGGTAGAGTAGGGTAGAGTTGGGTATAGTAGGGTGGAGTAGGGAAGAGCGGGAGCGAAGCCGCGCGGGCAAAGCTAGTATCTAATAAATCTGGCAATAATTAAAAACAATCCACATGCCAAATAAAAATGGTCATAGATTAGTTCATTTTTCGCTTATCATCCTTTCGGTTCAGCAACCCCAATTGATTTGACACAGCTGTTAATTTTACAGTTGTGCGAGTTGAATGACAGTTTGATCAACCTTTCAGAAACTCGGTGTAACCTATTTTTATACAAACGTGCATCCTTATCAAACTATGTATATTCAAAGGTCAAAAATCAATAATCACAGGCCAGTCAAATATCATGATAATATTTCATAATTTCAGCCGAAAGATGTCCACTGTTGGACATATTCCTCCTCCAAGCGTCGCCACAACGACCGATCCTATGAGCGCTCTACTGCATTCCCGCGACTCTCACTAGGTCATCGAACCACCTTGTGGGAGACCTTCCAACACTGCGTTTTCGCGGGGTCGCCGGTCTAGAACCTTTCGGCCCCATCGACTATCCGTTCTACAAGCAATGTGCCCTGCCCACATAATATAATACTAATCGCTGTACAAAAAAAATTTGAAAAAATTAAGTACCCATTTTGAAATGTCATGTTATCGTATATATTCTTATGATTTAGTAAGAATTATCTATTTTGTATACATCACGTCTCATTTTTCATCTATGAGGATGTGTCAAATTTTTTTAGCGTAGCACGTAGCACCAAAAAAATCTGTGCTAGCCATGGTTTTCGTCCAAAATAAAGCAAATATGCACGTTTCATATTTTTTTTTGCATTGTACCTATACTGTCTACAAACGTAATACTTATTTTTTTGCTGTTTCGACAACCAGTTAGTTCAGCAGTTAGGTACGTTGGATTTTAAAATAAATATAATTGATAGTTTGACGGATGACAGGACAGAATGTAAGAAAAAACCGTGTTGCACCGACCCCAAGTAATACCTATGGGATAAGGGCAGGAAGAAGACAGAAGAATGTGCAAAAATAGTCGCGGTTATCGAATAAAAACGATATGTATACAAACCGAAACAATAAAATACATTAAAAACACACATCGCATCGCGAGAGCCTCACTCACCAACGAAAATGCAATATCGTCAACCACGACCACTCTGTCAAGAGTGAACGACTAAGAAGGGATGAGGAGGACATCAAAAACGTCAACTGTTTCATACACGCCTTAAGTGAGGGTAGTTGAAATCATGAATGGCATACGTGATAGAGTGTCACAGAGAAAAAGTTTCAAACATTAAGTAATATCTACTTAAAGTTTGAAACTTTTTCTCTCTCATTATCTTTTCACTTTAGCTATCAGTTAAGCGGGTACCAAAATCGTGATGCAGTGTAATTAATTATTATTATTATAAGCCCGTTATGTTCCACTGCAGGGCAAAGGCCTCCCTTCCGATAATCCGTTCTTTTCTATCCTTAGCCACTTTTGGCCAATGTCAATTCGTCATACCATCTCCTTCTGGGCTCACCGCGTCGCCGGCTCCTGCTGTTCAGAATCGATGCAGCAGATGTGACCTGCCCAGTTCCATTTTAGTCTGGCGGCTATTATATTAATTATAATATAATATTTAAAACACGTCAATTAATGTCTACAGGAGCTCTCAGACGTTGCCTTAATAGGCATAATTGCTTGTTAGCGATATTACGGAGGACAGTACCTTCCCAAACGTAGTTACTGTCTCTGGCATTGTCTTGCGTGAAAGTGTACTTATAATTTTATATTTGGTTTTTACTTCGACATTTTGTAGCATAGACCTTTTATTTATAACATACTAGTTTTTGCCCGCGGCTTCACCCGCGAACATAATCCCAGGATAAAAAGTATCCTATGTGTTATTCTGGGATATGGTCTACTCGTGTACGTTTCATCGAGATCCGTTCAGTAGGTTTTGCGTGAAAGAGTAACAAACATCCATACATCCATCCATACATCCATCCGTACATCCATCCGTACATCCATCCATACATACAAACTTTCGCATTTATAATATTAGTAGGATTATCTAAAACGTCTGTTAAGCTTTTGTTTAGTTTCACCTGTCCCGATGTTTGTCTGTAATCAAATCTTGCTAATTAAATTTGATCCACTTCCCGGTTACCGATTGAGCTGAAATTTTGCAAGCATGTGTAAATCAGATGGCAATGCAAAATTATTATGACATGGAGATGATCTGATGATGGCAGTGGAAGGTTTCCAAAGGAACTCGGTAGTTAAACAACACCATTGAGTTTGGACTCGTATAATTCGTCTTGACGAGTATTAATTATACAGTACAGACGGCACTGTAAAAGCTTGCTATGAAAAAATGGTTTTAATTGAAAACTTGTTTATTCTTATTTGAGGTTATACCAAAGCCTTTAATGAAAGTATGATCTACATCCGAACCTATTTCCTTCACTTGATTCAGGTACATTCAAGGAAATTGAGAGTTTACAGCTTTTAATTTTCTATTGCGAGTGAGTTCACTTTCTATTTCCCTTTTTTGTTGGAAGTTGTTTGTTTTCTTAATTTAGTTATGCTTCTAGCAAAGGGGGAGGCCGCACGTGTGAAGCAACGGCCCTTAAGCCCCAGCCGCTGCCTATATTTCGAACCCGATTTCCGGCCACCGTAGGCGCGGGTTTGCGGACGGCGAGCAATGGATAGCTCACTGTCCGACCGTCCGGTAACAGTCCGAACCGATCCCAAGTCGTCGATGGCACGTACGATACTTTTTTCAACCAAAAACATCTGAATTTCATGAAATAAATAGCATAATTATCAGCAAATTTTTATTTTATTTAATTGTGATTGTGACACTATTTGAACGAAGGTACGATATACAACATTAGTTTAAATAAGCATATTATGCGAAAACTGAATATAGTTTGTTCAGAATCAGTAACTGAATCGATTCCAATAATGTCTACACTATGTTTAATTATTCCCAAAAATATTTATAAAAAGGTCACAAATTGAACACTACTGACACTGAGTACAAAACAGGTCATAGCGGGCATTAGGAGCCAGCAGAGTGCGGGAGCAAAATTATCCCTCAGTCGTTCGGGTGGCCCAGTTACCGTGTATTTAAGTCGCCAACCAGGTATCATAACTGGCTTATTACTTTATGATTTTTCGTAATACAATTGTGTGTACATAGATTATTTACATTAAAATCCGAGTATCTTTTCTTTACATAAAATGCGAGTATCCACTCTTACGTTGTTGAAACCTCTACGGTCCGGACTAAGCGTTTCGCCTCGTCATTTATACCGCGTACATCGGACTGGAATAATTTGCCTGCTGCGGTCTTCCCTTCCGATTATAATTTAGGAGTCTTCAAGGCTAGAGACAATAGGCTCTTAATAAACTAGGGCGCCTCACCATCAACGATTGCATCACTGCTTACCATCAGGTGGGATCGCAGCCAAGCACTATTTTAATTGTGATAAAAAAATACTAGTTAGGTATTTCAGGTTTCGCATACACTAAAAATAAGGTTTATATCGATTTAATATCGGTTAGAGCACTGAAATCATTCGATTGTCTGGGACGTCGCTTATATTCGTCTTAGCGTTGTTTTGTAGTCTCGTGAGATACCGATCTAACCTGTGACGATATAACTGTTTAAGGATTTACAAGACTCATCAAATAGATGTATCGTAAACTCATAATGATTGTGTAAAAGCACTCAGATATATTAGACCATGGCAATCAGGGCTCATATCAAATGAGGTGTTTAACCCAATAACCTCTGTGGCTGATCTAAATACCTATATCGAAAACCCAGACCTAGAAAAACATTGATTTTTGACATTGAGCATTGGACAAACAACTAAACTTTAAAAATGAAAGAAAGAAAGAAAAATAATTTATTTCGCCAACTAGGTATCATAACTGGCTTATAACTTTCAGATTTTTCGTAATACAAATGTCTGTACATAGATTCTTTACATATAAATCCGATAATGTTAATGTTCACTAATCTTTTCAATACACTTGCTCTGAAAGCGACTCTTATTGCACTGCACTTGGGTATATAAAGGCACCTGATACCAAACTGTGACATTTTAATTACCATTACACACATATACACTAGTGCTATAATGTGATTAAAACCTTATTGTTCAACCTCTCCACCGCCATAATTTTATTACATCTTTCATATCAGGATGGGCGCAGGTCGCATATGAAAACAGGTTTTTACCGCCACAAAAGTTTACTAGTTTTACAGTTATTTTTATCACAAGTGTATTGAAAAACGTCGTATGACGTGATCAGCTCGGCTTTCTCGGCTCTCTTAAGACCCTCGCCGTATACCGCCTCAACGGTAATCACTAACATTACACACTTATATCATAATATACTATTATAAAACTTAAAACCATAATGAAACTTATAAAAAGAACCGTGCGAGGCCATAAGGGCTCCTAACTCAGCATAATTATGCTGCGATATTTTAAAGAAAAGTAATTAACGCAACGCTGGTTAGCTGGTATTCTACTAGAGCCTGATAAAGTCACGTTCCGAGAATGTGTTACTCTCGGAACACAGACTAAAGAAGGAAAAAATAACAAGACAACTTGAAATGAGGTAGGTATACCTCATACTCATATTATATACTGACTGTCATAATTATCCTCACGGCGTCCTTACCTTCCGCATGACGCAGGTCCTGCGTGAGAAAAGAGACGCCCGGGTGTCGCCACTGTGCGCAACGCCCGGAGGACACGGTGGAGCACACCGTCGAGGTGTGCCCTGCCTGGGCGGAGCATCGCCGTGCCCTCGTGGGGGCGATCGGCGGCGGAGACCTCTCGCGCCGCGCCCTGGTCGAGGCTATGGTCCGGAGCGAGGAGGAATGGCAGGCGGTCGCCTCCTTCTGCGAAGCAGTAATGCTTGCAAAGGAGGAGGCCGACCGCATCAGGCAACGGCGCCCTCGCCGCCGTCGCCGGGATTCCGATCCCGATTTCCGGCCACCGTAGACGCGGGCTCGCGGACGGCGAGCCATGGGTAGCTCGCTGTCCGATCGTCCGGTAATGGACCGAGTCCAAGACGTCGAAGGCGCGCACTGTTCCCGCGCGCCTCAAGAAGTTGTCAGCAGCAGGAGGAGCCCAGCTGGGTCGAAGCCTGTAAGAGCCTGACACTGTCTCCCGCTCCACCCAAGAGCGGGTTTCGTCAAAGATGATTTTCCCCGTCGACAAAAAAAAAAACCTATCATAATTATTTTGGATTGCAAAGGGACTAGAGTAATATACCGGCAATTGTTGTTCTGCTATATAAAAAATAAAATTTATTTATTGCAGGTAAAAACCCATGCCATCAAAAATAAAACTTATAAAAAAACTAAGGTCAGCAACTCAGTTCTTCTGCCTTAAAAAGTACCATAAGACACTGTTTCTAACTTATCTGGAATTACTGCTGTTCTTATGTTTCTGAAGGTGGGCGTTGATAGCTGCGCCTGAGTTTAAAAATATTGGCTATCATCGTCATCATCATCATCAGCCGTTTTTAATGTTCGCACTGCTGGGACTCAGGCCTCCTCTCCAGAATCGGGAATCCGCCGTAATGGACCACGCGGGCCCAGTGTGGTTTAGTGTACGTCACAATCATGTCTTCGAATTTTTGGTTCTAAAAGATACCAGTTTCCTCGCCATTCCTTCCGTTATCTTCCTTCACCATTTTGAGAGCAGAGGTGATGAAATAAATTACACAAAGTAATGCAGCTGGTTGGGTTTGAACCCGCGACCTGTGACTTGCAAGTTGGGGCCGTCAATCAGCCACCACTACTCTGTACGCACGCACAAATACACTAGTAACGCAATTATGATTTATCAAAAATTTATTAAAACGTCCAATTTTGTTAACCTAAAATAATTTTCCGTTTTGAAAGAGATCCCAATCTCCGTTTTAGGTGAATTACGGTCCATTCCCTCTCCTAGAGAAGTCGTTTGATTATGCATACATGTTATGTAATAAAAATCTTGGTAATGTAAGATAAAAAACTAACTCATTTAAAATACCTGAAATCAAATCAATAACCGATTCAGAACATATTACTTGCAGCATGTTATGTTAAATGTTGTATAACACAGCACATCAATCTGGCCACTTCTTTAATGTACTTCAATTACGTTAGCTACCCGTACGTTTAGTGGTGCCGCCTAAACATCGCCCAAATCAGAAATGTTTCAAATTTCAGTGTGCACGGTTTAGTTCGTCATTAATTTCGTTAATCAGAATTATTATATCGCAAGTTAATAGAAAACGTAGGAGAAAGTTTATATCATTATTAATGTTAGCTATATGCTGATCATAGTTACATTAGAAAATGAAAAGCTTTTATTACTGTCCGTACTATTAATTTTGACTTTCATTTTATAACAAATGGCCATTGCAGTCCCACGCGCCTCAAGGAGTTGTCAGCAGCATTAGGGGCCCAGCTGGGTCGAAGCCTACTGGGGACAGGGTTGTCCGAAAGGGAGCTCGTGCCCCGGTATGAAGGCTAGAAGGAACGGCGCGGGGTTTTAAGTCAGTAAGAGTCTGACACTATCTCCCGCTCCACCCAAGAGCGGGTTTTGTCATAAGATGATTTTCCCCGTCAACGACAAAAAAAAAATGGCTATTACAGTAAATAGTTGGTATTATAACCATTTTTTTGCTCGATGATGATGATGAATGCCATCCTCATACCTACGAATAGAATATAGAAGTTAAAACTGGTTGAACAGACAGTAAAAAAGGTTTCTTTAAATTTCTAATCTTAAGGTGGTGCATCACGACTCACATTTTCACTGTTTTTCATACAACCGCTCATAACTGATTATCACGTTATTCCACACTTTTCATTAGATATTTTGGAAACACAGTATCTTATGGATATTATCTAGGTTTCTAAAGAAACCAATTTCTAAATTTGTGCAAAACTAATCCAGTAAAAACCCCTGAAAATGTCCTATTTTGTATGAACTTTGACACTTCATAATTTGCCTAAAAAATAAAAAAGTCAAAAAAGTAATCCTCTAGATACCTTGCAAATTTTATTAAGATTCTAAATGATGACAACTTTTTCCAAAAACTTTTAAGGGTTCAAAAAAAACAGCTATTTCCTGGAGCAAGTTTTGTGAAATTTTCAAGTAAATCTCGGAATTACCGAATACTAACAGAGTTTCCAGGCGTTAACTCTCTTTTTTTGGGTTGCCTTTTCGTCAAACATCGCGTCGGATTGCATTAAATGAAGTAACAAGCTTTTAAACCATTTTCGATGTTTACAATAAGCGAGTGGAGAAGGACCCTCTTAACGCGAACTAGGTATAGTGCAGTTCGGATCTGTCTGTCTGTCTGTGATAAAAGGCAAAATCCTGACTCACCCAATGACTCATTAATCACCTCCTACCTGGAATACTAAAATTTTACGCAAAGGTTCTTTTTATGATGTGTATGAAGAATAAAAAAGGATACCCACTTTGTGGAGACTCTTGCCCAGAGCGGTCAGTGTGCATGCAGGCTAATGTGATCTACCCAATCTAAAAAAGATTATCTGGAAAAACTTACGGGAGGCCTTTGCCCAGCAGTGGAAACGTGTAGGCTAAATAAAAAATATATGTAGTCGAAAAAAATATATAAATGTGTCTAGACAAGACAATACATACCTAGGTACGATATAAGTCATTAATATATATTTTGACATATAAAACTGCTCTTTGTTCTGTCTGTAGTCACCATAGGTCACGGTTGAATGGGACGCAGAAGTTATTATACGCTTGGTTTAGTAAGCTAATGAACGATCAGGCCAACTGTTTACAACTACCAAAGGCTTAACTAAAATGAAAAGAAACTTCGTACATTTCGAGACGTTCCTAGTTTGCAATAAAAAGCTCATAAACACCGATAAATATTACTTAAGGTGGTGCATCACGACTCACATTTTCACTGTTTTTCAGACAACCTCTCATAACTGATTATGACGTTATTACACACTTTTCATTAGATATTTTGGAAACACAGTATCTTGTGAATATTATCTAGGTTTCTAAAGAAACCAATTTCTAAATTTGTGTAAAACTAATCCAGTAAAAACCTCTGAAAATGTCCTATTTTGTATGAACTTTGACACTTCATAATTTGCCTAAAAATTAAAAAAGTCAAAAAAGTAATCCTCTAAGGACCTTGCAAATTTTATTATGATTCAAAATGACGACAACTTCTTCCAAAAATTTTTAAGGGTTTAAAAAAAACAGCTATTTCCTGGAGCAAGTTTTGTGAAATTTTCGAGTAAATCTCGGAATTACCGAATACTAACCGAGTTTCCAGGCGTTATCTCTCTTTTTTTGCGTTGCCTATTCGTCAAACATCGCGTTGGATTGCATTAAATGAAGTAACAAGCTTTTAAACCATTTTCGATGTTTACGATAAACGAGTGGAGAAGAGGATTCTTAATCAAGAATATTTAGCCACCGGTATATGGTGGACATCCCACCCATACGTACAAAGCATTTTGGGAGTACATTCATTATGCATACAGCTAAGGAGTGGAATTCCCCGCCGGAGTCGGTGTTTCCTGATAGCTTTAACCTAGGGGTTTTTAAATCCAGAGTGAATAGATTGCTTCTAGGCAAACGTGTTCTATCGTCGTCAACATCATCGCTTACCATCAGGTGAGATAGTGGTCAAACATGAGACAACATTATAAAAAAAAAATTAAATCAAAAGTAGTTCTCATTTTCAAAATTGCCAACAGCGATAGCAAAAACCTCGAACGAAAACCTCGTAGCGGTTAATCATAAGTGATGTCCAGAACAGTAATGCGACAGTTGCAAGAAGTACTAAGAAGTCGCGGAGCCGATTCTCGCGGCGCGACAAAGGGGCACAGGGGAAGTTAAGTCCACTTAGAGTGCGACGCGACGGGAACCGCTGACCAAGGCTCCTACCAAGGGTCTAAATCACAACAATGAAAAATTTGGTGTAAAAAATATGAGCTGAACTGAGTAACAAAAGTCGGGGGTTTGTCTGTCATGGGACTCAAACCGAAACTCAACGTAAAGTGTAAGGCAGAGAATGCGACTTCAACTCTTCTTCATATTTTATGGAGATATGTAGAATAATTCTTAGTTTTATTAACATATTTCGATTAGATAATGACAAAATAAGAACCAAGGTAAATCCAGCTATAACTACTCGTATATTTAAACGTCCTTATCGAAAGATTCCAGTAGACATAAAAATAGACGTATCACCTAAAGGCCATCACAATAGTTTTAGTGGTAGCGTTATCGTTTATTTGCTCTACAAACAGATTAGCCGACGCAGCAGAGCTCACCGCCGACAGAGACCATACATAGAAATTAATACTATTAGAGCAATCACTAATTGGCCGACAATCATTAGCTTAAAATAAAATGTGTATATAAATGTCACTGCATTATCCGTTCTATTTATAGAACGAAATCCGCAGAAGAAATCTCTTACCTCATCTGTTATTCGATTATGTTAAATATTATGTTGCTAGATAATGCATTTATTAAGACATTCCGAATAGGTTGCCTAGTTAAATTTGGTGCCAATGATGTTAAATATTAGGGAAAGTCGAGCATCAGCTATAAGAATGTGCCCCAAGGAACTGAATAACTATGCAATTTCTTAATGAACACATTATCTGGCATATAATATTTATCATAATCAAATAACAGATAAGGGAAAAGATTTCTTCTATCGGACTTTAGATAATTAATTTCATTGATTCAATAAGTTTTGTAAGGGCAGTATCAAAGTATTAAAAAAGTTTGGGTTACAAAACACAGTTTTCATAGTTTTATCTGTAAAATTCTTGTTTCTTTTAAATTAATTACGTTCAATGTTACCGAGGAAATATTTTCTAGTATTTCTCTCAGAAGCCACTCAATTTACAACGTCGCAACTCTTCAATACATTTCAAGCAACCATATAATTCTCGCTATAATTCTCCAATGCGAGTTGGAGACGCGTCCTTTCCGTACAAAATACAAGAAAAACGATATTAAAGTTCCGGTAAAATGATTTGAAAAGGCATTTTTCTATACGCTGTATTGAGATTGTACATGAACTGGAACTTTCAGATTTTAAAGCGCTACAAGGAAAAGCCACAAACTAAATATTAAAGGTATTTTGTGTTACGAAGTAGATGCGTGAAAAAGTCGATCGAAAGAGCTTTAGATGAAACTGTCACAGGTCTGTTGCAACAAAATGTAATACGTCTAAAATAATCCCATCATTCAACATAATAGCCATATTGAGCCCATTTAAAACGTGTATAGAAGCGCATTGAATTAAACTTTACATATGTACAAAAAAAAAACTTAAACTACTTACTTATGCTACACCTTAAATAAATACATAACGTACATAAATAAAATACAAAAACACAAAGTACACTCAGGCGTCGAAGTACTCCTCCACATCGCTGTCATCCGGGAATGTTCCCAGAAGACTGGCAGCATTACCACGTTGGATGGCAATGCTAATTCTTTGAGCGAAGTACGAGCCAGCCCTCTGGTCACGCAAGGTGTCGATCAGTCGGCGAGAAATTTCTTTAAAAAGGAGACGTGCATTCGGACCCCATGACCCAAGCGTTTCAACCCCAAACGGCTCAAAACTGTAATTACCAATAAGGTTACAGTATTTGCGCCGTTTAAGGGTCTCAGCAGCCGCAGCGGCAGCGCCAGCACAGCCCGCCGTACATGGAATATGGGATGGCGCAAGGGTGTCGACACAGGTTGCGTCCCACACCAGCGGCCTACCCACCTTCCACGGTACCAACGTCATACCATCTGGTCTCTTTCCATCGTCACGTACCAAGCCATTTGGTTCTAATACAGCTGGTACGCCGGCGGTGACAAGAGCTCGACGAATAATATCGTTGATGCAAGCGTGTCGAGCTATGCGGCCTGCGCTCCTGCAGCAGGACAGGCCATGGTGTCCGAGACTGCCGACGGCTTCGCCGCAGTGGCACCGATGTGGAGCAACACAAGGGGCGCCTAAGCGTAAACAAGTTGCTAGCCGAAACGAGGCGTCATCCATCATGGTGCCTATGGTGGATGACGGGAGTGCCTGAAGCCATAAGCCCGACTCCCACTCCCCCACAGCCAGTAGGCGCGCACGCTCCGCAGTATTTGAAGACGTATTGATTAGTTTTTTACGTATAATACTGCAGAGCGGCACATCCCACCGTCTCTGCGAGGCCAGGTTGTCGGGCAAATCCGTGTTGGGACAAGCCATTTTCCAAGCACTCAACGCATCGGTCAAACACGGTACCTCAACATCAACCAGTGAGGAAGATAAAATATTCCTGGTCAATGTATCCGTACCGTGCACCGAGGATAGAAATGCTGGTAAACTTATACTTGTAATTTTGCGGACGCCGAGGCCACCCATTCGGATGGGAAGTGTAGCTTGTTGCCACGCTCGATCGTCCAAGGCCACATTTAAAATTGAAGAAAGTGTGTTCCTAATAATTTGATCGACTTTTTCCAAAAGTTGTGGGTGCTTCCAAAGATGGGAGGAGCGAAGGCTATATGTAAATTTTGGCCCAAAACAACAGTATCGAATGAGAGTAAAAGCCGAATGCATATTAATTTTGAAAAGTCTTTCCGAGACGTCATTAAAATTATATTTTTTAAATTTTGACATGAATGTTTAGGCGGTTTTTTTTTTGAGTTAGTTCAGAGGCTGTTTTTAAACTATTCGTAAATTGATTCCTTTCCAGTTTCAGCTTTTAAAGCGCGGCAAAGAAAAGCCACAAACTAAATATTAAAGGTATTTTGTATAACGAAGTAGGTAGATGCCTGAAAATTCGATTGAGAGAGCTTTAGATGAAACTGTCACAGGTAAAACTGTTGCGATAAACTGCTTACATACTAATCCTAATTAGTCTAAAATAATCCCATCGTTCAACACAATAGCCATATTTCACTTATAGTATATCTAAATTTTGACAGGCAAGGTAATATGGGAGTTTTGGCGGTTTTTTTTTTAGTAAAGTTCATAGGCTGTTTTTCAAGTATTCGTAAATTGATTCCTGATGGATAATGTGATTTAAACTTGGTGTAGTTTTGTATTATAATTGAATATGTAGAACCATTGAAACTGGCACCCCTGTCTAGCAAACTATCCCGTCCAGTAACTGTCCGGACCGAGCCCAAGACGTCGACGGCGCGGACTTTTCCCGCGCGCCCCAAGGAGTTGACAGCAACAGCAGGGACCCAGCCGGGTCAAAGCCTACTGGGGCCAGGGTTGTCTGAAAGGGAGCTCGAGCCTCGGTATGAAGGCTAGAAGGAACGGGGTGGGTTTTTAGTCAGTAAGAGTCTGACATTATCTACCGCTCCGCCCAAGAGCGGGAGTTGTCATTAAATGATTTTTGCCCACCATAAAAAACCCCTATTTAGCAGTTTTATTATAGTACTATTGAATTAGCAAAGTTTACTGGAAAACATTAGAATGTAATACATTCACAGTCAGTAAGAGTCTGACACTATCTCCCACTCCGCCCAAGAGCAGGAGTTGTCATTGGATGATATTCCCCACCATAAAAAAGACTAGAAACAAAATTGTATCTTGCTATTTATGTTTAACCGTAATCTGATAATCTGAAATATATTAATATCCGTAAGCGTATCTAGATCCGACATATCCATAACATCCATACTCCATATTGAAATTTCAAATATAAATGAAGTCACAGAAAGTAGCTAGTAAAAGGTAAATAAACAAACAGCGACATAATCATGAATGGTTCGATTAGTTCGTCCTAGATACAAACATTCGTTGATAAGATAAACATTGATCTTGTTGATCCGTGCACACAATATGTGGCAAAGATAAAAGTAAAACATTACATTATAGTCAGATTTCACGGGCAACAGATTATATTTTATACCTACCATACTATACAACCTTATTTTTAGTACCTATACGCGAAACCTGTCTAGTAATTTTATGTAAAGCATCTATGTATAAAACATTACTGTATCAAAAAAAATCACAAATTTATTAGCTTGTTGTGTCAGCAAAAATACAAGACCATCGGGATATCCCGGCGTCTAAGGGGTTGTTTTGCACTTGCACCCAGCTGTTTTATGGAGCCTAATACCCGCTATGATCTGCCGTGACCTGTGTCGTACTTAAAGCTGGTGGTGTTCAACTTGTGACCTTTTTAAATATTTTTGAAAAAAAATTGATATAAAATGGTGTAAAAACTATCGGTATGATTCTGAACAAACTATACACAAGTTTCGCAAATAAAATAAAATAAATGTTGTATCCATCGAGCCACTAACAGTTTAACGTAATAAATAAAGATAAATAATATCTTGCTATCCAAATAGAACCTATACGAAAAAATATCATGCGTTTCATTCATCTAATGGATTTTACTCTAGGTACAAACAATTACTTTAAAAACACAATCAAGAGCATTGTAAATATGAGATATCAATTACTGTAAAGGTTTTTCAATAAAACTCTCAGTGTGTAAGTTAATAATATAATGGAAACCAAACCCATTGTTATGATGTTTTTTTATATACTTGCTTCTGTCAGCTTCACCCGTTTACGTTTGTCAAAAAGGTTTACTCGGGTACCTATTCTTTTTGCAGCATTACTCGGGTAGTCAACACTAGAATACAATTCTCAGCTCCATTTTCCCGAGATTGCATCTGTTTCAATAATTCCACAAACTGTCAAGTTGTCTAAACACTTAAAAACACCTACACCAATTTTTACTAGAAATGAATTTGTTAATAACTAAAAAAGCCACTGAATTCTTTTAATTTAATCATTTATAACTCAAGCCACTAAGAAAAACCATTACAATTCAATTGTAATGTTTTTACTCTCCTTAATTAAAAAACTCCAAACTTAGAACAACACCTTTTGTGACACGCCATTGAAAAACTTTCAAGATACCGTACAAAACCATATTCTAAACATTACATTTCGACATTTTGTCTTGATTTTCCCCCTAAATAAGGGATCGCACGTTGTTCATAACAACCTTTGATTTACGCAACGAAACCAAAGACAAACAAAAATTTCTAAGCCTTTGGACATTTTTCGCAACAATTTTATTTTTTTCATAAATTCAATGGAAAAATAAAACAATAAGGCAATTAAACAATACAATACGCGTCATACCGTATAAACAGAAAGTTGGAGATGAAGGAAGATATTTGTTTCATAAATTCTCAATGGAAAAATATCTAAGTCATTGCATTGCATATCCTCGTGCCTTTATCGACATATGTCTGACACAGTAATGAAATGTCCTAGAGTATGATACGCTCGGAACACCGAGGGGTAGACAATCTAATATTATTCAATCACTAAGTATTGTAAGCTTCTCTTCAAGATTGTACAAATATGAAAATATGAGTCTGGTTCAGTAAACTCAAGATTTACCGACTAAGGTTCCAAGATTCTGCCGATATTCTTATAATATATTATTGTTGTAAGTAAGTTTCAAACTCTTATTTCAGGTACCTATTCAATTTGAGGCGTGATCGTTTAGATCTCAGGATAGTTTTTATAAAATAAAATAGATTCAAAAATTTCTTGTACAAATATTCTGTTAAACTAATAAATAAACCAATAGAAACAATAAATCGAACTAGCACTGTTTCATTGCATGTTTTCTCTCATACTCTTATCGAAATTGATTGGTTTGATGAAATTGGTTTATAATTTATAGTGGTTTGCTTTTAAGCTTACCAAATGCGAAATTTTGGTGGATATATGGTAAGTTGAAAAGATTATGCGATGAATGATTCGAGTGAAAAAGGAGACAGTATATGGCGAAAAAGTAAAAAGATGGTATCCAACCTTACACTGTTGAAACTTCTACGGTTTGGACTAAGCCTTTCGCTTCGTCGCATTTGCCTGCTGCGGTCTTTCCGTCCAATTATAATATTTAGGTGTCTTCAAGGCTCATTCTGTTTGGATCTTTGTATGTGATTATTTTCTGCTAACGAACCTGGTATGGATATTGCAGATATGCTCTAGAGTGAATATTCTTATAATGAACTAGTGTGCCTCACCATCAGAGATTGTATCGGTAAGATCGCAGTCAAGCACTGGTTTACATCATTTAAAAATAAAATGGTGATGAACTTAGTCATTCGCGACATGTTTGAGGTAACCTTGTATCTTAAACTCCGCACTGGATTTCCTCCATCCAATTTATTTTCTACGACTCAAAGACAACAGAATCTAAAATCTAAGAATTCCAACAGTTGAAATATTCACTAAATTTATAGATTGTCCTTTTATTTTAGCATATAAGACGTGTTTAGTTCCAACGAAAGATATTTTTTTGCTTGATTTTTAAGTCTGCGTTTCAATACCGGATAAGATATAATAGGCTAGGAGTTAAACATGATCACCTACTATCTATATATATATTCGTATAATCTACAACGTGGTTGTTTAACATACCGTTTGCGAATGTGAAAAAAGTTGTCGTTAGCTGGAAACGATATAATATTTAATTTTTGTTACTTTTTAAACCGCTCATTTGTTAAATAGTGTCGAAGGTTGTGTTGCCAACACAAAAATTTGAATATTTTTTTTTTTTAAATCATGCCTATTAAGCTTTTTGGTCACAGGACCCGTCGTTGTGGTGCCGCTTAGGCCTTCCCCAAGCGGCGCCACAACGACCTATGTCCAGTAGTGGACGTCTTTTGGCTGATATGATGATGATGATGAAGCTTTTTGGTCTTTCAAACTCAGTCACAGTACCTACTTACGAGTATTTTGAATTCATTGAAATGCATTTTTCTTTAGCTTTTATAATGTCGTTATGTAACATACCAAAATTTGCCCATCCCTTTTTTACTAAATGTCATTCGTTGAATAAAAGAAGAGAATTCGTTAGCGTTTCGTGGAATACAAGAATATAAGAGCTAGGATTTAATTAAGCAAAGGTACTAAAAAACAACTAAAGGTGGCTTTGTCCAGCTTTATAACATACGGAGAAAGCGAAAACGGTGAACAGCACAACAATAATTTTAAAATGAATAAAGATTGCATTGTAAGTACTGGGTGAATGAAAAGAAAATAAAATTGGCCTTACCATTCAAAATTATACAAGTTTTTATGGAGTGGTCTATTTAATTTTGGTCTGTTTTTATATAGCGGTCGATTTATATATTTTATGTAGTGGTCGTTACTTAAAAAAAATCTTGTGGGAAGTTATTCAGTTTCGTCTACTAAGTAAACCCTTAAAGTTTTCGAAGACCTGTTCCATATTATTACTTGACTCACTCGCCTCACTGACCTGTAACTAGATCAGCTCAGAGACTTCCGTAAATAAATAAATAAGGAATTGATATACTACTTATCAATGTTGCTCTATTTCTACTTATTTGTATGTTCTTTGCAATCTCTAAAAGGAGGGTGGCCAGCTGAATCTTTGATTATGACTTTTGACTCGACCAAAGCTGGGTTCAAGTTATATATGCTGTGCTGTATCGTGGTGACTTCTGAAACAGTTGTTAGGCTAGATAACTTAATGTGATATGACGTAGGCATGGACAGATTCATTTGAATCATTCATTTTTTCATATTTTTTTTTTTGTTTTTTCTTTATTATTATTTGATTGGTGCATCCGTGCCGCGACACGTCATCAACGAAACTAAAGCATAACTAAGGGTCAAAGCACACGGGCCTCAAAAAAACGCCGCCACATAAAAACAATAGAAGCGGCCACAAAAAAAGGCTAGAAGCCACCGCAAAAAAAACAACTGAAGCGCGCAACAGCTTGTGGCCGGAGAAGCTGGAAGCGGCTTCAAGCGTTTTTTTGTGAGCCACAAAAAAGGCCGTCTCAAAAAGAAGTTTGAAGCGGCGTTTTTTTTGAGGCCCGTGTATGGGTACTCATTGACATCAAACTTTCATTGCAGCAAAATATAGTTTGATGTATGCCACTTTTCCTTTTTTTTTGTCGTGCGAAGTCTTCAATAACTTTTTCCGCTTTGGGTGGATCGACAGATAGTGGCAGGCTTTTACTCACTATAGCCTGCCATGTTTAGATGCCTTTTTCCATTTATGGTACTGCCCTCTTTCGTCGCGGTCCTCTGGGCGAGGTATGAGTTTTAGGAGTGTTGAAACATTGGATGAAACACTTGAATGAATGTTTGTTGTGTCTGCCATCTATACAAAATTGTAGCTGCAATCATAAAAATTTGTGGGTGTTCCAGTTTAGGTTTATTTTTATAAATCTAGAAATGTAATAAATGTCGTATATATTAGTGTAGGTAATAATAGTTAAAATTTTGTATTGTCTGGTGTTTGTAATGTTGTTGTTTTATTAAATAGAAATGTAATAATATAGGTATGATGTATGATAGTATGTGTATTAGAAGTACTAACCTGCTTCTGTTTTGTGTTTACTCTCCGAGGGGACGCCAAAGTTGTCACTCGAACGGTGGTTGCTGAAAACCAGCACCGTAGATGGCTGGATTTGCCCAGCGTCACGGTATATGCTGAGCAACGGCCTATTCTTGCTTAGATGCGACGCACAACTTAGATTTTTATTAATTATTATGTTTTTTTCTTATATTTTTGGTAATTTATAGGTTAAGTTTGGCTTATAATGTTTGTCTCTGTTGAGGCTGGTGTGTGAACCACAGATTATAGTGGTCAAAACCACTTAGTGCCGGGGTGCCTGTGACCGTCGCCTACGGGCCAGCATAAAGCTGAAGCTTTAGGTTGAGATTTAATTACCAGATATAACAGAAATCCTAGTCTACAAATCTCTTAATCTATATTTCATACAATTAGGCAAATTTTTCTTTTAGCGACTACGCGTTTGTTTTCTAAGAATTCAGTCAATATATTTGTGCATAACATCAGCGGCACGTCAGGTACACTCTGCATTTCAAGACAACCGTTGAAGTATTTACGATAGACGCGTCGGTAACAGAAATACATTTTTATACACTCGGAATCCTTGTTTATACTAGACGCCCAATATCTTAAATACTATGTCTAGATTGGAATAAACAATACTACCTACAGATTTAGCGCGTTGTCAGGGTTGGCTCAGTTAAAATAAATAGTCTGAGCTGTGTCCTGTAAACATTAGGCCCACAGTAATCTGTTTTATACTGAACAGATGTTTTAAAAGCTAAGTAGGTATTCAATCAGTTCAAATGAGCGTGAGAATCAAAATGACACAGTAATTTTGCTCTCAAAAAAAAAAAACTCAGTTACAGTCTTCGAATTTTTGATCCCAGAACATGTCGGTTTCCTCACGATGCTTTCCTTCACCGTTTTGAGAGCAGATGTGATTAATAAATTACACTAAACATGCTAGCTGAGTTTGAAGGCTCCACCACTCGTCGGGGTGTTACCACAGGTAATCCTAATTTGGCATAATATTTTTAGACACTTATGTCACTTGTACATGCACAGGACTGGTCGGTGTGGCTTAAGAAAAGCCTAGGTCCAGCAGTACACGTCTTTTGGCCGAAATAACGATGAAAATGTCGGTGTCGGTGTCGGTTTTAACTCTGAGAAACACATATAAATTAATACACAATTGGATTTTAGCTGAACAGAGAGGATAGAATGTACTGAACAGAGCATTATTTCATAATTCGTATAGTTTGTTTTCATGTATAGACGTCACAGAAACTCTTATGAAACTGTCTCTTTCCATTTATTTCAAAATAATGTCTTGGGTCCGGGTAATAACCGACATAACCCGAAGAATCACCAAACTTATGTGGTGGGTAGGACACGTTTCTGGCAGAACAGATGGTCGTCGGGGCCAAAAATTTCTGGTTGGTGAGCTGTACCGGAAGACGCAGCATTGGAAGGCCTCTCACAAGGTGGACCGATAACCAGAGTGCCTAGTGCGAGTTTATTTTACGTAAACGCGATCGACACGTTTATAACGGTCGGCGCTCCGATTGGTCCACTCCAAGCTCTTAGCCAATCCGAGACGTAAACGCGGTAAACATTTCGATCGCTGTAACGTAAACACAACTTCGGACGCGGAAATCCGACAGATGCGAACGCGCCTTTGTCCAAAAGTGAGCTGAAATGATGTTGTGTTAACCCTAACTGTATTAGTCTTTACACGTCGATATAAATATCTTGTATATTATTATAGATAAAGTGGCTACCTCCATCATGATGTCATAGGTATATAATCTGTGGTCGTAACCAATTCTTAGAAGCTGTAATGTTAAAGAGATGTAAAGTTATTATTCGTCTTGTGAGAGGAGAATGGCTTGCTATTAAACAAGAGTCTAATATATCATGAAACTAGACACTAAAAGATATACCGTCCTGTAGAAGATGGAATGGATAGAAAGACCTAACACTTATACCTATCTAATAGAGATGTACGCATACCGAGAACTCTATAAAATCTAACCTAAAGAAATAACCCAATTCATAATACCTTCAAGGTCTCCACGTAAGTTTATAACCCCACTTTGTCCTCCGCAAAAAAGAGCAGTGTTTGGAAAACTCTCCAGTCACAAGATTCTGTAGAGTTTTGAACAGCTGTAGCCATCAAATTGATTTTCACGTTGATTCTTTCTATAAGCAGAGATTTACAACTGTAAATCCTTTATCAGATTTTTTGTAATCATTATTAAGAGGGTCCTTCTCCACTCGCTTATCGTAAACATCGAAAATGGTTTAAAAGCTTGTTACTTCATTTAATGCAATCCAACGCGATGTTTGACGAAAAGGCAACGCAAAAAAAGAGAGATAACGCCTGGAAACTGTTAGTATTCGGTAATTCCGAGATTTACTCGAAAATTTTACAAAACTTGCTCCAGGAAATAGCTGTATTTTTTTTAAACCCTTAAAAGTTTTTGGAAAAAATTGTCGTCATTTAGAATCTTAATAAAATTTGCAAGGTCTCTAGAGGATTACTTTTTGACTTTTTTTATTTTTAGGCAAATTATGCAGTGTCAAAGTTCATACAAAAAGGACATTTTCAGAGGTTTTTACTGGATTAGTTTTACACAAATTTAGAAATTGGTTTCTTTAGAAACCTAGATAATATCCACAAAATACTGTGTTTCCAAAATATCTAATGAAAAATGTGTAATAACGTCATAATCAGTTATGAGCGGTTGTATGAAAAACAGTGAAAATGTGAGTCATGATGCACCACCTTAAGTATTAAAATTGTCTAAATATTAAAAGTAGATAATAATTCAATTTAGAGACGGCAGACCAAGGCGAAGGTGGAGAGATAAGCTTGATAAGTATCGGAGGGACTGGCCCGCAATGGCCGAAGACAGACGTGTGTGGAAAAGAGAGAGGGAGGCCTTCGCCCAGCAGTAGGACATAAATGAGCTAAGTAACTAACTAATCATTTAATTTGAGTATCTTAGTAAGTACAACAGTTCTTTTCAATAGTTTTTTTTCTGTATGTCATTTTACATGTCATGACCTATAAGCTTACACTAATGTATTTTTTTTAGTTCATGTGGTGTTTACTTTTAAGTAATTGTTGCACTGTTTAAAGTTTTAGTTTTTTACATTATGCTATTTTTGTTTCAAGTTGTTGTGTAAACGATGGTTGGTAGACCAAATAAATAAATAAATTCCCGAATCAATGACGAAGATTTTTCAGAATCGCGAAATAGTTTTTTTTATGACTTAACTTTAAAGCAGTTTTCAGGTTTTTCTACGTATTTGTACTTATAATTTAATTTATATTTTTGTTGATACAGGTAATAATTACAGAATTAGAATCTTAGCAATTGTGAGACGTAATGCTAATGAGACTCAGCATAATAAGCATAGCAATTTGACCTACAAATTGTACATGCATCGTCCTAAAGATTCATTGAAGAATATTTTACGACTTGAAATCTTATATCTGTTACAGACAATACCACTTATTACTCAAAACCCATATTTAGAAAAACACGAATTGGTTTTAGTTATCTTTAGGTACATAGAATCAGAACAATTGATGATTTTAAATGGTCATAAAAAGAATTATCTACCGAAAAGGTTTTGAGAAAATGTTGTAAATTTTTTAATTATTTTTCCGACACCACCATCTCATCTGATGGTAAGCGATGATGTGGTCGACGATGGAGCACGCTTGCCTAGAAGTAACCTATTCACTCTTGACTTAAAGACCCCCAAGTTGTAGCTATCAGGAAACACAGACTCCAGCAGGGAATTCTAGTACTTGGCTGTACGCACAATAATGGGTATCGCAAATGGCCATATCGACTGTCCTGAACTCGTTGCAAATCTAGCATTACGCACAAACCTAATGGGATTACGTCAGCGACCAATATTAAGTGTACCTTTCGCGTCTACTAATTATGTAAAGAATGTTTTTTCAATAAGGAGTGCACTTGATTTCAATAAACTTTCTAGGGAACTTGATATCGACTTGTTCGGCACCAGTGTGCCGTCCTTGCGACGACAAATAGCACAGACATTTTTTTTTTAAATAAAATAGAAAATTGTTATCACACTCACATTCTCACGTACTTTCCCTCTCGATATAAAATACATTTTTTTTTGTCTACGTGTGGAGGCTTGTAATTAGCAATTTGAAAATATCACACTATGTATATCAATTATTTTGTTAGTCTGTAAGCCTTCTATAAAATGGAATAAATAAATAAATAAATAAAATAAATATAAATGTGTTCCCAAAACGCTTTGTGCGTATGGGTGGGATGTCAACCATGTACCGGTAAAGCAACGCCGTACGTCTTGTGGTCTGATGATGGGACGGACTTGGCGGATTAGATTGTGCAATTCCAGTGCACGCTACCCGAAAACCGACAGACTAGCAACTCGGCGGCGATGCTCAAGGCAAAAGATTAGATCAAATAAACCCCTATTTGATCTAATCTTTTGCCTTGAGCATCGCCGACAGACATAACGGTCAGTTTGCTAATATAAATCCTGTTCCAGCTTCTATGAAAACAGTGCGTGACACGTTATAGAATACACAACCTAGAACTAGACTAAGATCAGCCTAATCCAAGCTAGAACTAGCTCCTGCCTGAGTCACAGAGCTGTCTCACCTACCTGTCATTAATACCAAGCTACTAACTATTAGTCATGGTAATAAATTGTTTTTTAAATGCCTATAACGAAGAACAGCGAGGATAATGTTAGTGAGATTATTAAGTGTCCCCATGATATATACTGCTAAAATAATTGACGAAGTTTTATCAAATACAGATGATGGCCAGTCTGTGTCGCAAACAAAATCGTCAAAGTTGGAAACTGAATTGACTTGATTTTTGAATCTTATAATCTCTTTCAAACATAAACGGATTTTTTTTATAATTTACTCTATACCTTTTCTTGATTGTACCGTACCATTTTAATATACAATTTTAATAATTATGATATTGAATGAGTCTATAGAGATAATATGCTGCAAACCATTTTATAGTTTTATAATGTAAATAGGCCACCTATTCGTCTACTATATTATTTGATGTTATTATTCATTTGTCTGCTTTAGATTGCAACTGAGTTTAAGTGTGTTAAAAGGATCAACAAAAAAAACTAAATTGCATTGTTTTATAATCAAAATAATTATTTGTTTGCTATATAATTTTTTCATGCTATTATAGTGGTTGACTAAAAGCGTTTCTGTCCTAAGTTAGTCCACATAGCGATATTCATAGGTATCCTTTTTAAACCATCTGCCATCTTTTTTATATCGCGATATCTTTCAAAATACAGTAAGACTATTTTTTACGTAGCCATTTTTTTAATGTATTTTTCAAACTTGGTAATTTGTATTGGACACAATAAGCCATTCAGTTATAGTGTGGCATTCCGTGTTTTGTTAGCATAAGGGCAGAAGGGTTTTTGAAAGAGTAGCCTTTTAAATCGATATTAATCTTCACAATCATAGCATATATTGATATATTTATACAAAAGTTATCCGGTGACGACTCACGAATGTCCAATTTTCCATATATTTCATGAACAGAGCGACGCGATTGCTGTATAGTTATTGAGTTAAAATTACGGCCGAAATTAAACCTCTAACAGCGATATCTACCGACAAAAGTGTATTATTAGCTTTGGATTGGATCAGACATGGATCTATATTTAGGTTAGTCGGGGACTGTTCTAAATGAATAGATAAAGTTTCGACACTTCGGGGCTTGTTTGCCGGACCTAGGTTGTGGCCTATATCCGTAGTTTTCAAATAGTCCAACATCGACGACTATTTATAATATGTTCGGCCAAGACCGTATCAATAAAATTGAGTGATTGAAGTTAATAGGTTAGGAGCTACATCTGAGCTGAGTCCAAAAAACAAACGGGTTTTCAGACTTGATTTTTTCCAATCTTTCATGTAGTCAAAGTACACTCTCTAATTTTATTCGGCTTTCCAATTATGATAAGAGCTAATGTTTGAAAAGTTTTACTTTTATTGTAAAGTAGTACTTCTTCTTCTTGCCCTTATCCCTTTTTATTTAAAGTAGTACTATTAGCTAATAATATTATGTATCAAACCGATGAATTCCCTTTTCAAATTGCATTGTAAACAAGATTTTAGAACGCACTATGTACACTACAGGCAATATTGAAAATCTTTACTGTCATACAATATACACATAAACAATGGAATGTAAAATCATTAAACGAGTTTTGGCCTCAACTTAAAAATACGGGATTCCGAGTAGTCTTCATTTTTTTTTTTTTTTTTTTGTGAAAAGAGCTCAACAATCTCACGAAGTTTCAAGTTTAGGAAATATACTTTCTTACTTCTCGACTTCTCACTTTCTGAAATTAAAAATTTAAAACTTTGCAAAATTAATCTCTAATTTTGTACAATTTTATTCTTTTAGATGTAATTTTTAAAGCAGGAGGTGTTGCTATTTTAGGATTTTTTTAATAATGCGTTTTTATTTAGCACACAAAAACTTGAGCCATATTTTTTAAATTCTTTTATAAATTCACATTATTTTCTTGTTATAGTAGGGTGTTTTTTTTGTTTAACTAATTTTTTTTTTTATTGTGTCAATAATATAAAGTTATCATTTTTATCCAGATGGTATCTGCTAATCTGCTAAAGATGAAAGGAAACGCTAATTCTTGGCTTTCTTCCACTTAGTAGAAAGGCACAGAAAACTAAAGATGCGGGATGAGATCTTAGCAAGCTCAGGATTTGGGGAAACCCCGAACTTAGATCGTTATATGATTATAGTTATACATAGTTTAAGTTAAAAAGAACGAGTTGGTTTAAAAAAATAAGGATTCCTGCGAAGCGGGGCTCCGTCGGCCGGTCCGGTGACTAGGTTCATAGGAGAGGGGGGAAGCTGTTTTCCAGGTTAATGTTTAAAAAAAATGACGAAAATATAACCTCAACATGACATTTTTTTTAAATATTAAAAAATAACACTATGTATTTCCTAAACTTTATGTTTGCTGGGTGGGGATTTCCCTTCCTCCCCCCACTCCTTCCCTTTTCAAAAGTACATTATAATTATACATATCCCATATTCTAAAATTCTTCCAGTCATTCCTAGAATTTAATTAATATAGCAAGTCCTCTGTCGACAGGAACTGTTTGAAGTAAAATGTACATCTAAATAATATAAGTAAAATGTTTTGGCTTGCCAAAGCAAATGAGATTCCTAATGGTCACATATTTTTATGGTCAAAATTGTAATAATTTTACTTTGTGGGTATAATGTCCTGTTACGAGAAATATTTAATACATGCAAAATGTTTGGCGTATTAATACAGTCACCTATTTAAAAAGATCTATTGATTAAAAATAACGAATCGGTTTGACGTTATCTTTTCTGCTTAGAAACATAAAAACCTCCATCATTAAAAATCAATTATAGATTATGGAGCTACTTAACCCTTCAGATACCGTCAATTAGAGACACAATAGTAAGACAATAGATGCGCGGCCACCGGGTGTCGCTTGGGGATTCATGAATTAATAACAAACCTGCTGTGTCTCAAACAACGGGACAAGCAGAGCGATGAGGATGGCTTCACAAAGGTAGAGAAGAAGAGGAAGAAGCCTACTTGTCGGACGGTACCGCGCTGCCAAGACCAAACATACTGCTGCGTCCAGCAATACCCACGACGCAAATCGCTTCGAGTCGAGGCTACATCACACCACCAAAGTTCCACGAAAAGACCACGAGTCCACAAACTGGACTTTGAAAGTTGAGCAGTTGAAGCCGATACGATACGAGTTTCAACTTTTCAAGTCGATTGTGGTGCGGGTGCCGACTAATCAAAATCAAAATTAAAGCATTTATTTTAAATAGACCATTTGCAGGCACTTTTGAATAGTCAAATGTCGGTCAGTCCATGAAAAGTGAAGCTAAATTGCACGTAAACTCATTTGGAGACCTTACTCAAAGGAGAGTTTTGGCCGAAAAGAGTCGTGTATCGACGATTTCGTGGAAGGATACCGTGTTGTTGTAGTGTTCAAGTTTTTTAACGTCGATCACTCGCGCACTGGGAATAGATCCCAAAGTAAATTGTTCGTTACACTCTACCAACAATTTTGATATTTGTTTTACTAACCGGTAACGGTCTCTGTATTCTCCCAATTGGTATATGTGACATGCAATAATAAAATCTTCAGCTTAACTCCGTAGAAAAAATACTGGACCAGTGCGGACAAACTTACCGATGTAAATAGGAGGTACAATTTTTATTTTGTGGATGAGCATCATCACATTATTTCGATCTTATTACAAAATCAACAGAACTGTGTGAAACTTCACTTTTCATTAACAAGTAATAATAATAATAATTTATTTGGCACACAACCATAAATCAGGTCTTAGTAACTAGAACAGAAACAATTAATTTAACAAAACATAGCCTGCTGTCTCCCAAACTAGGCAAAAACCTGTATCTTGGGAGACAGTATATTTACAGTTGTTCGTTATTTGATTCATAGCCCAAGTGTGTATATTCGTAAAAGAGTTAACAAATCCGTAACATGCATATTGCAAACATCTCATTTTTTCGCAGACCTATAGTTGTAAGTGTTAATACACGTATGGCGTGTGCAAGCCGCCTCGTCTTCACCCTGAGGGTCCTTTGTCACCCACCCTGCCGCCTCCCTCCAAACAATTGCTAAACATTCAACAGACTGCATACATGGCGACATGAATAACGAACGTTTCTTCCTAAGCTTTGAGTACATTTTTCTATTGTTTTAATTGGAAGAAAATAAGGTAAAATTTTATTGTGATTAGAATATAGTTTAGTATTTAGTGTGATGGATGAACTTAGCAGGTTGTGAGCCTAAACTGAACTTTTTTTATCAGTGTTTAAATTTCAAATTTATAATATTTTCATTCTGTTCTGATTTGTGTTTATTCTTACTATTATTTATTTTGTGTTTTAATTATTATTATGATCGGTTAAAGCGTATAAATTAGTGCATGTAGTGCTCTTCTTAAAGTGATGGGGCACTTAAACGTAAGATTGTATTGTTTTATGTAGGTATATGTGATAGTGCACTCATTGTTGAAGAGCCAAATAAAATAGGATAAGTTTCGCAAATTTTAACCAACAGAACAATAATGCTATCAAAAATATGATTTAACAAATTTGAAAAAAATACATTTCTAAATGGTAGTTACTTATTACTTCCATCTATTGCAAAACGTTTAAAATAAACACATTTTAAGGATTAATAATCTAAACTCAGCTGATCAAGCAAGCGATGATGACATAAAAATTATTACTGTGAAATGCTCCTCACGATAAGATTGCATTACCCGTAATGGGACCTACTCAATAATAAACCGTGATTAATGATCTTTGAATCATTTTAGAAGGGTTACTCATTTTTTTTGCAATCGACTATATTTAAAATCTATGGTCTACTTTCAATAAATAGAGACGTAAGTATAACTGATCTACGTTTTATTTTTTTAACAGTATATTACTAACCTCTGCTTGGTAAAGACTAACTTCGGTATACGGTTATGTCGGCAATATACTAAGGTACTAAACCTAGGTAGGTTCACATTCTGGTTTTCAGTAGAAAACTAGAATATAACTAACGATAAACAATTAAAAAAGAGAACAATGAAATCAATCACAAATCTGAATTACAAAATGAAATACCACGTATTCTATTAGACATTGCAGCACTAGTATAAAAATAAAATTAAATTTCCCAAGTTATCTTACTTTCAAACAAGACTAAAACAAGATCTACTCGTAAAATATTTGTCAGATCATAACACGTCTATCTGACGACGTCGGAACAAGCGGTGACATGGGGGCTTCCCAGTAATTACGTATAAGTTCAGGTGCTGTGATCCTAAATCCCTGGTGAGTGAAATCTTAATGCTGCCTAGGGTTGACGATTTGACAAAGCGAACATCACAATATGTTGAACGCAGACTGGGAATTTACAAATATGTTAAACACATTGTTTTAGATACACACTGGAATGTAGTTTTTTTCAATACACTTAAGTACTCGAAAACCTGCACCTGTCCCTAACGCTTTAACGCACGCAACTTATTGTTTTCCGCACTAGTGCGAAAAAGTACGTGAGCTTTACCTCCGCTACAATTTGCTGTATAATGAATAAATAATGAAGTACCGCACTAATTGAAACTACATAACGAGGATACTAATGCTGCGCCAGAGCATAAATTAATATACCTATATGTAACCCAGAATTCGCTTATAAAGTGAAATTACGTCGAAATATCTAAATGGTTCTCTAATATTGCATTTCGCTTGAAACTTGTAGTTTTCACTTATAAATTACGAGTAGAGTAATGAAAGTCCAAAACTAAACTAAAACTAACGAGTTTTCTTAGATTTCATACCAAAATTAATATTGACAGCTTGATAGCTACAACCAGAGGATCCAGTGAATAGGTTACTTCTAGATTCAAGAGTTGAGTTTTATTACACATCAGCCTACATGGGCACTTATAAAACATCACAAGCTACTTAGTGCACGGTTTCAAATTGGTCTTTTCCTATGAAGAAGGGATCCCTTCTTTCTGCATAATAATCTTTGTCCTAATATACTTTGGCATAACGATTTTGGCTGTTCGGCTCCCGCGCGCCTCATGGAGTTGTCAGCAACAGCAGGAGCTCAGCCGGGTCGAAGCCTACCGGGGCCAGGGTAAACCGAAAGGGGTTCGAGCCCCGGTATGAAGACAAGAAGGAACAGGGTGGGTTTTTAATCAGTAAGAGTCTGACACTATCTCCCGCTCTGCCCAAGAGTGGGGGTTGTTATTGGATGATTTTTGCCCACCATAAAAAAGGCATCAAAGTGTATAATTATACTTTTTTTTTAAATGCTTAAAACTGAACTAGAGTCTAGCTAGAATACCCAAACGCTACAAATTCTTCCTTTATTAACTGGTAATTAGCAAAGAAACCAGATATACTGAAAATCTTTGAAAACTAAACGTGGAATGTCTAACAGCTCAACTAATTTCTCAAGTTTACAGTTAAATCCCAACGCTAAATGTAAGTAATGTGTTGGTGAATGATCGGACTGTGACAGATATCGTTTTAGTGGGACAATTTTTTTGTTGGCATAAATTTGTGATCTTGTGACAGTAACCTTAATGAATTGCTGCGGGAACGTTTGAAAGATTAACCGTAGCTGTATAAAGCGAAAGGTAATTGAAGGACATAGGTGGGTTTTAGTCATTTAAAGTCTGACACACCCTCTTGTTCTACTTTACAGCGGGATAAGTTATTTGACAATTTCCGTCCATAACAAAGACCTTACTAGGTACACTGAAACCACCGTAGGCGCGGGCTTGTGGACGGCGAGCCATGGGTAGCTCGCTGTCCGAACGTCCGGTAACTGTCCGGACCCAGCTCAAATCGGCGACGGCGCGCACTGTTCTCGCGCTCCTCAAGGAGTAGTCAGCAACAGCAGGGGCCCAGCTGGGTCGAAACCTACTGAGGCCAGGTTTATTTCGAAAGAGTAGCTCAGCCCCGGTATGAAAGACAAGAAGGAAGGAAGATATGGGGTTTTTTTTACGGTGGACAAAAATCATCTTATGACAACCCCCGCCCATGGGTGGAGCGGGAGATAGTGTCAGACTCTTACTGACTAAAAACCCACCCCGTTCAAACCATAAGAAAAACTAGGTACATTGAGTAAACAATATTTAAGAATCGAATTTTAGTTGTAAACTGAAATTAACCTTTTAAAAATAAAAGGTTCAGAATGGACCCCCAAATGTCTGACGATCCGTTTTAAAGTTAAAATTAAAATAAGGAACTTCATACTAGTCATCAATAAAACGAAATGTAGGTAAGAATTAACAAGTAAGTAACGCCGTACACAATTTAAATGCAGAACAAACAAAATTGTTACGTCAGTATTAAAATTTAAAATAATTATTTGTATAAAATGTTATTTTAAGCAACAATATATTTTAAAATTTACTTTGCTTCGGAACACATGTGGTTGCGAAAACGTAGAGACGTTCGTAATAAACTGATTAGCTTGCTATTGCTTTGTCAGATTTGTGCAAGCAAAAACAAAGATTTATTACCAAAGCTTTGCAAAACCTATCCAAATACTAGTCTAGGATACCTACAACTTAACGTTGTTTTTATCGTGTGACATCCTTCCAAACGACGGAATAGTATTAGGATATATAATAGCGGAATGATTGCTGATAAATAATGAAAGAACAAAGGTGTTAGCTACTATTACGATTCTCTGGTAATATTTTTGCTGTTAGCACATTTTAAATCCGAAATATATACTTGATTGACAGTTAAAACTTTTGCTAGCATCTGTAACTATATAACGAATTAGAATTGAAGTGTTTTAAATCCACGGATCGAGTTAAAACCTATGTCAATGCAGAAAAGGCGGATATTTTTGTTTTGTCACATCACCTTTGTCCACTTCACTCTTAAATTCGTAAACAGATTTTTAACTTTAAAATTACTGCTTCAGTAGCTGCTACAACACTTTCACGGCAAGTTAAATTTAAAGCAATGAAAATAATTGTGTGTCCCACTGCTGGGCAAAGGCCTCCCCTTTCTCCTTCCAAACTTCTCTATCATGAGCGATCTCTGGTCAAGTTTGCCCAGCAAACATGATCCAGATCGTCACACCACCCTCGCCTCGGCGTCTAAAATTCTATAAAAAATATTTAAAAAAACAATTGCGTGAATGTATTCATAAATTGTAAATTAATTTATTCATAAATTGTATTACAAAAAAATAATAATCTCAAATAAGGAACCTGCTCAATTCTGTGTATAATGAGAAGATCGAATGGTTTCAACAGCTCTAAGACTTACCGGTGACATCTGCCGAGGGGTTGGATTTAATAGCTCATGAAATGTATGTAAGCAAGATGGGGATGTTGTTAGTCGAGTGGGACCGGCAAAAAGCACCCACCTATAGCTCAGAGAGTCTGAGGGTTATTGTGTAAGGCCCTCGCCATTCCTTTGAGAGTAACAGATAAAGTCATATTTTTCGGTTTCCGAAGAGAGGTATAATGACACTTTGAACGACCATTATCTTTTAATCGGTCTCTTTGGGTTTTTGGTTTTTTGGGATTTATGAAATTTAAAGTCAAAGAAATATTTTAACGAATTCAGGCACTAAGTAGTGTTGTGTTAAGTCTGACCAAGCTAAGCCTTGCAACAAAGCTAAATGAAACTATCGTTTAATACATTTTCTATAATAACATTTTACTCGAAGCCACAAATTAATCCGATCGAGACATTCAATTTAAAAGGAGAAAGCGGATCAAGAGATCCGCTACATTAATATGTTGACTATAACTTAATCCATAGGGCTATTATCGCATCGAAGTCTCGTTAGCCAGAATGTAATCCCTGCTCTACTTTATGAAGTTACAGCATCGTTCAAAACACATCCCCTCATATTTTTATTATGAACCGTGTTTTCACATTGATTTTTTCAGACTTTAGGCTCTTTCTAACTTTAGTTTGTTTTCTTTTAATGATCACAAGATTAGTAGGATTAATAAAATAATAATATCATTGTGAAGTGCTCGATACGAGATATATGAGACTCGTTTGGAAAGGTATGGTCCAGCTATGGACTTCTGTCAGCTGAAATAATGACGATGGGGAACAAAACGTAGGATTAGAATTTGAAACAGGATAAGAATAATAATATAATAAATAAAATGTACAACAGTAGGCGTTTATATGATCAGATTAAGAATAAAACACTTTGTAAATTGTAAGTATAGTGCTTAGACATAAAATTAAAAATACTTAGTAAACTTTGACCATTGAGCACAGGAAATAAAATATTATTTTTTTGCTACCTTTTATAAATGTAGTATTAATTTAGTAATAGTATTTATTTTATTTTTTCTCCCTATTCAGCGAGGTAATGCGGCGAATGTTATATTATGGGCACCTTTGCACCGGGAACGATCAGGGGCGGGTTATTTATTGACATGTGACGTTACAGTGGTAAAATGTTAATTCTTTTGTATTTATTGTATCAGACATGTAAGTAGATAAAATAAATGTTTTATATTTATTATATAATATTAATTCTGTGAATAATTTCGTCACTATATAAAATAACTTTAATTTCAGAAATCGGTATTTTTCGGTATTGTTTGTTTCTTATTTAACACCGACTTCCGAAATTAAAGTTTGTTAAAAGTTTTTTATTTTAAGGTTTTTTTACAGTGTAAGGTTTTATGTTGTTTAAAATATGATTGGCAAATGTAATACATATATATTTATTTATAGAATTATTAAATCATCAATAATATGCACTCGGATCGAAACCCCTAGAGCTCATCTTAAGATATATTTACATTCATGAACTTCAGCCTTCCAATCGATTATCTTAGCCATTAGCTGAACATGTACACGAGGCAGACAGTGAATTAGTCAGTGAGCTAAGTTAGTCTCATCTCACAATAGCAATACTGGGTATATTATTGGCGTAATCCTTCTGCCCACTGTCGTAACACCCATTACATATCTCCTAGTCTGTTCTGAGACCCTAGTCCGTAGACCAACCTAGTTAGTCCCTTTAGTATAACTGCGTATTCATTTTTTTTTAGAATTGACTATCAAATACATAAACACTAGATAAAACTTCATTTTTTTTTGCTTAACATTGTGATTTCACTGAATAACACTGTTGAAGAATCTGTCGACAGCTAATATTTCAGCTCTAAATTAATATGATCATAGAAAAATTATACAAATTGACTTAAACCATTGGATGTTTTAAAGAACAAAGTAATCGATATCTTGATTTTTAATGATGGTTGAAAATATTTGTGTTCAAATACAATGAGATGTATAGTTTTAATACGATCAGTAAATTCCGAAAAACAATCACACAAGCGTTGTTCAGAAAATATATCGATTTAAAGTTACATAACAAAATGCCTATTTTCTCTAAAGAAAGAGTCAGATGTGCTATAGCAGAGATATTTATACCAACTTTTTAAATCCCTTATACTATATACTATTGATATACTAGCGGGTACCCGAAATAATAAAAAAATATTGAAAATAAAAATTAGCATTTTTTTAAATGTTTAATTTAATACTAAAATTATCATCGCATTATTGCCTTTTTAAACCAGTTTAGGGCACATCGATTGGATAGTTTCTATAATGGACATATTTGGACATGAGGACTATTTTTTTTTAAATTGTCTCTTATGATAAGGCTGCACATTTTTTTTTTCATATTTATAAACGGGATCTTTTTCTAATAAATTCCATTATATAAATTTTAAGACTATTAAAATAAGTCGCAAAACTTGGCCTCGGCACTAAAAGCGGGGTGCGTCCACATACATAAATTCATACAGTAATGGTTGCTCCGTGTCGTCTGAATCAAGCCTTATCCGCGGATTGTGTTTCCATTGTTATTCATCGGCGGCTCCCGAGGATCTCTGGTCAACGAATTTTAACATTACAATAATATCACGTATATATTAGGGCAATCTTTGCAAGTATGATAACAGAGGTCATGGCGTTATATTTGATATAATAGATCGCCATCAAATATACTTACTATAAAATTTCTCAAGCGTGTGAAAGTGGGGGCAATGTTATTCCATAATCTTCAGTAAAGGAAATCGACTATACGTAGAGAATTTAATAGATTAAGTCATCTACTTAAAATTGTAATTAATCATTCATTAACTAACAACGCACAGCCTAGGTTTATAAAGACAAAATTGCAAAGGCGAACGCTAAAAACGTTTTGACATTACCGATTCCCATAAGGTTGATAAAAAAAAAACAGTAGAAGAGCTAATTTTCTTCATCACTATCAAAAACTAATTTTCTTATTACATCCACTACTACTTGATATACTCATATAATACTTGGTTAAAAAGAAAAAAAAATAGCCTTCGCTTTTTACAAACGACCAGAGAAATTACCCTTTTCTTATTTTTTATGTATGCTTTTGCAGTTCAAAATTTGACTGACTGACTATTAGAATAGACTGTTACAATTTGTGACTTAAATCTTTTTATAATAATTTTCATTACATTGGTTCAGTCAGAAAAGTGTATAATACTACTCTGCGAAGTGCTGTGTTTGTGCTTGCAACACTTTTATATTGAATTGACGTGATTTTTTAAGTGGAGATAGTTGAAGAGATGGAGAGTGACATAGGCTACTTTTGGTCACTTTCCAACTCCCCACTTTCAAGGGGAACCGTGTTACCCTTGGAGTGGGCAAAAGCTAGTTTCAAAAAGACCATTGACAGGCACTTCTGAATAGTCAAATGTCGGTCAGTCCAAAAAAAAATTAAGTTACAAGTCTGACCACATCGATCGATATAGAGATGTAGCTACATCTATGGAGATAAATTGAGTTCAAATATATGAATGAATATGGTACCTACCTACATCAAAAAGATTCTCAGCGATAGCAAATCAGTTTTATTACCATATTTTCATTTTGTTTATGTATAGATCCTATCGTATTTTTGTCAGGTTTTAGTTTTTAAATTCGTGTTTTTTAATTTTAGTATATTAAAAAAAATAGCATTTCTCTACGCCCTATTATTTTCGTTGATAATAATTATGCCACAACGTTTGCCGAGTTAGTAAATGGTAGCTAGTATTTTTAATATCTTTATGTAAAGATTCGTCTTTTGTCATTAGTACATTAAACCGATAATCCAAACTATTTTGTAAGTATTAATTATGTGCTGAGTGATGACCTCATTAGCTGCATCATACTCGTACAAACTTTGTTCCAAAATGTATTTCATAAAAAATGCAACGCGAAAGAGATCTCAGTTTTGATTTTGATTGATTTTCATAATTATTATATGCACGTATGAAAATCGTTAAATCAAATAATATTATCTAAAAAACTAATAACAACTTTTTTCTTCACATGATTCAATTAGAAAATTTCTACAGCATGTAGAAAGCTATATTGATTTTGTTCATTGACATTGGTTAGAATATATAGTGACGATATCAGTAGATATCATAAAATCAGTGCTGTACAAGTTTACAATTTAACCTGTCAGTAAGGTCCCAAAAAAATACGGTTTTTTTCGCAAACTATTTTTAACTTCATTACCTGAATCGAATTTGTCCTCTGAACCCACCACTGATAAAATTGCATCGTGATTTTAATCTACGAAAAATTTTTCGTTCATATTTATTTTAACTCTATTACACAGGTTTTTCGCATAGTGTGAAAAAGTTAACTTTATTCGATATACTCTACGTATCATATTATTTAAATAAATAAAAAATACTATCTGCAGTCTCTAAGACGAATAAAAAAACAACTCTTTACCCATATAGTTTACCTAAAAACCAAATAAGACATTCGCCTAAAAAATAAAAATTAAATAGCTTGGCTATCATATCAGTTTTTCGTGAACAATCAAACGGCGGGATCAATCAATGTGCCGGTCATCACCAAGTACACGCGCTAAGAGGGAATTCTTGTCCGCGCCGAGCTTTTCCGCCGCCCGTCATCTCTTCATATTGAGATTGATGTTAGGACCGCGCCGAGAACCAGCCCGGACAGAATACTAAGAGGACAGAACGGCAAACCATTCTTCGCCAATTAGCCCCCGATCCAGCGGGGTTTGTCCCGCAGCCCCGCAGCCGAAGCGGACCAAGACGAACACCATCCCGCATACTAAACTGACGTCATAATTTTTCATATAAGCCCTGCGCGATTAAAGTACGACACAAGTTTTGTTAAGTGTTCGAGTTCGGCGCCTAGTTTCTTGGCGCTGCTTTTTTGTCAGTTTTCGGTCTTTATTATTTGAAGGTTTCAGTCTTTTAGATTTATTTTTTAGACTCCTACCTTTTTTTGATAGTCAATTTAGTCGTTTTAATGTGCGGAACAAACTCGTAACCAACAATAGGTCAAAGTCTGATCTGTTATTTTCGAGTCAAAATAAAGCAGAGTTAAATATTATGTTACTTGCATCTAAAACAAATATAAACATGTAGTAATAATCAAATTAATTAAGGGGAATTATGGAAATGCTTCCGCGCAACACCATAAAACACTTATAACATACCTGAAAAAATAACAAAGAACCTATTCACGCATTCGTTAAAGACGTGTAAAATTACCATAGCTTTCAAGTGTTAAGAGCCCAGTGCCGTGCCGCCCTGGGCCAGGCGAAATTAGCCATTAAGCTTATAATAAAACATATGTGAGTTACGAGTTGTCATAAACGAGTGTCGAATCTACACCACTTAGTGAAACAGGCTTACTCATCGGCCTAATCGAAATACTGCTGTTCTAAATGATTGTCGGCGACAAAACATTTAGCCTTGTTTTAGCGTTGATTTAAATTACATTATCTGTGGCGTTGACATAAGAGATGTCAGTTTTGGATGACTGCGTTGAATGAGTTCGGCCTGATTTGGTATTGTACTCTTTGTACGTTATGACTTCGACGATTACTAAACTTAGATAAAGTTTTTAATGAAAATCAGTTTTTCATAAGAAGCTTTTATAGACCAAACTCGATGGGTTTGGGTTGTGTCGTTTAACTACCTACCAAGTGTCTATAGCCACCTTCCGGTTCAATCATCAGATCAGCTCCATGGCATAATAATTTTGCATGGTCATCTGATTCACACATACATGCAAAATTTCAGATCAATCAGTAACCGGAAAGTGGATCAAATTTAATTAGCAAGATTTGATTATAGACAAACATGATGACACGGACTGGTGAAACTATTCTAAATATCTATGGTAGTAAATTTAGACCGCCGAAAACCCTAGTTTAGCTATGGCACGAGTACATACTTCGATACTAATATATCACCTATTATTTAAGGTTACCTTTGATTTTGTGTGTTATTCCATATAAAAAGTGTAAAAATGATTTACTTGACGAATCTGGAAGATTTGAATCCTTACTAATATTATAAAAGCGAAAGTGAGTTTGTTTATTTGTTTGTTTGTTTGTTACGTCTTCACGCTTCACGATTTTCATGTAACTTGGTACACGGATAGACCATGTCCTGGAATAGGACATAAGATACTTTTTATTCCGGAAGTGTGTTCCCTTGGGATATTTTTTTGCTATAACGCGGGCGAAGTCGCTGGGAGCAGTTAGTATTTATATATTTAAAATACCTACATGAATTTTGTTGAATGAACTCTTGGATTGTACTAAAGCTCATACCCTGTCCAGATAAGGCGTTTTACGCGCGAGTGCCCTCGCACTTTGACACTCGGGCGTACCCGAGTTACTAGAGCTTCATATTGTGTCCCGTCCAGATGCCTACGCGCGTTTCCTCACCTGCGCGTAAGGGTCCGTTCACACAGACCGGCTCGGAGAGGAGAGCAGCTTTTCATGACGTTGAAAACAGAGTTTTTAGTATTCATTGGTAACGTTTATTTTTGCATGAGCTCTGCTTTTGTAGTAAAGAATGCTTGAACGCGCTTGGTGTGAAATAATAAGAAGAGCTAATAAACGAACGCGCAGCCGGCTCCATTTACGTGCTCTTTCTCGCCCGCAGCCGGTCGGCTGCGATTGCGTGCGCGCCGCCCCACGCCGATCGCCATTATCATAGCACAATACTTATCTGACCGGCTGCGAGCGCATCTGACCGGCTGCGAAAGCATCCGACCGGCTGAGAGCGCGTCCGACCGGCTACGAGCGCATCTGACTCGTATATGATCCGGTCTGTGTGAAAAGAAAAATGCGCGCCGATGTTCTCCGAGTCGGTCTGTGTGAACGGACCCTTAAACGCATGCAATAAGCGGGACTCTCGACTCGCACGTTTTACGCACGAGCGCCGAGCGAGTCGAGATACTCGTGGGCCATTGATTGCGTCCAGGTCTACGTGCGAGTTCATTGCGAGTGGACGTATTTAATTTGAAATGGAGCGTGATAACTTCTTCCCGTATGGCTACTTCTTCTGAAAAGAAGTAGCCATACGGGATATGGAATCATCAGACTATTCCAATAGAGAATTGAGAGAATGTAGAATTGGGTGCACGTTAAATCGTCGATGTGCTCTTCGTTTACGTTGTTTCCATCGACGATATGCAAGCGACAGGTTCGCGCGTAAAACGCTTTATCTGGACAGGGTCTAACTAACTTCAGTACAAGTTTGTGACCTATGTCAGAAAGTGGACGTCTTTCGGCTGAAATGATAATGATGAAGTTTTGATTCAAATTCCTTTAGGGTAATTTCCCCCTTCGCCACAACTAATTGGAAAATTTACTGATACGTAATCACCAGTTTTTTTTTTTCCTATAGATAGAATATATGTTTTGAAAAATATTATAGGTAAATTAAAATATTTCCAATATTCCAATATTTAAATATTTCCAATATTTTAATTTATAATATTTTATATATAATAATTTATATAAAAAACTATTTGATTCTCACTAGTACATATTTATTATCTAGTAGCTTCAGCACAATACTTAACAAACTAATTAATTCTATGGTAGGTACTATCGCGGTCATTTCTGCCTGATCACTTAAAATAATTTTCGCTTGAATCCTGCGGCGCGACGCCAAACAGAACCCTATGAAGTTTTCGTTTCGAGTGCAAGCAAAAATGAACTTAGCGGTGGTCAGGCGGAAGTGTCTTTGATTATTATCTACTTGTACGTTTATTTCTTTTACACACTCAAATAGCTAAATGAATAAAAAGATGGTACACAAGTAGACATGTCCCAGAATAGGAGCTAGAATACTTTTAATTCTAGAGGTATGTTCCCTTGACATAAATTTCTACTTTACCGCGGGCGCATAATTAGTTTAGTTCATTAACTAACTTATACAGGGTTATTTGTAAAACACTAACGAAGGTTGTTAAAGATTGTTGCAGAACTGTATTACTAACATCATAAACAACAACTTTTGTTCTAGGACTTTTTACAAAACATAATTCATTTACGAAAAACCAACCTTCAAGATTTCGTTGTTGTATCTAACACATTTCAACTCTGTATTTTGCTATACCTGCCTACGTCTATATGACGCGACGCAAACGCAAGAAGCACCTCCACCGCCCGGATAAATTTTGTATTGTGATTGTAAACATATTTCAAAAACTGCACGAATGTTACGTATCCATATTCGAGTCTATATATAGTCATATAGGCAATCAGAACTCTATTCAAGTCGCGTGATAGGCTACCATGGACTCTTCGAGTACCCAATGTAACTGGTTAAACGATGGACATGATCACATTTTAATAACAATGTTAAAGAATAAAAAAGGAACGAAAGAAAACCAATGTTTTTATAGTTACTATAGAAATTGCGTAAAACCTCAATTATATTATTATATCAAAGATACTCAAATTATTGGTACAAATTGCATGTTGTACAAGGTGATGCGCCTACCGGACTAATAAAAGATTATTAGATCAGTATACTTTAACTCTTAAAATACCAAATTAAGTATATAACATAAGTTTGAAACAGGCAAAAATCGAAAATTGACAGTTCGATCGATAGTGTTTTCGAGATTCAAATATCAAATAGTTCTATATCCCTAGTTTACCCGGTCACCCTGTATAAATCCTGGCGTGCTCCATGTCTGGTATAATCCATGAAACAATGTGTTAAGTCCGTTATATTGGATGCAGAAAGGTCCTTGCTAGCGAAGAAAACTGTTTGCTGATTTGTTTATTATCGTGTCGATGTCTTTAACCATTACACATTTTTCACTCAATAAACAGTATAAAACTGTTATTGTCATGCGTATAAAAGGTAAAAAAACTAAAAGGGTTTTTGGACAAGCGCACTGAAAATGAACGGCTGACATTCGCAGCACATTCCAAAGCTTAATTACGTGTAATGTCTGAGGACGTGATAATTGACCACGGCCTATCTTATTTCACGTGAACACCACCTCAGCCTTAGGTTTCCCAGAGACGTACGACAATGCGACAATCACGAGCACTTATAACGTTTAAAACGTTAGACGCGTCGTGCATGTCAAGCATACACGTTTGTAACGCGTTTTCATACAAAGTGATTGTGCCTCATCGTTATTGCATTGTCGTCTTATGCGTGTCTATGGGAGGCTCCGATAGACACGCGTTTATCTTAGTACATGTACTTAACAATTAATACCTCTTGATGTAATGGATGTGCCTCGTTTCTAGAAACAGGAACCTAACGTTTGATGCACTGAACTGTCAAAGGTGTATTATGTCAGCTCTGCAAGATAACAAGCAACGCATCTCATGGCTTAAGAGTAGACATACCTTACCTGCGAAGAGACGTAGGTACCTACTAAGTAATAGATATGTTCTGAAATTGTTCACTGCAAAAGTATACCTTAAAACATGGCTAATATACGTCAATTAACTTAGAATTCACGAACGCCGGCGTTCGCGCTGTCATTGTCTGTCTATTGTGTCTCTAATTGACGGTATTCGAAAGATTCATTAATTGAAAAACTTCTTATAAAGTTACTAAAATAACTCGACGTCTATTCATCGTCAGACAAGTATTTTTAAGTCATACACGACGATGAGTCGACTGCACATAAAAGTGTTAAAGTATTTAGGGGCCTTTTAAATTGATGAATATGATTTGTGACCGTTTATAAATTAGTTCAATAGGCGGGCTGAGAATAAATATGTCGCCGATTCATGACAGTTCGTCGCAAGTGACAATGTGTTAATAATACGTGTAGAATAGTTTCACAGATCATTTCTAATAGAAGCTGGTTATGTCAGGCATTTTGTGACGAGTGGTGACTGAAAACACAAAACAATATTTACTACCTAACTTATTCAAACACATGAAAGTGTAGAAAATGTAGTTACAATAAATAAAAAACAGCAAGAGACTAAAACCCAACTACGACAAATAAAAGCGACGCTGAAAAAGTATGAAACAATATTTTCAGGATGCTGAAATAAACAAGGCAACTGGAAAGTCAAAAATAGAACAAAAAACAAGCCGTACAGTGCGTTTCACTTAAGAAGTTACATTGCTGTCATGTTGGTAGTATTGAAAATAATGTTGCCATTATTTTTAGCAATTAAATTACTTGATATGAGGGAGATTAATTCATGAATCCCCAAGCGACACCCGGTGGCCGCGCATCTATTGTCTTACTATTGTGTCTCTAATTGACGGTATCTGAAGGGTTAACTGATACTTCGTTACTTTAATAATTGCCTTTTTTTATTATTACTATTTTTGTATAAAGTATAGGGCGCTGGGCTCCATTCCGATTGTCTTACAATTCTTTCAAATAACGAAAACGCCACGCCACAGTATCGTTCCTCTCTATTAACAACTTCCTTTGAGACCTACTTTTTTAAAATAAAATCCCATTCCTCTCATAATTTTCCAAAAAGTGTTGCAGCTACCGTTAAAATCGATTTCGTTTCACATTTCGGGGAACAATTTTGGTAGAGTAGGCAACTCTTTCCTTTTTTCCCTTCTTTTTGTGTAGACAGACAGGGGAGCCAACATTACGCCGATGTAACTTCTTAAGTGAAATGCACTGTAGTCACACGTTATTAAAGTGTTTCGGTTGGAACATTTAACGACACCTCTATTTCGAGTTCCGACAAGTAGATTAGGAGCTATGAGGGAACAGATGAACATATTTACATCACACACATACATACACAGCCTGTCAAAATCATAACCCTCCTTTGGCTTTGTCGGACAAAAACTTAAGATTCTTTAATTCATGAATCCCCAAGCGACCACTGGTGGCCGCGCATCTATTGTCTTACTATTGTGTCTCTAATTGACGGTATCTGAAGGGTTAAATAGCTACTACGTGCTCATCGAAAATATTCTGACAAAAAATGTATACGCATAAAACTATCTACGAAATAATTTATCAGCCACCGCAGATAGTGCACAGTCCCTTAGAAAATAAAACACGGTAGCACTATCCAATTAAACATCGAAATAATATTTGCACCTACACACCCCTGTTTGCACCCGCCCCCGTCTCTGAATTGCGCCAGTGCATTACTCATCCTTTGATTTAGTCAATGATTCGGGCGTCACTGACATCACAAAATAGATAGGTACAGAAGATAATTTCATGTATGTACCTTTTTTTTCACTTTTTATACCTATGCTCGGTGGACGCACACTAATGAGCTTTTGAGCCGGAACTGTTCGACGAGCGGGCCGAGGCGCTCCGACATATCGTGTCCGTGAGCGGTGTCTATGTGTGCGCTGCTCGAGAGCGCTTTGTATGTAGATTGACTTCTGTACCTACTATATATCTTGTGCTGACATGGTCGCCATCGAATTTTACAGAGAATCTCATCAGATGGATTCAGTTAGTGACGAAATATGTTTTTTAGATTAACGACGTCCAGAACTAAATTGACAATGATGCATCGTGTTTAAGCTAAAATATTCAATTGGCCAATTATTAAAATTAATTTATTGTGATCTTTCCTGATTTAGGTACTCCACTGGATGTGTCCAAGTTGTTATTTTTCATTCGAAGAAGTATGGTGTGGAAATTACCTGCAACAAAGGTAAAGCAGAACGTCAATTTTATAGCATAAATTAAAAATTAAAGCAACCAATTACTTTTTGTTGACAATTCTAAGTGTCCTCGCACTCGGGCCACGAAAAGTCCGCTTCAAGCTTCTTTCTGAGGCGGCCTTTTTTGTGGCTCGTGTGCGGCGGTGCCACCACAAAAAAACGTTTGAAGCCGCTACTAGCTTTTTTTATGGCACCGTTTTTTATGATAATGACGTCACTGCATGTCATATGCATATTTAATCCTTCTTCGTCAGAGTCCATTATGATACTGCACGCATGGCCACAAGCTTTTTTTTGTGGCCGCTTCTACCTGTTTTTTTTGTGGCTGCTTTTCTGAGCTAATACTGTTTTGATATGTCAAAATTGTCTATTTGCCCCGATTTTTTGAGTATATTCTTATATTTAGTATATTAATTTGAGTGTATAATTATAATAATTGTATTGAATTTTCAGTTAGCTACTGCCAGTGGCATAGCCCGCAAAAAAGTAGAAAGTTCTCCCAAGGAAACATACTTCCAGGACAAAAAGTATTCTATGTCCTATTCCAAGACACGAGACGGTACACGTGACCAATTCCATCCCAATTCGTTCAGCCCTTCGACACCTACACAGTCACTTTTTGCTTTTATAATATTAGCGTAAAAAACAGGCACACAGAAAACTATCTTTGAAGAATACTTTCTTTGTGTTTGCCTGTTTTTTATTTATTTTATTGCATCAACCACAATATTTTTCTGCAGCACTTGAAAGATGTCTGGTAGACAAAGCCTAAGGCATTAAGTGCACGTTTACGTAGACTTAATGTTTCTCCTCCGCGTTTTTAAATAAAAATAACAGAAATACGCTGGATGCGAAAAAATATAAAGTATACAACTAGTAAGAACCGCCTTCGTTGTAGTACTTACAAGAAGAAAATATATTTATTTTATTGTTATTTTAAAACTACTACTTAACTGGAACCTGAATAATACCTAAAGTATTAAATAAAAAATGCTTTTTTTGTCCATTAATTCAGGCTTTCATAAGTGTTTTTTCTAAAGCTTTATATAAGTATCTCATTGGGCCCAACGATCTAATTTAATGACAAAACTATTAGACATTCCGGCCCCAAATACTTTTTAAAATCAGCGACTAAAGTATGACATAACATTTACCATGATTTTATTATTTCAATATATTTTTTACATCAAGTAGTCAACTTTAAGCATAGGATATACCGCTTAACCTCTCGGGCACCAGTGTACTAAATATAATACACCTCATACCAGCTAATTTAAACCTTATCGCGTAAAAATAAGGTTTAAGTTAGCTTGATTTCAAAATCAAAACCAATTTTTTTCTTTGGCAGTCCAGTTACGCCGCGTTATTGATTGAAATACTGTATGAGACATTGTTTTTTAATTATTATCGTGGATCTCTTTGTTTCACCAATTCACAAACTGTATTTTGTGTATGTGTCTGCGTGATTATTTCTACAGAGATCCTGAGTCGCGGCTCACAGTGGCGCCGCCGCCGGCGCACCCAGCGAGCCAGCGACAGAACCCGGCCCTCGAACTTCATAACGATTTGCATGCGTGATGACATACGCCTGTGTCCACAGCGAGGACCTCTTTCTTGTAAAATAATTAATTCAAAATATTGGATGTATAATTTTATAATCCTTCTATTTTTGAGGAAAGAGGTTTTTTTTATTATTGATAAGTTTGCGCTTGACCTTATGAACAAATACTAAAAACAAAATATTTTTTTTTTTAAGGGAGGATAGAACAAACGCGATATTTTTGCCAAATTTTCCTAAGGAAGGTACGAAACCCTTCGTGCGCAAGTCTAACTCACACTTAGCCAGTTTTTTTACATAACAAGTTTCACACGTAATTTTTTTTTTAAACAAAAGCTGTTATATAACAAGACAAATATATAAGATTTTTTTTTTTAATTACCACGTATTTTTCCATCTTCATAGTGAGTTGCGAACAATAAATAAATTAGGTTCATACAAGTTTATAAACCGTATTACGCAACGCCGACTACTACCTACAGGTCATTGGCGTAAATTAATACGAGTTTAAAAAAGGTACTTTATTTTTTAATTTTATCGTTTCAAATCGATAGTGTTTTGTGTACCGGATCGACCATCTACACTGTAGAATGTAGATGGTCGATCCGGTACACGAAACACTATCGATTTGTAGATTCTACAGGATTAAAACGATCAAAATTTAGCGGTGTAGGTATATTTACAACTAATAAAAGAAAGGATTCTAATAAATTCTTCATTTCAAATGCTAGACTGTAGCCAGAATGAAATCCAATGACATCTGTATTTAAGCCTAACTTGGACATTTAGATTAGATCCCTAGCCAAGGTATCTATTTGAATACTAAGTATTGCAATTTGAAAAGCTTAGGTGGTCAGCCAAACCCAAAATTGGAAGCAAGAAGGAACTTACAAAATTGGAAAGCTATTACAATAGAAGATTTGATGGATTTTTCAATAACTTTAGTCGCCAAGCCAGTTGTACGGTAACTTAATATTCCACTGTGAAAACTTGGAGTTTTTGGAAAAACGACGGGCACGACCTTTTTCATTCCATTAGGAACCACTGTAATTTTGTTACAGTATAAAACATTAATTTTAGAATTTGCGAAACCCAAAACACGTGTCTAGTATTTTTATGTAAAGAATCCATATACAAAATTTCATAACTGTATCATGAAAAGTGACAAAGTTATAAGTTTGTTATGTCAGCAAAAATACATAGTCACCGGGCCATCCGAGTGACTGGGGTTTTTTTTTTTGTCGACGGGGAAAATCATCTTTGACGAAACCCGCTGAGGGGTTGTTTTGCACTTGCAGCCAACTGTTCGCTGATACCTAATGCCGCTATGCCGTAACCTGTATTGATAAAAAAAGTATTTCTATTCTATTCTACATCGGTGGTGTCCAACTTGTGACAGCCTTTTAAATATTTTTGAGCAAAAATATAACACGGCTGGTGTTAAAACTATTGGAATCAATAAAAAAGTTTCTGATTCTGAACAAACTATATTCAGATTTCGCGTTAACTAAAAATAATGTTTTATGCAGAGTTTAAGTGACTATGTACAGAGCAAATTGCTCGCAGAATAGATGGCCGTTAAAGCCGAAAGGTTCTGGAATGGCGATGCGTACTGGAAGATGCAGCGTTGGAAGACCTGGTAAAGTTTCCGGGAATCCGATGGATACGAGACGCTTAGGACTGTTTATTGTGGTCTTTAATTATTGGTCTTTATTGTCTTTCGGCAGAAATGATGATGATGATATGTGTGGGTTAAAGTTTCTTGCCGGTTCTTCTCCAAAGGAAATGACCAATTTTGAACCGTGCCCTAGCCTTTGACGTTTTATAAGTGACCATGTGCAAAGTTTTTATGTGAAATAAAAACTTTTGACTTTGACTTCCTGTACCAAAACCTCTAAAAACCATCGTAAGACCTCGGTGGCACTTGAGATTGAAAGAAAGAAGGAAAGAAAGAAAGAAAATCAGAAGACCTGTTTCTGAACTGAACACATTAATATTTAACAAGATTTTATTAGCTACTTAATTGAATTCTCGACAGTCACGATAGTTTATAGTTTGATGTTACAAATTATGTTATATATACAGATCTAAGAACAATGATAATAATTCATCTAATATAGGTTTATCTCTTCCCGCTACTTTTAATACATCTATGCGTAGTTACGCCACAGATTATGGGTTTCTAGAATTGACTATTTAACGATTTCCTGAATCGCTGTCCTCTCGTAATTTAAGAAAGTCATCACTAACATCATTATCATCATCATCATCTTCATCGATTAATTCACATTATTGAGACTGACATGTGACATTCACCAACCCACATTTCGCCCGCGTGGTGGATTACGGCCCATTCCCTCTCCTAAAGAGGCCTAAGTACCAGCAGTGCTGCAGTGGTAACATTAAAAAGGCTGATGATGATGATTGAAACTGACTACAGTGGCTGATGTTGTTTCTGGACAGCAAGGTGATAAGCTTAGTGTTTACTGCTAGTGATGGAAATTTCCCGTGTTTACTTTCCTTGTGAGAATTTAGCGGTTAAGTTTCTGAGACTTTAGAATAGAAATTACGACAAAAAACAAAAACATTTTTATTTTACCGATTAATTTTAATAGTAATAAGTACTTCTTTGGATGAGAGACGCACAGGATCGGTCGTTGTGGCGACGTTTGGCGGAGGCATACGTCCAACAGTGGACGTCTTTCGGCTGATATGATGATGACTTTTTACTAGTAAGTTTTACAAGTTAGCATAGCATTAGCCTTTTAATGTTCCTACTGCCGAGACTCCGGCCTTCTCTCTAAGAGAGGGAACTGGCCATAATCCACCATGTGGGTCCGGTGCAGATGTGTGGATGTCACATGCCTGTGGGTTTTTGGATCTAGGACATGCGCGTACCCACGTGCGCTTCCTCATTTCCCTTCACTGTTTACTGTAGGAGTAGTGATGAAATAAATAAAATAAATTTTGCAGCGGGCTGGGTTTGAATTCACGGCAACTCGAAAGTCGGGGCTGTTACAAGTGCACCACCACTGCTCTTACGAAGTTCACATCAAAATAATTTACTCGAATATATTGATTATCGAGAACATTGCCATAAATTGTTTTAAATTTCAATGTAATATTAATAGAAAAAACAGTAAAGTCCACCGTTTCTTTTTTTTTCAGTTAAGTAAAGATTTCTGTACTGAAAGAAATATTTTAACATCAATCAACCATAATTAAAAATAAATTAGCTACACAAAATTTTTCAAAGTGTATGAAAAATATCCTCTACACAACCAAGTCTGAAATATGCGTGAAAGGGTAATGATGTAACAGGCGTTATCTTATCTAATCCCGCGTAAATATAGAGCGGTCTGTTTGTCTGATTCTTTAGATACGCAAAATATGTGAACATGTTACATTTTCGTAACATTAAATCATAGTAATCTTTATAGTTTAAGATGAATAGAATATCCTCATTTTCTCGCATTTTAACCAGCCAAATAGGTATACTTGGTACCGTGATGTCATCTGCATAAATATACTACTTGAAGGATTTGAAAGGTACTAAAATGAAGGCGAGAACATATAGTACAAACGCAGAGTTGCATTGACATCCCACTCTAAGTTGTCTTTGTTTTAGTTGACTTAACTTTAAACTGGTCTCTTCTAATTCAAGGTCAGTCAAACACAACTTCAAACTAATCAGCCACTAGGTTTCTTTTATAGAAAGTTTTATAAAATCCAGTTCAACTTTGCTTTGAAAAACTACAAGTTTAAATGTCCACCTAGTTGGAAGTGTTTCTAAAGTCCTAAATTCTTTCCAGTTCGAAACTTATAAAATGAATCTACCAACGAAATTCACACGAATGATTCACAAAAATGCAGGGTCAAATCCAACAATGACACGAACTATACATTCTTTGCATTTGTGTGAACGCGCCTTATAGGATGATCCAAGATCCAGAATTTTGTCTCGTTGCGAACACGTTATGACTCAGAGGTCTTTCCTCGCGACCTAAACGAGCGTACCTCTTATTCAATAACCATCGACTTTTTGAATGGCGTCGAGCTATTCGATGTTCGATAAAACCAGCAGTGGATGCCAACCACTGTTTAACATTCCATTACCCAACATATGCACCACGAAACTGGTTTGTGCGTAGCGGAGACTTATTTATAGGTTTCGGTCACTTTGTATACCTTATATACCGTTAATGTGTTAAGTGAAATGGTTTCTTTAAGCCTGATTCGCATTGCAAAGGACACCAAAGGAGGTTATCCTTTTATAAGAAATGAATTACTAAAGATTTTGTTCTTAAAATTCAGTGATTCAAATCTCTGTACAATTTCGGTGTATCAACTCATCGACATGTAATTGAAAATGTTACCTTAACTGGATTCGCAGGAAATTGAAATTACGGTCTAACATTTCAAGTTTGTACGAGTCTTGGTGTGTGGCTTCCTTGAAAACGGAAATGATTATGAAATGTATCTCAGGTCCAGCTGCTTCAAATAGTAATTCATAATAATAAGATAAAGTCTAAGTTACCAATAATTTTCCTGCTCTAAAGCGTATTCCTTGAATATGCAGTCTGACGTCTTTCAAAGCCATCTCAAACTATCGGAAAATTTAATTACAATTTACTGGAAACAAATTATGCTGCGAAATTTAATCTGCCGTTACCTCCGACGTTCTTGTAAACTATTTGTTTTCTTTGTGCCTTAACGGACATAATCCTCATCTAGAAAATAATTATATAAAGTTGAATTTATTAAAAAACTGAGCTTTAAAAAGTGTTCACTTTACGTTCTATAATCGTAGTCTTTACAAAGTCGAAAGAACAAATGACAATGTGGTTCTCCAACCATAGAGACATTATTTTTATTACCAACAGCTTTTTTTTTTTTTTCTGTCGACGGGGAAAATCATCATTGACGAAACCCGCTCTTGGGTGGAGCGGGAGACAGTGTCAGAGTCTTACTGACTAAAAACCCCGCGCCGTTCCTTCTAGCCTTCATACCGGGGCTCTAGTTTCCTTTCGGATAACCCCGACCCCGGTAGGCTTCGACCCAGATGGGCCCCTCCTGTTGCTGACAACTCCTTGAGGCGCGCGGGAACAGTGCGCGCCGTCGACGCCTTGGCTCGGTCCGGACGGTTACCGGACGATCGGACAGCGAGCTACCCATGGCTCGCCGTCCGCGAGCCCGCGTCTACGGTGGCTGGAAATCGGGATCGGAATCCCGGCGGCGGCGGCGGGGGCGCCGTTGCCTGATGCGGTCTGCCTCCTCCTTTGCTAGCATTACTGCTTCGCAGAAGGAGGCGACCGCCTGCCACTCCTCCTCGCTCCGGACCATGGCCTGAACCAAGGCCCGGCGCGAGAGGTCTCCGCCGCCGATCGCCCCCACGAGGGCACGGCGTTGCTCCGCCCAAGCAGGGCACACCTCTACTGTGTGCTCCACCGTGTCCTCCGGGCGTTCCGCACAGTGGCGGCACCCGGGCGTCTCTTCCGCTCGAATCCGATGCAGGAACCTCCCGAACTTGCCATGTCCGGTGAGGACCTGCGTCATGCGGAAGGTAAGGACGCCGTGAGGTCTTTCCAGCCACGCCTCAAAGAGGGGACTTACCGCCATAATTGTGGCGTGCCCAATTACCAACAGCTAATAATTTAAAAATCGTAGAAAATAAATATTTTGCAACTACAAATTTAAGATTTACTTTGCTTGTGCTAGGTATTGTGTTGCCGAATTTCATGATCCTAGGTCAACGAGAAGTAAAATAAAGCGCATGTGAGTGTCAAAATATTTATCCGCCATATCTTTTTATTGAATACAACTTAAAAGTATGATTTTATCACATAATTTTACCTTGATACCCTAACAAATTACTAAAAAAAAAAGGCTTTTTACAGACAGATAGCTCTTATCATCACAAGGGTTTTTTTCCCAACTAGAGCTTCCCTAAAAGATGGCCCTAAGCAATACGTAAATTTTACAAACATGTTAAACTGCAAAACCAGTCTTAGCAAAAAGTCACCGTTGCTATGTAAATTATTTATAAGATGGGATGTACAACAGCACACCATTTATATATAAGGAAACTTGTAGATAGTATTGAGGCTGTGGAAAAAATCGTAAAATAACAATTCCCAAAAATCCAAAATGTTTGAGACCACATGATATTTTGAAGTTAATGACCACCTCTCGTCATCTCAGATAAATTTCACTTAGTCTGAACATTAAATGTTCTGTTATGAACTAAACGTGGGACAAGTAGATGTGTCAATGGTTCCAATCGTATTCGTAAGCAAAGCAAGAAAGATGAAATACATCGAGATAATTGAACGGAAACCGAATTGGGGTCGCGTTAACTAAACTGTGAGACAACAATGTAAACACGATGCCATTTAAACATGTGGCCCTTCTTATTATGGATATCATTTAATAGGGCCACTTGTGCAACTTGTCATGATACTTCAAAACGTTAGTTCGTTTGACTAGGTCAGTTTTATTATTGACACTAGCTGCTCCCAGCGGCTTCACCCGCGTTATAGCAGAAAATAATCCCAAGGGAACATACTTCCGGGATAAAAAGTATCCGGTTAAATCGGGATAAAGTCTATCCGTGTACCAAGTTTCATCAAAATCGGTTTTGCCATTTAGGCGTGAAGACGTAACAAGAAAACAAACAAATAAACAAACCCACTTTCGCTTTTATAATATTAGTAAGGATTTCTTTTACTACAGTCCTTGTTCTCGTAGGAACAATCCAAAGCTTCCATACTAAGATCCCGGAGCGATCTGACGTAACTTTTTCTCACATGGATGAAACCTTAGGTTTTCAGTAGCGTGTCATGTGCTTTGAATACCTGTGCTTGTGGTGCTTCCTCTTGTGGAATCTTGGCAGGTACAGGTGAGAAAGGGAACTAAAATTATATGTAACTTAACTTACATTTTTATTGCTGATTTTTATATAAATTATTTATAGAATAGTATTCTAAAGCATTATCATAAGTGTCAGACACATTCCATGGACCAAAATATCAGTCAGTCGCTTTAAAGCTACACAAGAAATAAATTAACTTTCCTTTTTTTTACGAGTGCGATTTTTAAATATGTTATTAAGGTAACTATTACAAAGTTATATTTCATTAGTCAGACAAACTGTACTAAGCAAATATCCAGTCAGTGCATGGAATCGTGTTATTGGCTCTGAAACGCATGCGTGCTCTCGAGCTTATACTCTTGGCTGAATATTGTTTGTGTTTAGGATTATGTGTGCTATGTTTGGTCAAACTTCAAACTATTTGAAACACATGCATCAGCTTATAGCTACTGGTGTTTCTTCAACATCATCATCATCAACCTTTGAAATGTTGCCACTGCTGAGACTCAGTCCTCCTCTCTAGGCTTTCCTAAAGAGGAGGCCGTGGAATAGGCAGTGATCCACCACGCGGGCCCAGTGCGGATTGGTAAATGGTTTTTGGTATTTGTTACTAAATAATAATAGTAATTCCCTCTTATGGAGCGAAAAGAGCAGGGCCAGAACAGGACAAATTTTTTGACGATATCGTTCCCTCAAAAAAATTTACTTTAAGCGAAATTAAGAATATTCGTAAGATGTAAGATCTAATTAGGAAGTATGTGACAGATCTTTCTCTCTCTCTCGATTAAGCACCAGCTCACCAATCAGCATACTAATGCTGCGTCATGTCTTTAGAAATTCCGGAACTCCCTGAACCCTTCATGACTTCCCCCCTCCCCCTTATATATTTTGCCGGCGCGGTAGGCACAAAAGTTGAGTGTTTGGCTGATGATGAATATCTGTATGGCCTAGGGGCCGTTCAAGCACATGTTACGTAAGCAGATTTTTTGCAAATATTAACACGCCCCTCCCCTGTCAGCAAAAAAAGCAAAGCTCTCACCCCCTCCCCCATACTGACGTAAACATTGTCTATGTTAGTTTCGTTATTAATTTATGAGCAGTAGTTGTATGTCTACAAATAAGGAATAGGCTTGGAATAAAGGAACAAGCAAACTTCATTTTTAGAATTTTGACATATTAATTCAAATTACCAATCGAAATCGAAAGAGTTATGGATACGTGTATCCTCGTCAGTGGATACACGTATCCATAACTCTTTATTTCGTCTTTGTTTGTTTGTTACGTCTTCACACCTAAATGGCTAAACCGATTTTGCTGAATTTTGGTACAGAGATAGTTGGGACCTTGGAGACGGACATATGCTAATTTAAAAAAAGGTGCGAAAAGGGGGAGAAGGAGGGAAGAAAAGGGGAGAGGAATTAAAGTATATTAATAAACGCGGGCGAAGCCGCGGGTAAAAGGTAGTCTTCAATAATATTGTATGTAAGTTTGCTGCTCAGTGATGTGGGTCATGGCTACTCATTTTCTTATGACTTTGGAACATCGACACCATTCTCTTAAAAATTAACAAAAATACTGCTGACGTAATCATAGACCTGGAGGGGTCTAGATGATCCCCCATGTCATCAAAAGTAAGCAACGCAAAGACCCCCACGGCCCCCTGTAGTGCTTAAGCATTTTAATACTTGAATGTTCCCCTACACAAGATTTTCCTATTCTGGATGTCTTGTGGTAAGTGATTTTAAAAGCTTGTTGCTTCATCTAACGCTGTCCAACGCGATGTTTGATGAAGAGGCAAAAAAGAGATAACTCTGTGGGCGTTATTATTTTATTAATTTATTACCATAATTCCGGGATTTACTCGAATAATTCACAGAACTCGTTTAAAAAAATACGTCTTTTTATTAAACGCTTAAGTAAGACTTCTTTTTCATGTACTTTTTACAAATATTTTTAATAAATGTACTCGACATTATGAAGGGCCAACGTTCACGTAAAATAGCAGATTTTGAGAGGTCATTACTAGATTAGTTTTAAACACAATTTATATTTTGATTTCTATAGAAGCCTAGATAATATCTACAAGATAGCTGTGTATCCGAAATATCTAGAGAAAGATGTGTAATTAAAAGCGGTTGTAGGTGGTAAAAATGTACCTCGTAAAGAACGCTCTTTAAGAGGTGACAAACACGTGTACAGAAGAATTATATATATATAATAAAAATAAGATTAGTATCATCATCATCATTTCAGCCGACAGCCGTCCACTGTTGGACATAGGCCTCCCCCAAGTGCCGCCACAATGAACGGTCCTGTGCGTCTCACAACCATCTGATTCCCGCAACCCTTACCATGTCATCGGCCCACCTTGTAGGAGGCCTTCCAACGAACGCTACATCTTCCGGTACGTGGTCGCCATTCCAGAACCTTTCGGCCCCAAGGAGAGTACACAACATTATTTTGAGTATACGTGAAACCTCAATATCGTGAAATCAGTAACTCTATCGATTCCAATTATTTTTACAACACATATTTTTATCTAAAAAATTTTAATAAAGTTCACAAGTTTGACACTTCCGAAACTAAATACAAAACAGGTCACGGCAGGTCATATTGAGCATTAGACGCCAGAGTAAAGCTGGTTGCGGGAGTAGAACTACCCCTCAGTCGCCCGGGTGGCCCGGTGACCATGTATTTATGTCGCCAACCAGGGGTTTATAATTTTCTGATTTTTCGTAATACAGTTTTGAAATTTTGTACAAAGATTGTTTACAAGTGGAGGGAGGCCAAAGAAAAGATGGATGGATTGTGTGAGAAGTGATATGAAAGAAAAGGGAGTTAGTGATGGTTTGACGACTGACAGGACAGAATGGAAGAAAAAAACGTGTTGCGCCGACCCCAAATAAAACGGGATAATGGCAGGAAGATGATGATGATTCTTTACATAAAAATACTAGACATGTGTTTCAGGCTTCGCATATTATATAGTATACACTGAGGGTGAAGTTGCTGGAGTCATACCGTAACGTCAATTTCAAGGCGTTCGTGGTGCGAGTCCCGAACACTTTTCTGCCCCTCATGTTGAAGGAAGACTTTTGGCCGCAGGGCGTGATGTTCCGTCGTTTCAGCGGACAGGTACCACAGAACATCACAAAGTGAACTTAGTGCAATGTGCAGTGTTACTAACATAGATTTAATTCTTATTTACTAACAACAAGTTATATTTACTCTATATACATGTTAGTCGGTATATGGGCCAAGATGCCTGATAATAAATGATTTATTATTATTATCTATCTATATCTTCTATATTATAAAAATGAAACCCGTTTTTCGTTGTCACGACATGGCATGAAAACGGCTTGACCGATTTGGCTGATTTTTTTTTGTTGTGATTATTATTGTGAAGATAAGGTTCTTATGGAAAAAAAAATAAAATTAGGGTAGTGTAGGGTAGGGTAGAGTAGAGTAGGGTAGAGTAGGGTAGAGTAGGGTAGGGTAGAGTAGGGTAGAATAGGGTAGAATAGGGTAGAGTAGGGTAGAGTAGGGTAGGGTAGAGTAGGGTAGAGTAGGGTAGGGTAGGGTAGAGTAGGGTAGAGTAGGGTAGAGTAATGTAGAGTAGGGTAGAGTTGGGTAGAGTAGGGTAGAGTTGGGTATAGTAGGGTGGAGTAGGGAAGAGCAGGAGCGAAGCCGTGCGGGCAAAAGCTAGTCTTCTATATTATAAAAATGAAACCCGTTTTTCGTTGTCACGACATAGCATGAAAACGGCTTAACCGATTTGGCTGTTTTTTATTTTTGTTGTGATTGTTATTATGAGGATAAGGTCCTTATGGAAAAAAAATAAAATTAGGGTAGTGTAGGGTAGAGTAGAGTAGGGTAGAGTAGGGTAGAGTAAGGTAGAGTAGGGTAGAGTAGGGTAGAGTAGGGTAGAGTAGGGTAGAGTAGGGTAGAGTAGGGTAGAGTAGGGTAGAGTAGGGTAGAGTAGGGTAGAGTAGGGTAGAGTAGGGTAGAGTAGGGTAGAGTAGGGTAGAGTAGGGTAGAGTAGGGTAGAGTAGTAGGGTAGAGTAGGGTAGAGTAGTGTGGAGTAGAGACGGGCGGGAGCGAAGCCCCGCCGGCAAAAGCTAGTATATTACTAAAAATAAGGTTGTATAACGAGTTATTATGTCCAATAAAAGCGTGACAACACCGCACTTCGTACCAAAAATATCGTAAATGACTAAATGCAAGTTTTTTGTATGCTCACTCGATTATGAACGGCCGTACGATGTTTTCATGGAACTTTGACACTTACGTAAGTATTTTTTATGTCATGCGATTAAAACGACGTACGGCGAAGTAATACGAGGCCTTGCGCGTGCTCGGCGAATGATTCGAGAAAATTGATATTTTATTGGTTCTGTCTTGTCTGACGTTTTGATGATGAGGTATTGTACACTGCTAGATGAATCAGCCGTTGTCATGGGCGTCTTGGTTTAGAGAATGTTTATTTGTCTTTTGTTTTTGATTGGATAGTAATTAAGAGACTCGTTAGTAATAAGGCTGTTTCGTGGGAATTGCACACTGCTAGAGACAACAGCAGTTGTCTTTGTTTCTGAAGACGAATTTGAAATTGACAATTTATAATTTTAAAGAATGTTAAGACTTGCTTTTATTCTTTCAACTCCAAAGTCATAAAACATTATCACTAGATAATGTTTTATGACTTTGGTGTTGCTATCTTTCTATTTCTTAATTATTTATTCCACCTACCCTGTAACTCTAACTTTTTCTAATTTCATTTAATTATTTTACGTATTTCTTTAAGTGGAGAGTGTGCGCGGGAATTGCATGACTTGATTCCGCCATCTCATTTCTACCATCGGACAACCCGACGTACGGCGAGAATCCACCCTTACGTTTTCGAAACCTCTACGGTCCGGACTAAGCGTTTCATCTCGTCGATTATACCGCGTACACCGAAGGACTGGAACAATTTCCAGCTGCGGTCATCCCGTCCGATTTTAATTTGGGTGTCTTCAAGGCTCTTAATAAACTAGTGCGCCTCATTATCAACGATTGCCTCACAGCTTACCATCAGGCGGGATCGCAGTCAAGCGCTAGTTTATATCAGATAAAAAAAATAGCTTATGTGCGCTTCAAATTTCCCATCTGAGCGTTAATGACAACTAAACACACACACATAGAAAAAATAACAGTTCCAATGATTCGTAGCCATTTTATTTCATGACTTACGCATAAATTAAACTTCGCTCCTTTCATAGACATTAACGATGCGCGAACGGCGAACTCTGTACCAGAGGCTGTAATAATAAACAATATGTCATTTGGTCATTCCGAGATTTTTATAATCCTCGGGACCGTGACCTCACCAGGCTCTGATCTCTGATTGGCTCTCAGATCATTTGACTAAGTATAAACTATACAGCAAACGAAAATCCACTCAAATATTGAAGATTTATCTACATAATCGTCTAGATTTTCGTAATGTTTCCTGCCCCCCTAGCCAAGTTACAACCATTTCGCTTGCGTCGAACGCTTAGAGTTGACCTTGCCGCAAATTCTTTTGTTCTGACCACGTGACTGAGCGTTGAGACGACGTCGTTCCCGTACATTTGAAGCTTTCTACTAGCGTTAACCATCGCCGATTAGCAACTTGGCTAAAGGTACTGATGGCTACAACCCGGGAATCTTTAAGTCAAGAGTGGATACGTTACTTCTAGGTAAGCGCGTTCCATCGTCGACCGCATTGTCACTTTCTATCAGGTGAGATAGTGGTCAAGCGCGAAACTATCAACAATTTAAAAAATGAAGTGTCACGTGCCAATGATTTTTCTTTTGTTAAGGTATCTGGAATTGATCGTAATTGAATGATGAGTACTACCAATTGAAACTATTATTAAAAGCACTTATAGGTAGGTGTTCTATTTCAGCAACAGTATTTTAATAGCCTCATTTTTTTTCTCTCATTGACTGGCCTGTTGGTCTAGTGGTTAGTGACTCTGACTGCTATGCCGGAGGTCGTGGGTTCGATTTCCACCCATGACAAATGTTCGGCGGCGGAGACCTCTCGCGCCGCCGGGCCTTGGTTGAGGCCATGTTCCGGAGCGAGGAGGAGGGGTAGGCGGTCGCCTCCTTCTGCGAAGCAGTGATGCTAGGAAAGGAGGAGGCCTCGCCGCCGCCGCCGGGATTCTGATCCCGATTTCCGGCCACCCGAGGCGCGGGCTCGCGGCGAGCCATGGGTAGCTTGCTGTCCGACCGTCCAGTAACTGTCCGGAGTCCGGACCGAGCCCAAGACGTCGACGGCGCGCACTGTTCCTGCGCGTCTCAAGGATTTGTCAGCAACAGGAGGGGCCCAGCTGGGTCGAAGCCTACTTGGGCCAGGGTTATCCGAAAAAGGAAGCTCGAGCTCCGGTATGCGGTCTAGTACCCACAAGCTCAGCTTAGCTTGGGACTAGACGGCGTTGTGTGATAGTTGTGGAAGTCAGAAAATATTAAATATTCCACAATATTTACATATATATTAAGGAATATTTAATATTTTCTGACTGCCTAAACGATCATTTTTATTAAAGAAAATATATCTTTGTGGAAAGGAACAGGCACGAACCTACACGGAAACACTTCAAAATTGAATAATCTTGAAGAACTATATATATAAATATATAGTTCAGTACGTGTGTCTTCACTACGTGTGTTTGTCACTCCTAAAAAGCTTCATCGATTTGGACGAAATTGCCTGGATGGTTTAAAAATATATAACCTACTAGCTTTTGCCCGCATGGCTTCGCTCCCGCTCTTCCCTACTCTACCCTACTATACCCTACTCTACCCTACTCTACCATACTCTACCCTACTATAATAATAAAAAATTATAATAAATCATTTACTATCAGGCATCTAGGCCCATAGATATATACCTTACAGACTAACATATATATAGAGTAAACACATCTTGTCGTTAGTAAATAAGACTTAAATCTATGTTAGTAACACTTCACATTGCACTAAGTTCACTATACCCTACTCTACCCTACACTACTCTACTCTACTCTACACTACACTACTCTACCCTACTCTATCCTTTTCTACCCTAAACTTCACATAAACCATCTACTAAATAGTCCGAACAAAGCCTAAAAATTTAGTTTGCATAGGTGAGCCCGTTCTCGAGTTATAAAATTACAACGAAAAGTGGCATTGATTTTTATATATATAGATAAAATATATACCTATAATACTATTGAACCCGGTAAGTAGTTGGCGCTACAATCGCATCCTCACTTTTTCTGACGAAAGATCAGCTTCAGTATTGGACAAAATTTATCGAGACTACTTATACCTACATAATAAAATCCGGGTCCATTCTAGTATGTTCTATGTGTCAGTTAATGAAATAATATGAGGAATTAAGAAATCGTTAATTATAAGATACAAGCAACTACTTAACAATTAATTTTTTTTGCTAATTTTGTTTAGCGACAAACAAAGATGCTAGGTGTCAAATCTGTGCGACCTTGGCGAGAGTTTCGAAGACAAACGATGGAAGCTGACATATGTATCTACCTACTCAAGTACCTACGTAGAAATGCTACTGTGTTTAAAGTTGCGAAGTGTAGTGGTTCTGTAAGGTCATCAGTCAAGTTGCTGTTTAGAAGACTTGAGTGCAATTAATGATATTCTAACACTTGAGTGGCTTTCCTTATCCTTATCAAGGGCTTTTAGCAAGCATTCCAACATTTTCATTATCAGGTTTTTTATTATTAGCGATAGGCTCACAACATTCATTCAGGTTTCATTGCGTTAAGCGTTTTCAATAAAAATATAATCTATAATGAACGTTATTTATTTGTTTGTAGATGATTTTGCGACTGATTTACTGTAAATTTTGCGGTTAAGCCAAAGGATTGTTTTAAGCAAACTCTTGTTTTAATTCTTATAGCTAGGCTCGTATTTGACCCAGGTTGTAACTATGAAGAAACATATTCCGGTAGGGGAATCCACTCCAAAGATGTACGCACAATGAATGTGATCCCACGATTTATCAATAGCGCATCGCCATACGCCTAGTGGTCCAATTCAAATATTGAACCGGGCTTGGGTGATTTAAATTATGTAGATCTGGTGCATAGCATAGCATAACCACTGCTAGAGCTCAGGCTTCCTCCTTTAGAAGAGGGAATGGTCCATAATCCAGTAAGCTCAGTGTAGATTGACGGATGTCACATGTCTTCATATTTTTGGTTTTAGGACTTGCCTGTTTCCTCACCGTTTTGAGAGAAACAGTGATGAAGTAAAAGTAAAATATGGTTGTACTTAAACTTGCAACGTACCTACAAGTTACAACTCGGGGCCGTTACGAAAGGCGACTGATAGAAAACGACAGACTAAGCTACTCGGCGTCGATGCTAAAAACTCTCTTTATAACTTAACTGACGGACGTTTTTCAAAGTAAATATTGATGTATCTACTGTACATCAAAGCTCTAAGCTTCCCTCAAAAACGTCAAAAAAACACCGACACAAAAAAATGCTAGAAGCGGTCACAAAAAGAAGCTAGAAGCGGCCGCAAAAAACAGCTGAAGCGCTCGATATCTTTTGTCCGGAGAAGCTTGAAGCCGCATCAAGCGTTTTTTGTGGCGGCACAAAAAAGGCTGTCTCAAAAAGAAGCTTGAAGCGACGTTTTTTTGGTGGCCCGTGTGCACAGTAAGCTCCCTGACACAGAACCAGTTTCATCCGGTAAAAATTTCACAGAAACCGTCCATCACAATTCAATACCTACGCCTATCCTATTTGTGGCGTTAACGTAAAAACTAATTCCTATAGGCAGCTGGCCAGGAACGAAAATATTTTTAGCAGTGACTTTCCTGCTGAACCAACTACTGCACGAAAAGGGGGCCTCGTCAGGGAAATTGAATAGCGACACTGACTTAAAAGGATCACAGCCGTCGATGACCCTTATTCAAACAACCTGACAGCTGTGCTAAAAACGTACGAAAGCTAAAAATTTAAACAAAAGAGATGGATAGTTGGATACCCAATAACAGGAAATTTGATTTTCGAATTACCTACTGATGTTTGGTGGTTGGTTGGCTACAAAATTGTAAGACTATATAATTCTCGATAATGAAGCAGAGAATAAACTTTATAACATGAAATCTCATGAAATGTTACCAATTTCACTGATGTGGGACGTAAGTAGTTCAGTACCTAATTATTTTTGAAAGCCAGCATAAATACAAAAAAAATCATAACAATCGGTCAAGCCGTTTTGGAGGAGTTATTTTTATGCATACTTAATTATTTTAATCAAACGAATATCTTATTTTATTATAATTAACTAGCTGCTCCCAGCGGCTTCGCCCGCGTGATTGCAGAAAATTATCCCAGGCGAACATACTTTCGGGATAAAATAGTACCCTATGTCCTATTCCAGGACATGGTGTATTCGTGTACTAAGTGTCATCAAAATCGGTTTTGCCATTTTGGCGGGAAGACGTAACAAACAAACAAACTCGCTTTCGCTTAAATTATTCCTAAGACTGCAGAGACAGTTTTTATTTTACTAAATTACTCATACAGCCAATTAGGGCCAACGAAATATAAGCAAATCAACTCATGCGCAGGACCTAAATTAAATTATCATATAAGTTATCAGTGACACATCACTGAGAAAATTGATTGTTTCTTTGCATTATATACTAACCCAAATACATACTTGATTATGCATAGATTTTTCTAACCCAAAATAAACTAGGTACAACAACAAGCATCTGACGTATAATGCGTTTCACGTAAGAATTCCCTTGGTCGTAATAAATGTATAATGTTGGCAATACGATAAAATTGTGTTCATATTATTTTAGCAATTGAATTACTTAATATTAGGGAGGCTAACTAATTTTTCGTTACATTTAACAATTGTCATATAGATTTTTTTTTGACTGGTTAGAGACGCGGCAAGAAAATAAATTTTGGAAGGACTTGGGGGAGGCCTTAGCCCAGCAGTGAGACAGTAATGGCTAGTTAAAAAAAACAAATACTGTAAAAACTATTTTGAATAATGTATACGACGCTAGGCTCCATTTCGAATGTCCCGCAATTGTTTCAAATACTGAAAACGCTACGCCAAAATATTGTATCTTATCATTAACACCATCCTTTCAGACCTGCTTTTTTTTAAATAAAATCCCATTCCCCTACTAATTATCCATAAAGTGGTGCGAATACCGTTAAAATCGATTTCGTGTCGCATCTCGTGCAACAATTTTGCTTGAGTAGGCAACTCTTTTTTCTTTTCCTCTAGACAGACACGGGAAGCCAACAATACGACAAAGAGTTCTTACGCGAAACGCACTATACAAGGTTTGCCTCGTCGTTTATACCGCGTACATTGTAGGACTGAAACAATTTGCCTGCTGCGGTCTTCCCGTCTGATTCAAACTCGAACTCAATAGTAGATTATGTGATTTGAAACAAACAAAACTCACTTCTATAAGGTTTAAAGTTTTAAAACTTCTGTAAGGCTCCTGCGTTTTCATTACTTTTTTTATACACTCGTCAGTAGCCACATTTTTTTTATTGTTACTTGCCAGTTCGATTTTTGAATAAACTTGTTTGAAAATGTACATTTTAATTCACATAATGTTTTTTTTTTTTTTTTCAAACCAAATTGACGTTCCAAATTCAAATCTCAATATTCCCTAAGGATCATCCATAAGCCCATACAATTCTACATTATCTCCCTAGGGACAGAATGACTTGCTTTAAGTGATTGTTGTACGACCTGTAAACGACCATTATCGAGCAGGTAGAGTAAAATATTTATTTCACTTAGGCCTACTACACTTAAAAAAGTCAGAAGCTAGTGCACGGTTTCAATTGGCTGTTTCCTATGGAGAAGAACCGGTAAGAAAATTCCTGGTTAAGATAATAGTTTATGTGTATGAGTGAATAGGCTCTTAATAAATTAGTGCGCCTCACCATCAACGATGGCATCACTGCTTACCGGCAAGTCGGATCGCAGTCAAGCCCTAATTTATATCGGTTAAAAAATCCCAATGATGTATTCATCATCATTATCATATCAGCCGAAAGACGTCCACTGTTGGACAAAGGCCTCCCCCAAGCGTCGCCAATGAGTATTACAACGGCTGAAAAACATCGAACTGACAAGAGTCTGAATCTGCACATTCAACATTGCATATAATATTGAATATAACTTATTCATAGCACGTATCTCAATAGCGGTACAATGTTAAATCAGTCATAAAAATTTAAATACAATCTATTAATGCAAGTGAATTAACACAATTATATAATATAAATGAATTTTTATAAAGTTAGGTACCGGATGAGCACCATAATTACATTATGGCCTAGGTTATATGGTGTTATGAGTTCGTCACAAGATTAGATTAGAAATTCTTATATGGCATACTTGTCTTGTAATTAATTATATTATGATGGCCCTGTTATATGCAGCGGTGTTTGATATTGTGTCATGTTACCAATTTTGAAATGTTAAAGATTTTATTCCATAGTTACTTGGGCCTGCGCCTCATCTTATCAAGCTTTGTTTGTTCACGTGTTTTAAATTAAATAATAGTACGTTAACCAAAGCCATATGGTACGTCTCTTTTTAAAACATATTTTACATAACTAAATCAAATAAATATATGGGTCACTTATTGTTATGTTTACTTTATTATACTTTTATTTATTTTACTTTATTTTACTTTATTATAAAGGAGGAGCCGACCCCAAGTAAAGGGATAAGGCAAGGAAGAAGAAGAAGAAGAATTATTATACTAGTGATCCGCTACGATCTATTATTATAAGTATGTAAGTACTCCTAAACCTTCCGCATGAGTCACCTCGTCGACTGCATGTTTAGTAGTTTTCGAGTTTATTGCGTTCATACAGACAGATTCGGTCGAGAGCTCTGTTTTATAATATCGACGGTTGAAAGGCAAAGTGATATAAGCAACGTTGAGTAAATTTTACAAAAGAGTGATTTAGTTAAAATGTTTAGTTTACTTTTGTAAAGTTTACTCAATGTCGCTTAGATCATTTTGCCTTTCAACCGTCGATATGTTTGTTGTTTTTTCTTTAACTGACTGCTGCTGACTGGTAATGAATACCTCAGACATCCAGTCTACCTTTATCCGTTTGTGTTACATGAAGTTATAATAAATACAAAGTAAAATCTGTCCTCGACAAGCCTGCGGCTCGATTTTCCTCAACTGCATCTTTCATTCCTAAAGTTACAATTTCCTAAAAGAAGATTCACACATGTTTTGCAACGAGTGGGATGTGAACTCACGATATCCCTGGTTCGGCACATCAACATTAACATATTGGTGGACTTCATGAAAGAAAAGGAAGTTAGTGATAGCATGACACGAGTGACAGGGTAGAATGGAAGAAAAAAACGTGTTGCGTCAACCCCGAATAAGATAGGACAAGGGCAGGAAGAACAAGATATTGCTGGACTTCATCATTAGTATACTTCTAGTCTATTTAATGACAGTCAGAATTAAAAGGCAAAGATGATACTTTAGACCGCCACTAATTTTGGTTGGCTACACCTACACACTGTTCCATAGCGAGAATAAAATCAAGTGCTATACCCACTACACTCAGTCAGTCTGTCAGTGGCTTTGTCACAAGGTGACAATGACATGGCATGGGCAACGCAACAGTGCCCCAGACACGATACAAACTTAGGAATTGCTCAGACGTCATCAATCAAGATATTAAGCTGAACTGACATAGGTACACAGGCACTGATGGTCTCTTGATAATAGTTCGTTTAAGGGCTGATTAAATGATATCAAATGTAACTCGCTCTCAAGTAAAAAAACCGAACAGTTTCAGTTTATTTCTATCTAGTTCAGGTTACCTGGTAGAGATTGCAGACATCAATAAGGCAGCCAAAGGTATGTTTTAAGTTTAAAGCTCAAATTGTATGTACTGTTTATTATATTGGTGTATAAGGCCTATATAAATAAATAAACAGATTCATACATAGGAATTAATTAAAATGTTTTATAAATAATAATGGTTATGCGCTCTTTCGTGCTCCCCCAGATTTTAGTTTCTGCTATACTGACTTAAGTAGCAATGGGCAGGGCACATTGCTCGCAGAACAGATGGCCGTTGGGGCCGAAAGGTTCTGAAATAGCGACAACGTACCAGAAGACGTAGCGTTGGAAGGCCTCCTACAAGGTGGGTCGATGACCTAGTAAGGGTCGCGGGAATCCGATGGTTCGAGACGCACAGGATCGTTCATTTTGGCGGCACTTGACCTATGTCCAACAGTGGACGTCTTTCGGCTGAAATGATGATGATGATACCGACAGGGTCTATAATTATTTATATTTATTGGTACAAAGATTTGTTTTGCTCAAATTATTAAAGTTTACGTTAATAAATTTTGATAAAGACACCATCAAAAGTTACACTTATTTCAACAAAATATGCAACTGTATATAAAGTAACCATGTTGAGCCAAAAAATATCTTTTCGGCGTCAACTTACAGATGAATGCACGTTTTCAAGCAAACGAAACACAATCAGGTTTCAGACTCGTCTCCTAACACACACGTAAGAAAGAACCTACCTGGCAACACCGACAGCTGATTTTAAAACCTATTCGTATGCAAATAAGGCGCACGTTGCAGTGCAAGCACGCACATCCGTTGCATCCAGGTTAAGCAACACAGAATGCGAGATGTAGGTCGAATGCGTTATCATCTTATTGTTATCATAATTCCTCATAGTTCCCACATACTGAAACATTTTCTTTGTAATCAGTACATTATGAGTGTAACGTAAACAGGTTTATACTCGTATGTACTTATAGTTATAAAGGTACAAACTTGCACATAACGCTTACAATAATTGCCAGCGCAAAACATTGTCATAATAAACAGAGAGAAAAACATTTCGTTTTCTACACTATAATAAGGAGGTACAGTTTGTTTTTTTTTTTTTGTTTGAAGGACGTAATCTCTGGAAGTCCGACTGCTAAATTTTTTTCACTAATAGAAAACTGCTTCACTCTTGACTGACATAGGCTATATTTTATGTACTCGGGCGAAGCTGCGATCTAATGCTAGTATATATAATACGTTTGTATATGCTTAGCGATATCTTCGACAGTGTTTAACTGATTTTGTTGACTTTATTTGGATGAGTATTTTACTGAAGTAGTCCCGTTTTATCTTATAATAAAAGCTGACAATTAACATTCACAGAAAGTGACTTTGCAAGTCATGTTAATATTTAAGGTGCACAGTACTAATAAGGGTAACACTAGTTACCCTTATTGTATGAAAATATAATAGTTACCTAGTAAGTATAACAATTTCAGAGACAGATCTCTGATATTGTTTCTCTGAAATTGCGCAGATTGCTCCATAATAACCTTCACAACATATCTAAGTCTACAATTTTCCCATTACTGGGATAGAGACTACAGCCCATATTAGTGATTGTCACATACCTGCTATAAAAACAAAATATAACGAATTACTTAAAAATCATAATATCTCACAAATAAGTACTACAACAGCGACCATATTTTTTTTATTAAAATATGTGTTTTACAAAATTATAATGAGAAAACTGAAGTAGATCCGTCTGATGCAAAATAACATCATTATCCAATGCCAATTACGGTTTTATCGAAATTATTAATCAAATGTCTGGTAAAATTAAAAACTTTATGCATTAAAACAACGGGCAGGGTATTACGGCGTTCAGCTTTTTCACTTATATTCGTGAAATTTTTGTTAAAGCTAAATCCTTTGATTCAAGTATATACCTAATCAAAGGCTAAATCGTAAAATGCTTATGTTGCTATGTTAAAAAAAAAAACTGAAAGTTAATATTTGAAAATTGCTGAAAGTAAATATTTGAAAATTGTTGAAAGTTAATATTTGAAAATTATTGAAAGTGAATATTTGAAAATTACTGAAAGTTAATCTTTGTAAAAGTTAATATTTGAAAATAGCTGAAAGTAAATATTTGAAAATTACTGAAAGTTAGTATTTGTACTGAAAGTTAATAATTGAAAATTACTGAAAGTTAGTATTTGTACTGAAAGTTAATAATTGAAAATTACTGGAAGTTAATAGGTATTTGAAAATTTATTGGACTAAGTAGTCATCGTCTCCCTAACTTTATCCCAATTAGCTCGCGGTCAGCTTCCAGTCTAACCAAATGCGGCTGAACACTCTCAACCCAATTACTGCGAAACACGATACTCTTTGGATAGACTGATGGCCATAGTTTCTGGCGTCTGTAATGACCGTCAAAGATCTACGAATTAATAATATTAAGTAAAAATAATGAAATAAAGCCGAGCCGTTTGGGGTCGAAACGCTTGGGTCATGCTTTCCGAGTGTGCGTCTCCTTATTAAAAAAAATTCACGCCGACTGATCGACACTGCGTGACCAGAGGGCTGGCTTGTTGTTCGTCTAAAGAATTAGACCAATGCCATTGCATTGACATTCATCATGGCAATGCTGCCAGTCTTCTGGGCACATTTCCGGGTTACACGATGTGGAGGAGTGCTTCGATGCATGAGTGTACTTTGTATTTGTGTATTATATTTATGTATATGAGTAAATAGGTTTTAGTATAAAAATCTAGTTTAGTTAATATTTAAATTTTTTATGTTCATAAAATGTAAATATGATTACATAATTATCATTAACTCCAAAAAAAAAAACAAATAAAAGTAAAAGATAAATTTATTTCAAGTTATATAATAAGCATTTCTGGACAACATTAGTTTTAGAATAATTATGCGAAACCCAAAACGTGTCTAATATTTTTCAAAATTTCAAAACTGTATCATGAAAAATCACAAAGTTATAAGCTGTTTATGTCAGCAAAAATACAGTCACCGGGCCATCCAGGCGACTGAGGGCTGGTTTTGCACTTTCACCCAGCTGTTCGATTTTGCCTCATACCCGCTATGACCTACCGTGACCTGTGTCGTAGGTACTTAATGTTGGTGGTGTCCAACTTTTAACATTTTTAAATAGTTTTGGGAAAAAATATAACATGGTGTAAAAACTATTGGAATCCATTCAGTTACTGATTCTGAACAAACTATATAATAAACTTAAAATAATGTTGTATACTGTATATTATTAGAGATATATTATTAGAGAAAATATTTTTTTTTAATGAATAAACTCAGGAACAACTGCACTGACTGAGTAACAGAGTATATATTTTCCGCCGCTGCAGAAGCTAATATGATTATAGAAACCAAAAAAAATCTGCCAGACGACACGATCCCAAAATCTCAATTGAGTAATTAAACTAAATACAGTGTGTATCAAAACCTTATTATAAGGAAATTGACACTGTTATCAACGTTTAACTACAGCTATTGTGCAAGGCGTCATGGGGTCACTGTGTTCGATAAACCGACATGAGCCGATAACCACAAGAAAAAAAATCACAAAATACGAATATATTTTTCTTTAATTTATCTCGCGTTACAGAAATAGCGAGATGATGAATTTATACGAACAGGCTCGCGATAACATATTGGATAACCTCCATAAATGACAATCTCCAGGCTATTGTGCTTGGTATCGTGCGCATGCACATCTTTTGCTATACTATTATAAACATCAGTAAGCAGATAACCGAGCTTACTCTAATTGTTTCTAAAATATATAATATGTAAAATTAGCCTTACTCACTCACACTCACAAAAATGTCATGACACCGTCATGACATTTTTGTGACCCATTGTTGAATTGGGCAGACGCCATTTTACGTACATTAAGTAGTTAATGAAAAGTTCGTAAGTATACGTATATCCATACTAATATTATAAATGGGAAAGTGTGTGTGTCTGTTTGTCCGTCTTTTACGGCAAAACGTGACGAATTGACGTGATTTTTTAAGTGGAGATAGTTGAAGAGCTGGAGAGTGACATATGCTACTTTTTGTTTCTTTTTAACCCCCCACTTCCCAGGGGAGCCGTGTTGCCCTGAATTTAACGCGAGCGACGCAGCGGGCAAAAACTAGTTTAATATATACTTTGCTACAGGCCGCCCAAGACAACTTATTCGTCGTACTGATATGCCTACCTAACAAAGGCACTCAATGTTTTGTATATCTGCGCTCCCCACGATTTCCTTGTCTACATTTAAAAATTCCTCCGGCAATCATAGGCAGCCGCATATTTTAGGATCACGTATTCATATATAAATGCGCAGTACAAATACGTCGCTAAAGGCATAGCAAATTTCAGTATATCAATGAAAACTTTGTATTTAACCGTTTTTTGATACTCGAAGTCCAAAGAATCACTAGTTACCATCATCATAATTTCAACCTTTTCGGCCAATACGCTCGTAATTTCTTGATCTTTAAATGATCGGCCAGGAAACAGAAACATCCAATTCTTCCACACTTCATCACCGCGTCAGAACATCTCCCCCAGGATGCGAATTGCAGTGGCCAATCTGGAAATCTCTTAACCGACTGCGAACCCAGGTTTGATTTTATTGGCATTTTTTGCTACGAACGGTACGGACCACTTCATGCGAGAGGCGGACTCGCACTTAGTCAGTTTTTTTTTTTATTTCTAATATATATTTAACTAGTTTTTGCCAGCGGCTTCACTCGCATGTAAATATATTATTACCTGTGTTCCCTACACACTAAAGAAAGCAGCATAATACTGGTCGACTTTTTAAAATCCGTCCAGGTTCTTTGAGTTTAGGAATTACAAACAAACATATAAAATACAAATCTTTAGTCTTTATAATATTAGTATAGAGATATACATAGCTATGATCGCGCTTGCTCACTATCTCACCCGATGGCAAGCGATGAAGTGGTCGATGATGGAGAAATGAAACTCTTGACTTAGGGGGTGACCAGACAGTTGCAAATTAGCGTTCCAGCCAAGGTCACCTTGGTTTATGGCGACCATTAAACGGTAGTTTGCGCTGTCAGTTTTGCCACAGTCAAAGTTTAGATTGACGAAAAACCAACCGTCTAATGCGATTATTGACGTTTTTTAGTACTGATTGACGAAAACCATCATTTATGATTGATGGAATTGCATGACCGTGTAATGGGCGCCTCTGTGCTTGGTTTGTGTTGCGGCTACATGGATGTAAACCACGCGCCAACCCGTTCGGTGGTTGGGCAAACGCGCCACATAACCAAAAGCGTTGAAAGTCATGGTTTACAACTGCTATTTACACGGATTTAAACTAGCAAGGTCACCTTGGTTGCCAACCATCTATTCATCCTTTTAAGACCCTGACGTGTCCTGTCCTGACATGTCTAGTTTTGAGGAGGAGTGGCAGGCGGTGGCCTCCTTCTGCGAAGCAGAAATGCTAGCAAAGGAAGAAGCCGACCGCATCACGCAACGGCGCTCAAAGCGCCGGAATTCCGATCCAGATTTCCGGCCGGCTTGCGGACGGCGAGCAATGGGTAGCTTGCTGTCCGATCGTCCGGACTGAGCCCAAGTCGTCGACGGTACGCACTAATGGGCCTACTGGGGCCAGGGTTAGCTCCGCAAGGTAGCTCAGCCCCGGTATGAAAGGCAAAAAGGAACGGGGTGGGTTTTTAAGTCAGTAAGAGTCTGACAATATCTCTCGCTCCGCCCAAGGGTGGAGGATGTCATTTGGATGATTGTTACCAACCAAAAAAACATGTCTAGTTTTCTAATTACAATACCTATACTGGTATATTATAATTAGTGATGTGCCGTTGCCGGGAATATTGTCCGAAGTATGAATATTGGTGGCAATATTGCCAGCAATATTCCCATATTGCCGGCAAAGGCACATCTCTAATTATAATTAATGAATTAACTACACTTAATATTTTATGTTGCTTGAGACAATCGTTGCGCAAATTGCGCAATCCGAACATATCCTTATCGGTACTGATAAGTTATATAAAAACTTCGTTATACGAATAGTAGATGCATTCTTGACCTTTCACACGATACAATGCTCAGTGGGAAGTGACCTAATTATCATTATTTGGACTGATATACACTCAGAAACAAAAATATTTTTATAAAGAGTATGGATTTTAATTATAATGTGAGAATATAATAAAAATAACACCAATGCGAACATATGTATGTTAGATAACTATCTACATATATGACTTTTTTTAGGTGGGAAAATCATCTAATGTCATTCCCCGCTCTTGGGCGGAGCGGAATATAGTGTCAGACTTTTACTGACTAAAAACCCACATCTGTTTTGTCTTTGCCATTGTTCCAGGGTGCCGAGGATCTCTTTCGCATCACACATGGTGCCCAAGTAGGCTTCGACCCTGCTGGATCCCTACGGTTGCTGACAATTCCTCAAGACGCGCGTGGAACACGCGCCGTCGATGACTTGGGCTCTGTTCGGATGGTTACCGGACGGTCGGACGGCGAGCTACCCATTGCTCGCCGTCCGCAAGCCCGCGCCTACCGTGGTCCGAAATCGGGATCGGAATCCCGACTTCCTTCGGCTAGGTCGCGTCCGCCTCCTTTGCCAGCATCACTGCCTCGCAGAAGAAAGCCCGGGGTGCCACTCCTCCTCGCTCCGGACCATGGCCTGTACCAAGGCCCGGCTGTGAACAAATATGCCGAGCCACCACCTAATTGCAAACTGTAAGCGCTACCTAACATAGCCTGCAGCATTTCCTACGCTAGGTATTGCCCAAGGTATTGGTTATAATTATTCAGGTATGAACTGATATTGACTAACGCCAATCCAATCACTGTAATGCAAAGTCAGCAACCATGTAACCATTATATTAACTGATTGGTATTAAGTCAATTCAGGATACTATTAGAATTATGTATAGTCGGTAGCACTGGCACACAATTCAGGGAGAGTTCTAAGCTTTATCATGACCAGCCCAGCCCATTCAAAAATCCAATAGTAAAAAGTCGAAAGAAGCTTTGTTAGCTAACCAAAACTGATCTTGATGAACTTTTTAACTCGCCACATCACTAATATTATAAAAACGGAAATTTTGCATTTTTGTGTGTATGTTTGTAATGAATAAGCTCAAAAACTACTGTGCAATGTCTGTAAAATGTACTGATTTCAAAAAATCTTTCACCATTGGAAAGCTACATTCACCCTGAGTAACATAGGCTATATAAATCTTATGTCCAGCCGTGTGAAGCCGGAACGACCGCTAGTATATTATGAGCTGATTAACTTTGGTGGCTAAGTTACTCCTAGCTTAATGATTAGTTGGCTTTGTCGGGAGACCGTTGTACCGTCTCTTCAGGGAGGTGCTGTAACAGGCGTCGCACAAAAAGGCTTCTAGAGTGGACTTTTAAGAAGTAACGGGGCCCCATCTATGTGCATCTATGTGATCAGCGGGGTGGATTTATTGAGGTGAAAATCCCACACTCTCCGAACATATGCCCAAAGTTCGGCTGCCTTTTGAGGGTTTCCCCTCGAAAACAAAAAAAAAGAATCCCTTTGTCATAAATACGAGGGTTACTAGGGCCAGGGTTATCCTAAAAGGAGCTCGAGCCCCGGTATGATGAAGGCCAGAAGGAACGGGGTGGATTTTTTAGTCAGTAAGAGTCTGACTCTCGCGCTCCGCCCAAGAGCGGGGGTTTTCATTGGTTGATTTTTCCCACCATAAAAAAAAAACATACGAGGGTGAATTGAAAAATACGCGGCCTAACTCATATTAGTACTTATCCTTAAAATCAAAATTACACACGTCATTAGTTTGGTCCAGTTCAAACTAATTAACTGTGTGAACCGTGAAACGTCTGTGATTTAGTCAAAAAAAGAACATTGTCAAGCTTATTTTGAATTCTAAAGAAAAATCAATATCAACTCAGGGGAGTAGATAGTTTGAAATCACGAGAACCTCATTAAAACACGGTCCGGAGCAAGAAGGCGCGCAGCCTTAGGGCTTGCGAATGGAAGGGAATACGATATGGTTAGCTCACCATAGGTTCGAGTCGTCGACGGCACATAAAGTTCCACGCACACCTCACAGAAATGTCAGTAAAGCCGTAGGGGCCCAATAGGGCTGCTGTTCACTAGGACCACGGCGATTTTTTGAAAAACTTAAGCCTTGATCCTAGGACGTAAAAGACAACTCAAGGGAACAGTGTGCTTTTAGTCATTAAAAGTCTAACAAGTTCTTTCGCCCCATCCTAGAGCGACAGAAGTCAAAACAAAACGAACTTATGAAAATCATTTTTTTCATCTTTATAGCTCGATATACCTATATAATTAATACTCGTCAAAACGAACTATACGAGCCCAAACTCGATGGGGTTGTATCGTTTAACTACCAAGTTCCTATAGCCACCTTCCGGTCCCATCATCAGATCAGCTCCTCGTCCGAATAATTTAGCATTGTCATCTGATGTACACATGCATGCAAAATTTCAGCTCAATCGGTAACCTGGAAGTGGGCAAGATTTGATTTCGGGACAGGTGAAACTAAATAAAAGCTTGTAAAAACAATCTTAAACCCACCAACGCGTCACGCGGACAATAATTTTAATTAATTTAGGATTAAAAGAGCAGGCAAAATAAATAATTCAGGTTATGACTCGCGCGAAGATCACTTTTATCTTATTTACCTATTGGGGACGGATAGCGAGAGTTCTCGGCCCATACGTAAAGCTAACATACGTACAAGATAGGCGCCGCTAAATATACGAACAAGCAGATAGGCGCCGCTAAATAACGAACATATTAACACTAAAATTAGGTACAGCCATATCGTGCCAATAATGATAACCACGATAAAAATGGACGCAGATTTGATGGGGTCAAAAGTACTGTAACGTTTTTTTTTTTTAGTAAATATAATAAACTAACTAGTATTGATAATACTGGCAACTGTACCAAGCTAACTCGCTGTTTAGTTGCAACTAGGGAAAGCAAGCGAAAAATCCCGCAAATGCAGGATCCCGCACTTTTTCTGCGGGATCAGAAAACCGGGACTACTAGAGCTTTTTATAAGAAAATTGGATTCCGACGACTTGCCCCCGTTTTGATTATTTGTTAGACTTAGCTCATACTCATTAAAAAATTGTGACACAACTTTACACATGAATTTACTTTCCTACAAAATGAAGGTCCGTTAATTATTTTATTACATTGTTCCATAAAAGCTTATTTAAACCTTTTTTTTATGCGATCCGAAAAATCTTCGAAACTCGATTCGGAAATCGAACATCATGTAAATAACATGAGCAAGTTTTATAAAAATTTCTAGATGTGCAAGTCCGACTCACACTTGACCGGTGTTTATGAGTATTAATTACTACTTAAAAAAAAAAGAAATTAAAAATCCCAATCCCGCAAATCCCGCGGGATCCACGGGATTGCTGACTTCAATCCCGCTGGCATGCGGGATCGCGGTGTTGATCCCTAGTTGCAATTGTTGTCTATTTCAATAGTGCTATTTTTAACTGGGCTAATTTCCATAAAACTAACTTACAAAGTAGGTTTGATATCTATTATTTATTATTCAAATTTGTCTCCGGTGACTGTTTAGCCAGTCTAGCAGTCGGCGTCAGAGATTTTCTAAATAACATTGTTCAGAACAATCAAGTATCAAAGATATACATATAAGTATATTTTCAGGGTTATTATGGACTTCTGGCTCTTTTAAAATCAACTATAGATTACCAAATTAGTGAATGGCAAATAATAAAGTATATTTGAAACATCCATCCTTGTTTTGGAGAATTAAACTATTAGTGTAACTTGAACATCGAAATCTTGAAAGTTTGTTTTTGGTAAAAAGTCGTAGAACAAAAGTTTATGATGTTAGAAAAGTATAGCCAGTCAGAGTCAGCTAGCGCTGACTCTACAAACAATGTGTATGATATCAAAGTAAAAAATGTGGGATTTTTTCTTATTTTTTTTTGGAGGGTTAAAATACCATACGACCTATTCTCAGACCTACCAAATATACACAAAAAAAAAAATGGTCAGTCAAGCCGTTTCGGAGGAGTTCTATAGAAAAAACTATGTTTTTTATTTGAGTTTAAATCGTTAAAACAAGATAATATTTGTTTATTTTGGATCGATCAATGTTTTCGATAGCAGGTATAAAGAGTGTTGATAATTATAATTTATAATGCGTCCCAACTAACTTAAAATATTTCTTTTCAGCCTTGAGTATTGATAGAGTACCTAACTAAAATAAAAATAAAACTTTCAATTGTGGGTCGGACTCGCGCACTGACGGTTCCATACAAACTCTCTATGAAAACAGTTAAATTGCCGAATTGAACAATGAAGGTTTTTCCGAATCGCTAAAAAGTATTTTTTTTTGACGTAACCACAAATTTACAGTTTTAAACAGCCGAACTTTTTATTTCACTAACGCATAGTTTAAATTTCTCACAGCTTCAAGGAAATAAGTGTTTTTTTAGAAAAATCGTCATTTAAAATCACGATTAAATGTGCAAGACTTAGATGAACTTTTTTATGAATAAGTACGTTATGGAGGGCTGTTATGAATATTCTAGGTATTGGACACACAAAGCATCGAGCTAAAACTGCTTTCAGACTACGCTATAATATTATAGCATAAAGTATATAGAATACCAGCGCTGCGGTATTTATCTCTATAGATATCGCAGCATATGCTGAGTTAGGCGCCTTTTTGACCTTACACAGATTTTAAAGTTCTCACTCACTCTTCCTGCCCGAACACAATTATTTTTTAGGTATACTGCGTATACACAATCCTTAATAAGTTAATAAATCTTTACCGGAACACTACACATAAGTTTGTGGTATGTTTTTTTTTATTATGAGTTTTCTTTTTATAAATATTGTGATTATGGTGTACATTAAAGTGTATATTAACAAATTGGTTACAAATTAGACGTTCTTAGACAAATATTAGGCCAGGCAACGAGTTTCATTTGGGAAATAAGCAATTGTTTGCGATCGACGCGCAAGTAAAAGAATGTATAGCATTAAAAATATATGTGTGTGTAGCAGAAACGAATGTCTAGTATACATTTGTACAGTAGCCGACGAAATGATTTTCAGGAGGAGGACGGCACTATTAGCCGTCGCCTTAATTTACGTGTTTTATAACTGTTGATAGCCTTTAGTGATAACCACATTTGGCTATCAGCTTTAGAGCTCAAAATGTTAATCAATTGCGTCAATATTTTAATAAAAATATGAATAAAAATAATTTTTTGTTTGATTATTAAAGCAGTACCGGGTAAAATGGGGTGAATAGAGACTAAACTTTAAAGGGTTCTCGATATTTGAATATTTGTTGCAGCATATATATATATATTTAACTATATCAATTTATTATATAATTGTTATTCTAAAAAATCGAAGCCTTGTTAGAGGCCGATATTTTGGTATCAAAGTGAAAAACCACATCAATTTTTGGTCTCTATTCACCCCTATGTCTCTATTCAGCCTGTTTTGCGGTATGTTACATTTTCTGTTTATCAGTCCGTCTAAAGCCAGCCTCATCAAATCATCGGATGGCTGTCGTTTCTCCGATGGTACTTGTTCTATTAGAATTGTATTCAATGAAAAATACTACGTTCACGTTGTCCCTCGCAAATCTGCAAAGCATTATTTCTTGTACCTAACATCATCATTGCTTTTTTGGATCCAATGCGTGGACTGGTGTCTATTGGTTCCGGATATGTAAGTAAAGCTTGGAAAAACATCAGAGTGCGCGGTAAGCTTCAACAACGGAGAGTATTATTTTTTAAACTCTGTCTCGCTTATTTTTAGACTAACACATTATACTAAGTAACAATTTTCTAGGAAGTAATATTTTAACTCTCTCAATGAAATTTTTGCATTCCAAGTTTTAACTCATCTTTAACTTTAAACCTAATTAACTCTAAAGAGAACGGGAAGTTTTGTGTATTCCTTTGATTTCTCAAATAATATATCTGCTTTAATAATAAATGAATAAAAATCCAATAATTTCGAGATATTACAATCATGGGAAAATTGGTAAGTTTGTTTAGTGGGAAAATTAGAAAAGCTTTTAAGGTGTGTATACTGTTGTGGCAAATTGAGTTGTAGGTGACGCGGCAGTGCGCTCGATTGGCGAACACTTACGAGTCGCTCTTGTACACTGTGGCCACAATAGTCAAACATCCGTTTTGTATTTTTAAAGGCTTAAGAACTCTATGTCATTGCAACCGTAGTTTTTACAATAAATGACCAACTTTGCCGCCAGCCAACTTTGCCTTCTTGTTCAGAAAAACGGAGACTTTGACAATTTAGACATTTAATGGTGAACAATAGTTATTTGAGTAGTTTACAGCAGCAATATTGAATACTTTTGTCTGATTTTTCTTCGTTTATGTAAAGTCAAAATTCCGGAGCATTTGTATTTTTATTATAAAATACACGACGATGGCACTTTTGAGAGCTTATTGAACTACTCACAGAACAAATGGTCCCAAATAAAATAATTGAAATGTACCTACTAAAATAAAATCGTTCAAATAGTCCTACAGTTCATAGTGGCATAGAAAATCCAAAAAAAAAAAACAAGTTACATCCAAAACTATAAAACTACTACGCTGAGAATTAATCATTTACTTAAATTACATAATATTATTATAATAAGTTAAAAAAAGAAACAATACCCTTAATAATTACTAATATTATAAGGATATACTAAGGATAGTACCTACCTATATCATAGGATGTCATAATCTTGTCTAAAATATAATTTATTAAAAATTCTCAAATAAACGTAATTACAACTGTTTAAATGATTGCACAAAAGAACCCAGATATGTGAGGCCGTCGTTAATAAATATGTACATATATAATGATATGTACATATACAGTAGCTGATACAATGTCAAACTTTTTTATAGAACTTTTCAGTTTGAGAATTGGACAATAATCAATTTTTTTTTTTTCTGATTGATTCCAGACTTTTTTTTTTTCTAAAACATATCTTCCCAAAAAAATACCAAATTAACAAGAATAGTTTTTTCTAAAATCTTTTTGCTAATAAATACTAGAAGGAGACTTAGACATGGTAGCTGAAAGACTAGAGAAAAGATGAGTGCAATTTGTGAAAGATGAAACCACAAGAAATAAGATAACTGTGGAGTTGACGGCAAATAACATTGTATGTTGAAGAGGAAGACAAGATGCATCGATTGCAAGCTAACTGGAAAAAGGCATTAGGATAATGAATATGGCGACTAAACTCTTCTAAAACAATGTCAAATCTATATATTTGTGTATGTTGATATAAGAATATCTAGAAAACCCAACACAAAACGATTAAAACCAGTCGTACGATGAATTATGACGTAGCAAACCAGTTCGGTGGGTTGAAGATAACACTATTGACCATCTAAATTATTTATGTAAGACATTGGCATAATTTGGAGTAACGAGAAATATCGGGTAGCGGTATTTAGGGTTTTTTTTATTGTATACGAATCTATTGTTGAAAAGTACTTTTTCTGTAAACTATTTCTATGTACTTTTGATTTTGTAACTTGATTTTTTTTTTCTCTCGACGGGGAAAATCATCATTGACGAAACCCGCTCTTGGGTGGAGCGGGAGACACTGTCAGAGTCTCACTGACTAAAAACCCCGCGCCGTTCCTTCTAGCCTTCATACCGGGGCTCTAGTTTCCTTTCGGATAACCCCGACCCCGGTAGGCTTCGACCCAGATGGGCCCCTCCTGTTGCTGACAACTCCTTGAGACGCGCGGGAACAGTGCGCGCCGTCGACGCCTTGGCTCGGTCCGGACAGTTACCGGACGATCGGACAGCGAGCTACCCATGGCTCGCCGTCCGCGAGCCCGCGTCTACAGTGGCCGGAAATCGGGATCGGAATCCCGGCGGCGGCGGCGGGGGCGCCGTTGCCTGATGCGGTCTGCTTCCTCCTTTGCTAGGCATTACTGCTTCGCAGAAGGAGGCGACCGCCTGCCACTCCTCCTCGCTCCGGACCATGGCCTGAACCAAGGCCCGGCGTGATTTTGTAACGTAGGTGTCATATGTTTTATTATTTTTGAAGTCACTCTATCTATTCCCAACTAATTTTTTTTTTAACTACGTTTATTTTTTGTAATTTTTTTATTGGCACTTGAGACGGATTGTAGGTAATTATCGAGTTATAGTCTCGTGTTAATAATTTGTTCTAAGAAATCCGTGGCAGATTGACATTTGCTGCAGCTCTTTAGTAGGACATACTGTTGCCATCACACAGTTGGGACAAAGATGATATACGAGTATCCTCCTCAATATTGGACAGCTTAATGCACTTGTTAAAGTGTTGATGCTGTGCTTCGCTCGAAGGCCTTCAACAACTTCAAAGTTTCGCACAATTAATTACAAGACTTGGAAATTAAAGCAATTATTCTTCGCGCTGATCGGTCCCATTGATAGAACCTGTTTTATAATATTTTATTTTATAAAACACGCGTGTGGCTACAATTTGGAAGTTTGTAATACGAGATCCGACTTATATAGTTACTTGGTGTTTTGACCTCATTTAAGTTTGCGCATTTAATTAAACAATTTTATTACATTAGCAATTTGGTTGACAGAAATGCAGACTTGGCTTGAAATAAATTAGCGTAGGCAATGAACCAGCTGTAACAATACACCAGTAGGTACCCAAACCACCTAATACTTAACAGTTGTAAAATGGCAATGTGACAGTTATTGTTTTACGAATATAATACTGAAAATTACTTTATAATGCAATCAGCACAACACCTATTCCCTATGTTAATATAACTATACCTACATATATTTGCTTGCTATATGTTTTAACTGGGTTACCGTAAACTTTATCAAAGTAAAATTATCTGTTTTTATCAACTTGATAGCTACCACGATTTTTCGTGCATTACAAATTATGTAGCTACTACTGTGCTGCAAAACCCATCATTGAGAACCTACAAATAAATTCGTAGATGTCACTGTAAGAACCGATGTCTTAACAAACTGTGCGTGGCTACTTCCATTCATATTTTATTTAAATAAACTGAATATCGTCAAGTTGAAATAAGTTCAGTAGTTAATAAGTACGGAAACTAACTCTGTCACCTATACTTGGTTATTATTTTAACTAAGTCAATATTTAAACAACACACGAATCTTTTGTCCAGTTCAAATGAGTCAGGCGTACAATAAATACAGAATCGCGAGGTCTAGACTGCGAAGCGAAAAAGTTTTTGCAAAGTTATTTTTCAGAATCGCCGCCACCGACTGGTTGCGTGCCGGCTTTTGAACAAAGTTTGAAGGAAGACGTACCTGTAGTACTGGAACTGCGAGGACTAGCAGAAGGGCCGCTAGCGGGACCCTTCCAGTCCTCATGGTGGTCCTGAGGTGTTTGAAGACGAATGTTGGAAAGTTAGTCCGTTGACCGGTAGGCGCGCGTGATCGTCCGCGCCGCACCGCTGTCGGACCGCGAATGAAGCCCGCAGCCCGCTCCGCTCGGCGCCTCCACTCCGAGCCTCTGCTAGCTTTTCGTACAAGTCCAGAGCGCACGCACGATGGCCCGAGAGCGACACTCCGCTGCAACACTTCCTACGCAGCCTCGCGATGCGCTCCGATCAGCCTACTCCAATATAAGTCCTATAATATGCATTCCTATATCATATGTTAATACCATAATTAGGTATTATTTTTATTTTATTGTATTCATTACCGAAATCAGTTATTATATTTGTTCAATGCCGTGGTATGCAAAAGTGAAGCAACTAGTAGTCTTCAAAGAAAAATTTTACGTCTCATTCCCGCGTGTGAGCCCTGCAAAGTTCTATGACCCCTCTCCTGCGCTTATCACAATGGCGCTATGATAAATCAAAAATGCCTTATGTTTTATCGCGCCGTGGAGAGAAAAATATTCGTTATGTCTTAGGCATAGGGTTTGAATTCTATTATTTGATGGATCGTAGTGATTCAAAGTGATATCGCTATTTACTTAGCCGTCGCGCCCAATTCCTTAGCGCAGTAAGTTGTACCTACTGGCATTCAATTGTACTTTATTATATTTTCAAATAGCAATAAAAATTTAATGAATGCGTTGTGCTATTTAGCTCTCAGATGGAAGATAGGTGATTTATTTTAGTAGTAGAGGCCTGAAGCGGCCCAAGATCTTTAAAAAGCGTGATCATCATAATATCTTATTCCTAACGCCTTCAAAAGTAATCTAGCTACTTTATAAATGGTGATAAGAGTTCTTCAGAATTGGGTTAGGTTATGAAAGGTTAGGTTAGGCTATCGGCAGCCATCTTGGTGTCACGATTAACTTCAGTTTGGGGATGTAACTGTTGTAAATGAGTAATTAGGCTCGTAAAGTATGACAACTCGTTGTTGTGTGAGAGCCGGTTTATTTAGCAGTTGTCTTTAGTTTTCAGGTCGCAGATTCCTGGTTTAAACAATCACTTTTATCAGCTTCTGTTCCAAGTTTTTGTGATATGTTCTGAAATTAAATTGACGGCACGATTGGCGCAGTAGTTGAGCGATTGGATGATATGATGCGTATCGCGGATTTGCTTCCCGCTCGGAACATTTGTTCACTTACCTACAGGCAGTTGTTCTGGGTGTAGGTGTCTTGTGTGCATAATATGTTATGTATACATAACTCACATGCATTAACGTGTTTACTAACGTACTTATCCACGATACAGGAGTACATAATTATATCCTAATGTAGATGTAACTTTTATTTAATTCATGAATCCCCAAGCGACCACCGGTGGCCGCGCATCTATTGTCTTACTATTGTGTTTCTAATTGACGGTATCTGAAGGGTTAAGTAGGTAGGTAGGTACCAAAAAAATAAAAGATACATATAACATAAACTGCGGTTTAAAAAAATTATAAAATGTATATTTTTAACTTTATGACATAAAGATGCACATGCAATTATTAGAATATCATTGTATCATTGCATTGGATCGGACTTCATACATCTACGAGTATGTACTTATACCTACTCCGTGGATAGTGTGGAGTTCGATTACAGACATTTTATATTTATTACGTTAATATCTAAAAGGCACTACACAATTTTTTTAAGTTTTTACTAATTTTTTACGGATTCATTGTGGTCTATAATAAATTTTATAATTATTATTGTCCTACATCGTAAAGTAAGCTAAGATATTTGATGGCACTTTCGTTGCTCGGTATGATCATAGGATTTTTGTAATCAAATTGAGAGCTATTTTTTAGGAACTTACACATACAATATACTTCTTTTGGGCTCGGTTATATCATGTCCTAGTAACAGTGATGTGGTTATTTATTTATTTATTAGGATTGTTTACATTACTGGCACTGAGGATGTACGTACAGGTAGGTACATTTTGTGTTTGTTTTTGCATATCTAATTTTGGATACGGATACAGGATATTATACCGGTTTCGGGTATGGTTACCTACAGCTATTAAATTATTTCGGATTATCCTCAAGTTTCGGTTTTAAATAAATACAAATAGGTAGAAAAATTTGAGTTTTATTTCTAGCTAGGCTAGAAATAAAAGACAAATGTAAATAATATTTGTTTTAACCGGCCAAAACAAACTAAAACCGGTTGTAACCTGTTATAGTCATTTAGGCTCCGTCTTTATCCAAAGCCATCCGAACCTCTTATAATTCGATGGTTTTCTACGAAAACCTGCTAAGGCAAAAAAATTTTAAATACACAAAAAAAATCTTATCTTTTTGAGCTTTTTATACTGATAATAATAAATTTATAACTGACTATAATCGCTACGTTGAACAGTTTAGAATATATTTCATGGTAAAAACAGTTAAATGCAACAAAGCGCTAAATGTTCGATTTCTAAAATAACATAAATGACGTTACTAATACTTTCTTAACAAGTGTTAACATGCAAAAAATACTAAGCGTTAATAACCTATTTTTCTTTTTTTTTCTTTTTTATAAGTTAAATCTTAATACATTTAGCGCATAAAGCGGAAATGAGACTTTGACTGGCATGTTGGTCTAGTGGTTAGCGGCCTTGACTGCTATGCCGGAGGTCATGAGTTCGATTCCCACCCAGAACAAATGTTTATGTGATGAGCATGAATTGTTATGTCTGGGTGTAATTTATCTATAATATGTATGTATTTAGAAATATATACCTAAGTAAATTTATCAGTTGTCTAGTACCCATAATACAAGCTCTGCTTAGCTTGGGACTAGACGGCGTTGTGTGATAGTTGTGGACTGTGAGAATGTTAAGATGGATGTGTAGTGTGAAGAAAAATAATAAAGTGAGAAATGAGTATATTGGAGGAAGTTTAAAAGTGGCGCCAGTGACTGAAAAGTTGAAAGGCAATCGTTTGTCTTGGTATGGTCATGTGAAAAGGATGAATGAAATTCATGCTACTAAAAAAGTTCTGAGTATACATGTAGATGGATGGAGAGGAAAAGGGAGACCAAATAAAAGATGGATGGATTGTGTGAGGAGTATGGGATATCTATACTAATATTATAAAGAGGTAAAATTTGTAAGTTTGTAAGTTTGTATGTAGGGGATAATCTCTGGAAGTACTGGTCCGATTGCTAAAATTTTTTCACCGATAGAAAGCTGCTTTATTCCTGACTGACATAGGCTATATTTTTTGTACGCGGGCGAAGCCGCTGGCAAAAGCTAGTATGAAATAAAAGGGAGTTAGTAATAGTGTGACGGGTGATGGAACAGAATGGAAGAAAAAAACATGTTCCGCCGGCCCCAAGTAATATGGGATAGGGCAGTTTTTTTTACGGTGGCCAAAAATCATCCAATGACATCCCCCGCTCTTGGGTAGAGCGGGAGATAGTGTCAGACTCCTACTGACTAAAAACCCACCCTTTTCCTTCTAGCCTCTTTATACCGAGGCTCGAGTTTCCTTTCGTATAACCCTGGCCCCCGTAGGCTTCGACCCAGTTGGGCAACTGTTGCTGACAACTCCTTGAAGCGCGCGGGAACAGTGCGCGCCGTCGACGTCTTGGGCTCGGTCCGGACAGTTACCGTACCGTCGGACAGCAAGCCACCCAATGCTCGCCGTCCGCAAGCACGCGCCTACGGCGCGAAATCGGGATCGGAATCCCGGCGGCGGCGGCTGGGGCGCTGTGAGCACCGCCGTTGCCTGGGATAAGGGCAGGAAGATTATAAATATTCATAGAGAAGAAATAAAATAAAAATACCCTTTATTCACTGAAGGTACTTTACAAAATTACAGAAAACACTACTAAAAATAAGGTTGTGTACATATTGCGACATAAATACATGGTCTCCGTGTCAACCGGGTGACTGAGGAGTTGTTTTGTTTCTGCATCTAGCTGTGCGCTGGCACCTCATGCCCACTAAGACCTGCCGTGACCTGTTTTGTATTTGGTTTCGGTGGTGGCCAACTTGTGACCTTTTTTTAAATATTTTTGGGAAAAAATATAATAAATTGATTCAGGTAATGATTCTGAACAAACTATATTCAGGTTTCGCATATACTAAAATTAATTTTGTATATGTTTTTTTGTACTTTTTTCTTTCGTACTTCTTCATATCAGCCGAAAGACGTCCACTGCTGGACATAGGCCTCCCTCAAGCGTCGCCACAACGACCGTTCCTATGCGTCACGCATCCATCGGATTCCCGCGACCCTGACCAGGTCGTCGTACTTCTTCAACACGAGAAAAAAAGGAAGTACCTACTTACCAAAGAAAGGACATTGCTCTGCGCCCAGCACAGAAAATTATTTATTGTATTCTTTATCATTAGTTATGAACACCTATAAGTTGTTATTTTTATAGCGGACTACCGGTAGAATCGACCATATTTAAAAAAATACTGGGCCAGTGCAAATCGAACTCGCGCCCTGAGGGTTCCGTATAAACTGACCTACGTTTTCATAGGTCAGTTTGTACAACGGTCAAAAATTCAATTTTTTAACACTTACTTAAATGCATCGTTTTAATTTCAACTCGATACCTTTGCGTGTTCCCGAGATCCTTTAAGGGTTCCGCTTTTCCTGTTAAGGTACAGAATCCTAAAAAGCAGATTTTTATTTTATAATGGAACCATAGCCACGAATATTAGGTTATGATTTTTCACAGCTTCGAGTGATTTTTTTAAGAAACTGAAAAATTAATTTCGTAATACTTTTAGCTATTTTTAGTACCTATCTAGATAATTAAAGCTCCCTATGCAATATTTATTTAATACATTTGTAAGGTTCAGTATTTCACTTTTTTTTAAATTAATGAATCCCAAAAGGAAGGTTACTTTTGTATTGTCTTATATAAATAAAATTGGTTGGGTATCCTTCAATCAATGCTGCATTCGGTTTCATACAAAAGTCTTGTTTCATTCACACGGCGACGCAAAATCAGTTGTCTGCCGCAGTAGAAATGCATGCAGTAGAAATTACGCGACCGAAATTCTGAGACTCACGACTCACAAAATTACGCTCGTTTGGCCTCACCCCTATGTTAACTGTATGGACTTTAAAAGAAACTTTGACCTCTGAGTTTGTTTCGGTGTTTCTTCTCAGGCCAGTCAGCTAGCCACCATAAACTTCATCACTTCAAATTGACGAAAAAAAGTTACGTGTTTATTAAAAACCTGTTTGCAAAATAAATATCATTTTACATTTAATTACATTGCGTGCTGTGGTGTGAATCTATCAACTGGCTGCCTTCATAGATAAGGAATATTGGGAATAAACCTCAAGAACAATGGTCTATTTTCCGTGCCTTTGAAATCATGTAAACGTCTGTTAACGTCAGAGTCGGTCACTCGAGTGACGTCTGCGGAAGCAAGCGCTATGGCGGACTTTTCGAAGAGTATCACGTCTCTGGTTACTACGCTCCTGAGGGAGGGCGTGCTGCCATAGGTCTGTATAGCCAATCTTTGATAAATGAGCTTATCTAACACTAAATAATTTTTTGGACAAAAATAAAATACAACCTACTTCTATGGTAAAAAAACACTGAAAAGTACAAAATAACTTTAATTGCGGAAGGCGGTGTTTCTATAATAGTTTTGTCTCTTCGTTATTTAACGTTATAGTTAAAGAAGACATTAAATCTCTTCTTTAACTTTAATCTTGTCTTCTTTAACTATTATTTTATCTTAATTAATTTCAATCTTGTCTTTTTTAATTATAATTTCATATTCTTCAATATTATCTTAAATAGGTGTATGTCCAACCAATTTTCTTAGTACGTCGGAAAGTAGTTTTTCTAATTTTTACTAATATTTAGAATATTATACCTAAAAACAAAAACTAGGAAAAACTTTATGGTTATTTTAATCTCCAAACCAAAAAGAGGTGTTATAAGTTTGACGTATGCTTCTATGGTATAGTAGCTCCTAAGCGGACCGTCCGAATCTGACTTCGATCAAGATTTTGTTTTAAGGTGTCTTGATTGGGAAGATGAACATAATCAGTTCAAGCATTTGTAGACCTTAAGCACTTTACTATTTCATGACAGTGAGCAACTTTCACAGCCTTGAGTGCAAGTTGTTTTTACGTTAACGCGATCGCGATCGAACCCATACCGCATAGGCTCTCTGATTTGTTGAGAGCTTGGAACGAGCCAATCGGAGTACCGAAAGTCATAAACCGATGTATTTTTTTTTATTTTTTATTAAAAGGCTATACTTTCGAGTTGGTCTCATAGAAATAGTATATATTTAATGTCTTTGCATAGAAATTTTGTTATGATCTGATTATGAACTTTGAAGATAGAGGAACTTCTAATAGGATCACAGTAGAGCTGTCGTAAGAAGTAGGTAATATCTTTTTTTATTATTATTGTTGATAGGTTCGCGCTTGACCGCTGTCTCACCTGATGGAAAGCAACGATGCGATCGACGATGGCATGTGCTTACCAAGAAGTAATCTAACCTAAATTTGGTTATTTATAGATGTAGTCGATGACTAACTCAAAGGAGAGGGGAAGGGTATATATCGAACTGATCTGAGTACGAAGCCGGAATAGAGTTCTACCGAACGCGCCAGTACTCTCTAAATAGCCAAATAGCCAAACCGTGTATGGGATTATTAGAATTGTCATGAGATGCACTCTGGCTATAAGGTACCATCGAGCTAATTTGATGATGGATGGTGATTACGAAACCTCCGTAATAAAACAATGTATTAGCCGTGGCTTGGCTTATTGGAATTGTCTTGCAATGTTTTAATGAATAAATTCTAACCCTTAGACACCCAATTGATTTTTAATTCAATGGACCTACTGAAAGAAAAACATTAAAAAATAATGTTAAAGTTATGTGCAATTTTAATTTGTTTAAAATTCGTATTTGCCAACAAAGACAACAACCATTTATTAACTCACTCCAGTTTGCGAATAGACAGGACAAAATTATTAATGAATTTTTTTTGAAAAATGTGACCTAAATTAAAAAGTGATTAAATTGATTCTGCTCGTTATTCTGATCAAACTATTTTCAGGATTTGCGCATTTAACATTAGAAACGTGGTACCTACCTCCTTTTTAGTTGTGCTACCTAAAATGTGTAAAATAAAATACTTTTTACCAAAAAAATATATAATCGGATTCCATGTTAAATAACGAAGAGTCAAAACTATTATAATAACACCGACTTCCAAAATTAGTTATATTGCACTTTTTTTACATTGAAGTCAGTTGTATTTTTTTGTAATAAGTTCTTGAATATTCCTTAGATAAATGGTCCAAAGAAATAATATTTATTTGAAAGAATACATTGTCTCCTCAAAATGGCACCATGTTAAATGCTGTACATTTATATTGATTCAAACCGCAGTTCCTTTGTCGCGTGAAATAATATGTCTTTCGTCATGGAGCCATACTTTAAAGCTTTTCACAGCGTGTGTACCGCCACGCGCCGCCGATCTAGACGTCACACTAATAATGTATAATTTAAAGGCAAAAGTTTCTAAAATAATTTAAAGGATTTCGATATAAAAAAAAAAAACATTTTATACACACTGAAAAGTAAATAATTTTAATTTGGGAAGTCGGTATTTATTTATTTAATGCTTTACGCACACAAAAGTACAAAGCGGACTTAATGCCTTAGGCATTTTCTGCCAGTCAACCTTTGGGTGATGCAGAGAAAAATAGTGGTAGGTGCAATAAATGAGAAAAAGAAAACGAATACAAGAATTAACATAAGTACTTACTAATAAACCATATAATATATATAATACAATTATACAATATATCTATACTCAAATTAATAAACTACATACCTAACTAATACAGTCAAACAATTGGTCCAGATCGACAATTGGAGAACATTAACGTTGTGATAATACTACTGCCAACTTCTTAAGTATTAGCTCTCGAACTTTAGTTTTGAATGCTAATCGGCTTGTTGCCATCCTGATCTCCTGGGGGAGCGCATTCCACAGAGAAATAGATTGAACTAATAATGAATTGTGAAGAAAGTCGGTCGATGAGAGGACATTGGAGTAGGCGGTTATGAGATGAGCGCAGATTTTTAGTGTGGTTTGCGCAAATGTATTTAAAACTAGCTTCTGCCCGCGACTTCGTCCGCGGAAAATTTCTTGTTTTAAAATAAGATTACACTCGATTAGACGCTGCGCACGTTCAGCGCTAGATTCCTGAGCACGGGCCTGCGATGTTATGGCATTTTGCCTAGCGAGCCGCTGCGAGCGCTCAGCGCTAGATTCCCGAGCACGGGCCTGTGATGTTATGACATTTTGCCTACCAAGCCGCTGCAAGCGCTCAGCGCTAGTCTCCCTATCCCTTGTCTCAGAGACATGCTGCCTTAACTCAGATAGACGGTGCGCACATTCAGCGCTAGTTTCTCGAGCACGGGCCCGCGACGTCCTCACATTTTGGCTAGCGAGGCGCTGTGAGCGTTCGGAACTAGATTCTCTAGCGCGTGCTTGCAAAATATATTCTCTATTTCTTGAGAGGCGCTGCTCATTTTCAGGGGCAGATTCTTCCGTACGGCGTACTCGAGCGGCTCTTGTCTGTGATGTCTGCCGGGACAGTTGAGATTTCCTTTTAGACATGCTCTCAACAAACTACGCACAGACTCGAAAACAATTATGAACAAAGGGAGAGCGACTCAACACCGTCCGCCTTTACAAAACAAAACAATCGCAATATGGAATAACTCGTATCGATTATTACGATAGAACGAAGTACGAAACTACGAACACACAAAACAAACGTACAACGAAATTACGATATTTTCGATTATGAGGTATACAACAACAACCATACGAACGAAACAACCGAAACCAATAAGCAACTGACAGAAGATAGTACATAACAATTCGAGAGGGTCATCAATCCACAGAAAGTCTTAACACCGCGATTCAGAAAAATTAAGTAATTGCAGAACGCCATCTATGGGCAAATAGGTAAAACGTTGGGCACGCCACAATTATGGCGGTAATTCCCCTCTTTGAGGCGTGGCTGGAAAGGCCTCACGGCGTCCTTACCTTCCGCATGACATAGTTCGGGAGGTTCCTGCACCGAATTAAAGCGGAAGAGACGCCCGGGTGTCGCCACTGTGCGGAACGCCCGGAGGACACGGTGGAGCACACAGTCGAGGTGTGCCCTGCCTGGGCAGAGCATCACCGTGCCCTCGTGGGGGCGATCGGCGGCGCAGACCTCTCGCGCCGGGCTCTGGTTGAGGCCATGGTCCTTAGCGAGGAGGAATGGCAGGCGGTCGCCTCCTTCTGCGAAGCAGTAATGCTAGCAAAGAAGGAGGCAGACCGGATTCCGATCCCGATTTCCGGCAACAGTGAGTTTCGCGGACGGTGAGCCATGGGTAGCTCGCTGTCCGATCATCCGGTAATGGACCGAGCCAAAGACGTCGACGGCGCGCACTGTACCCGCGCGCCTCAAGAAGTTCTCAGCAACAGCAAAGGCCCCGCTGGGCCGAAGCCTACCGGGTCCAGGGTTATCCGAAAGGGAACTCGTGCCCTTGTTTGAAGGCTAGAAGGAACGGGGTGGGTTTTTAGTCAGTAAGAGTCTGACACTATCTCCCGCTCCACTCAAGGGCGGGGGTTGTCATAAGATGATTTTTGCCCACCATAAAAAAAAAATAGGTAAAACGTCTGCACAATGAAAGTTATGCTAGGGCATTTTGCGTTTTAGTAATTTTATATTATCTCCGAAACTGTATGACCAATTTATATACTGTAAATGGAAAATCTTATCTGTATGGTGTTCTTGTGATACTGAAATAATTTATTGTCATAAGAATTAATATTTTGTTGCTCAAATAATGAACCAAACGTAAGTATGCCAAAAAAAATATATTTAATGCAATAAAAGAAGTATAAAAGATAAAATATAAAAGATAGAGATATGGTATCGCGGACTTTTTTATAGAAATAATTAAGACGAACCAGGTAGCCATACATTGTTTTTAATTTTAAGCAACTGTTTAGGCAGCGCACGCAAATAATTCTGTTTTATAAGGTATTTTTTTCCGACTTGCTAGACAAAAGTTGTGATAGCTCGGTTAATATACATGCTACAGAAACAATTTATAGCCTATAGCACTCAGGAATAATGTAGCTTTCTGCCAGTTAATTAAAAAAATTTAGAATTGGATAATGAGTTCCAGAGATTACCCCCTACATACAAACTTACAAACTTACAAATTTTACCTCTTTATAATATTAGTATAGATGAGTAAATAACTAGGGGAATTAGAAGAATCAAGAAAAGAAAATAAGGTAGTTAGCGCCCTTTGCTCTCTACGCTGACGGTATTAAATAACGAAGGGACTAAACTATTATAGAAACACCGACATCCGAAATTAAAGTTATTTTGTACTTTTCAGTTTTTTTTTTACGTTGAAGTCGGATGGAGATATTTTATTTGTAAAAAGTTTTTTATTTTACACTTTTTAATTATGGGACCAACCACTAAAAAGTACCTCTCAGTCAAACTTAAATACCTTATTGCCAGAGTTTATCTCATAACTGTTATAATAATTTCAAACCCACAGATTATATTAATTTACCTTCCAGCTTCATCATCAGATCAGTTCGATACATCCCTCCCAATTTTCTTACAGGCAGTCATCGACTACACATATACCTATATACAAAGCAATTTTACTTATTACGACAGTTCTGCTGTGATCCTATGAGCTCTGTTCCATATCTTCAAAGTTCATGATCAGTCACAACAATATCTCTATGGGACTAACTTGGAAGCATCACCTCTCAATCAAAAAAATATATTTCTATATCGATCTACAATTCATCATTAATAATCAATTATCAGTGAATATACACAAAAAAAATACATTCAACCAAACGTAGAACCTTTTCGAAGTCGGTTAAAAATAAGGCACACGGGTAGATTATATCCTGGAATAGCACATAGGGTACACTTTTTATCCCGGAAGTACTATAACGTGGACAAAGCCGCGGTCAGAAGCTAACTTATCATAATCTAAGGGATTTTGATATCTATGTTTTTGATGGTAGAATCCAATTTTCAATCTCTTTGACTTCAGGGACTCATAGAAATTGACTTAGGATTTTTTTGTTTATAGATAATGTATAGTGGCTATACAAAGAATCTGATGAGAATAGAATTATCTTTATTACTTACTTACACACTTTTAATTAAAAATAATTAGTTTGAACTTTGTTTAAAATATATTGCAGAAGCAAGAATTATCTTATCAGCAAATAAAAACAAAAAACAATGATACTATCATAAACCTCGGTTACCTACTCAAAATTCTGGAAATAATATAACTTTGACATTTTAAATCAATCCATTTTATTGGTTGGTTTGGTCTTTCACGGCTTTTTTTTGCTTTTCTGATTAATTTTGTGCTTACTTTTGAATTTTAAACGTTTCTCCTCGACGCTGGAATTTTTTTTTCAGGCGGTCGCCATGGTTGTTTTTTATAGCTTTGATGAATTGCACTTGGTCTCTTTTTTATTCATACTTTTAGACAGGCTAAAATCTAGATACTTATCATCTAAATATAATCTTTTGTTGCCCGAAATAAAATATCAGTTGTTAGGTAGGTACATTGGTTATCTATTTCAACATAATTACTTACAGCTCTGCTGGTATCACCAATTGATTACCTACATTATAAGAGGTCAACCACCACAAAGATCACTTTATCATCTTTGATTTTAGGACAGGTAACCCTTCCTTCTCAAACAGCACGAGAGAGCTACTGCACCCTCCCCTGGCCAGCTTAATTAGGTGCATAGTCGAAGTCTGGAGTTTAGTTTGGAAAGAGGCTTTTGCGGATCACTGGAGCGACGCAACAATACAACCGCACTGGCTTTCAGAAATTATTGATCTCCCGGATATCGCAAAATTGTTACTGAGAAGCGTACTCTCTCAGTTATTGGGCATGAATATCCGAAAACCGCAGCGTTGCAAGCCCTTCCACAAAGTGTACCCATGACTGAATCAGGGTCTCGGGAATCCGATGGACGCACAGAACCGTTCATTGTGGTGACACTCGGGTGCAGCCTATTTCCTAGGTAATAATAGACGTCTTTCGGCTGGTATGATAATGCTGGTGTACTAATTTCCTCTACGAATAGTTAAAAATGTAAAACCTATATTCCCTGACTTGAAAGTAGGTAAACTATAGACCAAACTATTGTCAAAATATTCGTTTTCGCGACTTACGAATGCGAAACCATACTGAAATGATCGAAAGCGCTATACCAATATTTGAATAAAAAAATCCTGTTTTTTTTATATAACGGATGGTCGATGAAGCCGAAAGATTCAAATATAAATCTTTGATTTGTACGAAATGGCATTCTCAAAATCTTTAGCTTTCATTTAAAAGAAAACAATTAAATAAGAATTTTTGTTTTGTTTAGGACCTATCTAAAATGTCATGAAGCTACATTTTGGATAGGTACTTACTACTTTGTTACTACTACGCTGTTAAGTTATAAATGGACTTCACTAGTTGCCCCGGCGAACTTTGTACCAACAGTCAATGAATGTATCTTTCGATATAGTCAACCGACTGCGATGAAACAAAGCCTAAGTAATATAAAGTTACACATAGTTTTAATGTAAATAAGTTATCAACATCGATTTCTTACTTTTTACGTGATGCGCGATCATTTTTCATATTTTATTTTTTTCCCACTTTTCAACAAATATGTTAAATTATTGAACTTCTTTTTTGAACTGGTATTTGTCTATTTTTCTAATTGAAATCGGCCAACTCGTTTTTTGAGTTTTAGCAAGATTAATGAACAGCAAATCAGCCATTGATCAATGTTATATAAGACGAAGATTATTTTATACCTACACTACACAACTATCTTAGAGTATAATGAAAACTAAAAAAAAAGATTGTTTTCCAAGTCTTGTAAACTTCCGACAGCAACTTTTGTAAATTCAACAGGTTTCCTGAAACCCGCGGCTAACTGTGTCGGAAATTGACGCCTGTGGGTTACAACTTTCTCTCTGTTCAAAACTTTCAAGTTTCTGTTATGTTGCAAATGTATATTTTTAAGAAATATAAAATATTTTTATCACGTATCGGAAGGGTTATTTAGGCAACCTGTTACGTAACGAAACATCAGAATCAAGAAAGTAAGGGACATTTTTAACCGTTCTCTAGGAGGAAGTTCTTAATTCGGATGTTTGTTTTTTTTTAATGTTTGTTCGTGAATAACTTCGTCGCTTGCCAACTGATTTGAAAAATTCTTTTTTTGTTGGAAAGGATACCTATACTTCCCAAATTTTCCCATAGTCACGAAGTTAAGATCTGAAGATGGAATCTTGGCGAAATCGAGGGCACTCCTTAATTTCAATTAATTTTTTTTAGTGAAGTCTTATTATAGTCTAGTTATTTTTTTTTTATAAAAATGTTTTTATATTTCAACTTCAAAAGTTCTCGTGACTGGTAGATTTAAAAGAATATCGGGCATTTATTGGGTTTTTAGAATTTTTTCTATGTTTATACTAAAATCTCAAAATAGTCAAGAGTGAATAGGTTATTTCTAGGCAAGCGTGTTCCATTGTCGACAACATCATCGCTTACCATCAGGTGAGATACCTAGTGGTCAAACGCAAGCCTATCAAAAATAAAAAGGTGGTAAAAATTTGTAATGAAATCGGACAATGAAAAATCTTTCACGAACTATAAGCTGTATTGCAGTAACCTGTATTGTAGGATACCTAGTAAACTGTATTGCTATACTATGAGCTTCTGGTGAAAAAGCTAAGCTACTCTTCCTGCATAGCTCCGAGTTTCTTTCACACGTGAATCATGATGGATTAACATTATAATGGCAGGCGAAGCGCTGGTACCGCAGCGAGAGATTCAAGTGCAAGTTGCGCGTGCGTTGGTTCCAGTACCAAGGCAGTGGGCATGCGCTGGATGCAAAGAAGCAGAGGCGCATTAGTGAGGCATTTTACTTTAATTAATTCGAAAAATATTGGTAAGTATATAGAAAGAGCTGGGTACACGAAATGTACCCAGCTTTTAAAGAATAATCGAAACCCCACAAGTGCGAGGACGTCGGTAAAGAGCCGCTTCACCCATGGTACTCTACGCTAATGATAAAAAGAATCAGATCAATAGATGTGACGACACTATGGGCTGGCCAGGCCAGCAGAATAGACCTCTTTGGACTGAAATTCTGATGTTTCTCTTACTATAAAAATACTGGATTTAGTTAGAAATTTTATCTCACTTACCTGTACTGGTAAAATTCAATATTGCTACACTCTAAGCCACGGTTTTTCACAGTTTATTCTTGGTAGACTTTACAACAACCTACTTTTTTCCAACTCAACACTTATTTTGATACAAACATAATCTTTCAACGCAATCCATACACAATCATTAATGTTAACATTCTTGCATGGTAGCCAGCAATTAATCTAAATCGCTAACTTTACTGTTCGCCTCTGTATTTACAATACGTGCACTATCAAGCAGGTAATTGTGTCAAAATATTTACATCATTACAAACATTGGTGGAAACTAGATTACTTTCTAGACTTCAAGAATGTTACGTAATAGATTTTTAAATACCTAAACAGCAGTAATGTGAAATTCTCAGACTCCGTTTAATTCCGTTCCCTAGAAACTGAAGAAGTTTTAAGCATTCCTATTTTCTGCTTTTAAATGATCGTGCTCACTATATGAGCAATCTCCAACAGAATTGTTTTGAAGAAATGTTGGTAAAACTTAGGGCTTACTGAGAGTTTCTGCCTTCAGATGCACATGTAAAAAGTTTTGCACTTGGCTCATTCCAGAGCCTCACAAAGCACGAATTTGCTGGCAGGTAATTTGTTCGTCGGTTTTATAAGTTGTCGTACGCTGTCAGTATGCGAGTCTGTAATCGCACATAGAGATGATCACGGCCAAGTCTAAATTCTTCTAACCACAAATATACAGAGCAGCGACATCACAGAACAGAAAATACATGGTGCTTCACAACTAAATGCCAATTGAAGTCTCTAGCAACTCTCTTAAATTAAGCTACAACAAAAATCTTAAGAAATCATTGAACGAAAATGTTAACGAGTTAAATTAATTTTGATAGCGACACACAATCTTTGAAAGGACGCCACAATGAAAAAGTACATTGTTACTCCAGGGGTGAAAGTTACTTATTTCGTCCCGTGAAGGAGTTGGCGGCCGAGCATAGCGGAGCTAATTCGACGGACGAGACGGCACATAGTTTTCCACGCGCAAAGCCTACTGGCCACAGATAGAAGTCTGGGATATGTGAAATAGATCCTCGGGGCCCTGGAACAATGGCAAAGAAGGAACAGGAGCGGGATTTTAGTCAGTAAAAACCTGACACGCCCTCTCACTCCACCCAACAGCGGAAGATGTCATTTGAATAATTGAATTGTTTGAATAATTTAGAATGTTGCGCCTGCCAAAAATCTCATGACAATAAATACGATGAGCATCGAGTTAGTAAACACCGCGCTTCTTTGAGTTGCTGATTATAGCAATTTTCTTTCTTTTTTTTTTAAGGGTTTTTTCATAGCTGAGGGGATGTTGGGTTTCGTAGCCTTGATAATTATAATTGTAGGAAAGTAATTACGTGCCTTGCTAAACGTAAAATCATCCTACCTATAACTATCCACATCCAGTTCCCACGCGCACGCTGACTGGTGTTAACGTAATCCTCTATAACTTGAGTGCAGTCTCCGAGGGAGCGGAGAGTAAGTGCTACATTGATGTTTACCATGACCATGGTGCTATCCATATTTATTTTAAGACCCTCTCTGCAATCGAAGGTGAGTGAGGTACTCACCAGCATTAACAAGACTATGGGTAGCTTGCTGTCCGACCGTCCGGTAACTGTCCGGACCGAGCCCAAGACGTCGACGGCGCGCACTGTTCCCGCGCGCCTCAGGGATTTGTCAGCAAACAGGAGGGGCCCAGCTGGGTCGAAGCTTACTGGGGCTAGGGTTATCCGAAAGGGAGCTCGAGCCCCGGTATGAAGGCTAGAAGGAATGGGGTGGGTTTTTAGTCAGTAAGAGTCTGACACTATCTCCCGCTCCACCCAGGAGTGGGGGTTGTCATTGGACGATTTTTGGACACCGTAAAAAAAAGCCCTCGTCAGCTCAAAACCTTGAAAGCAGTGGACTGTTTCGGATAAATAAGAACTCCCTATCCCACTCTGCTGTAGGCGTGTGGAACTCTTTACACTCTTGTGAAACATTGTAGTGTTCTAAAGATTGGAACATCAGTAAAGTTATAAATGTATCATTTGGAACTATTGGATCACTGAAACACTCTTTGTGTGACCAGCAGTGTTTTTAAAATTCAAATGAAAACGTAAATTGTGTAACATAAAAAACAAACTGAACTAAAAACATCTCCTTTAAATTATTCTTAAATCAAAATTAAATAAAATAAAACTTATAGTTGTGACGCAACTTAACGGATCAAGATTCATAACATTATGTAGATATCTTGTGACTCGATGTTTCAAATGTTCCGTTTGTATCATAGATTTGTATCTTTTGAGCTGATGTTCCGTTTGTATCGTCCGCCGTACATCTTTAGAGACTATCGAATGGTGTTAGCCGAACTGCTTTTGTACATTAATTTACAATCTTTGCCTTAAGCCAGCTGTATTCCCAGAAATATGGAAAATTACCCGTGGTATACCGGTACCGAAGGGAGGTTCGAGGAATAAACCTGTTGCTGTATTATCAACAACGGCAAAAGTACTAGAATCTGCTCTTCATAGAAACGTATATCAGCAAGTTACTCGTAGCTCGCAACTAATAGACGCGCAACATGGATTTCGGCCAAATAGGAATTCTAGGAATAATTTGCTTAGCTACATAGCGGAAGTATTGCCAATAGTCGACAGTGGGGGGCTGCGTACTTTGACTTTAAAAAAGCATTTGATTTAGTAGATAATGATGTGTTACAGAAAAAGTTAGCAGGGGTCGGTTTCACCCCGCATTTACTTAAGTTTTTTGCGAGTGATATGAGTAACAGGCAACAGTATGTCGACTATGCAGGATACAGATCAAAGGCATATTATACTAGATCTGGCGTAAGCCAAGGAACGAATTTAGGGCCCTTAGAATGTTTGTTAATTGTTAACGACCTACCAAATGTTTTACAAAATGCTAAGTGTTTATTGTTGCAGACGACTTCAAGCTTTCTCACCCCATAAAGAATACCAATGATTGTGAAAGACTGCAGAGAGATATAGACAGAGTGGTAACTTGGAGTAATGAAATAATCTCCTGCAGTTTAACACATCTAAGTGCGTGACCATCAGCTTCTCACGCTCGCACACCCCCATAACGCATAGTTGTACAGCGGACGGGGTGCTCATGGAAAGGGTCAATCTACCACTGAACTAACGTTTTGTGATCACATAGTTAAAATATGCAAAAAAAAGCATATATAAATTTAGGATTTTTGCTTAGAACGGTTCAAGGCTTCACAAATATTAAAGCTACAACAACATTGTTTAATGCTTTATAAGGACCCAATTAGAATGTAATGCAGTTATCTGGGCTCCAAATGAAACTAAATATAGTCTTATGTTACAGCGCGTACAAAATAAGTTTATTACGTACAAATATATGAGGGACTACGGTGTGTATCCCTTTTTTCCGTTGATGTATCCAACTCTATTTGTCTTAGGTATGGTCGGATATGAGGAGGCAACTCACACTCGTAACTAACGTCGTTATTTAAGATAACTTGAGAAAAGATACACAATGCAGACATATTGCAAAGAGTGGAGCTGTTAGTGCCGGACGGGTAAGTGGGTCGGCGTCAGTCGTCAACCGCAGCTGCTGGCGCGACACCGCGCGCGCGATCGGGCTCCCACACATAAACACAATACGACGTCGCGTCGTACAACGATGCGGCGAAGACGAAGAAAGAAAAGACAGATACTCAGAAGATATTGGATCCACCCATTTCTTTCAAACATGAATAACGGGAGTCACTTTACAAAGAAGTACAATGCATTAAAAATCGAAATTCTTGTATTCTTCAGATGTTATTAAATGATCGACTTCAATACCTACCATCGGTACCATCTTTGAATGTCGAATAACCGCGCAGGATTGCATTGTGAGTTTCTAACGTCACGACGTCGTATCGTGCATCGATACGTTAAGACGTCGTATCGTGTTTATGTGTGGGAGCCCTAACCTGCTGCGCGAGGCGCCGCTGACGAGCGCGCTCCGCACTCTCAACCTCGCCGATGACATCGACATATCCTCATGTGCTTTGAGTACATTCACTAGGATAGCTACATATAGAATCAGCTACGGTATAAACAGTGGCACTATTTAAAATAAGGAAAGTACAATATCGCATTGGGTCTATAGCTTAGCTTGTATTATATGTATCTTGTGAGTCGATGTTTCAAATGTTCCGTTTGTATATGATACATATCAATGGTTCGAAATATTTCAGTGATTCAAATGCAAATGTTCCAATCGCAAAGATGACACAGTTTTATCAGGCCTGCTCTGCTGCAGGTGGTAAGGTAACAAGGTATGGTCCAGAAATCGGACTGTCAAGGTAGCGTTTTCGTACAAACACTTAAGGTGGTGCATCACGACACACATTTTCACTGTTTTTCATACAACCGCTCATAACTGATTATGACGTTATTACACATTTTTCATTAGATATTTTGGAAAAACAGTACCTTGTGGATATTATCCAGGCTTCTATAGAAATCAATTTCTAAATTTGTGTAAAACTAATCCAGTAAAGGCCTCTGAAAATCTCCTATTTTGTATGAACACACACACTACCCTTCATAATTTGCCTAAAAATTTAAAAATTCAAAAAAGTAAAACTATAGAAGCCTTGCATATTTTATTAAGATTCTAAATGACGACAACTTTTTTCAAAAACTGTTTAAAAAAACAGCTATTTCCTGAAGCAAGTTTTGTGAAATATTCGAGTAAATCTCGGAATTACTGAATACTAACCGAGTTTCAGGCGTTATCTCTTTTTTTGCGTTGCCTTTTCGTCACACATCGCGTTGGATTGCGTTAGATGAAGTAACAAGCTTTTAAACCATTTTCGATGTTTACGATAGGCGAGTGGAAAAGGCACTCTCGCACTTAAAAGTACCGTCAAACTAGTACCGTTGTAGAGAGCCCAAGTCTGCAGCACAGTCAACGTCTCTCTCATCAAAGGCATTCTCGTAGTCCACAAATGCTAAGCAGAGCGGCAAATTACACGCCTCCGTTTTCTATAAAACTTGCTGCGCCGTATGTATGTGATCAACGGTTCGGAAACCGGCAGGTTCAAAAAGTTGAAAGTCGACAAACTTGCGCGAGACGGTTCGTGATGACCCAGGATAATAGCTTGTAGACATGGCTCAGAAGTGAGATGGGCCTAAATTCCTAAGTAGATCGTCCTTCTCAATACCACGTAACCTCTGTCCCATACCCGTGGCTTATATATATAATTCTATGCTCATAGCGTTTATCCCTCGAGTATGCGGGAATCAAATAACAGATAATAAAAAAAACTTGACTACACTTAGATGGAGTTCGCAGTAAACCCGATGATAATGGTATAACAATTTCAAGATGGTCCATGGCTGTACAGCAACGTCCATAACATTCGTGCAAGTCGTTGCTGGTAAAACTGAATTCAAATATGAGCAACGTAGCGTCATCTAACAGATATTAGAGAACCTACAAACAATAAAAGTTTCCTGCATTGCCACGAGATGGCGCTGCTATAAAAAAGGGTTCTATCTTTTCTGTCATCCCAAAAAAAACATCTGTGACTTCGTATAAAGTTGTTCATTCTTATGAGCAAAAGCACTATTTATAATATAACCACTCATTTCCGTTTCCTCCTGTATACACAAACTGCAGGTAAATCGCTCTTTCGCCTCCTTCTGCTAAGCAGTATCAAATGCTAGCGAAGAAGGCAGCACCATGCGTGAGGGAATGGACGTTCTCGCGCCCCAGCCGCCGGAACCCAGATTCAAGACAAGACTTGCAAATGAGAGAGATAAATGGCGACAGCTGGAGGAAACCTTTGTCAATCAGTGACATACAGGCAGTAGCAATAAATAAGGCATATGTATTTAGAAATAAGTCACTTCACAAAGAGAACTTAACAAACCAAAAACAAATAAAAACATAACTATACAATGTTTATTTCATTTAAAACACATTTTGACAGAACAACACGCATAATTTATTACCCTTCAAAAATCAATATTTTGCTTTGTTTTTTAAACGTATCTTCCGATAAGTATACCGAACTTGTACTGCATTCTGTGGACGTACTCTTCACCTGGGTTTATCACTGGACTGGGGAAGTTTTTCTGTAAACATTTAAAACGCTTAAGTTGGTTTTCCGTAGTGCATTATCACACATTATAATGATACCTTCATCTAACATCTTCTGGTAAGTACATGGTGTGCATAATAAAGAACAGTCAGAATTAGGTAGATTTTGTGGCAATAACTTGAGAGGTTATATAAATATTTAGTTCATCATCAAAGGAAAATATCGTGAGAAAACCGGCCTGTCCTAGAACCAAACATTCGACGACATGTGAAATTCACCAACCCGCACTGGGCCCGCGTGGCTTACGGCCCACTCTTCTCTCTTAGAGAGGAGGCCGAGTCTCAGCAGTGGGAACATTAAAAGGCTGATAATGCTATATAATAACTTGTCTAACTTCAAATAAAGTGTAATTTTCAGACAATAATTAGTCAAGGTAGCAGAATAAAAACCAAATAAACTAGAAATGTTGAATCAACGGCATGTGTCGACACGCCGCCCTCGGGCTCGTAACTTTACACAAGGTGGTCCAGAAATAAACAATAAAGCCTTTTAATTCATGCAATAAGTAATCATGTACAATTATTAGAACATAAAATATTTCATCTCAAATAAAATTAAAATTACCTAACTAATATTTTGAAGCCCTATGCAAAACTGAATCCCTCTCCCAAAAGCAACAATTTTTTTCGGTAACTTAGAAGTTTAATTTTTTCACAGTTCAATGGACCGCAGAACTGTTTTAATTTCAACTCGATCATCATCATCATCAACAGCCTTTTTAATGTTCCCACAGCTGGGACTCAGGCCTCCTCTCTAGGAGAGTGAATGGGCCGTAATCAACCAGGTGGGCCCAGTGCGGGTTGGTGAATGTCACATGACTCGAATTTTTGGTTCTAGGACATGCCGGTTTCCTCACGATGTTTCAAATCGATACTTCCACGTATTCCCGAGATAAAGGGACACCAATTGATTCTATAAGTGTTCAAAAATGGTGTCTATCAGCAAACTGTAATACTCACGTTATTAATGGCGTCAGGGTAGTTCTGGGGCATGAGACAGAAGAGCCCGTGCCGTTTGTAGACTGTGCCCTGCTTCCCTATCAGTGGAATGTAGCCAACACGTTTTTTACCCTGGGAACAAAAAATAAACAAATAGCATGTTTATTTATTTATTTATTTATTACATCTTGGAGGACTTACAGCTTAAACAAGCAAAAAATAAAAACTAACATAGACGATAGCAAGCCAATTACAAAATTGAATCGGACATTCCAACCTTTTAGGAAAGCTAATTTTTGTTAACCGCTCCCGACTATGCTGTGCTTTTGAAACTCTGCTTTGATGTGCCTTTAGATTTGTTTTTATTCATGCCTTTTTTGACGGCTTGCTGCAGTGCAGCAACCGTGCGGCGAACAGTCGACAACAGGACGGCAACGTCACAAGCACCACGTGTTCCTTTCGGTGTTAAATAGCACATGACTGGCATACAAACGCACGGCAGACATACGTTTTCAATTTAGGCGTTTGTTATCTGCAAACGTACTGTGACCGACCGGCTGCGGCATGGTAAACGTGCGGCAGCAGTCCGACTTAAAACGTCTAAATTTTAAGCGCCCTAACTAATATTTTGAGGCCCTTTGCAAAACTGAATTTGTCTCCTCTGCTCCAGCTGGTCCGGCATTATGAGTCTTATCATTTAGAAAATAAAGTTCAAAATCACCTCGCTTTCTTCTTCTTCCGCGTCTTCACCCTTAGCACTCGACTTACTGGAATGCTCACTACTCGTCTCCTCAGCTGAATTATCTTCCTTAGCCTTCTGTTCCTCTTCGTCCTCCCCAGGCAACTCCTACGTTGTCAAATTATTTATCGATTTATTGTTACTGGTTGAAAATCGTTTAAAGTGCGTATCGATTCTGCGCAGCAATCTCTCAGATTGATTCATGGCAGGCGTGTAAACTCATACAGGTCTGGTTATAGTTTTTGACAAGAAGAAGGTTAGGTTTATCAAAAATGTATGAAAACTCTGCTGGATGCAAAAGTATAAATGATCTAATAATATTTTAAAAATAAAAGATTACTGAATTTGCGGTGGGTAAATATAGCAAGATCGCAATCGTTACGCACTTTATCACCCTATACCGGACTATTTTAGCTATTATATTTTGAAGAAATGATTTTTTTAATTCAGATAGCACTAGATCCTATGCTCAAATATGTTCTCTATTTGTAACTCAAAGGTTTGCTGGGAGAAAACTCATTATTAGGGCTATATTTTACCAGGACATCGTCGCCGCTACCAACAAAACGTATGCAGCTCTATACAGGGTCACTTACAACCTTGCAGGACTGTAGTACTGAAATCATGAACAACCTCTTTTGTTCTCGGATAAGCCTGGCCCCAGGCTTCGACCCAGCTGGCCTAAGTAAGAGTCTGACACTATCTCCCGCTCCACCCAAGAGCGGGGTTTGTCATTGGATGATCTTTGCCTAACGCAAAAAAAACCACTTTTGTACTAGGACTTTTTACAAAAACATAGTACATTTATCAAAAATAAACCTTCAAGATTTCGTGTTCTATCTAACACATTTCAATTCTGTATTTTGATTTTTGCTGTACCCACCTAAGCCCACGCACGATCAATAGAACCACAGAACAGAAAATATAGGTAGAAGTGCCCCTAACGTGGCTAAGCACGGGAACCAGTGTCGCCAAACTCACACATTTGCGTATCAAATTGTACATTACACACATAAAAAACAGTAATATGATTGGCTACGAAGCTACGAATTACAAACTTAACTTTTACAAATCATATTCTTATTGCTTTCATAAATTAGGTCTTATTACAACGTAAGAAAGTTGTTATTATTTGACATGACACGAACAATAAAGAAGTTTTAACCAATTTACAACGAGTTCGGCTACTCAACGCTAGATGGCGCTGTAACCAATTTATTCTATTCAGAGCGCTAGTGCCTTTGAAATAGATGCCATATTCACCTGCACTAGTATATAATATGTAATAGGCGAATTTCGCCTGCTGTTGACACACGCGCGATATCTAAGAGGCACTTCCTCTACTTTTCTTTATTCCGTGAATAGAACGTTCAATTTAAATAATTTTATTTTTGTATGAAAATCAGATGAATTAAATTACGATACATTTTTAACCCTTCAGATACCGTCAATTAGAGACACAATAGTAAGACAATAGATGCGCGGCCACCGGGTGTCGCTTGGGGATTCATGAATTAAAAGTCATAGAACAAAAGTTGTTGTTTATGAGGTTAGTAACATTGTCCTGGGAGGTTGTTAGTGTTTTACAAATTACCGTGTATATAGCCCTCAAGCTCGCCTTTGTACATAAACTGTCTGTACACTGTGTGCTATGTATGTATTGCATACAATAATTTCACTGTGTCATTTATTAGGGCATTATATGACCCCTTCGGCCACTTTGGAAACCAGATGTTGGAAACCAGTTTCGAAAACAGAAATATTTTTCTTTAATGGAAACCCCGTTTCCAATAAAGAATTATATTTCGGTTTTCGAAACTGGTTTCCAACACAGAGGGTTGGATCTTCTTTCGAAACTCTTGGAAATATAGCTATTATTCAAACATTACAGTAAAATATAGTATATAGGTAGTTGTTTAAAATACATGATGTGTACAGTTGCAAAATAAATAACTGAAATTTGAATCAAATCTTTATTATTAAACTAATATCATAAACTTAAAAAAAAACTACTTAATGAAAAAATTATATTAAAAAAAAAGGAGAAATTATTTCAATACAGTGTCCTACTGTTATTTTTCCTTCAGACATTAGTTGTATGGATGTCTTTATTTCTTTATCAATTTCTATATAATGTACTATATTTTACTGTAATGTTTGAATAATAGCTATATTTCCAAGAGTTTCGAAAGAAGATCCAACTCTCTGTGTTGGAAACCAGTTTCGAAAACCGAAATATAATTCTTTATTGGAAACGGGGTTTCCATTAAAGAAAAATATTTCTGTTTTCGAAACTGGTTTCCAACATCTGGTTTCCAAAGTGGCCGAAGGGTATATGACAGTGAAATAAATATTCTAGTTATTTTAAGAAATATCATGTTTACCTCTACAATTTGATCGGGGTCTGGTAGAAGGTTGCCGGTGTAGAACTGCACGCCCGGCTGGTTGCTGTACACTTCAAGCACCCGTCCCGTCAGAGGATGCAACACTCTAAAAATATTAAGGAAGAATATTTAATCTAAAGTTAAATTCCTTAGTACTAAAATATTTGTTGGTTTGAATAGCAGTCTAATTATTTGTGTGAAGATACTAGGATGTTGTTGGATGAATGAATATTTAATAATAATAATATAATATAATAATATTCCACAACTATCACACAACGCCGTCTAGTCCCAAGCTAAGCAGAGCTTGTGTTATGTTAAACATACTTATATATTTCTAAATAATAATAATAGTATACATACATATTATAGATAAATTACATCCAGACACAGAACAAAAGATTATCACACAAACATTTGTCCTGTGTGGGAATCGAACCCACGACCTCCGGACTGGTAACAGGCAAGTCAAAATTTGACTTGCCTGTTACCAGTCCGGAGGTCAGCCCATTTAATGGGCTGCAGACGTTCATCTGGTACAAACTACAAAGTGAACGTAAGAAGATGCTCAGCTCACCTGGCTTGAAACGCCAAGTCCTGGTCTGTTCCACGAGTAGTGCAAAAGTTAATATCGTAGCCTCCCATCGGAATCTTAGGCATCATGACCTTCAGAATACGAGGCACGCGGAAATCGTAGGCTGTGCCACCCACCACCTTCCTTTCACCTGGAAGGTCATGGCATGAATTAGGAAAAAATATTAATAAATATTTCGCGTAGCATTCCTGCTACCCTAATAAGTTTTTGGGGATCCAAAATAGAAAAAAAAAAACCATTAAAACTGTCCGATAAAGTTTTTTTTTTTCGCTTGTGTTATGCGCTCAATGCGAGGCGCATTCAGCGCTTAACATAAGCGAAAAAAACAGCTTGCTTTCCTGCTTAAATAATCGCACTAAAAATATAAATGTGAAAACAGAAGCCAAGTTTAATAATATGTACGGATATCGATTTCACCGACAAAATAATTGAGATCTAAATGGCTGCCTAGTTGTGGAGACCATCTTGAAAATTATTTATAAGATTTTTAAGTGCCTACATATAACTCATTTTCGATTTTTTTCTACTACAGCAAAGTTTGCTATTTAAGTCTGGCTTAACGGACTTTACAGCTGGTAAATTGAACTGGAACCTCGATGTTATTACGTCATAACATGTTTCACTTTGAGTAAAAAAAATAATAATGGAATTCCTATTACAAAACTTCAGAATGAGTTTATCGAGAAAGTTGGAAGAAAAATACCTGTGACAAGTCCCTCTTCATCTATGGCCGTATATTTATCAGCATTGATTGTGAAAATATGGTCCACCATCGCTTCCGTTCCCGCATGCTGAAAGAAAAATAAACCATTTGTTATGCGAATAAAAAACGGCGTCACGGCTGTCGGTCACGAAAGTAATCGTGTACATCAAATAAATGTTATTACAGTGACCGTCGACCATGTCTTCGAAGCTAAGGAACTTTCATAAATCGATAGAAAAATATCTGTATTCAATTCGAGTGATGAAAAAAATAATAATTTGCAGATAGCTACGTGATGCCGAAATGAGTAAAAACTTTTTATTTTTGTCGTATAAGTAGTCGTTCAGAAAACTAGATCCAATGAAATTGTTATTCTAAATTATTTTTTTGTATAAAGAGGTCTAAGAAGAATCTCAGCTCTTTCTTTCTTTCTTCTTTTCAACGAAGTACACCGCACCTTTGCCAGTAACATAAAGAGCTACGAAGAACCTCTCCTGGTCGACGCCAGTAGTCAAGCCCTATGTCGCACGACACTTTTTTTATAGTTGATAGGCGCTATATATTGAGCTTGACCGTTATCTCAACTGATGGAAAGCAACGATGCGGTCGACGATGGAGCGCGCTAACTTAGAAGTAATGATTCACTGGAGCCAGCAGCACTACTCCGACTCACTGGAAACTGCACAACATCCTAAATCACTGGGACATCATCACCGCGACTCACTGGGACTTCACCCCGACTCACTGGTACATTATTACCCCGACTCTCTGGGGCATCAACCCAACTCAATGGAACGTGATTACCCCGACTCACCGAGAACTATGCGGCTTCCAAAATTTCAAGAACCATCCATCTCCCCAGGAGAGTGATGTAGCGACATCTATGGCGCCCCATAAGAACTATACGAAATACTGCACAGCGCAATTAAAGTTCTCCGCGCGATTTGAGTATATTACGATAATCCGAAACTAGGCAGTTGCCAAACAGACATAACACCCGTCTGGTCAGAGGATCCTTTCTAGTTTATTGTGATTGGGGGATTGCTGCGGTAGAATTTCTCAAAACCTTTAAAAAAGGAGTCACTTACATGGCCTGCGAGGTTGAAGTACGGCGAATTGCTTAAATTGATTATAGTAGGTTCGGTAGTAGTACATTTCATTTCAATCTTGATGGTGTTATCACAGGTGACTTCGAAGGACACTTGAGCCATCAATGTGCCAGGGTAGCCCTCGTGGAAGCGCTCCGATACGTGGCTCATGATCACTTTCAGACCGCAGACGTGTGAGCGCCAGTTCACCTGTAAAATATAAAAGAAATTATAAGTCAAAACACATAATCACTTCATGTTGCGTGTCAACGCACCGACGCGCGTACTTGCGGGAGTGCAGTCCTGCATCAACGTGCGGGTTTACACACTGACGCGCGTGGTTGCGTTTTGTAGATTCACGCAGGTTCTGACTCATTTCATCCAAAATCACGCTCGACACTAGACTCAGTGTGCCATACCTTGCGTGTCGCCCCGCACCCACACTCGTGTGCGCATGTTTATCATGCAAAATTAGCTTGATAGTAATTAAGTGCAAAAATGGATCATGGATCCTGGACTAATACCTCAACTTTACTCTTCTCATGTTGGTAAAAGGGGTAGACGTAATTTCATTGAATTGGAATACTTGCAGGTTACAGGTGTGAACCAGCCAAGCCGACTACTTAAACACCCTTTGTAACCTATGCATCAAAGTCTGTAATTAATAGAGGACTAGTGCAAAGAATATCAAGTAGTGCAAACCCCACCAAAACCGAACTTGTTTTTTTCTTCAGAATAAGGAAGTAGCAGTACTATAGCTGTCATGATTCTTCGGGGCTCCCTGAACCCTGTCAACTGCATTTAAATACTTGGAAATACAGTTGAAAAACCACACTGAGTCCCACCACAAGAACCAGTACAAGTCATGTGGCACTGCAAGCACGTGCAAGACGAAAACTGCCTTACCTTATCAAAACCAATGTGTCCGCCATGATAATGATGGGGTCCCTTATTGCTAGACAGCATGTACATTCTGCCCGAAGGTCTGACTACCATTGTGGCATCTCTGATTATGTTCGCATTCCTGCCAATGGTGGCACCGAAATAAGGATTCCTAGCCTGAAAGTATTCTGTAATGAAAAATATTTGTAAATTATACTACTGTTATATGATAAGGAAAGTAGGTACCTAACAATAAAGTAACATTTTGTAAAATGTTTTGAATTTTTACCCATGTTGTAGCCAGATCTAAGAAATTGATCACTTCATGAAGTAAAACTGACTAGAGCGTTATAAAAATAAAAATTGGATGATATGTCAATCCTCGTTTGGCCTACTTTCTTTAGACCTGTTACAAGTATTATCATAGAAATTCTACATCAATGATATTGGCAAATGATGATTGACCTATCATCAAATGTTAACACTATAACCATCTGGCTAGTTTTGAAGATACTAATTCTAAGATATGGCCACAACATATTATATTTAAAAATTATGCAATTTCTATTAGAAATCATTATTTACTAGTGTAAAAAAAAACAATAAGGAATATACCTTCTAATGTGTCAAAACCAGCTAATACGTCGTCTGATACTCCTTTCTTGTCTGGAACCGTAATGTTGGTGATGGTTGCTCCATAAGTGATGACCTGCAGATTTCAAGAATTGCATTTCTAGCTGCTAAATAACCTTTCAAAATTCTGTAATTAGAGACACAATAGAAAGACGTGTAAGACAATAGAAGACAATGAGAGAGCGAACACCAGCGTTCGCTCGGGGTTTAAATCATTAGTTCATTAAACCCCAAGCATATAATACGCAAAATACGCGCTTTAGTCGTGGAGTTGCGGAAAACAGCCCGTTTTACCTACCCCAAGCATACGCCAGCGTTCGCACTGTTATTGTTTTACTATTGTGTCTCTAATTGACGGTGTCTGAAAAGTTAAATGCCAAACGGAGAATTAAACCCCAAGCAAACATCGGTGTTCGCGCTGTCACTGTCTTTCTATTGTGTCTCAAATTGGCAGAATTTGAAGAGTTGATCAATTTAATCTTAGATAATCCAATAGCTGTGACAACTCCTGCCCCCGTTTAGTAAAAAAGACGCATCTAAAAAATTTTCCAGATTTGAGTTGCCGACATTGCACATTGCACATTGCACATTGACATCAGGAAAAAAAAGGCGCCTCTGCCTGTATTTTTTATATTTTGCTAACTTTCTCCAGCACTGTTTTAGCCCCGATTTCCCGTTTAATTCATTAAAAATTTTTTTATCCATTTTCGTTTTTTGTTAGATATATCTTTTTAACTATCGGGGGCAGAATTATGCAGTCAGCTTTGTTGGCTACAAAAACAAACCCACACACAAGAAGAAGAAGGTAGGCTAAAGGAGTCATGCCATCCCAGAAAACACGTGCCTGTAAGATATTCTACAAAATGATGTTGGTATATTGCTGTGGAAGAGTGGAGTACCTTAATACAGGAATCACCGACTTTTTTGTATTATTATTGATGTTGGTTATTTGAAGGAAACTAAAAATAATCTGCTTACATCCACTACCTACACTAATATAATAAAGAAGTACTTAGTTTGTTTTTTTGGTTTTATGTTAGAAGTAAGTACTAGTCCGATTGCTAAAATTTTTTCACCCATAGAAAGCTGCTTTATTTCTGAGTGACATAGGCTATATTGTAAGTACGCGGGCGAAGTCGCGGGAAAAGCTAGTATATTATATCAAGACTACTGGTACATAACTGAAACCCTGGTCACATACGGGGACATCACTACGCTGACAAAGAACAATAAACTTACTGCGAGCCTTCAACATTGAGAAATTGTTTGGCTCCTGCATGCAGCAGTATGAAGCCAAAGTGCAGAAGGCAGCCGGTGCTGCAACAGCTTCACTGGAGTTTATGCTGATTGTCTGTTAAGCACTCTTCAAATAATAAACATATTGACTTGCTTGCTGCTGGGTTTTACAGGCATGACTTCTAAAGAATGAAAAGTTACTTCATGTAGTCTCCTAGTACTTTGCAATAAATTTCCGTACTGCTCAGTGAAGTTACTACGAAGAACCATGATCTGTAATCACAGCTTCGTCTTCAACGAAGTACTAGGAGTTTTCAATTTGGCCGTTTTGCATGATCGCATTCATTATTTCCATTCCATCAAGTTATTTGTAACTATCTCATAATCACCCATTTTTTAATTTTATTTTAAAATCTTATATATAAAAAAGGCTGTTTTTATTTATTTTTTATATTGTTCACAGACTATATAAGTGTATAGAGTGATGTTGTTTTTGGCTTGGATACGAAGTCTTTTAATCCATGTTTTCGTACGAATAATATTAATTGTTTATTTTTAGAATTTGAATGTACTCATTCTATTGTTTTTGTAATATTTAACAGCAAATATATCAAGCAAACCTTCTCGAAAAACTACACTAATTAAGGTTTGAGAGACCCTGCATTCCCCAATTGCGTCAAAAGCGATTATATCGCAAAACCGACTAAAGGAGGATGCTGGATGTTGTATGGGTACCGTCCCCACCCTCTAACAGATATGAGATGCATGTCAGTTTCTTCATTCCTACCTACAAAAGACTAAACAGTTGATTTAATTATTAAAATCTATGTTGTTATTTTTTTATAAAAAAAAAGACTTGTACAAAATAATGAGTTTATTTTCCCATACCTACAAAGACATTTATTATTTGTAATCCATTACAATATGGTCAATAATTGGTGATTATGCATTAAAATTAATTTTCCGGGGTCTCCCTTGTTTAACCGAAAGGAATTTGACAAATTTTCACATCCCAAAAAATTTTTCGCATAATTTCATTTGCCAAATTATTACTAAGCAAAAAATTGTAACGCAAATCTCCTTTGTAAAAGAAGGATCCTCTGACCAGACAGGTGTTATGGTCTGGCGGGCGACTACCCGGTAATTGATTTCGGGCAGTCGTATATATTCAAATCGCACGGAGAACTTTGATTGCGCGATGCAGGATTTCGTGTTTTCTTCGTAGTTCTTATGTGGCGTCACAGATGTCGCTACACACTTATCGATGGTTTACCTACTTACATCGCAGGATTACGAATAACCTATAATCTTACGGTTTTCATGGGGCGATGTCTATATTTATTTTTAACCTATATTTTTTATTATGAAAACTTCAAAAAAATAAACAATCATACTCGAGAATTTCGAAGCCCCCCACTAGAATGGAAACTTCTCATCGACATTTTTAGAACCTATTTAATCTTCACAATCCAATCTCATGACGCTGTAGTAAATAATTTAATTTGTGCAAATTTAGGCTCCGTGCCTCCCCTAATAAAGAAGCCAGTGATTTCCACTCATTTTATGAAAAATCTGTTCTCTTTCTGACACTAAAAATATCTAAGTAGTTAGGGCTCGATTTACCTAGCTATTTAGCCGCTCTGGGCAATGATAGTTTTCGCCACCCCTTATATAAAAAAAACCATAAGTCATGATGAGTCTTAACTCTTAAATATTTCCAGTATGAAACCTGAAGTAGGTTGGAGAAGGTAGGTATCTACATAAAATTCTCAACCTGCCAACTTGGGTGTGGATGGCTACTGACTAGGTTCGAAGATTATATATAAGTCAATTCTGCCACCCCTAATTTTTTGCCACCCTGGGCAAAAGCTCGGCTCGCCCTCCCTTAGATCGGGCCCTGTATCTAGTCGGTTGTTCAATCTAATCACTAATATAATCTTCTGGCATCCTTTAGCACAGCTCACCATAACCCTCTATTGATATCGAAATCTTTTCTGACACCTTTACTTCTCTACGCAATACCTGACTTTAGCAACGATAGGAATGGCAAAGATGGAAGAAGTGTACCTAGTCATGTACAAGATTTATACCTACGCGCCGACCTATTCCACACAGTAGTATAGGTTGCATTTAGAGTCTGCTCAATACTTGATAGAATAGAATAGAATAACCTAACCTAACCTAACCTTTTATTCGGGATTCTGGATGAAAATTTTACTGGACTACCAGCTATCATCGACCAGTGCGAGTTACCAGTGATCACAATTCCGAAACAATAGGCCTCATCAGGCTTAAAGTCTCTCAAAGGGCAATGGAAAGGGCTACGTTCGGAGTTTCCTTGCATGATCACATCAGGAATGAAGATATCCGCAGGAGAACTAAGGTTACATAGTTCTAAGAATCGCCAAACTTAAGTGGCAGTGGGCAAGGTACATTGCTTGCAGAACAGATATCGATGGGGACAAAAGGTTCTGGAGTTGCAACCACGTACCGGAAGACGCAGCGTTGAAAGGCCTCCCACAAGGTGGACCGATGACCTGGTGAGGATCACGGCAATCTATACGGTACGACACTTGGGGGAGGCCCGAGGCCTATATCCAAGAGTGGTCTTCGTGGCTGAAATGATGATGGTGATGACCAGCTATTATAAGTAGGAACTCAGATCTACCTACTTACTCAAGACAAACGTACCTAAGATAGTGTAATGATTGGTTTTTTTTATACCTACCTTGTAAGGCCTACCTATTCTTAGGGCGCCTTCAAATTTGCAGCAAAGGGTCTATCGGTAGCAGCGCGATTATTCCATATAAATAAAAGAAGCGCGACTGCAGCACAACACCCGCGCACCGTAAAGCACTTTGCAGCTAATTTGAATACCTACCACATTTTCTCTGGCACTTATGTAAACATTGTTTACCTGTACTAACATCCTGTTTTTTGTTTTCCACGTGTACCTCCGGACGATGTCGATGTTAGTGCTAGATGCGCATGAGCTCTCCTCTTCTGCGGCCTCGTATTTGGGCTCCTTCTTTGGCCCAAGCTTTGTTTTTGCATAAACACTTGAACGTCGACGTTCTCCTCGTGGCGCCTCTTTGGGCATGAACCCAAAACCATCCACAATCAATTCTACATCAGGAATCTTTGGTGGTTCTGGTTCTGGAAACTTCTCGATCAACTTTAAACTACCATCTCCACTAGCGCTTTTGTTTTCATCAGACATTTTGTATAAATATCACAAGAAATTTAGATAAGGCCAAAAGTTGAGATTTATTTTATGATATACCAATTTTTATATTTTAAAATTTATTTATAAAAAATGCACAAAAAATTTTAGATGTTGTATATTCTTTGTTATTCTGTCAAATGATTTAATTATTGATACATCGGTGATGTTTAAAATAAAAAAAAAAATCGCGTAGGTCAACTACTTTTTAAATTGAAATCGCACCGAAAAGATTCTATATCAAAGATGCAAACTAATTTATCGGTAAAAATAAAGTTGAGTACCATACAAATCAATCCACCAGTTATGTACTACAGTATGAAGCCAGCGCAGAAAGTCTCATGTGTGGGAAACTAGCAAGAGGTAAAACACAAACAAGCGACAGCATGCAAAAAACAGGCGCTTTTAAGGTGAAAAATCATCAAAAATTTCTTTTACTCTGTATGGACCGAGAGGTAAAGTGACACTTTAACTGACTTAATATCCACCAGTAATCCTTTTGTTGCCCTCTTGCGTTCCTGCAGTTACTCATATGAAAAAATAGCGCAGCCCTGACCGACATCGGCCTTAATGGACCACTCAATCATGCGGACATCTCAGAGGTGCGCGTGGAATGTCGACCTGGTCCCTATCATCTGCGAGCTACTCATGACTCGGCTTTCGCTCGCACCTTTGATGTCCGGCCACCCACCCTGCGAGCCTCGATACCTAAAGCTTCTCCTGCAGCGATCGGGGTCCGCCATTCGTTTTGCTACTGCTTCTTGGAAGGAGGTGACTAATTCCCATGTATTCTCGATTTCTACCATGGTCTGGACCAGGGCGTGATGCGAAAAGTTGCTAGCGCCGATCGCCTCCATAAGAACTCGGCGGTGCTCTGCCCAAACCGGGCAGACCTCCCTACACCTTATGCTCCACCGTGTCCCCCGTTTCATCTGCACTACGTTAACACCTACGCATAGGTGCTTGGTCACCATTATTACAAAATCTCCCTTCTTTCTGCCATTTGTTTTCTTCCATTCTACCCTGTCACTCGTCATGCTATCACTAACTTCCTTTTCTTTCATATCGCTTTTCACGCAATCCAAATTACAAAATCTCCCCATAACAATAAATATGGTTTTAATTTTGTATCGAAACCGTAATTTATTTATTAAATCAACATTTAAAAAATTCAACCTTCACACCATTCTTTTAATTCCTATATATCCGTGCTAGTATCAATAGATTTACACTGAAGCTAACCTTTACCACTGAACATTGTCTTTTTCTTTTCCATTCATAGTTACTATAGACCATGCTTACATTTCCAATCCATAAGTACTCTCAAGGCTTATTCTACCCAGACAATTTAAGATCAGTAGGGCAATAACTACAAATCAATGTCATCAAGATATCATTTATTAAAATTAAAGTAAATACAACTACAAAGTTAAAAAAATCCCAGTGACATCTAGTACACTTCTAGAGTTCAGAAGAAACACAGAAATATCAACATGTGAAATCTATGTTAAGTCATTTGCGCACTAGGTACAGTAAAATACTGACAAACAATAATTTAACCGTCGTTATGACGCAATCAGGCACGAATTTGTACATTGGCAAACATAATCAAACCCAGAATACTTTAACAGTTTGTTTATCGAGGTCCATCGTATCGCTCTTCCACTTTTCAGCTCCATCCAAAATGTCATTGAGCTCTTCAATGTAACCTACGTCTTTGCAAGGTGACGGTGGTATAATACTTATTATAGGTATTCCTATCTCTTGGAACGAACTCATTGACGAAAAGCCACTTTCATCTTCAATAAAATTTGCAACATGATTGTAGTCATTCCTTTTGTCCATCGTCCTCGTTTTAGTTTCCGTTTGTGTTTTAATACTTTCTTCTTTTTGGTTCATATTAATGTCAACGAAGTCATTTTCCAAACCGCAAGAGAGTGGAGAAGACGACACTATGTAATCCGTCAGAGGTACATCTTTGACATCTTCAAACTTGTTTGCCAGGCCGTTGAAAGCGTCCTCGCTGTCATAAATTGTATTGAGGATAAACGCATTAGTTGTGTCCTCGTCAATAAGGTTTAAGGTAGAATTCGATTCGTTATGTTCACTGCCACCGTTTGAAGTATCGTCATTCTTCAAATTGTCATTATTGTCAGTGCAATTACAAGAGAGATCGGGTATTTTAGTACTGAGTACTGTATTGGCAAGAGTGATCAGTCTAGATATTTCTTCAGTGATCTTTTGAGAACCGTCCGTATCCGACGACAAAGATAATTTGGATTGATTCCTGGAAACCATACAAAAAAAAGATAAAGTTAAAATATAATGAACCAAATATACTATTGTAAAGTCAAAAGATTTTTTTACCAGACACCGTTGTAGTCTTTAAAACCGTTAACGTTGCTTATGGATTTACTCATTTTTCTTGTGCTTAATCTTTTGCCGGTAGTTAAAGAGTATTCATGTTTGTTAACGTGCAATACGGATCGTGATCGTGGCAAGTCAACGCTGTGTGCGCTTGGCGATGCTTCCCTGTGAGACACCGGGTCTACCGCAGGTCCTGAGTCAGGACCCTGGCACTCAATATGCTCCTTCACTCTGCTCAGGAAACTCACTACCTGCTTAAGTAAAGCTATGTGCATTTGTCTGTTCGCTTCTGTCTGAAAATAAGTTACGTTAACATGGTGAATATTAATTCACTATAATATCAAATTCTCATGAAAACATTCGGAGGGGATCATATCAATATTCGCTTATCGCTAGCGATACATATCAGCAGTTTCAATTCGCTTTAAATAGGATCGATTTCGCATCGCATAAGCTACAGTAAATATTTTTACAAGCAAAATAATCTTTTGGTGCACCAAAAAAATCGCTTAATTGAATTCTGTAGAATAAGTCAATGTTTTAATACCTGTGTTAGTTGCCACCTTAGAGTGTCGATTGCCATATTCAAGGCGGTTACTTCCGTGTCTCGTATATTGTAGTTCTTCATCGGCTTGTCCGGGGGTTTCACCACTTCCCCATTTTGCTCCGCGCTTCTGATTTTAGAAAGTTGAGGACACTGCTCAATTCTTTCTGGAGCCTGCAACAAAAAATATTACATTCAAACATATTGTTACTATACATCAAAAGAAACTGTGTCATTGTATGGACTGTCATTAGAATCCAATTAAAGGTTGAATGCGATGAATCACGCACATAATTTCACTAAACCATCTTAGGGTCAAACATAATCACTGTCGTGCAATTTTGTGACTCCGGTTAGATACTAGCTATTAAAATAACAGTTGCCAAACAAATACGTCTGTCCCGTTCAATGAATTGAATAAAATCGAAGACGTACCTATTTGAAGCTGCATTGTATAGAAAGAAACAAACAATACTGCATCCACAATTATCATCAACCATTTGTGATTGTATTTTTTTGTGCCGTGAGATAGGTATTGTGCTTTTCAACCGAATTACGCAAGAGTAGAGTTAGAAAAGAATGATAGTAAAAATACATTGAAAAAACGTTTTCAATGGCTATGAACAGTGAACGTTTTGTTGCAACAACATAGCTGGCCATCTCTCTGTAACTAAGTCAAGGTATCTTACTCTCACTGTTCCCAGGAACTTTAATTAGAATATATGAGGTAGTTAGTAGGTTTGCAATTAGAGAAAGCAGTAGAATTAGAAAATTATGAAATATTCCTTCACAAAAAACACTAGGTAACTATATACTAAAAATTCTTAAATTTGCAAAACTACTACTTGGTTTCTGAAGTCGGTTACTAAGTAATTGGTTTCACCAACGGCTCTCTAAACTCTCGTTAAAAATTAGCAAAAAGTTGGGACCAAGAGCATATGTAGGTGTAAATGATTGGCAGTATCAGAGTCATCCCACGCTTTTGCCTCGATTCATATTGACCTCTATGCAAACAATGAAAGAGTTGTGTTACTTGCTCCCGTTAGTCCGTTGTTTGCAGTTCTACAAGATTCTAATCTAATATGACAGTATAGAATATTTTGCATACGGGAGTTTATGCAGCATTACCATACAACTTTTTGTGCTATATACCCACATTACAAACTCTTAATTTCTAAATAATTCATAAGGAAACTACTGCACTGAATACTAATGTAGCTGAACCACACACATCCAAAGAAATTATGTTTTTTTAAATTAAATTATCTCACTGCCAGACAAAGACTTTACTCCTAATGATACAGCTAATTCAGGCAACCACAATTAACAAATAATAACAAACCTATGACCACTGTTTTACGCAGCCTCTGACATAATCAATTCATTGACAAACAACAACAAGCCCATAACTGATATAATTATAACTGATGATAATGACGACAAAACTGCTGAACAAACAATTTAATGCACATGAATTGGAAGGTCCCATTGAAATTGTAACAGTGGAATTCCACGTAAAACACTGACCTGTAAATTCATAACGGACTCATTATTTGATAAACTATCGTTGTAAATAACTTCAGTAAATTCCAGTGCAGTTGGAAATCTGCCATCAAAGTTAACGGGTATAGCTTTCATCCTATTTACGAAACTGTAGTCATTTTCGGTTCCTTCATCTACGCAGGCAAGTTATATGAAGACTAATGTAGGTCACTTTGCCTATAAGAAGATATGAATCTCAGTTTTAATAGGAAACAGTGAAGGACGATAAATAAAGTAAGTCAAATTCAAGGTTCTCCCGTACTTAATTGTATCTATACATGTTATTAATACTGTACTAACCTACTCAATATACTTTTTTTTTAAGTTTGTGCCTAATTCGAATCACTCAGTAAAGTAAAAGGCTACCGTAATATGTGTGACGTTTTTTTTGCTTTGACGTAAAATACGACAATTATCTCCCGTTCACGCTGTTAACTAACCGTCATCTTAACTAAGAAGGTACAGTTATTTTGTGTTTGGAATTGGCCAAAGCGTTTGACAATGATTCGCATGTTTTATATGCACACTCTATATTAAACTAGCTTTTTTCTTTGACTTTGCTGCTGTGGTTTTTCTTATTGGTAACGATAATTTTGGAATCAAGATCGAAAGTCGCATATCTCAGTGATATTTTAGCCTTATAATAATTAATTATATCTCCGATCTACACAAAGGAAGTACTACCACTTTCTGCAGTCTACAACGTATTTATAAACAAACGGTTTTAACTCTCTATAATTTTATTTTATCCAAGTTAATTAGAATGGCTGGACTAGATTTGGATAGGAATGTCCTATCCAAGTTATTAAGTTGGTTGTTCCGGTCGGCTTGCGGGTGTCAGGTGACGGGTGCTGGGTTCCTCTGGTTTCTCAAGTGTCCGGATCGTTGGCATGGAACCGAACACGCGTGATCAAGGCCACTGGGCTACTATTCTCAATTTACAATGTAATTTCTAACATTAATACGTAGGTACGGAGATTTAATTAATTCCACCAGGGTTCTTGGGATAATGATCTAGGTCGATGGACAAAGGAAATGTCGGTTGCAGAGTCTTCGTTTATTTTGTTTTACTTTATCCTTTATCGGCAGAAAGATGTAAAATTTAGATCAATGACAGCTAACTAAGGTAGTTGATTTAATTGACCTCACAAAAGTTTCCATTTAAGGTTGAAAATTAATTCGATTCGCCGCAACAGTACCTACTTGATTTTTTTTCTGCACAAGCCTCCCTATAGACAAAACTTCAGGAGTAAGTCTAGTTAACCATTACGGCTGATTCAAAAATTGCTACTTCCTTGCAGACAAAATGACGGACATGAAGTTTAGTAACAGTCCGTGACAAAACATCAAACTGCTTACTTCGCCAAGTTCATAAGGTATCATTTTCACCGAGGTTACGTAACTCTGACTCATGGCCCAAAAGTATAGTGCTGTCCGACAGAATTGGCGGTTGCTCGGTTGCAGGTTTGTGTGGTGGGGTTAGCGTTTCAATGAGTCGGGTTAGCATCGCGCTGACGGTGAGGCAAGCCCGTCATGCATAGCCGGCGACGCGTGACGCTCGCGTCCGGCCCGAGCCCTCGGAAGCATTAAGCCCAGGGTAGGGCTCAAAACGCATAAAGGAAACAGCACCGACAAGCCAGAAATAGCGACATTTTTAAAACGATTCCATAAAAAAACCAGTTTTGGTACTTTGTATGAAAGTAGTTTCATATTTGAGCTCTTCAAAATGGTTGAGCTGATAATATTAATATTCGCGTCATGTCCGTGAACGGATGCTATCAGTTGAGACTGGTCATCTCTTAGCTGCTAGTTGCTATTTTAATATTTACATATATTTAGTTTACTTTATTTACATTGTTCTCACATGATAGTAGCGACGAGAAAAATGTAACCGAGATATTTGAATACATAACATGATTGAAAAGAGTGTCCATGGAGTTTCTTGCACATTCTCCTCTAAAGAGATCTAGGCGTTGGATTGTGCAATTACCTAACATCATTTTTTTTTTACTAACTTCTTGACATTTCAAAAGTGTTTGGAAATGGTTTATTTTAAATAAAATGCAGTTTAAAATTGAATCTTCACACTTTGAACCCACATACGAGTGTTTCGCCACACTAATAGTACCTACCTACCGTTTTAGACTCCTGCGTCAGCAAGACATTTTTTTTAACCGACTCCAAAAAGAAGGAGGTAATATGATCGGCTAAATGTATTTTTTTTTGTATGTTCACCGATATTTTGGTCATTGTGGACCGATTTTGAAAATATTTTTTTTTATTGAGAGGTCCATTCATTTCAAGATTACGTACATTAAATTAAACCCTATAATTTAATGTACGTAATCTTGAAATGTCCAACAGTGGACGTCTTTCGGCTGATATGATGATGATGATGAATCTTGAAATACCGTAAAGTCTACGAAATAATCTCTTTTGCATCGTCTTCTTTTTGCCTCCTCTCGACAAATGCTATTGTTTCAAACACATTTGTGAACAAGGTAGTTAAAACTAGTGGATTCTTATACATATACTGGTAGACCGTAGTTACTTTTCTAGCTTTATTTACCTGTGTCAGATTACTCTGGATATAGGTAATGGAGGTACAGATGATAAATAGGGTTAAGACCTTTAATTAATCCTATCCCATCTTGCTTTATACTTGTATGTAGATTACCTCCTCATTCATCATCATCTTCCTGCCCTTGACCTGTATTATTTAGAAAATCACCGGCAATGATGTACTTGTAGTCGAAGCTCCAAAGCTTTGAGCATCGCCGGCTAGTTGCAAGCCTGGCGGTTGTCTATCGTTTACATTTCGGGGAGTGTGCACTGGAATTGCACAATTTAATTCCGCCAAGTCCGTTCCATCATCGGACTACAAGACGTACCTACGGCGTTGTGCCACCGATACTTGGTAGACATCCCGCCCACAAAAAATGACACAAAGTATTTTGGGAATACATTTGTTGTGCGTACAGCGAATTAGGGAAATTCCCTGTTGGAGTCTGTGTTTCCTGATAGCTACAACTTAGGGATCTAAGTCACGAGTGAATAGCCACGAAGCCGGCAAAACCACGGCAAAAGCGAGATGTATTTAATAACATTTTAAAGATTCAAGAAGAATTTTTCAAAGGTTAATCCGGGTAACAAAAAGATTCAGCTTCCCTGTTCGTGTTAAGATTAGACATTTAAAGAAACCTTTTATACTATCTGTTCAGCCGATTTTAACTTTTAATTCGTAAGCATAAGAATGGCATTAAAAGCAAAAAAGTGGTCACAATACCAACTATTTAATGCAGCAGCTATCATCATGCCACCAACGTAATAAAAGTCAAAATCGGTTAAACGGACAGTAATAAAAGATTGTCATAAATTTTTCTAATGTTATTTTGAACAGAGTATATGTGTTTGTAGATATCGATATTTTAAGTAACATAACATTATATGTAACACATAATATGATTTAAAAGAGTGTCCATGGAGTTTCTTGCACGTTCTTCTTGATAGAGATCTACGCTTTGGAACGTGCAATTTAGCTTCACTTTTCTTGGACTGACCGACATTTGACTATTCAAAAGTGCCTACATTGAAATAAATGCTTTGATTTTGATAAAAGTAAATAATAAAAAAAAAAACATAAAAGTAAAACAGAAACTGCTAACTTCAACTGAATTAGAAAAATCCCTAAGTCCTAGTTAGGGATTTTTTGCACTACTAATATAGGTAGATTTGCCGTTTTTCTCTATCGATACGTCCAAACCCCCCCCCCTCTCTGTTCCCCTCTCTGTTGGGATATCATAACAAAAAAATTGTTGGACGTATCGATAGAGAAAAAACGGCAAATCTACCTGTATTAGTAGTGCAAAAAATTCCTAACTAATACTTACGTATTTTTCGAATTGGAGCACCCATTAGTACTGTCCTACACAGTTACTAGAACTAGAAACTCACTCACCTAAATGCAACTAGTTGGTAATGTTGGTATTATAACGTTGTGTAGGCGACGCACCGACCTGTCGCTCCTACCTGACGCAATACTGCGATTTATTAGTATAAACCTAACAGGTAAGAAACACAACAATCGGTCTTCTAGTAATTAATTTCGTACTAAAGTATTTGTTTGAACTGCCCTCAATCAAGTTTAAAAATCAGCCGTTAACCCAGAAACGGAGGATCGTTACATAAATATTTCGATGCTTGCTTGCTTGTCATAATTATTATGTAAATATGTTTGTTTTAATTTTTATGTAAAAGGGGTGAGATGTAACTACGTAATTTGCCTGAAGCGAGAATGAAAGACCTGCAGCCTGACCTTGACTGAAATGTTAGGCGTACGACTGAAAAAAAGGGCAAATGAAGCTACAACACTATTTAAAAAAAAGCGTTCTATCTGTACTCGTTACTGATCATAATTATGCAGTCAAAAGTAAAAAAAGAACGAAATCCTAAAATTGACCAGGAAAATTGGTAAAATCATAATTGAATCAATTAGGCGATTATCACACTGCCACGCATCACGCTGCATATTGCGTGTCAACGCACCTACGCGCTTACTTGCGGGAGTCCACATCTCCATCATCGTGCGGGTTTTTTACGCACTCACGCGCGTAGGTGAGTTTTATAAATTCACGCAGGCACGCACTCATTTCATACAAAATCACACACGGTACTACCAGGGCCAGGACCTCGGAGATCTCTTTCGCATCACCCATGGCCTCAGCAGGCTACGACCCTGCTGGACCCCTACGGTTGCTGATAGAACACGCATGTAGAACACCACACGCCGTCGACAACCTGAGCTCGGTCCGGACGGTTGGACGGCGAGCTACCCATTGCTCGCCGTCCGCGGTGGTGCCCGGAACTCTTGACAAATCCAGCTTGCTCAATAGCTATAGGTATTTAAGGATTAAGAAAAGCTTGCAGACTGGTGTTGATAACATGAAGGATTACTTTGCTGGCGTGGGTAATGCTATAAGTGTATAGTTGCTACATTTCTTCGTTGATCCTTTCTTACGCAATGGTATGAATACGGAGTGAGCCCAGTCTCGAGGCCACCTTTCTGTTTCCCAGACATGGTTGCAGATTACATGCATACTGCATAATATCCACTACGTATTCATCCTTTGCTTTAAATATTTCTATTGGAATAGCGTCAGCTTCTACAGCCCTATTTCTCTTCAGGTGATCAATCGCGGTGCGAACTTCACGGATTGGCGACTCCATAGCCTTCTGTGGAAGTATACTAGTGTTGCACGCTGGTACTATGCTGCCATAGATAAAAAGTTGCTCGCAATATTTTTTCCACACCCACAATATCCTTAATTTCTGTAACAGTCGCTCCATCTACATCCTCAATGGCCCAGAGGCCTAAGTCTGCCATTTTTATAAAATCATCATTCCGACACGATCCCATCGTCATTTTGCTAAAAGTTCGCAATCTATTAATTCATAAAGATCGATCATTGATCGGTCAATGGTCACGCAACAGAGTTGTGGTAAAATGACAATATCAAGGTTATTATAAGCAATAACTGCACAATGACGTTCTAATTGTAGTTCAATGATCAAAGGAACTGTCATTTTAGCAGATTGCCGCATATGTCAGACATTGATTTGTTATTTTGTACAAGATTACCATTCTATGCCATTTCTTTCAATGGATTGTCAGTGGTTGACCATTGGAAAATCATAATGACGCCATTATATTAGCAGATTACCAAAACTTGTGTGTCATAATCAATTATTACGAGTATGAAAACAATGATAGACTATTCTGACACTATTGTAATAGCAGACTTGAGGCCCAGGTTGTTACCTGTGCATTATTGTAAAAACGGTAACCATGATATCTCACTCTTACTATCAGTTTCACAGTACGTAAGTTACTTCTGGTATACATCTAACCCATAATTGCTCTCAAGTTTCGGTTTTAATTACTATGGTATTATATTTACCTTTTGCAACCTCACTAACCCCATTTTGCAGCCATAATCTGGCAATAACACTTAATTTATTTTTTTATGACAAAACCGTTTGTTCGAATAATTGCAAACAAAAGGAAGTGAATAAATACGAACATAGACATTTGTAAAAACATTATTTTTAAGTAAGTATAGTCGTTAACTGTAACAAGATTAGCTAAATGCTAATTGAAACGGAACTGGCTAAACCTGTGCAAACATAATACCTATAAACGTGGGTACAAGTTGGCCGAAGCCAGAGTATGTCTTAAATCACGCTAATTGGATGTCTTCATATTACATGAGATTAAACTACTGTAGGCACACCTTTTGGTGGTTCTCCCGCACTGGGTTACTGACTTTTACTGTACTAAAACCTAACCCTAGAACGCAAAAAGCTAGTGAAGGAACTTAGGTATTCCACCGGTAAGGTAAAGGCTGCATTGAACACACATGAGCCACGTGCGCTGATTTGGGCGCGTCGGTCTCCAAATATTTTTTAAGGGAACTAGACTTGTAAAGCTACATTAGATCCACGACAAGGGACCGCACGCGACGCGACTCTACCAACAAATCAGACGAGGCCCACGTGTGCGTCGGTCTCTAATAGTTCTCGCTCGTTCCCACAGTCCTGGCTCAGTTGGGCCCCCTTGGTTTTGCTGATACCTCTTACCTAACCACTACGGCAAAAACAGGTGTGATATATATGTAGTCTATCTTATTCTGGAAAAATCCGCGCTATCAACAATCAAAACAAGAGCTCAATCATCAAGGGTTTAAAGTTTACATTAATAAATAAGCATGCATCGTCGTGTGACCTCATTTAATATCAATGAGAAGAAGTTCCTCCGTTGTATTGATTTATGAATTATTCGGTGCCGTTTTGAAATTGAAAATAGTTCTCATTGGAAATTCAAAACGTTTTGCCGTCGGCTGTTTGTTTATAAACTTATGATCATAAATCTGCTTCGTTTGGTCATGTTATTTTGCTAGAGATTCGTTTGAACGTCTTCACTTTAATTTTAAGAAGTTTTAAAGGCTTTGTGCTTTCACGTACACCCTAGCTTGCAGCATTGTCTGACAGCAGCACGCAAAGAACTTGATGACATAATAAATAAATACATTTGTAAGATGGAAGCACCATCCCACATTGGACCCTATATAGCTAACTAGCACCTTACATGTGTTACTAAAAGTGTTATAATGAATAGGTAATACGAATACATGTGGATGGATAGAGAGGGCGAGGGAGGCCAAAGAAAAGATGCATGGTTTGTGAGGAATTGAGGAGTGTTAGAAAGAAAAGAGAGTTATTGATAGCGTAACGGATGACAGACTGAATTAAAGAAAAAACGTGTTGCAACAAATCCAAAAACACGAGACAAGGACAGAAAGACATTGAGACAAATAATGATGGATTTCTGACATAATACAGCAAACCAAACTTAGCAAAGAAAATAAAGGTACTACGCCACACCTCGTGTAGGGTAGTTAATACCTTACAATATAATTCGAATGCAGAGCGTTTGTCGATAGCTTCGTGCATATGCGATGAGGCTTACGTAAGGTGAAGATAAAGGTGGATGCGCACGAGGCAACAATGTAACACTACAATATTGCTCGGAACTTCATATCTTTGGATCAACATAGACCTTGTTCAACCTGCTATGCACAGGGGTATATTGAATGTAATATTACTGTTGTGTTCCCTTCTATATTCTATATAGATCAGACTGCTCTGATACCCGTATTGTAGCAGTCTTATCATTGATGACAGCTTTTATGAAGTGGTAGAATAGCGTCCCTGCCCTGACTTAGTCATCTACGAACACGTCACAATCAGGTTTAGCATTCCAGAGAGCATTTTAGCGTGGAGGTTGAGCTCAGGCAACACGGTGCTGCGACGGTGCGACTCCCACAAACAGCGAACAGTATGTCTTCGATTGATCAGAGAAAATACTTGACATCGCTCTTCGGTGTTTGTTTACCCGTACCAACAAGATCTTACACTGATATGAATGATTTGGTATTTTTTTCGTCTAATCTTGAAAAATTGCCAAACCACAATGATTCAACCAAAATGACATCCTCTGACCTAGGAGTTTTTCTGGTTACATCGTTTACATATTGGTTTCTAATATATACCCTTAGTTGTCTAGGAGAAAGTTAGAAGTGAATAGAAAATTGACATTGATGCAGCCGATATAGGTCCCAAAGTTAAGCTTTTTGAATCTTTTCTAAACGTCAAAGACATTAAATACACATTTTAAATCTCTTTACTAAAAGTCATACCTACATATTTCTTTTCATAAGACATCACTAGACTCCAACTTACAACGAACTAGGAAACAAAGTTTTTTAACTACTTCAACTATAACCCTTCGCCCTGGATCACAAAAGGTAGCTGAAAGAACAAAACTCTCGATCCACCTGGAGCAGGAGGGGAAATTTTAGTACAAATAGGTTTAATAGCGGTTATGTTCTCTAGCATTGCGGAGTATGATAATATACTCTTATGCGAGTAATACTACTTATATGGGATAATAATAATAATGTGGTCATGGAACGTTAGCTCGTTGTCAAGCGTGACACCTAGATCTTTCATTCCAAATGGCCTGGTAATGGTACTCTCTTTAATCACTATCATTATGTAGTTTCAGAAGTGTTGCCATTGAATAAACAAACGTTACGTCGCCGATCGGCTGAAAACCGCCCGTTGCATTAAACTGTGTGTCCTGTGTTTCGACATATACCCATACCCATCTACACTCTCCTACGACCTGATTGCTGCTTAATAAACGTTTTGTTTTAGATTGGGGTGATTTGTTAATCTTTAGGAATCAATATCACTAACCTTCCTGCACATGCAATGCAATGAAATTTCTGTAGGAGCCAATGGTTGTAGACACTATTCATAAAAAAAGTTGGTTTAGTTACGAATTACACAGAAAAAACCATTTTCAAATATATTCTAACGTCAACTCTGAGGCGAGGCGCCTTACTTGAAACGGCAACGTGATAATTAATAGAGTATAATGTTTGTGACGCATGACTTCCAAATAGATTGTTGTGTTCGCTAAGTAAGTGTGCAGTTGATGAGACTGTACAGTTTCCTTATGAGCTATTCTCATGGCTCTGCGCAAATGTAGACACTTTTAGTTTTCAGTTACCGACACCGAACACTATTTGATTGTCAAGAGTAGAAGAAACTGGACACAAAATGTTTAGGGATGATTGCATACTGGTTCTATAGAAAGCAAATAGCTGTAGTAGCTTGTAACTGACACAAGACACACGTGTGCGCCTTTAAACCACCCCATTTAGTTCATACGAGAAACCTTTTATATTTAAAAGGTGAATCAATACTTCCATACAATGGGTTCCAAATGAAAATAGGATCGATTGCCATTTTTTTGTGACGTCACGATTTATTGTCCAATCGAGGAAAGAAATTTTTAAACTTTAATAAATTTACGAAAATTTTAATTTATTAACGAACTGTGAACGAAAAATTTACTCATCTCTGAGTTCTTCAATTTTGCCAAAATTTCTTCGGTTTGACAGTATGACGTGACGTTACAACATGGCAATCGATCCTATTCTCATTTGGTACGCATAGTACATTCATGCTTTCGTAAAATACATCAAGTAAAAAACGTCAGTGGCGTTGCGTGCCCGGGTAGTCGTGTGGTCGTGTGACTCGTGTGTGCTCGCCCTCACTATTCCCCTCACGTCCGCAGTTCGTGTCTGCTTCGTCTGCTAGTATCAGATCCGGTACACCGTCGTTTGTATTTTTGATACACGCAGCATTACGGTGCGGAACTTAGTATGGAGTTTCAAATATAAATTAGGTACTTAATAAGATTACAATAACCGATATTCGGTTTAGAAGCGATTGTATTGAAAAATGGATTTGGAAGTCGTGATAGGAATTTGATTTGTTTTCTAAACAAATATCTATCAGCTGATTTGAAGCGGCTTTCAAAATTTCCTGAAGATTTTGGATTCGAAGACTCTTTTAATGGTATTTATGATTTTGAGAATTTGTCTAACTCACGGTCTAATTTGATAAAACCTAAAAAAAAAACTCGGATATCCATTCTAATTTTAAGCTTATTTTACATAACAACTATTCACCTAAAAACGATCACAAAACAAACCGCAAACAATTTGGATGTTCAAAAGAAACTAGAGCTAACACAACAAAGCATGTTATATAAACATAGGAAATAACTCGAACTATTTGTTTACAAACACATTACTAAATAAAGCGAAATACTGCGCGCTAAATACATCTATCGTTTTCTTTTTGTATGAAAAACCCGTGAAACTGAAAAATATACTTAAGTAAAGTTACACAACATGCAAACTATTTAAATTCAATTAAAGATTTATCGATAGCACGCCTTCTAATTATAATTTGAAAAATGGTGACTTATCATGTCACGATTATGGCAATAATTTGTTCAGCTCAACCACTTCTACCGGTAGCGTAAATAATCACGCTGCTTTTTACTGTAGGGCTATGAAACCAGAGGAAAATGTTGAACAAGATATTGACATAAGGTCTTTGCAGAAAAGAAAAGCCTATGCTCTGCAATATAGATGGACTGTGGATGATGATGTAGGCTTTCAACTTTTCAAGGCTCTTTTTTTCAAATTCAGACTTTATTTGATGTCTCTTGCGAATAGTCTCATTCGTAACTTATTTTCAAGATCTATCAAAGCGTCTAGTTGACACTTCGCGTGATCCAAGGGCTGTCTTTTACCTCGGACAGAGGATAAGCATTGCCATACAGCGTGGCAATTTTTAAAATATGTATAGTTATTTTTTTTTTTGTAAAAAATATCATTTTCATTTGGCCGTGACGATTTTTTGGGAAGGTATGAATGTACCTGCGCAAATTATTGTTAGATGTTTAGCAATAATGTTTAGCATGGGATGTTATTAGTTATATGCCTTTCCTGTTTTTTTATTTTGTTTTAGTTAGAGCAGGATATAGTTTATGTAAAAAAGTACATAGACTGAATCAGTGTGCTAGCGGATGCGCAGTTTTTATGACAACCTGAATCATCCACCTGATGAGCAGATGGAATCATAAAATAGAAGAAGTGGAAGACCAACGAAACGTGACTCTAGAGGAACAAACAACGAACTATTGAAACGTGGACTAAATGATAAGAATGGACTAAGACATGTTGCATCGACCTCGAATACATTACAATGAAGAAAAGAAAGTGATGTAGTGTGCTACTGCGTGATAGTAATAACGTGTGCTACTTAGTTAATATCGCAAATGGTTCAATTGGCTGTCCTGAAGTTGTCTCAAATGCATCAATACGTACTAATAAGATGGAGCAGCGTCAGTGACCACTTCTACATGCTGCCTGGTGCAAACACTAGGCGTAATACATATTTTGTTTGAGAGCCAATCGCAGTTTTAACAACATTTCTTGTAAATCCGGCATTGACCTTTTACAATTGTTAGGAAGCTCTATGCAAAGCCATTTTTTATTTTGAAATAGGTGCAAATAGGTTGCAAGAAGCACCTATTTGCACTAAAGCCTACATACTTAATGTTTGTTTAAAATGTTTAGTCAGTTTAAAGTATTGTACCAACTTTGAGCAAGTAACTTCTCTATACAGGAAGCAATAATTTTGTCATTTCATGTGTGGAAGCTTGTAAAATAGCATTAACTTCATTATTTCATTTTTATAATGTTATCAGTCTGTAAATTTTTCTAAAATATGAAATATAAATAAAAACAATAAATAAATATAAAATACTAGAAAACATTTCTATTATTATATTGACATTTTTTTTACAAAATAAGTCTATATTCGCCACGACACAGTTCAATGTCCCCATTGGTGACCACTTCGCATCATTGGCGCATTTAGCGCTCGATATCTGTTATCTGTACGTACCTACTTCTAACTGATAGTATATTATTGCGGCATAATTCCTATAAGTGGGTCAGAATCGATTCATTTATGGATTTATTTACTTTCTTCAAGTTAGCAAATTAATACTATAAGTGTTAACGTGTATTTTTTTGTTAAGAGGGTCCTTCTCCACTCGCTTATCGTAAACATCGAAAATGGTTTAAAAGCTTGTTACTTCATTAAACGCAATCTAACGCGATGTTTGACGAAAAGGCAACGCAAAAAAAGAGAGATAACGCCTGGAAACTCTGTTAGTATTCGGTAATTCCGAGATTTACTCGAAAATTTCACAAAACTTGTTCCAGGATATAGCTGTTTTTTTTTAAACCCTTAAAAGTTTTTGGAAAAAGTTGTCATCATTTAAAATCTTAATAAAATTTGCAAGGTCTCTAGAGGATTACTTTTTGACTTTTTTATTTTTTAGGCAAATTATGAAGTGTCAAAGTTCATACAAAATAGGACATTTTCAGAGGTTTTTACTGGATTAGTTTTACACAAATTTAGAAATTGGTTTCTTTAGAAACCTAGATAATATCCACAAGATACTGTGTTTCCAAAATATCTAATGAAAAGTATGTAATAACGTCATAATCAGTTATGAGCGGTTGTATGAAAAACAGTGAAAATATGAGTCGTGATGCACCACCTTAACCTATTGAATGCCAATCACTTGTAATTAATACACTTATGTCGCACTGTGGAACTTAAATCATTTTAAGTATTGCGTATAGCCAGCAAGACATTTTAGCTGTTGTGCTTGTATGTTTTATTCTAATTTTATTTTTCTTTGTAAAACCAGAAGAATTTAAATATGTTTTATAATCATTATCTTGCCCTTAGTCATTTAAATTATTTCAGTATTTTCTATCATTGCAATTTCTAACAGTTACCCCCTTTATAGCTGTATTATTTTTTACATAATCATTGCTTCTATGGCCACAATTGCATGCGCAATTAGAAAAGTCTTAATAAAATTTATCAATTATTAAACGTTTGGTCTTGGTGATCTCTCAAATTTGTAATCCCTTGTATTGGTCGAGATAGCCTGCGTTTAGTTAACAAATTATTATTATCGCATAAGTGCGCAATAATGAGTACCTACATGCGATTCTACTTTTGCGCTTCAACCTCCTGTGGAAATGGTAACTATTTAATTAAAACCAACATAAGTCATATCATTGATTACAGTTTATTTAAGTCTAGAAACTTATAAATTTTCTATAGGATTTTCTAAAGACCGTGACCTTTTTACCACCACTGACCTCTAAGATCTAATATGTCATATTGCACATTACCGTATGTTTATGGTGGTATCCCATATGACCAACAGACGTACGATTCGGCAGCGAACGAAACATCAGCTTCATTTATTTAAATTGACTCTTTTCTAATATTAGAATGAAATTTCAAATGCAACTGTCGCGGTTACAAACTGGAATATTATTCCTGGAATTTTTATCCGTGAAAATGCAACAATAAATCAGCAAATGTTGCTTGTCATATTTACACCACAAAATATATAGGTACAGAAGTCAATCTACATACAAAGCGCGCTCGAGCAACGCACACATACACGCCGCTCACGGACACGATATCTCGGAATTCTCGGAGCGCCTCGGCCCGTTCGTCGAACAGTTCCGGCTCAAACGCTCATTAGTGTGCGTCCACGAACTAAGGTATAAAAAGTGAAGTACATACGTGAGATTGTCTTCTGTACTTATTTTGTGGTTACACTTCGCAAAAAGATGGTGCAGAAATCTTTTAATACACTCGTAGCGGTACCCGCTATTCTCGTGGCCTCGCCTACACCAACATATTTACTCCATGAAAAAGTATGTCGTCTCTTTGTGACTCGGTTTATCGTTCACACGGGAAATATTTATAACGCATTATTAATCTGATGCTTATTATTATGTCGCGCTGCTTCTTGACAGAAAGATGGTAGTGGCACTGAAGTGATGGTATGTCAATGATATTTATATGGGAGAATTGAAAGACAAAGCTGAGAATTAGCGGTCTGAGTTCGAGTTCAATTCGAACGAAATTCTTTTATAAATACTGTAGGATTCAGAAAAATAGAATGTGTAGGGGTGTTACCAACCAAACTCGAAGTTTCGCCTAGGCCAAATCCGCGATACTAGTCCAAGAGCGAGCTAAGGAAACTTGAGGTTTTAGGGCACCCCGACACGGATAGTTAAGGTTTAGCCTTAGAGGTTATTTTTTTATAAGCACCTAGAAATAGAAACACATGTACCGGGGCTTCACGCGTTTAAGAGAACGTGTGTAGCCGGTAACATATTTATTTTAGACATATTACATACTTATTTTGTCTCAGAAGTGGGCTACGAGTAGGGCACCATCAGTAGCATCCATTATCTCCTGTAAAGAGCAGGCAAGAAGAGACGCAGGACGTGAAGATTGGTGCACTTATTCTATGAAACAATATTTACACTCCCGGATTCACCATGATAGTAAGAAAATAGACAGAAGAAGCCCTTTTTATTTCTTTCTCCTAAAATTTCATTGAGGATTCCTCATACCACTTGTTTTTTCTATCCACGTTTTTCAAAAACAAGTTCCAAACTAGTTGCGTCAAAAAAAACATAACAAGGCAATTACTGTCTGATGGCACCGCGTTACCGATTAAGGTAGAAGTACGTATTCCCGTTAGTGTCCCAGTACCCGTTAACTAGTCAGTTTTTTATTTTTTGTGTCTTTCTCCCAAAAGTAAATTAAAGTTTGCAAATGGCAATTTATTCTTGGTACTATTTTATACAATTTTAATGGCAACACTCATCAAAAAGTTTAATGGCGTCAAAACTGTGCAAACTTAAAAATACGTTATAATGAAATTATGTGTAAGTTCAAAATTCAGTCAGTGAACTACGAGACCACCCCGTCGCAGAGATCATCTAGCCATACTTCGACGGATAAAATTAAAGTAAGAGTGTTAATCTTTATACAAAATTGTGTGTATTATTTAACGATTTAACCAATAAATTAAGGTAAATCGCATCGAAAAGTAAATGTTTTTGCATTTTACATCTATTGGTACTCACAAACCCCTACTTGACCTAGTACCCGGTAAATTCGTATGTTTTTTACCGGATACTGGTACACTATCAACCCGGTAACATACGTAGCTCCGAAACCCGTTATTGTATCCTTATTGCTTTGAAATAGGTCTCATTTTCCTTTGAAACTGTAGTTTATATTAAATATTTTCTGCCGGATACTGGGACATGCATTAACAGTTGCATTTAAATCCGTCACGGTTCTTATTGCTTTGAGTTAAGTATGATTTTCCGTTGACTCAATAGAATGTAGTTATTAGGTATCTTGTTTGTTTTGTTACCACGTGCATTTAGTTGCTTTTGCGTTTTTCTGTATGATTTCCCAATTTTTGTACAGTTTTCGTTACAGCTCTGCTGCTCTAAAACCAGTTTTTAACACGCTTTTATTAGCTTCATCTGTATGTTTGTAGGTTTGCCTGTTTGTTAGTTTCCTTGTAAGTGTAACCACCGCTTTTGAGCTCAATTTTGCCCAACTTTGGGCGATCCGATTTTCTTTGAACTTTGCACACCCATCAAAGACCGATGATGATGCAATAATCCGATTAAAATATCCGATTATACTGATTAGATTCGCTAGGATTTATCAATTTCAACTGAAAATTAAGTGGCCGCGTATTCGGTCAGGCAACGTTCACCATGGTTTACCGTACTGCTTGATAGTAGCTGAAATTGAGGCAATGGCGAAAAAGCTCTTGGCGATTTCGTTTACTTGAATAGTAGGTTTAATTATGCTTTGCAGTTTGCGTCTTGACAAATGGTGACACTTGACCTATTTTTCCGATGGGGAAAATCATCTTATGACAAAACCCGCTCTTGGGTGGAGCTGATAGTGTCAGACTCTTACTGACTAAAAACCCTATCCCGTTCCTTCTAGCCTTCATACCGGGGCACGAGCTCCCTTTCGGACAACCCTGTCCCCAGTAGGCTTCGACCCAGCTGGGCCACTCCTGCTGCTGACAACTCATTGAGGCGCGCGGGAACAGTGCGCGCCGTCGACGTCTTGGGCTCGGTCCATTACCAGACGATTGGACAGCGAGCTACCCATGGCTCGCCGTCCTCGAGCCCGCGTCTACGGTGGCCGGAAATCGGGATCGGAATCCCGGTGGCGGCAGCGAGGGTGCCATAGCCTGATGCGGTCGGCCTCCTCCTTTACTAGCATTACTGCTTCGCAGAAGGAGGCGACCGCCTGCCATTCCTCCTCGCTCCGGACCATGGCCTCGACCAGGGCCCGGCGCGAGAGGTCTCCGCCGCCGATCGCCCCCACGAGGGCACGGCGATGCTCCGCCCAGGCAGGGCACTCCTCGGCTGTGTGCTCCACCGTGTCTTCCGGGTGTTGCGCACAGTGGCGACACCCGGGCGTCTCTTCCGACTTAATCTGAAAGAAGTACCTCCCGAACGTGCTATGTCCAATGAGGACCTGCGTCATGCAGTAGGTAAGGACGCCGTGAGGTCTTTCCAGCCAAGCCTCAAAGAGGGGACTTACCGCCATAATTGTGGCGTGCCCAGCACTGGGTTGCGATAGTCGTTGACGCCATTTCACCATGAGATCCCGCCGGAGCTATGTCCGCCATACCTCGACCTGTTGCGGCAGTGGACTTTCACCCCGGCGTTGCATCTCCACGCGCATATCGTGCATGTGTGCAAGGACTGTTGCCTCTAGATCCCACGGTGGTAGGCCAGCCAGAAGGCTCGCCGCTTCGCGGGAGATCGTGCGGTAACCCCGCACCATCCGTATTGCCATGACCCTCCGGCAGGCGTTCAGTATGGTCGCCGGTCGCTTTGGCAGCGACGGTGACACTTGACCTGGTGTCTTTTGTGTGTCATTTTCAGTACAAGTTTTGTCTTCTTTGACTAAATTAGTTAGATAAATATGCCTCATTAGTTGGAACTCCCGTTGACATTTTCATACGCGTGTACTTCCCATGTTTCTTGCACGGCTTTAATTTTTATTCATTAAGTAACTGAACTCACGTGAGTTCAGATTTGGGTGAAAGATGCCAGTCAGACCTGTAAAGTTATCCAGGTTATAAAAAAATCGTTGATAGGTATTAAAAATTGTCTCAAAGTCATAGAGCTATGATTGAATCTGTCTAAAGGTGAATTATGTTGCATATTTAACTGCCTCTAAACCTTGAATAATTTTTCAAGGGATCTATACCTTTCTAAGTTGGACTTCTGGTGCTGTAAAAAGGTTCGAGCTGCTTGCTTACTTGAGTTGTGCCATAATAAAGAGGAGTTCTTTTTGTTGCTTTCCTGAAAATTTTGTTTAATTTTGGGCCAATCTTTAGCCTACTTCTGGATGTTGCTTTATGATTACCTACTTCAAATCTGTGACAACCTGGTCTGATATTTATAAATGGATTTTTGCTCAAATTTTTAACACTATGCAACATATGTGCTTTAGTGACTGGTTGGCATCAGTTGAAATTGAGAAAAGGGAGAAAAAGCTGTTTGTTTTTAAATAAATGAAATACCTCAAAATTTTTACTAAATATGTTTTGAAAGTTTGTATTTTTACTTTTTATACTTATTGATTCGAAATCAGAAATTAGCAAATAACGTATTAGTTTTCTTTCAGCTAGCCATGACTGACAAAAAGAAGGCCATATTAAAGGCCATGGAAGTAGTTAGAAAAGGTGCCTCAATTTCAGCTGCAGCCAGGCAGTACAATATCCCACGGTCAATGTTGGTCGACAAAATACGCGACCGCTATTCTATTGGATGTTCCAAAGGACCTGCTATAGTTTTTGTCAAAAGATAAAAGATCATTTAAGAAGATGCAAGATGCAAGTATACTTGCTCCATGACAGACCCTAATTATTGTCACTACTCCTTTTTATTTGAAAATATTTTATTTTTGTAAACTTTAACGTAAAGCAATAGAGTTCAAATTCGCTGTTCAAATTACCGGATTCCGGGACAATTTAACGGTAACTAGTACAACTTTACCGAGTACTGGTACAATTAGCCCTTTTTGTAATTTTTTTGTTTTATTGTTAGTTAATATTTATACTAATTTAATAGAAGTACAATATACTTAAAGTATATTAAATTATCTAACTAGTCATATAAAATTTATTTTTATAAGTCTACTAGTTTTAGCCTAGCGCGCATGCAAAGTCAGGGAAGTTCAGAACTTCACGGTTACTGGGCCGTTTACCTTACCTGTAGTCTGTACCAAATAGACGCAAGTAATCGATTAGGTATCCAACATTGAGCAACTTTGAACAAATTATCGTGCTTGACGATCGTGCCAATTAGGGGCAATATTATTGCGGCTGAGACGTGCTACCTATTTTTACCGACTTCCCAAAAAGGAGGAGGTACTACGTTCGGCTGTTTGTATGTTTTTTTTTTTTTTTTTTGTATGTTTGTTCGTCGAATACTCCCCCAAATGTGGACGGATTTTCAAAATTCTTTTTTTGTTCGAAAGTAGATAGTTCTGAGGTGGTCCCATTATCACCAAATTAGGATCTGATTATGGGATCTTGGAGAAATCGAGGGCAACCTTCAAATTTTATAGGCTCACTTATTGATTTTCGCATATTTTATGAAGTATCTTGTGTATTTGCGTATGGTCGTCACCATCTCAGGTAGCTGGGCTGATGATGGAAGGTACAACTCCTTAACAGTAAGAAGTTACTCGAACAGGCAAGGACTGTTTTAGTAAATTGTTTTGATGTTTGATAGGGCATTTGCCACATTTGGTCTCATGATCATCAAGTCATGACCTGATGCTGCAGTCAGGATAGTCTGCAGAGTACCTAAGTCCTCGACAACAAACAGCAGATATATCGAGTTTAGGCTCATTGAAAACGGCTCGATGTGTGGATAAACGTACTGCTAATAAAGAACACCGAAGTACATAGAGACCTGATGCTGAAGCCAGGAGCATCAGGAAAAGTACAAACCTTGAAATTACAGCACCGTAGTCGTGTTTGGGCTCATTTTAAACAGGACTAAATTTTAAGTTCATTGCAATGTTGACATAAATCTGGCCTGATGCTACAGCCGGGATTATCAGCATCTAGTCTAATGACTGATTGAAAGATTTACCTTTCGGCTTCATCATCAGATCAGTTCGATATATCCTTTCCCTCTCCCGCATCTAGTCTAATGACTGTTTGAAAGAAGAGGGGGAGAGGATATATCGAACTGATCTGATGATGAAGCCGAAAGGTAAATTAATGTAATCTAACCGTGTTTGGGATTATTAGAACCGTTATGAGATGCGCTCTGACTATAAGGTATTTAAGTTTGACTGAGGGGTACTTTTTAGTGGTGGTAGCATAACTAAAAAGTGTAAAATAAAAAAAACTTTTTACAAAAAAAATATAACCGACTTCATTGATAAAAAAAACTGAAAAGTATCAAATAACTTTAATTTTGGAAGTCGGTGTTAAATAACGAAGAGACTAAAAAACACCGACTTCCAAAATTAAAGTTATTTGATACTTTTCAGTTTTTTTTATCAATGAAGTCGGTTATATTTTGTTTTGTAAAAAGTTTTTTTGTGGATAACATTTTGAGATTTATTGATTCCTATTTCTATTTGATAAACAATTTTTTTTTTTAATTATTGATAGGCTTGCGTTTGACCACCATCTCACCTAATGGTAAGCGATGATGTGGTCGAGGATGGAGCACGCTTGCCTAAAAGTAACCTATTTACTCTCAACTTAAAGACCCCTAAGTTTTAGCTATCAGGAAATACAGACTCCGGTAAAAAACTAGTTAACTAACTATAATTACAGGAAAATAATAATAAAACCCTACGCTAATTATAACAAACTAAAATCAAACTATAATATGGCGTCAAAAAACTTTTCCACATCGCTGTCGACTAGTAATGTGCTCAAAAGACTGGCGGCATTGCCACGCTGTATGGGTATGCTTATCCTCTGTCCAAGGTAAAAGCCAGCCTTTGGATCACGCGAAGACAGATCTTTAATCAAATTGTGAGCACTCGGATCTGATAACCTAATTAAGGCTTTTTTTATTCTTCCTCTTTTTTTGTGTCGATGGACGATGGAATAATTTATTTCCTAATCAGTATACAAATACTAGGGTACAATATATCAGTACCAGGTTACAAACAACCGTGCTGCTTTGTTATTGGAATCGAATAACTCCTGAAAGGTGCAAGTGGTGGTACAGGACGGGCAGCATAATATGTGACGCATGTTCTGTAAAGCATTTGCACACTGGCACTTTGTTTGAGACGGGACGAGGAAGCGCTATTTGGCCAGGTCGTTTCTGCCGCCAACCTGGGTTCAAAGTCGGTTAAGAGATTTCCAGACTTGACACTGCAGTTTGAGTCCAGAGGGCAATGTATTGATGGGGAGATGGAGACTGAGAGGAGTTGGGTGTTTTCGTTCTCTTTGCTCTTTGTTTTATAGAAAAGGATGAGATTAATGATCGAGGAATCGCTAAATTAGTTAGAACGTTGAACTGAATTGCCACAACATAATGCCTGTAGTATAGACAAATTAATTTATACTAGAATCCACTGAAGATGCACTGCTGCTCTAGAGCTTGAATCTAAACACTTGATAAACGTATATCCACAGCTCAGAAAATTGCCGAGTCTTGTCAACAACAAACAAGCTTTACAAGTGTTTGACCTCTCGTATTGTACAAATTGACCAATTTCAGTGTGCTTCTTCATCTAGATCATATTAAACTTCGCAAAGTTCAAAAACCTTTTCTACCTCCATTCTTTTATCTCTAAATAATTCATAGGGCTACGCTCCGCCGACCCGGGCGTTAAAACAATTTTGTTGTAGGTGCTTAGTTTTATATCTACAAGACAGGTGCGCGGGCGCATGACTCATCCAGGCCGGATCCAGGCGAGTCGAGTGTGTGAGCATTGATCACCCGAGTGGAACAACTTAATATGTATTTATATCAAGCGCCTTGGCATAGAAAGAGTTTACGCTACGGCAACCGTCGAAATTTTTAAACAAAAGGGTTTTGCTGTTTGCGGTTCGGATGTAATTGATGGATTGTTGAGTAATCTTACCTTTCAATGTGTTTGTCTATCTAGTTTTTATTGGATTTTAAACATGAAAACTTTATTCAGTCTAAGTCGGAATAAATGACGACAGAAAGTGCAAGTAATTAGTAAGGAACAGGATCTCTTGAACGAAGGTAGCAAGAGGACGATAGTGTTGCTAGCAGTCACTTGTTTTAACCCTCCGTGTTCGTGTTTCCTAGACAAAGAAAATGCACACGGATTTCCCCACGAATAAAATGGGGTTATCGACGTAAAAATATAGCTTGACTTGAAATTTGACAAGACGATAGAGGGATCCTTTTAAAATAATTCCTATTATCTATCTAACTATTGATTGTTTTAGCGGCCAAGTGGGTCAAGCACGAGATGGTGTTGCAAATTCCCGATCCCAATGAATTCTAGCTAATCAATCAACTGTTTGTTATTCCACATGGAAAAATCTAATGCAGCTTTGTCCGACCCGAGAAAGAATCAAATCCAACACTTCATTATCAGCACTAGCACTTGACTAAACCAAGGAGACAGTCTTCCAAACATCATTTATATTTAACTAGCTTTTTTCCACGGTTTCACCCGCGTATATAAAATATAGCCTATGTCACTCAGGAATAAAGCAGCTTTCTATCGGTAAAAAATTACCTACTACAAACAAAAAAAAACAAACTTTACCTCTAGTAATTTAAATATTCCATACTTGCTTAATATCTGTGTAAGGGCATGGAGGTCGTCCGCAATATTTAATTATTTCTTGTCCAATGTTACACACAGCCTTATTTTGAGTTTTTAAATGCCAATTAATTTACACTTCTATGTTAAAAGGCTCGCCACACAGCCAGTGAACCATTGCTAACAGCAACCATTAGTTACCAGTAACCAGTAACCACTCGCTGATTTATATAAGCGGCATTTTTTGTGGTTAGATATGGTTTTACAGGTTTTTATACGTGATGGAATTCCGTGTTTAATACAGGGTGCATATTTTAGTCAGTCTCGCTTGATTTCACCACAATTACGAAGGTTTACCTAATCAAAAGCATAGCACAATGAGGACTATATTGGCTCAGAATATTAAGAATCACTCATAAACTATATTTTTTTTCGGTGGGAAATCATCTAATGACATCCCGCGCTCTTGGGCGGAGCAGGAGATAGTGTCAGACTTTTACTGACTAAAAACCCACTCCAGTTCCTTCGTTGCCTTTTGTACCGGGAGCTGAGCTAACTTTCGGAGCTAACCCTGGCCCCAGTAGGCTTCGACCCAGCTGGGCCCCTGCCGTTGCTGACAGCTCTTTGACGCGCGCGGCAACATGGCGCGCCAGGGCTCGGTCCAGACAGTTACCGGACGGTCGGTCGGACAGCGAGCTACCCATTGCTCGCCGTCCGCAAGCTGTGAGTGGCTTGCTGGCTGCATGGCTGTGTATACATATGTCGCAGGGAAATGAGGATATCAGGGATTTCACGAAATTCCGGTATATGTCGAATATTCTTATTTATTACGTCTTCTTACTAAAGATACTTTTATATGACAAGTAACACTTCACATTGTACTAAGTTCACTTCGTGCCGTTTTGTGGCACCTGTCCGCGGAAGCGACGGAACACCACGCCCTGCGGCCAAAAGTCTTCCTTCACATGAGGGGCAGCAAAGTGAATCAATCACAATATACAGTAAAGTATCGCTTCTAGAGGTCCGGCCATGTGACAATTTGTTACATTTTTAGATTTCTGTACTTCAAAAAGAAAAAACGGTACCCTTATAGGATCACCTTGTTGTCCGTCCGTCTGACTGTCTGTCTGTCAAATAAGATTCTGAGGTCCCTTAAAGCTGTGAAAAATTAAACTTATGAGTACGAAAAAAGATACCTACGACCGGGTTTTTATGTATTTTACTGTTTAGAGCATTTATTTGTTAAATACAATAAGTACTTTTTTGTTAAATAACTAAATATTATATTATTATTCAGCTGATGCAGCTGACCTAACCAGACAGAAAGAACAGAATGTTTGTGGTCTACAAACGTTTTGTGTACAAGTACCCAAACATTTTCATTCTTGTTAAAAACCCAATTAAAACAAACTCTACCTATTCTATTCAGACAATTAGCATCTATAGCTGCTGCAGTATATGGCCTTCCTACTTTTATAGGGATAAAAAATATTGGACTAGCGTGCCAAGTGTTATTAATTTAATTCGTCTAATAAAAACTATTCATAACTCTTTGTTCTTGTTTTTAACTACCAATCAGTTCCGTGTTGCATTTTAGCCAATTATATTTTAGTTTCTGGAAGCCCATTCTATGTTGTATCCTACTGCTGGGATACAGCTTTCTTCTCTATAAGGATAATGGGCTTTAATTCGTTCGGGACAGTGAATATCACATGTCATCGATTTTCATTTGTCTTGCAATGTTTCATATTTGTTGGCAAATCTTGCAAATGGATTTTGAAAGAGTTACTTACCCCCCTACTGATTGATCTGAAACTTGGTTTATCTATGTAACTAGGATGACAAAGCATTATGATAGTAGAATGGAGCTGATCTGGTGATTTAATCGGATAGTGGCAATAGAAACTACTAAGCGTAACAAGAAAACCCGATCATACGATCTAAAAGTCCGTTACCCTGGATCAACAACGTCCTAAGTTGGCGTTGGTCAAATCTCCCTCAGTGTCAAACTCATCAAATCCTGGTAGTTTATATTCACAGCTGAAGTTCAACGACCCTATGACCTGGCGAATACTTTTAAATTAGTTTGGTCCAATGATACGATTGTTTTTTGTATATTTTTTTGGATGTTAATCGTCTGCATACATACGAAGAAAATGATGATGAGGAGAATGTCCTGATTAAAGATTTTAATACGATTGTGAATGGCCACAAGAATAGGGGAAGTGCATACAGCATAGGCCCTCTCTCTGATAAGTAACCTTTTTGGAGCTGTTTACTATTTATTTCAAATGGATATCATTAGATATATGTCTTCCCGTCCGATTACAATTTAAGCGTCTTCAAGGCTAGAGTGAATAGGCTCTTAATAAACCAGTGCGCCTCACCATCAACGCTTGCATGACTGCTTACCATCAGGTGGGATCGCAGTCAAGTACTAGTTTATCTATACTAATATTATCTATACTATAATATTATAAAGAGGTAAAATTTGTAAGTTTGTAAGTTTGTATGTAGGGGGTAATCTCTGGAAATACTGGTCCGATTGCTAAAATTTTTTCACCGATAGAAAGCTGCTTTATTCCTGAGTGACATAGGCTATATTTTATGTACGCGTGCGAAGCCGCTGGCAAAAGCTAGTATCAGATTTGAAAAAATGTAGTGCCCAAGATTGTCAATAAACAAAATACCAGTGTGGCACTTATTTAAGTCACAATTAAGGCGAATAGTCCCTTGAACGTTTGGCCGGAGTTAAATGCACACATGCTCGTACCACCTGCGCCCGAATAGACACACCCGGTGATCTTTAAAACCATTTTTATTGCGAAATCTCGCAAAGAACGCATCCACGTGCGTGACGTACAGGACCGGTCGTTGTGGTGACGCTTGGGGGAGGCCTATGTCCAACAGTGGACGTCTTTCGGCTGATATGATGATGATGATATCCTATGTAAAAATTGCTGTACGAAGAACACTTTTTTTTGTGTAAACTTATTTCTAAAGATCAAAGCCTTTTGAAAGGATTACGGAAACCAAGCGAAAAAATATCATGTTCTTAATATTTTTTTTTGCCAAACTAGCTAGTCATACGAAAAAGATATGTTGATAATATACATAAATCTATAATAAACATTTTTTTTTTTAACCTACTGACTTAGCTGTTACCTATGCTTCAGAAAGTCACTGTTACATGGCAATGTTCGGGCGCTAGGGCCTTAATAAAAACACTTTTTATACCTGTCGAAACATAATTTGAAAACTTGCTACTTCACAGTTGGATGAATCCAAGAGGAAAGGCGATTTGGCAATCTTGCAGCGATAGTACACACAGTAGAGATATCTATGAGATACTGTTACCCAACTGATATTGAAAACCTAGCAACATATGTATTAGACATTTGTTTTAGATGAAATCCTCTTCAAGTATAATAAAAGAGTCGCAGGATTTTTTTATTCATCTAAACATAAAATCTAACGACAAGTTCATATAAATTGTGTAATCTAATAAATTAAATTCAATTCTCTTCTTTCCATATTTTATAGCGTCGGTGGGGAACGAATTAAGACTCTCACACTCGTATCTAGGTTTTATTCACAGACTCAAGAAGTTAAAACTAAAAGAGATACAACCATTTTTATCTTAGCGCGCGCCGTAGCCGCTCGAACGCGTCACAACACAACTCGTTATGTCAATCCACTGAACGCGCTCTAGCGGACGGCACAGAAATAACGCTCTAGGTTTGCCGCGTTATAATTTTGGTTTTCATTTGTCGGGTCTCCTCACTAAACGGCGGCGCCAGGATATTCTACCCTGGGTGGTCGGCTTTGGCAAATAAGCTAGCTTGAGGTCTCTCTCAGTTCTAAATCACCAGGTATTATTATCCTTACTAATATTATAAAAGCGAAAGTGAGTTTGTTTATTTTTTTGTTTGTTACGTCTTCACGCCTGAATGGCAAAACCGATTTAGATGAAACTTGGTACACGGATAGACCATGCCCTGGAATAAGACACAGGATACTTTTTTATCCTGGAAGTATGTTCCCTTGGGATAATTGTCTGCTATCACGCTGACGAAGCCGCTGGGAGCAGCTAGTATAGGTACCATAAATTAACTTCACCGTTATTTAAAAAAAAAAAATGTTTTTTTTGCATTTACCGACATGCAGTAGGCCAAAAACGGTAATTTATTTCATCGAGAGCAGTGGCGGCCGAGTGGTAATGGCTCCAACTTACGAGTTGTGTAATTTATTTCATTACCACTGCTCTCAAAACGGTGAAGGAAAACATCTTGAGGAAACCGGCATGTCCTAGAACCAAAAATTCGAAGACATGTGACATCCAGCAACCCGCACTGGGTCCGCGTGGTTCGGGTTTATTCCCTCTACTATAGAGCAGGCATGAGTCCTAGCAGAGGGAACACTTAAGAGGCTGACGATGATGGTAGGCTAAAAAAATTGGTGCCCTGAAGCATCAATTTTGTGTTATTTTGACCCCATCTCACTGTCCTGATACAGTGAGATACGCACGATAGCGTTAGCCTGTGACGAGGATGGCGGGACAAACTCGACAGATTGCGCTTCCTCCTTCTATTTCTGAAGAGGAACTGGGAGGAAGCGCCAGCTCGCGATAGATGGAAGAAGTAAAAAGGCCGGACAAAACAGGCTAACAAAAGGAGCATTCATTTATTTTTTAGTTTCCGTTGAACATAATTCACCCTTGTAATTGATACAGCTATATACGCATATATCGGGGGCTGCATAAAAAAACTAACCCACCATTTATAAGAGTTCGCCATACTTAATTATTGCACTTAAAACGACATCACTGAGCCTTCGTAGTACTTAACTAATCTAAATTGAATATGTTTCTAAAATTTCAGCTCAATCCGTTACGAGTAACTGTTTCGAGATTCATTAGCAAGAATAAAAAAATACATTCAGCCGAACATAGAACCTCATTTTTGAAGTCTGTTAACAAATATACAAACATTGCAAGTTAAATAAAAACTTGTAAAAATGAAAATAAAGGCACTAGGCCACAATCGCTTCGCATTTGTTGAAAAAATCGTGATCACAACATTACAACGCTACACATTTGAAAGTGATTGACATTCCTCAGACGACCTCAACGACGGAAGTGTTACGGTTGTCTATCCGCAATTCAGCAGAAACTAGGAAAACGGTCGTCAAAATCGGTAATAATACAGTTTACTATAAGCACGCTATTTTATGTGGTCAAGGGACGTCACGCTTTGTCAGTGACGTCACACTTTCAAACGATCTTCGTCGTACTTTTGGTATGAGTAGAACGTTACCGCATAATAACAACTCCTAGCCGGTCATAGACATACAAGTGACCTATAATCCGGTTAACCAATTCCAGACACAGAACAAATTATGATGCTCTTCACACAAAAATTGGTCATTGGATGAGAATCGAACAAACTACCTCCGGCAAAGCAGTCAGGGTCACTGATTACTAGACCAACAGGCTTGTCATACTTGCAGTTTATTACGTAAACATTTATCGCTAACCAATTGAGTTGGTGGGTTCCGCGTACTGGAAGACGCAGCGGCGGAAGACCCAATATTTATATTGTAATAGTATAAACAAGGTGAACCGATGACCTGGTGAAGGTTGCGGGAATCTGATGGATGCGGGACGCACCGGATCGATCGTTGGGGGAGGCCTATGTCCAAGTGGACGTCCAGTAGACGTCTGTCGGCTAAGATGATGATGATGAATTGAGTTGAAATGCACCTATGTAACTTGTATGACATTTCACAAATATGTTACATGGCACCATGGAGCTGGTCTAATTATTATTGATTCAGACAGTGTTAGGACTCTAAGCGCTTGTTTGAACTCTTTCCCGAGAAGGAGTTGGTGGCCGAGCGTAGCGAGGTCGCTAATTCGAGGGACTAAATAAGTAACTTTAACTCCGAGGTAAGCACTGTGCTTTTCATTACGAATACAAGAAGATAGACCTTATTTTTTTTTAATAATTTGACAGCTGTTAGTTGAAAGTAAAACTCCCTAGGGATGAAAAGTGTGATACTTTTCAGCCCGCTCCTCAGGCAACTTCAGACCTACTTTCAAAGTATGAGTAATAAAAAAATCATTTTTGTGATGGCATTTAGTAAAAATAAATGTTTTGGTAATACTAACCATCCACCCACTTCAATTTAATTTAATTGTGTTAAAACAAAAATATTATTTTTTAAAGGAACCGAATTAACTTCCCGGACGATAATGGGAATTTCATCATCATCATCATTTCAGCCGAAAGACGTCTACTGTTGGACATAGGTCTCCCCAAGTGTCGCCACAATGAACGTTCCTGTGCGTCTCGCATCCAGCGGATTCCCGTAATCTTTACTACGTCATCGGTCCAATGGGAATTTACTACTTTTGATATGATTTAGGTAATCATAAACACATGACAACCTAAAAATGCTGCCAAATGTTTTTATTCTAGTAACCTCTAATATGACAGTGCACAAATTCACTGGCAATGAACCACTTGCAACAAAAAAATGTCAACTCAGGTCACACACTTTTGAATCGAGACCACAAAAATAGTTGGCGATAGCTGCATGAAAAAAGAAAAGCGGAGGGAGATTAAAAGAGGTTGCGAGACGAAAATTGGCGACTGTGCCTAAATATGATCCACTTCCTTTTACAAAACAACAGGATACCTGATTCCAAGCAGCTGGGATAATTGCATGTATAAGAAATAGGAATATAATTTGAGTCCAAAACCTGTTACAAATACGATTGTTCTCTGAGGTATACCAGTAGCTGATTAATTAATTTAGACGTAAAGTGAAGACGAAAACATGCTGCGACTAAATCAATTGGCATTAATCTTCTATCTTGGCTAGAGTCTTAAATTTTATTCAAGCTGCAAGAAAGTTCAGTTAAGCTAACGTTAATTAACCACATAGGTTTTGATCTGCAAGAACTCATAAAAAAGAGAAGAAGAAAATAATTTCCAAATATCAACCATAAACGAATCCGACCTATGTATATGTTAAAACTTACCTTATTTTGTCTAACCCTGATAGATAAAATACCTATAAAAAAGTCTATTACAAAGTACAAAAAGTACATATGTATAGCGTGGCCAGGCGTCCGGATGAAGCCGGATAGAGTCAAGCTTGTTATTTGCGTGTCCGGCCAAATTAGGCGGAGTCCAGCCTGTCCGGCTTTTGTTAGGCTTTTAAGGTTAGACTATTACTTTATCTCGTATCGCTAGCGTAAGCGGAGAGGACTAGCAATTATAACTGCGAATTTCATGGCTGTTTCAGTAGAATTAAAAAATCTACACTAATATAATAAAGAGGTAAAGTTTGTTTTTTTGTTTTTAGGAGGTAATCTCTGGAAGTACTGGTCCGATTGCTAAAATTCTTTCACCGATAGAAAGCTGCTTTATTCCTGAGTAACATAAGCTATATTTTATGTACGCAGCCGAAACTGCGGGCAAAAGATAGAATTATATATTACGGTTATGCCAGTATATTATATTCATTTTACTCACACGTCCGGCCAAATTATCCAGTCGTCCGGCTTTTCGGTTTGAAGACCTGGCAACACTACACATACCTACATAAAATACTGTTACCGTATTAGATCTAGCTCCAAGAATATAGATCGCAGATACCGAGTTGTGTGAACCGTTCGTTTTAACAATAGTAACAGTAACCTTGAAAAAAGTCTTGTGAAGCATCTCCTTCTTTCAGCTACAAGTAAAAACTGACAATGGATAGCGTACCGATAGATTGCTTTCCCATCGACTGCGAGTACCTACCTAGAGGTAATTATGTTTTATCATCTCGTTTTATTGCTTCTGAAGTTCGAGTTCATTGTCTCTACTTCCAAACCTATATATTAAAGCTAGATTAAATAGAAATAGAAATCATTTATTTGCCAATAATTTTGGTAACAGATATGGTGTTAATTTATGAAGAGTCCCGATACATTTTGCCTAACGGCATGCAAAATTATTTCATCATCATCTTCCTGCCCTTATCCCATATTATTTGGGGTCGGCGCAACACATTTTTTTCCTCCATTCTGTCCTGTCACTCGTCACGCTATCACTAACTCCCTTTTCATTCATATCACTTCTCACACCATCCATCCATCTTTTCTTTGCCCTCCCTCTCCCTCTCCATCCATCCACATGTAAATTCATAACTCTTTTAGCAACATGCGTTTCATCTCTCCTCTTTACATGACCATATCAAGACAAACGATTTCCTTTCAACTTTTCAGTCACTGGCGCCACTTTCAAACTTCCCCTAATATACTCATTTCTCACTTTATCCATTCTCGTCACACCACACATCCATCTCAACATTCTCATCTCCGCTACATGCAATCTTTTTTCATACGTCTTTTTCACAGCCCAACATTCTGATCCATGCAAAATTATTTAATTAATCTAATACATTGCCTAAATTGCTACGTTTCATTTCTGTACAATTGAGACATATAATGACAAAGAATTACATCTAAGATTATAGCATAAAAATATATAATATAAATAACAACGTAAAGCAATTAACTGTTTGTTTGTCTATTCCTACTCTAGCAGTACGATCAATGAGAATCTACACTATCGCAGAATGCCAGTACTAATTATATTCAGAAAAATGCCTGGTGCTTGTGAGACGAGCCACGGGAAAAAGCTAGTCTTTTCAAACTAAGAATTTTTTTTGAGAAACAAGGCTATCGGTGTAACTCGAAGAATCGCTAAACTTTAGTAGCAGTGGGCATTACAAATTACTAGCAGAACGATGGTCGATGGGGCCGAAAGAAGACCGGAAACCGCAGCGTTGGAAGGCCTCCCACAAAGTGGATCAATGAGTTGCTGAGGGTCGCGGTAATCCGACGGATGCGATACGCCGTTCGTTGTGGCGACGATTTGGGGAGGCCTATGCCCAGCAGTAGACGTCTTTGGGCAGAAATGATGATGATGTAAAATCATCATTCATCATCATCATTTAAATCATTACTCCATCATCACATTGTGAAGAGGGAGAAAGTTAGGTCGGTATATGTAACAGCTATTTTTCTAGCCATTGCTGTCCCACTGCTGGGCATAGGCTTCCCCCAAGTCCTTCCAGTTATTTTGCGCCGTCTCGAACTAGTCCCCGTAATACGCGTACAGATCGTCTCCCCACCTCTATCTAGGGCGGTCTCGACGACTCTTTGCCTCAGGAACTCACGCCGTGGCGACATTTGCCCAGCAGTCACATGTCAGTACTAATATTGCTTATCAATTTCCGCTTCATCTCGGGCTTCCTGTCTTCTTATATACTCGTAAAAATAAAATCACTGGATAAGTACCTTTCAATCCCTTTTTTTATTCTATAACTAGCTCTTGCCAGTGGATTTGCTCGCGTGAAAGCGAATATTACGTGTCACTAGTGACAAAACAGTAGGAACTCTGATCATAGTGAAAAAAATTTCTAAAATCGGCCCAGTAATTTTTGAGTATATTTTTACAAACAAAAATATAAATTAATCTTTCCTTTTGAAAGTATAAGGTACAGATATATATAATAAACATGATGATGATCATCATATTCATTAACAAGCTTTTAATGAAAAACATTTTTTCATAGCAAGCTTTATAGCTCGGTATATCTATATAACGAATACTCGTCAAGACGAATCATACGAGCCCAAACTCGATGGGTTGTGTCGTTTAACTACCAAGTTCCTAAAGCCAACTTCTGGTTCCATCATCAGATCAGGTCCAAATCATAATAATTTTGCATTGTCATCTGATTTATACAGGAATGCAAAATTTCAGTTCAAACGGTAACCGGGAAGTGGATAAAATTTAATTTGAAAGAATGGATGACAGACAAACATCAGTATAGGTGAAACCATAGAAATTTATATTTCTATGGTTTCACCTGTCTGACAGGAAACTAAATAAAAGCTTGTAAAAAACAATATACTAATTCTTTAAACAAAACGAATAAATGACGATCCCGTAAATCGCAAAAGAAATTGAAAATGGTTAACTAGCGTGTCAGCTAAGCTATTTATAAGAAGTCGCGTCGATCTGTGCGTTTATACGTACTACCACACAAAAACTAGTTTTCAATGGCTACAGTTTTTGCAGAACGGTCAACTTATCAAACTTGACGATTACGAGTCTTTGACCCTCGGCCTCGGTCAAATACCAAAGCGTTTTTTTGGCATCCCGCGGACTGATCGCGAAATTTTCTTATTTTCTGTATCATTATCCGTGATAGGTACCTACACCTATTTGTGGATTGCGTCCGTGTAGAACGTGTTCTATTTCTACACGAACGCATTTTGATACAATTGCAGAAACTTTGTTCGAGGGCAATGTGCAATGACAAATTTGCACGTGTATCAAACGACTTTTTCAATATAGGTATTTACGAAGAAATGAACCAACGGGGGTTGACCGGCGAATCGTGGGGGTCGACGCGCGCCCAGCCTGTTACCTTAAATGTACCTAATAAAATTATGGTGGGGGAGAGCACGCGCACTTTTCTGCACTAGTGCGCAAAAAAGTCTATTGCGTACCTAAAAGCGGTGCGTTAAGGTGGTGCATCACGACTCACATTTTCACTGTTTTTCATACAACCGCTCATAACTGATTATGACGTTATTACACACTTTTCATTAGATATTTTGGAAACACAGTATCTTGTGGATGTTATCTAGGTTTCTACAGAAACCAATTTCTAAATTTGTGTAAAACTAATCCAGTAAAAACCTCTGAAAATGTCCTATTTTGTATGAACTTAGACACTTCATAATTTGCCTAAAAATTAAAAAAGTAAAAAAAGTAATCCTCTAGAGACCTTGCAAATTTTATTAAGATTCTAAATGATGACAACTTTTTCCTAAAACTTTTAAGGGTTTAAAAAAAACAGCTATTTCCTGGAGCAAGTTTTGTGAAATTTTCGAGTAAATCTCGGAATTACCGAATACTAACAGAGTTTCCAGGCGTTATCTCTCTTTCTTTGCGTTGCCTTTTCGTCAAACATTGCGTTGGATTGCATTAAATGAAGTAACAAGCTTTTAAACCATTTTCGATGTTTACAATAAGCGAGTGGAGAAGGACCCTCTTAAGAGCTGGTTTTCGAGTAAGTATATTGAAAAAAGTCGTTTGTTACACGTGCAAAAGCCCACTCCTGCAAAAAAATAAAAACACTGTCGCTTGCGATGTTCTTCCTAAAAGTTCGAAGACATTTAGTTTTGCTTTAGCTAATAGCAAAACGGGAGCAGTAGTAGCCGAGTGTTAATGGCTCCGACTTACGAGTTGTTGATCGCGGATTCAAACCCAGCCAGGCGCATTACATTGTGTGATTTATTTCATTACCACTGCTCTCAAAACGGTGAAGGAAAACCGGCATGTCCTAGATTCGAACCAAAAATTCGAAGACATTAACCAACCTACCCGCACTGAGCCCGCGTGGTGGATTAGTCCCAGCTGTGTGAACATTAAAAAAGTTGATGATAAATAGTAAAACAAAACAAAACGTAATAATCTCGTGCTTACAACTTGTATGTACTAGTCACTTGTAACAGCCGGTCGATGACCTTGGCCGTCGAGCTATGAAATTAAACAAGAACAATATTTTCGCACGCGTGCGCTAAGAAATGACTTAATGAGCCATTATCTTGTTCGTGGCTAATAAGCCTATGTATTTTGATAGGCATACTAATTAGCTAAGCATATGGGAAGATGTCGTAATGAGGTTAATTTGGTGTTCATGCATTGCATTTCAGCGTTTTTATTTTAGTAAATTTTACATTTGGAACTAATTAAATTATAAAATAAACTTAAATAATTAATTAATAAATAAATAATTTCAGCGTTAACCTAAAACATAACGTTAACCTAATCACGGAGAACCTAACTTACCCTGTTTTAGATAAATGGTTAAGTTAGCTCTGGAAAACCGACCCAAAATCTAGCCGTATTTTTTTTATTTCATTCTGTAACTAAGGCTTATTTTTATTTCATTAGATTTTGTATGTCTGCAATGTCGTTTTCGTCGTTTCGCAATAACCCAGACCACGCACACTTGGATCGCAAGTTTGCTATTGGTTGTGTCAATTATGAGCATGATCATATTTTGAGGCACGCCTGCCCCGCCCACAAGGCCATTCTAACCTCTTTCATCTTTCCTGTGGAGGAGACCAACGGTTTCCAACTGTAACCCTATATACCACGCTGCATGAGATGGGTTTCTCCCATGGACTACTTTCAGCAGTTTCGATTATAGGTAAGCTAATGAGGCCAATTAGCAGTAGTTTTCCGCCATATTTTACAATCTGCCGCAGTGCCTTGTTCCAGCTTACTTTTTATTTTCTAGCTCAGATATTTAGGTCTTTAGACTTCGTATATGTATGTATGTCACTTGAACAAAAAAACTGGACATTAAACCTACTTTCAATATAGAATTAAATGAATGTGGTAACTTGCTGTATTTCTCACAGAAAGATGCCTAGACCGGTCACGCGGATACCCAGTTATTACTGTTTTTGTTATAACTGCAGTGTAATAAAAACTTTAGCGAGAGTCTTGCTCCAAACCGACTGGTTCATATTTCTAGGTAGCTCGATGACAAAATCTTCCTAATTATTTGAGGAATCTGGGCTATGTTGGCTTCACGAGTCTTTCTGTATTAACTTTGTAATAAAACCTGATACAATTTAATATCTATTGTCATTTGATTCTGGGTTGAAGCTTTCCAAGATATAAACCTTATCCTACAGCTTCGTTCCCATGGTTTGTCCTCATAGGCCATGAATATGTGTATTAATTTTAGGTTTGGGAATAAACTCATTGTGCGTCCAGCTAAGGCATGGAAATCCCTGCTGGAGTCTGTGTTCTCTGATAGCTATAACTTAAGCGTATTTAAGTCAAGAGTGAATAGGTTACTTATAGACAAGTAAGCTCCCTCGTCGACCGCATCGCCCGGGTATCACCATTATGCCGACCACCTGAAGGACACGGGTGAGTATGTACGAGTGAAAGCGTGCCACGCTTGGGCAGACTACTGCCGTATCCTCGTCGTGGTCGGGGTTAATGACTCGCGCCAGGCCCTGGTACAGGCTATGGTCCGGAGTGAGTGGGAATAGGTGACGGCAATGATCGTAGTAATGCTAGCAAAGGAGACATTCTCAGACGATATGGACCCTCACGCATGCGGCCGTCTCAGCCTCCAAGACCTCGACCCCGACTACCAATCACCGTAGGCGTGTGCTGGTCGACGATGAACAATGTGTAGCTCGCCGTCCGGCCGTCCAGTATCCGTCCGGACCGAATCCGAGTCGTCGATGAACATACGTGTTGAGTCAGCAAAAGTCTGACACACCTTCCCTCTTCGCACAAGAGCGGGAGAAGTCATTAGATGTAATTCATCTTAAAAAATAACCAACTTATAAAAATCCTCGACCTTAACATCATCGCTTACCACAGATGAAATAGTGGTCAAGCGCGACCCGATCAATAATAAAAAAGTTAATTTATCAAAGTAGGACTTTATAGTATCTAAAAACATTACGTAAGAACCTAAAAAAACATCATAATTATTATAATATGCAAAACAAACAAGTTTTTGCTAAGTTTGGTTAGACATTGGGGTCATCTACATATTTATAAAAAGGAGAAATTGACTGACATATCAACGCACAGCCAATACTACTGCAACTACGAGCGTGAAATATTGCACAAGGCTTCCTTTTATGACGTAGGCGAGCACTTTGAGAGGGTTTTCCAAAATTTTTCTCCTAACGGCTTGAAACTGGAGTCTAAAGTTTGTATGGAGAAACATTCACGACAGCAAAGCCGCTGGACAAAATCTAGTGATCTATATTCACTGCATACAGTTTTTGCTCTAAAAAACTAGTGAAAGAAGAGAAGTTCCTTGCCCGGGTCTGTATTCTTTTAGCTAAAGCTTCCAGCCTCTTGGGGAGCCAGCGGATCATCGACCACATCTTAGCTGAGAGGTGAGATAGAGGTCCAGCTTGAGCGCAACAATAATGATGAGAGTATATATTAGATACCTATATTTAGCAGTGTTTTTTGGTAAGCTCGTCTCATCGTCATCATATCAGCCGAAAGACGTCCACTGTTGAACATAGGCTTCCCCTAAGCGTCGCCATAACAACCGATCCTATGCGTCACGCATCCATCGGATTCCCGCGACCCTGACCAGGCCATCGGTCCACCTAGTTGGAGGCCTTCCAACGCTGCGTCTTCCCGTACGTGGACGCCACTCCAGAACCTTTTGTTCCCGTCGACCATCTGTTCCGCGTGCAATGCCCAGCCCATTGCCACTTAAAAGTTTGGCGATTAAAGCCTGCCTAAATATCGAAGCTCATCTAAATAGTTATAATTAGACGAACTTTAAAAGACAATTTAAATGAAACAACCTGTATCCCGTCAGCTCTAGTTATACTAACTACACAATAACAGCGTAAGTGGTATCCATTACTCGTTTTTCATTTAGTCTGAGTCAGTTACGAGTCATAATTTATTTCCTGGAATATTTATACAACCCAAGAGGCAAAACGGTATAGTTTTTTAGAACCCAGCAAAACGTTTGACAGGCAGTCGGACAGCCAGACGAACATTGAAGTGATTCTCTTACCAAGGCACCCTCGGGTGTGAGAAGTCTGACTCGCACTTCATCATCATTTCAGCCGAGAGACGTCCTCTGTTGGGACAGTTGTTTAGGGCTCCCCAAGTTTCGCCACAATAAACGATCTTGTGCGTCTCGCATCCATCGGATTCCCGCAACCATTACCAGGTCATCGGTCCACCTTCTCGGAGGCCTTCAAACGCTACGTCTTCTGGTGCGCGACTCGCACTTCGCCCCTTTGTTTTTGAATTAATCAATAATAAAAAAGTCCTAATTCACATATCGGGAGAGTTTTGAGAAAAACGATTCTGACTGACACTAACATACTTTTATCAAAAGCGATGATCAAAATATGTGTCATCAATGTGTTCAGAAAACAATACATCAACCTTGGTGTATAAGTGTATTGTTTTGTGAACAGATTGTCATAGGGCAGCACGACAGTTAAAAAAGTAAATCGTAAGGGGCTGTGCTGTATTTAGTAAATTGCTAGCGTATATCTTTCTATCAATAAACCCATCAGCTAATTTAACTTTTAACCCTTTACTTTTAGTATATAGATACTAAATACACAAACATAAACACACAACACAAATATGTTCCTTTCTTTCTTAAATAAAATTTTTCATAATAAGCTTTTATTTCGCGAATTTCCTAAGATCTCAAACACTTTTGCCCAGTGGCCAGTATCCGACTCTAATATAGATAAGACCAGTCCTCCTAGCCAAGTTACAACCGTTTCGCTTGCGTCAACGCTTCGAGTTGACCTTGCCGCCAATTCTTTTGTTCTGACCACGTTTTTTTTTTTTTTGTCGACGGGGAAATTCATCTTTGACAAAACCCGCTCTTGGGTGGAGCGGGAGATAGTGTCAGACTCTCACTGACTAAAAACCCCGCGCCGTTCCTCCTAGCCTACATACCGGGGCACGAGCTCCCTTTCGGACAACCCTGTCCCCAGTAGGCTTCGACCCAGCTGGGCCCCTCCTGCTGCTGACAACTCCTTGAGGCGCGCGGGAACAGTGCGCGCCGTCGACGTCATGGACTCGGTCCATTACCGGACGATCGGACAGCGAGCTACCCATGGCTCGCCGTCCGCGAGCCCGCGTCTACGGTGGCCGGAAATCGGGATCGGAATCCCGGCGACGACGGCGAGGGCGCCGTTGCCTGATGCGGTCGGCCTCCTCCTTTGCAAGCATTACTGCTTCGCAGAAGGAGGCGACCGCCTGCCATTCCTCCTCGCTCCGGACCATGGCCTCGACCAGGGCCCGGCGCGAGAGGTCTCCACCGCCGATCGCCCCCACGAGGGTACGGCGATGCTCCGCCCAGGCAGGGCACACCGCTCCACCGTGTCCTCCGGGCGTTGCGCACAGTGGCGACACCCGGGCGTCTCTTCCGCTTGAATCCAATGCAGGAACCTCCCGAACTTGCCATGTCCGGTGAGGACCTGCGTCATGCGGAAGGTAAGGTGAGGTCTTTCCAGCCACGCCTCAAAAAGGGGACTTACCGCCATAATCGTGGCGTGCCCAAGTTCTGACCACGTGACTGAGCGTTGAGATGACGTCGTTCCCGGACATTTGAAGCTTTCTACTAGCGCGAGCGTTAACTATTGCAGATTAGAAATTTGGCTAGGGGTACAGTTCTATAGAATCATATTGATGCGATGTCGTCCAAATTACATAAGTATTCGAAATTTCAGCCGGCATAACTGATTCAAACATGCATCTAAACAAAGCAACGAAGCTGTAAAAAAAAAACAAGATTCTATCTCATATATCTATACATGGAGTAATGAGGTAAGTGATATAGTTAAGCAATGTTGTCATTAACACGACTGTGGTCTCTTGGTAACATTCATCACGTACCAGTGTAAGATTTAGCAACACTAAGGTATCAACTAACATATTTCTTAGTACATTTTGCCGTCCGAAGTAAAGATGCAGTTATATTATGTCGCCACTGTGACAGACAGGCATAGTTATATATGTATACGGTAAAATAGAGTGAATAGAAACTCAGAGGTGAATAGAAACAAAAATTTAAAAGGTATTTTCACGATATTTGAATATTTTTGCAGCATTTAACTACAGCAATTTATATTTTAAAAAGTCGATGCTTTGTTAGAGGTCAATAATATGGTATCAAAGCGAACAACAAAACTGAAGTTCTGTTTCTATTCATCAATGCGTTTCTATTCACCCCGTTTTACGGTAGGTACTAGTCGATGCAGACAGGCAATATGTGATATCATTGAAGTTCCGAGAACCCTAAAAATTATCAGCAAACAGTACTATTGCCAGGCTCAACCACAAGTTGCAAGATGGATTTGGATGGATTCAGCAATGGTGGACAGGGACACGCAGTAATGACCCCGACTTATGATTTGTAAGTTGGTTCTCAAAACAGAGAAAAATACATCTTGAGGGAACCTGTATGTCCTACAAGCTAAAAAATCGACGATATATGTGACATCTTTTAGTCAGCCACTCTATCAGAGAGTGGAGGCCTACTTAGGACTTTTTTTTTTGGTGGTAAAGTCATCCAATGGCATTCCTGACCCCACTCCTGTTCCTTCGTTGCCTTTTGTACTGGGGCTGAAAAAGATCCTTCGACCCTGCTGGGTCCCTACGGTTTGTTGATAAATCCTTGAGGCGCGCGTGGAACAATACGCGCTGTCGACGTCTTAGCGTACTGAGGGTTTCGTACAAACTACTATGTAAACTAGCTGCTACCAGCGGCTTCGCCCGCGTGATAGCAGAAAATTGTCCCAAGGGAACATACTTCCGGAATAAAAAGTACCCTATGTCCTATTCTAGGACATGGTCTATCCGTGTACCAAGTTTGATCAAAATCGGTTTTGCCATTTAGGCGTGAAGACGTAACAAACAAACTCACTTTCGCTTTTATAATATTAACTAGCTTTTGCCCGCGCGGCTTCGCTCCCACTCTTCCCTACCCTACCCTACCCTACTCTACCCTACTCTACCCTACTCTACCCTACTCTACCCTACTCTACCCTACTCTACCCTACTCTACCCTACTCTATCCTACTCTACCCTACTCTACCCTACTCTACCCTACTCTACCCTACTCTACCCTACTCTACCCTACTCTACCCAGGCATCGGGACAGAGCAGTCGTCGAGGCACTGATCCGCCTACTTAGGCAGTGATGAGCTGAAGTAGCTTTGGATGACGCGGGTATTGCAGTGACCGGTCTTGGGGTGGAAACCCATAGTTATAAATTTAACATAGCGTTACCTAACTTAGTAAAAAAAAAATACATATATACATTAAAAAATATATATATATAATAAAATAAAAAACTACTGAAAAAGAAACACTACAATATGCTGTAAATATACAGCATATTGTAGTTAAGTTATTGATACTTAATGTTATTAATATATATTATATAGTATTAATTATAGTTAAGTCTGGAGCTGGGGGGCCATTTGATGGGAGGCGGAGGGTTGTATGTGTGTTGAAGGTTGGGAGTTTTCCCAATTTTTTATGCGTGTATGGCTCGTTGCTGCTTGAGTTTCGCTTCGGGTAGGTAGCCTCTCAGCTCTGAAATTCTGACGGAATTTGGTATAGTTACTGGAAGGTGCTCTGAAGTGACGCCACTTGCACGTGTAGTTGCCCAGAAGCAAACAATGTAAAATCAAAAAAGAGCACGGACGCCATGTCTGTGGTTTAAATGTAAGGCAGGAGTGCGGTTTTAGTCAGTAGGAGTCTGACACTGCCCAGACTGGCTCGTATGTGAGGCAGCCTGGCCGTCCATGAGGATTTCCCACTCCTGCCGAAAAAAACCTATCTACCCTACTCTACCCTACTCTACCCAATTTTTTTTTTTCCATAAGAACCTTATCCTCACAATAACAGTCACAACAAAAAAAAATCAGCCAAATCGGTCAAGCCGTTTTCATGCTATGTCGTGACAACGGAAAACGGGTTTCATTTTTATATATATAGAATAGATAAGGATAGTTCAATTCCCGAAGATTTTTCCGAATCGCAAGTTTTCTTTTGTGACATGAATAACAGTTTTCAATTTATTTCAAATACCTGTGCTATGAGACCTTACTTCGTACCAAATTTCAGGATTCTAAGTCGCCTATGGGAAGTAGCCTATGAATTTTGATTCCCTTGAGAGTATCGAAATACATATTTTTTTGCGAAATAAACGGTCGCATATTTTTTATCATCAACTCAGAAGTTTGATTTTTTTCATAGCTTCAAGTGGGTCTTAAAAGATAGACAGACGGACGGACAGCAAAGTGTTTCTTTTATTTTATTTATGTGGTATAGACTAGTACTTGACTGCAATCCCACCTGATGGTAAGCAGTGATGCAATCGTTGATGGTGAGGTGCACTAGTTTATTAAAAGCCTATAAAGGTTACGATTTTTCCTTTTAAAATACAGAACCCTAAAAATGAGTTCGAAAAAGATTAATAGTATCACAGACTGGAATTCGAGGCCATCCATCCAGTCACCTTCCGATCGCAATCCATAGACGTCTGCCCACTTCATCTTAACGTCTGATAAACTATACTGTCATTCTATTGCTAAGTAGTTTATCTGACTGTTATCACTTTACCACGGTTACGTGGGAACCGAGTGAACGTACCGTGATGATAAGAGCTAGCGAGTTCAACTTTATAGAGTTTGATATGCTACGCGCGTTATTTTCAATGACGATATGGATCGGCTGAAACTTAAGATTATTAGGAATATTTCTACGATTACCTAACTCTCCGTCCGATTATAATTTAGGTATATTCAAGGCAAGAGTGAATAGGCTCTTAATAAACTAGTGCGATTTACCATCAGCAATCACATCACTGCTTACCATCAGGTGGGATCGCAGTCCAGCAATAGTATATATAATACATTTTAAAAAAGGCGCACGAATAAATGTGGTTTCTTCTTCATCATCTAACTCCTAAGACGGAGTGCACTCACTAAAATCCACCTTTTTTCCTTCAGTTTCCGTTTAAGTTCCAGAGCCACGGTAGTCTTTTCGAACAATTGTGCAACCCCTTAAATAAAATTCAAGATATTTCATGTCGAGTGCTTATACAACTGAAATATGAAATTTACCTTTGCCTTTTTACAATTAAAATTCATATTAGGTCAGTTACAATTTTTCACAGCTTTATGGGATCGTAGAACTGAGTATATGGTTTTAATTTCAACTTGATACCTCCACACGTTCCCGAGATAAAGTCTCTAAGTCCCCGTTCCTGATTCCTGACAGACATACACACAGACGGACAACAACGTGTAACCTCTTGTCGATCAGACGCGGGCTCGCGAGCACCCCTACGACTTCTTACCACTCAGTTCAATAGTATTTTCCAGGATATTGAGTTCTTTGCTGTCTCGACTGGGAAATTTAGAAGTATTGCTCTTAAAACCATAGCAGACTTAAGTACATAATAATTTAAAATCATGGTTCAATTCTTTCTCTTTTTACCGACTTCCCAAAAAGGAGGAGGTACTACGTTTGGCTGTTTGTATGTTTTTTGTTCGTCGAATACTCCCCCAAATGTGGACGGATTTTCAAAATTCTTTTTTTGTTCGAAAGTAGATAGTTCTGAGGTGGTTTGATGTTTGATAGGGCATTTGCCACATTTGGTCTCATGATCATCAAGTCATGACCTGATGCTGCAGTCAGGATAGTCTGCAGAGTACCTAAGTCCTCGACAACAAACAGCAGATATATCGAGTTTAAGCTCATTGAAAACGGCTCGATGTGTGGATAAACGTACTGCTAATAAAGAACACCGAAGTACATAGAGACCTGATGCTGAAGCCAGGAGCATCAGGAAAAGTACAAACCTTGAAATTACAGCACCGTAGTCGTGTTTGGGCTCATTTTAAACAGGACTAAATTTTAAGTTCATTGCAATGTTGACATAAATCTGGCCTGATGCTACAGCCGGGATTATCAGCATCTAGTCTAATGACTGATTGAAAGATTTACCTTTCGGCTTCATCATCAGATCAGTTCGATATATCCTTTCCCTCTCCAGCATCTAGTCTAATGACTGTTTGAAAGAAGAGGGGGAGAGGATATATCGAACTGATCTGATGATGAAGCCGAAAGGTAAATTAATGTAATCTAACCGTGTTTGGGATTATTAGAACCGTTATGAGATGCGCTCTAACTATAAGGTATTTAAGTTTGACTGAGGGGTACTTTTTAGTGGTGGTACCATAACTAAAAAGTGTAAAATAAAAAAAAACTTTTTACAAAAAAAATATAACCGACTTCAATGATAAAAAACACTGAAAAGTTTAGTTTAGTTGTAATTTTGGAAGTAGGTGTTAAATAACGAAGAGACTAAACTATTATAGAAACACCGACTTCCAAAATTAAAGTTATTTGATACTTTTCAGTGTTTTTTTATCATTGAAGTCGGTTATTTTTTTTTTGTAAAAAGTTTTTATTCATACTTTATAGTCTATCTACTTTACATCGCACGATGTTCATGTTAGTTTAACTTTTTTTGTATTATGTGGAAAATGTTGTTGGTTATACATTTATATTACCATTTTAGTTTTAAGTTCTTAACCATATTGTAATGTGTAACCGTTTATTTTCCCAAATAAAATAAAATAAATTAAAACAAAGTAATTGTATAAAGATTCCAAGTTTTCCTTTTGAGTACATTTAACCCTTCAGATACCGTCAATTAGAGACACAATAGTAAGACAATAGATGCGCGGCCACCGGTGGTCGCTTGGGGATTCATGAATTAATACAGTATTCATCGGTATGACAAGACAGTGTAGAGCGGTTAACATTGTACCCAAAAGCACAACAAATCTATGTAATCCGCGAAGTCTAGTATTCTCACATACATAAAATATTATAAAATTGCCATTGTATTTTAAATTAGACATATTTGTACTTATTTAAAAGACCTTCATAACCTGCTACCGTATGCAGCACGGTGGCCAGACAGCTTGAGAGCCTGGAGCTCGTCCAGTTGCCTATTTCGGCAAGTATCGAGAATGCTTGACCCATACATGTATGTCAATGAGGTCAAGAGTGTCAAGACTGGCCGGTCTGCATAAATCATGACACAGACATGTTAATAACGACTTTTTAGTCATGGTTTGCAAATGTCTTTAAACAAAAGTTACTTCGGTGATGGAAAACATCATAAGAGTGAACCTGGATTTTCCATTAATTAGTGATTGCCCCCTTGCTTTGCCTACATTTATCTTATCTTGTGTCTTTCTTGTTCTGCAGATACTTTCACACCATATTCTGCCCTACTAAGCCAAAAAGTCAATTGTCTCATTTTTTATGATATGATATGGCCAAACGATCTAAATATCATCAAACGTCGATTTTTAAACTATCTGGCCAGTTTTAGTTGGCAATATTATGAAATGAAAGCATTTCATGATATTATATGCTTGACTGCGATCCTACCTGATGGTAAACAGTGATGCAATCGTTGATGGTGAGGCGCGCTAGTTTATAAAGACTCGAGCCTATTCACTCTTGCCTTGAAGACGCCTAAATTATAATCGGACGGGAAGACCGCAGCAGGCAAATTGGTCCAATCCTTCAATTTACATGGAATAAACGACGAGGTGAAACGCTTGGTCCGGACCGAAGAGGTTTCATCAACATAAGAGTGGATACTCGCCGTTCGTCGGCTTGTCTGATGGTAGAAATGAGATGGTGGAAACATGTTGCCTAATACTGCCAAAAAAATCTATTTGAGTCCATCGACACGAAAAGAAGATTCAATCCTTCTTGTCTATGGTTGGATGGTCAGGTTAGATAGAGATACATAATATTTCAAGTACCTATGTATTTTAAAAGCAGTTTCGCATTATTTAACTATTTTCTCTCGGGCCTTTCTAACTAGTTCTGCGAGGGAGCGCAGGAATAACAATGAGACTTAGTGCTTAAAACATTTTACATGCTGAACTTGAGTCTAACACAGTTTTTCTTTTTTCAAAATGTCTCCCATTTTCTTTGTTTTTTTTTTTCTTGTTTACGAATAACTTTTCGACTATTACCAATCAGTTTCCTCGAAAAAATAGGAACCTATTTTACTCAGAAAACTTTCTATGGAATACACAAACGTTTTATTGTTCACTAAGAGCTCAAACACATAAACACGTTACGACGTCGCACGTCGTCGTTACGGTAACGTGACGTGGAAATCGAAGTCGAGCAACGTAAATAATCACGTTGCCACAACGCAACGTGGCACGTGTACGACGTGGATGTCAACTGACTTTCACGTCGCGTTACCGTGCCGTGGCACTTTGCGACGTCGTAACGTGTTTATGTGTCTGAGCCCTTAGGTTTCAATAAAAAAATTATTCCCTTAAACCCTTGACACTTGATTCTAAGAATGTCAACCGTAGCTTTTAAAAACAATTATCTTGTATGTATGGAAAAAAAACAAGCCCTAAAGGCACGATAAACAGGCCCTATGAAAAAAAAAAACTTCGCAACAGGTTCGCGACAGCTGTTACTTAATCGACGTAACATTCAGAACCAACGACGACGACCTGCGACCCTAGTAACTCGCCTAGCAACCCGCCCAGCCACTTGCCCAGTAACTTGCCCAACGAACAACATTTCTTTTCAAGATGCACTAGCGAATAGTTTATTCTTACGTAAGTAACTTAGCAAAGAAGACGCCAGTGGAATAAAGTACATTGACCTTTTCCTAATATCCCTGCGTATACGGAGAGATATTAGGTACCTATAGGTACCTGAAAAACAAACAATGAATTGCTTTTCGCGCAGAAAAAGATGGTCGATGGGGACGAAAGGTTCTGGAGTGGCGACAACGTACCAGAAGACGCAGCATTGAAAGGGCTCCAACAAGGTGGACCGATGACGAATGCGTGAAGCACAACACCTGTCGTTGTGACGACGCTTGGAGGAGGCCTATGTCCTACTGTGGACGTCTTTCGGCAGATGATGATGATGATGTATCTAAAGGATCTCGATACATGTCGATTCAAGACAGCTTTATGTCTTTATTCCGTTTTTGAAATTAAGAATGTCAACAAATGTAGGAGGGTCAATGACCGTTATTCTACATTTATCTGGCTCCTACTTTGGATACTCGTAGTTATCCCACTAGACATTTTTTTAAGATTTAATAAAAAAAAAAAAACCAGGAAGATAAATTAGTATTTTATGAAAGCATAGCAGCTTCTTTTAGAAAAGGAAATTAGTGATAGCGTGACGAGTGACAGGACAGAATGGAAGAAAAAAACGTGTTGCGCCGACCCCAAATAAAACGGGACAAAGGCAGGAAAGATGATGAAAAGCATAGCAGCTGCTGGGGGTAAATATTATTTGCTTCATGGAGTAAATGCATCCAACATTCTTCGCTTACGGTAACGAAGGTTCAATCTCGCAAGTAGTGAGTGCCAGATCACACGGTATTGCGATGACCAATCGAAAACAATCTCTTAAATATCACACGTCTCATTACATGCTGCAATTCGTAATACATTTTGAAACTAAGCATGGTACATGATAATAATCATTAGCTACGATCATAAATAATTTTTTTAAAGATTTAGTAATCTTGTCATGAGAAAAAAAAATAAATTTCGCACGTTAATTTATTATTACAATTAGTCTTATTTAGTTTTGTTAACCTACACCAGATCCCACGTGCATTTTGTATATAAAGGTAATTACTACAGAGCAGTACCTATGCAAAAGTACGAAAAAAAAATACATTTGTCTACGGGTAGAAGGACTGATTTCGCTTTGTTTTTATAAACCTTGGGATTGCCTCGTATATAGCTTTATTTTAATTTTTAAACTTCTGTTTATTCTAATGGCTTCAAATGAAATGCGTTTCTAATTTATTATTACTATGGTCAATGCGGATATAATTATGCTTACGCTTAAACGATTCGGTAAGTTTAGCTAGCTACATCATGCAAAGCAACATGAATTAGCATTGCCATCCAACGTGATACGAGTAATGTTCTGCCGTCCACTAACTAAAAGGCAGCTAAGTGCAAAAAGTATTTTTCGAGAAAACACAAAAATTGGGAATTGATGTCTCTTGAAAAGTATGCTATCTAGGAACAAGGTTACAAGTTATATATGTAGGCATAGTCTTTGTGCACAATATGTGATATATTTTATTCATTTATATTAATTATATTTTATTTGAATTTATTTTCTAACTTTTAGCTAAGCAATTAAAACACAGACATTGTGATTTAATGTTCTGTATCTCAAAAACTATCAATCATAGAAAAATGAGTCTTAGACCAAAAGATAGAACATCGAAAGTTGTATAAGACTACATTAAAAAGTGAAAAACGACCAACTGTGGCTTAACGGCCTTTTAGTTAGTGGACGGCAGTGTTGCCAGTCTTCTGAGCACATTGATTGAGGAGTACTTCGACGCCTGAGTGTACTTTGTGTTTTTGTATTTATTTATGTACGTTATGTATTTATTTAGGTTTTAGTATAAGTAAGTAAGTAGTTTAAGTTTTATTGTAAATTTTATTTAATTCCAAAATAAATGTTTTATCATGCAAAGCAATTATTTCAAGAAGTCGTCGGTCACTTACTGAAGTTATTAATTCATAGATCTGGCCACAAAACACTTGATTAAATTGTCAATTTTTACATTTAATAGCCCCAATCTCCAATAGACATCATGATTAGCTTGAATAGTCTTATTACTTGAAAATAAAACTATTTGGCGTATGATTTCGCGAAAAACAATATAGGTAATTTACGAAAGTGCAATAAATCATTGCACGTTTTGTAAAATGAAATAAAATCCACTGTAAGCGTAATTATGAATGCACGTTGTTTAACAGGTGAAGTGATGATGAGCAATTGAAAATAATATACGAGCACTGACAAATAAGTGTAGCGACTGACAGACAGGTTTCATTCTCATGGTTTTCCTCAAAAAACCATCTGAGATACAAATCTGCAGTCTTTTCATTTTCGATTTAATCAAGATGTGAGAGCTTAGAAGTACACTAATAACAATATTAAGTAATAATAATAATATTCCACAACTATCACACAACGCCGTCTAGTCCCTAGCTAAGCAGAGCTTGTGTTATGGGTGCTAGACAACTGATAAACATACTTATATATTTCTAAATACATACTTATTATAGATAAATTACACCCAGACACAGAACAAATGATCACGCTCATCACATAAAAGTTTGTCCTGGGTGGGAATCGAAACCACGACCTCTGATATAACAGTCAGGGTCACTAACCACTAGACCAACAGGCCAGTCAGTTAAGTAATTTCGTGCTAACGGCCTTTTTTAGGATTCCGTAGCCAAATGGCAAAAAACAGATCCGAAACTTCTTAGGTCCCCAATTAGAACAAGAAACTTTATTTACCACCACTTCATGCCCCTATAGACCATTGTTCCACATTTCCAAACAGAATCTGATTTCGGCCATGTATTGTGAAAAAACAGTTAGGTTCATGGTGTCTAAAACCTCGGCGATTAAAACAATAGTGTCCTAATAACGGAATGCGGTGTGATCCATTGCGAAACTGTGATTCATGTGGTTAATGAATGGTTTCTAAATAAAGTACTAAACTCATTTTAAGTGAACCTTGTTCTTCACGAGTAAGTAAATTATTTAAACCTAAATAGAATTAAACAAGCTTTTAATGAAATTCATTTTTTCATAGCAAGCTTTTATACATCGGTATACCTATATAATTAATACTCGGCAAGACGAATCATATGAGTCCAAACTCGATGGGGTTGTGTCGTTCAACTACCAAGTTCCCTAACCTTCCGGTTTCATCATCAGATCAGCTCCGTGTCATAATAATTTTGCATTGTCATCTGATTTACACATGCATACCATGGTTACCAAAACAGCTCAATCGGTAACCGGGAAGTGGGTCAAATTTAATTTACAAGATTTGATTACAGACAAACATTGGGACAGGTGAAACTAAATCAAAACTTGTAAAATAGGTATAAAATGCAAGAAATGGCCCTGTCTATCAAAATTCTTGATGATTTGGCACACTGCCAGTTAATCTGCAGGTCAGGCGAATTTACCCAGCTTTATGCGCTTCTGCCGTCAATCATCTGACGACGGTGACCACATATCTAGTTGATTGACAGTAAGCTGAATGTAAAGTGTTTGTCAATAATCAATTTCGCTGGTCAAAATACATTAGATTGTTTGTTGTGTTTAGAAAACAAACTATTGTTTGGCGTTCCATGTTCCACATTACTCATAAAGGTACCACCTACCTATCATAAAGGTACCACTAGGTGAGAAAAAAAGCGAACTATTTGACAATAACGCTACTCGCCCACGTCAGACTTTTTGTAGGACAGATAATCGAGCCGATTTTGTATATTTGTAATATTGTTCTGTATTTCTGACCGACTTTTTGTAGGACGTGTGCGTTGCACTATTGCTATCAGTGTGATCTATTTTTTAGCGACTTCCCAAAAAGGAGGAGGTACTACGTTCGGCTGTTTGTATGTTTTTTTTTTTTTTGTATGTTTGTTCGTCGAATACTCCGCCAAATGTGGACGGATTTTCAAAATTCTTTTTTTGTTCGAAAGTAGATAGTTCTGAGGTGGTCCCATTATCACCAAATTAGGATCTGATGATGGGATCTTGGAGAAATCGAGGGCAACCTTCAAATTTTATAGGCTCACTTATTGATTTTCGCATATTTTATGAAGTATCTTGTGTGTTTGCGTATGGTCGTCACCATCTCAGGTAGCTGGGCTGATGATGGAAGGTACAACTCCTTAACAGTAAGAAGTTACTCGAACAGGCAAGGACTGTTTTAGTAAATTGTTTTGATGTTTGATAGGGCATTTGCCACATTTGGTCTCATGATCATCAAGTCATGACCTGATGCTGCAGTCAGGATAGTCTGCAGAGTACTTAAGTCCTCGACAACAAACAGCAGATATATCGAGTTTAGGCTCATTGAAAACGGCTCGATGTGTGGATAAACGTACTGCTAATAAAGAACACCGAAGTACATAGAGACCTGATGCTGAAGCCAGGAGCATCAGAAAAAGTACAAACCTTGAAATTACAGCACCGTAGTCGTGTTTGGGCTCATTTTAAACAGGACTAAATTTTAAATTCATTGCAATGTTGACATAAATCTGGCCTGATGCTACAGCCGGGATTATCAGCATCTAGTCTATCAGCACCTAGTCTAATCACTGATTGAAAGATTTACCTTTCGGCTTCATCATCAGATCAGTTCGATATATCCTTCCTCTCCAGCATCTAGTCTAATGACTGTTTGAAAGAAGAGAAGAAGAGAGATTTTCGTACATAATAACTACAACCTATCTCAACAACATAATCAATTGATTGCATTGCGATGAAACAAAGCCTAAGTAATATATCAAGTTGCACACAATTTTAAAGTATAAAAGTTATCAAAATCGACTAAAAAAAAAATGCACTGGACTCAAAAAATGTTTACGTATGTGCGGGGAGTGGATGATTTCATATTGATTCTATAGAAATCAAGTCACAAGACACACAGGCAGGGCGCAAACGGCGACAAAACAGTTTTGTCTGAGACATCTTGTCTCAAGTCAGCGCAGGCCCTTAGTTATAGGTACGTAAAATTAATGTATTCCAAAACGTTTAGTGCGTAAGGGTGAGATGTCCGCCATGAACCGGTATGACACCACCTTATATCTGTTGGTCCGATGATAGAACAAGCTTGACGAAATTAAGTTAGCAATTCCGATGCATACTCTCCAAAATGCCACCTATTGGTTAGTGACCCTGACTGCTATGCCGGAGGTCGTGGGTTCGATTCCCACCCAGGGCAAATGTTTGTGTGATGAGCATAATCATATGTTCTGTGTCTGGGTGTAATTTATCTCGTATGTATTTCGAAATATATAAGTATCTTTATCAGTTGTCTAGTACTCATAACACAAGCTCTGCTTAACTTGGGACTAGACGGCTTTGTGTGATAGTTGTAAGGAAAAAAGAATACCCTTGCCAAATCCTTCAGTTAATAAAGCTTCTACTTAGTCACGCTATTAAAACAATACTAAGATTTTTTTAAATCAAAAACAGCTACCAGACCGTTTCAGAGAAAAGCTGTAACGGCGCTAGTGCCTAACTAGGCGTCTACTATTACAGGCTAGCCTCACGCCCTACGGAAGTACATCCGTTTAACAGTGGGGAAAAAACCACCCCTCTTCATCGTGCAATTCTAATGAAGCTATTGTATAATAAAACATCGTTTTTAATACTTCATAGTTGACATTTAGATCTTTTACCGTTAATTATATAAAGTTCATCAATGTTTGGATGCCAGCCTTATATCTTAACTAGCTTTCGTCCGCGGCTTTGTCCACGGAATGACATCAACTCAACGTGGTCAGAACATAGGAATCGAACCGAGTGTAGAAAGAGACTCAAAACAAAACCGTTTGCCTAGGCCTGCAGTTTTTCCATGGCGCGAGACGACACGGCACTAGAACAATATCAAAAGACTAACTAAGCTTAACAAGAGACATGTCAGTCTTTCGATCTTCTGAAGACTCATAAGGACTATCATTGGTCCTTTGACCTTTGCATCACGTACAAGCTTGTACCATCTTCTGCACTAGCGTGAAAGTATGTTATTGTAAAGAAACAAACTCTCAGGTCACATTTACCCGTGTACCGCACATGCAAATCCAATCAACCGTTTGATCGTGCCCCATCATAACACATGCTAAATATTCCCTATACTAACATTTTATAGTGTAGTCTTAATTAAAGGCTGCCACGGCATGCATTAAACATATAAAGTACGTTGGGGTAAGATCGGCATAGGGGTAAGAACGTATAAATATAAATTGTAACACTTATTTAGTTTTATTTTTAGTGTTAGTCATATTGCGTGCCACGTCATTATGTCCACCTTGCCCAGCAATGTGGCTGGCTTTAAAAAGAAAGCTAAATAAGTGGTATAATTTATATTTATACGTTCTTACCCCTCCCATCTTACCCCAACTGACCTTACCTACTTAACGAATAAATATATTAACATTTGACGTTGTGCCAACATTAATAAAAATGAAATAAAATATCTAAAAACATCGGACTAAGCGTTTCGCCTCGTCGTTTATACCGCGTACATCGAAGGACTGGAACAAATTTGCCTGCTGCTGCAGTCTTCCCGTCCGATTATAATTTGGGTGTCTTTATGGCTAGAGTGAATAGCCTCACTATCAACGATTGCATCACTGCTTACCATCAGGTGGAGTCGCAGTCAAGCCGTAGTTTATATCAGATAAAAAAATCTAAATAAAAGTTTATGTGAATAAATAAAAGATAATATTCTCTTTTCTCTTTTGTGATAATGCTTTACGCAAAAGAGTAACAAATGTACTTACACTTACACATAGACATACACATAAATGTGCATATATGATAGTTTGCATGTGTCTATACATATATGTAGGTAATTTTTTTTTTCTTTATAATAATTTTGTAATTATTTTTAGAAGCACAATAACAGTTAATCAAAAAGCCCAATCTACGATAAACATATTTTTTTTATTGTAAATTACTATTTCATATAGCTAGGTACAGTTCGTTAAGATACGAATTTTCAATTTAAGTTTCATTGAGGTCTGAGGTGAAGATACGAGGTGCATCTAGGTTGACATTATGCTACAGGATAATTAACTGATTCCACATTACTTGGCACCTGTCGTATGAATTAAATCTACATCTGTATTCAAGGTTTATTTAGGTTTAAGAGGGGATATAAATGACATAATTAGTAGCAACATTAATTGCTTTGTTACTTCAAAGTATATAATAATAATAATATTCCACAACTATCACACAACGCCGTCTAGTCCCAAGCTAAGCAGAACTTGTGTTATGGGTACTTGAAAACTGATAAATATACTTATATAGTTCTAAATGCATACATAACACCCAGACACAGAACAAATGACCGTGCTCATCACACAGACATTTGTCCTGGGTGGGAATCGAAGCCACGACCTCCAGCATAGCAGTCAGGGTCACTAACCACTACACCAACAGGCCAGTCAAAAATCACACCCAGACACAAAACTGATAATAATATGTTTATACTCGTACATATAGTGCTTGACTGCTATCCCACTTGATGGTAAGCAGTGATGCAATCGTTGATGGTGAGGCGCACTAGTTTATTAGCCTTGAAGACACCTAAATTATAATTGAACGAGAAGACTGCAACAGAAGAGAGTTTTGTATTATCTAACAGAATCAACAAGATATAATTATACACAACGTCAACCTCATTTTCCTCTTCCCAATACATTCAGGATCGACATACCGTGTCGTCTCCCATGCATTAACCGTCATGTCAGCTCAATAGTCTTCTTCTTTCTAACCATATCATTTCACACAATGCATCCACCCAGGGCCCGATCTAAGGGTCAACTCACACCGAAAGAGCGGCGAAGAACAGCTACCTGCTCGGTAGAGAAGGCTCCGTTTATGAAATTCGCCGGACATTCGCGCTACTCGTTCGAGTTATAATAAGTATTATAGTCATGAAAATAAAGTTAAAATTCATATGACACTGAAACTGCGCTCCGCTTCGCTGCGTTTCGACGCTCTTTTGCTGTGAGTTGAGCCAGCCGGGCAATTGCCCGGTTTCCATTTACATTTTTGCCACAAAAAATTAAGGGCGGCAAAATTGACTTATTCACAGAACACAGGAACTGTTCTGTAGACTTAAGAGGTTCCTTCTCCACTCGCTTATCGTAAACATCGAAAATGGTTTAAAAGCTTGTTACATCATTTAATGCAATCCAACGCGATGTTTGACGAAAAGGAAACGCAAAAAAAGAGAGATAACGCCTGGAAACTCTGTTAGTATTCGGTAATTCTGAGAATTACTCGAAAATTTCACAAAAATTGCTCCAGGAAATAGCTGTTTTTTTTTTAAACCCTTAAAAGTTTTTGGAAAAAGTTGTCGTCATTTAGAATCTTAATAAAATTTGCAAGGTCTCTAGAGGATTACTTTTTTGACTTTTTTAATTTTTAGCAAATTATGAACTGTCAAAGTTCATACAAAATAGGACATTTTCAGAGGTTTTTACTGGATTAGTTTTACACAAATTTAAAAATTGGTTTCTTTAGAAACCTAGATAACATCCACAAGATACTGTGTTTCGAAAATATCTAATGAAAAATGTGTAATAACGTCATAATCGGTTATGAGCGGTTGTATGAAAAACAGTGAAAATGTGAGTCATGATGCACCACCTTAATCCTATCTTCCAACCTAGCCTTCCACACCCAAGTTGTGAGGTTGAGACTTTTACAGACATTTTATGTGCCACCTTCTAACCTACTTCAGGTTGGATAGTGGAGATATTTAAAACTTAAGACTCATGACTTATACGGTTTTGTGTATGTGTGGGCAGCGAAAATTATCTTTGCCGGGAGCGGCTAAATAGCTAGATCAAACCCTGCATCCACCGTTTCTTTGATAGGTACTCCTTTTCTCCTATAACTACGAGTATTAATATAGTTTTTTATAATTATTGATAGGCTTGCGTTTGACCACCATCTCACCTGATGGTAAGCGATGATGTGGTAGAGGATGGAACACGCTTGCCTAGAAGTAACCTATTCACTCTTGACTTAAAGACAACTTCCCCTAAGTTGTCTTTAAGTCAAGAGTGCTATCATCTATCAGGAAATAGACTCCGGCAGAGAACTCCACTCCTTGGCTGTAGACACAAACCTTTACAGCGAGTACACACTACTATTATGGGGAATCCTTATCCTTACTAATATTATAAAAGCGAAAGTGAGTTTGTTTATATGTTTGTTACGTCTTCACGCCTAAATGGCAAAACCGATTTTGATGAAACTTGGTACACGGATAGACCATGTCCTGGAATAGAACATAGGATACTTTTTATTCCGGAAGTACGTTCCCTTGGGATAATCTTCTGCTATCACGCGGGCGAAGCCGCCGGGAGCAGCTAGTTAATGATATTTGCGAGCAAACCCTCCACCATGTGAACTGCTAGGTACATGCATTAGCCTTTACGGCAAGTCAAGCGGCACCCACTTCTCAACGGCACAATAACCGACGATACATCTTCCATTTCCCACATCCCACAAAAGGAGGATGGTACGAAGTACGAACAATGGATTCGCTATCATCCTTTCTGATCGCGAGAATTGTACACACAATACAACTTCCGACCTGGAAGTAGCGGGTTCAGTTTTTAGGGTTCGGTACCTCAAAAGGAAAAAAGACCTTAGGTATAGATTTTTTTTTTACGCTTTGTTGTCCATCTGAAATTAAAGCTACATAATCAAGTCTGCGGTACCTTGAAGCTGTGAAAAAATCAAATTTCTGAGTTAACTAAAAATAAAGGTAAGGCTGTTTATGTCGCAAAAACGTATATTTTGACACTCTCAAAGACCTAAAATAATGAAATTTGGCATGAAGCAAGGTTTCGTAGCACAAATATAGGAAAAAATCGAAAAACTGTTTTGTAGTTAGGTACGTCACAAATTTTTTTTTTTATTATTCGGAAAAATCTTCACAATCAATTCGAGAATTGAATTGTTTTCATACGTAACTTTGTACAGAACCCTCAGTGCGCGAGTTCGACTCGCACTGGCTTGGTTTTTCAATTTACTTATGTATGTACTGATTACACTGATTTTTTTTCTTGTTACCTTCATAAAGAGCTTTTCTTCGAAATAGGTGTGTAAAAGACTGCAGCTCTGAACTATGTATATCGTTACATACTCAGGTCATTCACATTTAGATTTTACAAGCGGCCCATCCTGGCTTCACACAGGCAATAAATATAACCTATGTTACTCAGGGTGAATGTAACTTTCTAATGGTGAAAGAAATTTTGAAATCGGCACAATAGTTTTTGAGTTTATTCATTACAAAAATACACACAAAAATACAAATTGTCCCTCTTTATAATATTAGTGTAGATATTATAAAACCGGTAGGCGATGTGGAAAATTTTGCATTAAAATTCTATTCTACACTGCTTTATGGTCCTAACCTCATTTCTTGTGCTATGAAAGGTCAAACACATTTTATAAACCAGTTGATAACTAAATATACTGCATGCCAATTAAGAGAGAAAATGCAGTAGGTATTATGAACAAAGTGATAATAAAAGTATCTAGTATGAAAGTTCTAGTGGAGTCAAACGGCTTCCTATCGTAAATAAAAAAGAAGGTATAGATAAAAGGTACATCACAACAACAAGATGGTACACTTTGGCCCAGTCACAATGGCAGAGCCCGGCAACGGCTGGCTAAGCTAAGGTATGGTGCTAGATAACCGACATTCTTAATTCATGAATCCCCAAGCGACACCCGGTGGCCGCGCATCTATTGTCTTACTATTGTGTCTCTAATTGACGGTATCTGAAGGGTTAATTTCAAAATCAGAAATAAAGACATAACAGACAGCCGTCTTGAATCGATATGTATCGTAATCCTTTACATGATCTACGAGTAGTAATGAAGCAATTCATTGTTTGTTTTACGGATACCTACTAATAGATATTAGGAAAAGATCAAAGTACTCTATTCCGCGGTTATCTGGTACCTCCTATAAAAATAAAACCTACCGACAAGATATTAATAATAATAATAAGTTTATTAACACAAAAATTATATAGGCAACTTTTTTGAAGCCCTGGCTCCTGAGCTAGGTTACAGGAACCAGTGTCTTCCACTTGTGTTACACGAGCCAGTGTTTTCAAGTCTTCACCTCGTTGTAAGTGGTACATGTGATCACATATTTATACATGTTTGATAAATGAAAAAAAAAGAAAATAGGCGGCCTCGCGACTTTTTCAAGCTTTTTAGAGCGATACTGGTCTTTTAAGTATGTAGGATAAAATTTAAAATTATTTCACTCTAAAAGTGCTCGCCGCCAATCCAGAACCTTTCTGCTGATCATTGTGGCGACACTTGGGAGATGCCTATGTTCAACAGTGGACGTCTATGGGCTGAAATGATGATGATGATGAAAAGTGCTCGCCATGTCGCTGCACTCGCTGCTATTCCGGTGTGACTCGGCCCTTATAGGCGTTAAACCACGCAATGCAAATGGTAAGTGCATTGAACGAAAAAACTACGTAAGATCCTGAAAAAGTGTAGGTAAGTCTAACAGGGCAACTAATGACTTTATTAAGCCTATACCATCTCACTGCTGTGCAATGGCCTCTCCTAACTGCCTCCAGCTATTCTGCTCTCGATCCACTTCGTACCAGCATAAAACTACAGGATGTAGCGATGAACATTGTAGAAACGATTACATTTCATTCTATCATTTTGAAAGATGTAAACTTATCTACGAATTTTCAATTCCTTTGTTACCACGTGACAAAACGTTGAGATGATATCATTCCCATACATTCGTTTAGCGTTAACGATTGTAGATTATCAACTTAGCTAAGCAGCGATGACGAAACTGACGGATAATGCGAAATAAATTCTTATCCAAAACTGGTCTTATATTCTTCCTACAAAAAAAAGCCGCTTCTAGTTTCTCCGGCCACAAGCTGTCGCGCGCTTCAGCTTTTTTGTGGCCGCTTCTAGCTTTTTTGTGGCCGCTTCTAGCTTTTTTGTGGCCGCTTCTAGCTTTTTTGTGGCCCGTGTGCGGGGACACTAACTGTTATCCGTATACAGATCCGACATATCCGTCACATCGCTAAATAAACGAACTAAGCCGATACCGAGGAATGGAAACTTTGTTCTCAATAACATTATATTACAATAATAGAATCGATAACGAAAACTGAAGCTAATGCGTTTCTATTACGCGCTTATTAGTTATGCCTGTACGACTATTAGTTTTTTTATTTATACGTGATTTTGAACCGGAAATGGGCACTCGCTCGTTCAATCAGTAGTTAGTTAATTAAAATAACGTGCATATAGTATTTCAAAGTAATTGATTATCGAAAAGACATGGTCAGAATATTGTTTTTGCAATATCAATACTTCCGGGCATAATGATAACTGCTTCATAAGTATTATTTACAAATTCACGTTACTATCACTCTAAAGAACTATATTTTAATTTACGCACCCGCTCTTTCGTTATTTTTTTAGAGACACAACATTTTATTCTTGGGCTTACCCTAAGCCCTCGCATTTATCTACACTAATATTATAAAGAGGGAAAATTTGTATTTTTGTGTAACATACACACATGTAATTAATAAACTCAAAAACTACTGTGCTGATTTCAAAAATTCTTTTACCATTGGAAAGCTACATTCACCCAGAGTAACATAGGCTATATTTATTGGCCGTGTGAAGCCGGGGCGGGCCACTAGTCGTTTATACAAGAGAAAAAGAAGAAGGCACAAGGCTAATAACATCGTATACCCAAGTATTAAAACGTTGCATCATCTATAAACAATAGAAAATATTCGCAACAAGCCTGTTACAACTGTTACAACCGTGTTACTGAACCATTGCAAAGTTCTGCTGTTTTGCATCTTATAACGCTTAAACGTTGCAAGAGCAGGAATTAGATGATTCAACATTGCGTTACGACGCAAAAAATGCAACTGCATGGTAAATATATTGAGTCTAGTTGATGTGTAGGTCATCAACACCTTATTGTAAGCTCATTTGGCATATTGATTAGGTTGAGTACGTGATAAGGGTTTAAATTTTTAACAAAGGATATTTTAAATCGAGACTTTAGATGTTTGTATCACGCGCTGCCACGACGACGGTCCAACCGGGAACGTATTTGGACTAGGAATGAAGATAATTATACAATACTGTAAAACCTATATAGCTTAAACAGCTTAAAAGGACAACTTAAAGAAAAAAGCATAGACCGTTTTCCAGGGATCCTAAATCATATGCAGATAAACTCACGTGCTGGGATGCAATTTTTATATTTTTAATTTAAATGGCTTTTTTAGGTCTTTTTAATATGAAAAATATTTATGATCAACACCAACACTTAAAAGTAAAAAGAACGAATACGGATGAAGAGCACAAAAGTTAATTCAGTTCGACTTGTTACCTTCATCAAACGAAATTATAAAGTGTCAAAGCTGCTAATAAGATAGAGAAGTTCGACATGGTCTTTGACAAAGGCCATGACATCCATACGGCCGCCATAGAAAACGGTGTTTTGGCGAGAATTATTGTACGAACAACCTTTTTTTTTAAAACAGTAACTATAGAGTTTCTTGGCGGTTCTTCTCCATAGGAAACAACCAATTTGGAACCGTGCACTAGCTTCTGACGTTTTATAAGTGCCCATGTAGGCCTAAGTATACTTTTGACTTTGACTTTGACTTACAGAGACATATTTGTTTAAAATTGTTATAGGTCCACCATTTTCTTATTTTTTTTTTTTCATCATTATATCAGCCAACAACGACCAGTCCTGTGCGTCACGCATCCATCTTTTTTTTCTCATAATTTTTAAATTTTAGAACGAATCTCATAACTGTCACTTGAATACAATAGCAAATACCATAAAAGTAAAAAAATGTTTAAATCTATAGCAGTTAGAGGTGGCATACATCAAAAGTATTGCAAATGGAAAACGATAAGAATCTTTTAAATTACATGTTTTATTTATGGTGATATTGCCATGAAATCGTATTATATTAGTGACTGACATAAAATTTCAACGCTCAGCCGAAACAGGGGAAATTCGTATGCATGTAAAATTTGATTCCTTATACTTGAACCTTGGGACAAATAGTACCTAGCATAGCATAGCGTAGTCAGCTTCTTTATGTTCCCACTGCTGGGACTGAGGTCTCTTCTCTCTAGGAGAGGGAATAGGCCGTAATTCAACACGCGGGCCCAGTGTGGGATGATCAATGTCGCATGTCTTCGAATTTTTGGTTCTAGGACATCGGTCTCTTCACGATGTTTTCTTTCACTGTATTGAGAGCAGTGCTGATGAAATAAATTACACAAAGTAATGCGCCTGGCTGGGTTTGGACCTGCGACCTACAACTTGTAAGTCGGGGCCTTTACCACTCGGCCACCACTGCTATAGTACCTATAAATAGTACCGCTCTAATTATTACCGCCATAAACGAAATTTCTCATTCGTGTTTCCGTCTCCCACGTGATTAGATGGTCAATCAGGACGTGTGGTTGTTTAGGGGGTATTCTAAAATACTGTTTATTATTCTTCTCAGATAAAAAAATGCTTTATTTCTTGTAAAAGAAGTTGACAACCCAATTACGGCCCATTCCCTCTCCTAGAGAGAAGGCCTGAGTACCAGCAGTGGGAACATTAAAAAGGCCTATTATTATGATGAGGCAAATGTTGTCATTGCAGCCGGGGAGGAATAATTATCGTATTGCGCTTAGTCTGGTGATGGCCTGAAACACAGGTTCTGTTGACCTAGCTCAGGCAAGTCGCTACCAGTTGTAATGGCAGTACTAATACGCCGTTAAGAGCTCATTACAAAAATGTGTAAATTAAACTAGTTTTTACATAATTAGGTAATTAAGCTAATCTACACTAATATTATAAAGAAGGAAAATTTGAGGTATGTTTGTGATTAATAAACTCAAAAACTACTGAGCCAATTTCAAAAATTCTTTTACCATTGGAAAGCTACATTTGCCCTAAGTAACATAGACTAGGAGAGCAGTGGTGGCCGAATGGTAATGGCTCCGACTTACAAGTTGTACGTCGCGGGTTCAAACCGTGCCAGGCGCATTACTTGGTGTAACTTATTTCATAACCACTGCTCTCAAAACGGTGAAGGAAAACATCGTGAGGAACCCGGCATGTCCTAGAACCAAGTTTCGAAGACATGTGGCATTCGCCAACCCGCACTGGGCCCGCGTGGTGGATTACGGCCCATTCCCTCTCCTAGAGAGGAGGCCTGAGTCCCAGCAGTGGGAACATTAAAAAGGCTGATGACAATGATAATGACAACATAGACTAAATTTGTTGCCCGTGCAAAGCCGGGACGGGCCGCTAGTGTTTTTATAAATTAGTACTACTAAGTATTCATAACTTTGTTTTATGTATTTCTATGTAAAAGTACTTAAATAAATTATTATTATTTGACAAATGCCAACATGTATCAAACGATTTATGATACGAAGGTAGATATTGTTCATATGCATATTTAATTACCAATTAGTGTTAAAAATATTTCGCGGATCCCTATCGATTTTTATGGGGCTGAGCCGTTCAGCGGCGGAACAAAGTGGGGACTGCCCCAAGTAGGCTTGGGGCTAGCCGGAGCTTTTTTCCACACTTACGCAAAATATACCAATGGGGTATATACCTAGAAGCAATAAGGTTGGAGCCAATTTCGGAACAAGTCTGTTAAAAAGTACCTATTATTACCCCCTGAGTTTGTTTCGGTATTTCTTCTCAGGATAGTCACACCAGCAGAGGCCTAGCTGGGTCGAAGCCTACTAGGGCCAGGGTTGGTTTCGAGAGATAGCTCAGTTTCGGTATGAAGGCACAAAGAAACGGGGTGGGTTTTTAGTCCATAAAAGTCTGACGCTATCTCCCGCTCCACCCTTTAGGGGGGTTTGTCATTGGATAATTTTCCAACGCCGAAAAAAGAATTGACGTGAAAAAATGATTTTTTTAACCTATTTGCAAAATAATATCATTTATAATTCACAAGTGTTTCCCACAGGAAACCCAGCAACAGTAAGTTTCTACCTAGTAGAATATATAAAATCTTTGGTTTCTACATGATCACTTTCAATCTTCACATTTCAACTTTATTCTCATGCATAAAACGTTTTCATCATGTGCCATTGTTTTCGGCAAAAATGTGCGCGCATTTTGTTTTTTGTCATTCACCAACAATAATATGTGATATTACCTACAACTCGTTTTTTTGACCGTTACATTCATATGAACAAAGGTATCATTACAGCGGTCGTAAGGTCACTGGAGCAACAGTAAAAGTAGGTAAAACCATAATTTAGATGTTTTTTTACAAACATAACTTTTAAATTCTATTCGACCCATTTTTTTGTTTTCGACTCGTTTCATATTCTGTATTTAAGATGTCCAAACTGGTCTTTATGTAACAGAAAAAGAAGGACACACATTTTGATTCGAATTAATTGATTTATTTTTATTACTAGGTAATTAAATAATTGCGTCTATGCTGCTGCTAAATTAGTTATACCATCACCTATGCAGGTTTGTCATTCTGTAATGAATACAAGAATGTTCGCATGTTTAACCCAAAAGGGATAAGCTACTTCACATTGAATTAATGTCTTATTTCTTTTGAAATAAAGTTCAATTTCCAGTCAAAGTTACAACTTCAAACAAACTAATGCTTCCTGTTACACGATTTATTGCACCGGAATCACGGAGTTCTGCTCCGGTACAAATTGTGTGGGGATCGAAGGCACGCCGGTCGTAGCGCTAGCTACGGCTACGACATAATAATTATTCCCGAGGAGTCCCCAAAGTAAATCTATGCTACAGGGTCTACGACATCTCTACGAGTGCTACGGCGTAGCTATTACCTAATTTTCATAATTTATGACTCATAATGACCATTTAATTGGATCCTTGAAAAGAAAATGTGTAATTTTAGCTTAGCTTAACTTTTAAATAAAACGTTGCCCTACATAGCTAGTGTGTAAACATACACACTATTTAAAATTGTATAGAAGAAAAAGACATTCAGCACAGGTAGATGATGATACCACTTATGTAATGAACTATTACTGAGGATTATTCTGGTTATTTTATCGATAATGGCACTCCATTCAGTTCTATTCAAAATACCTACTTTAATTCACGTAGGTCTACTTGGCACATATAAAACATCGAACTGTGTGTGGACGTAAGAACGAGCAGTAACTCCATGGTTGCTTATTTTTAAGTATATTTTTAAATACTATACTTGCTTCTGTCAGTAGGTAGCTTCGCCCGCTTGATATTAAATTCCTTCAAACTGTGAACCCGTTTCATCGCTTTAGGGGGTGAATTTTGGAAAAACCTCTCTTAGTACACCCTACGTCATAAAAGGAAACTGTGCCAAAATTCACGCTCCTAGCCCTAGTAGTTTTGACTGTGCGTTGATATGTCAGTCAGTCAGTTTCTTCTTTTATAATATAGACTAAACGGGTGCAACGAAGCTAATGTTCCGTATACATATAACCGTAAACCACTTTTTACGTACTCTGCAAGTCAGACAGTATCATAGGCAACAAGTAAAAGTAAAATACTTACCTTACTCTAAATAATGATTCTATCGGCATTTTTGAAGTCTAACAAAAAATTAATCGTGCAGGTAATTGTATTATGAAAAACTAAACATGCTATTTATTTGAACACACAAAACGATGAACAGCAAAACTTAGGTAAATGGCACGACAAAAATTCATGGTAAAAGTACAAACCGAATTGATTGTATACAAACACGCACCTCCTAAAGGAAATGCAAATAGTTTATGATTCAGAACCCGATAGCACCCATATATAGTTAAATACTTTCACCTTTATTACAAAAAAAATCGCACAAAAAACTGAAGTAAACATTAAAAGCCTACCTTGTCAATAGTCTCTTCACCAGATGTTCGCAACTTCACCGAATTCTGTCTCTTCGTGACCACGGACCTCGATGAGTACCGGTGCGACAGCCTTCTTGCAAAGTTACTCTTAAAGTCTTCACATCTCATGATGGACTCCACTGGTCTGCTAAACTCCTGGTCCAGCGGGCCGGGAGCCTCATCAGCATGTTGCATGAACATCGTTGTTTACAGAACACATTAACAGTCATTATATACGAGCAACTTCATTGAATAAAGATCGCAGTTAAATTTAAAGTGAGGATGGTTAGCGCGCGCGCAGCCATGCAACCGTTATCACTTGCGGTGTGTGTGGGACTGACTCTATTACCCATACCGATACCCACCTGTCTTGTTTACACCTTAGGGAAACTGCGCCTAGAAAGATAATTTTGAACGAAGAAATCTACGACACAAAAAAAAAATATGCTCATATGACTAGCATTACCTACAGGAACATATATATATTATTTCAATTAAAAATAATGTTTTGAAATTATTTTTTAGTAAATCGTTTTAATATATAAAATATTGCGTTTAGTGACATCTAGTGATGTATGCAGATTTATGTAAGGTACCACGGAAAGTAACATAAGCTTTAGTACACAACTTGCTACATAGATGGCGCTTTATGAAAGCGTGCTCTAATGTTAATAGTAGTCACTAGATGTCATTACTATACTATCAAAAAGTATCCATTTTGATTATGAAACCTCCGTGGTGGTAATTAATTTTATTTTTTTTATTTGACTTTGTCATCCATGTTTTCAGATTTCATAACCGGATCAAACCTAAAACCTAAATTATAATGATAGAAAGCTTGGAAACATGTTAAATTTTAATAGTTTTCGGCCATCCGCCACTGATCATGGAAGTTAAAGAAAGAGCATCAGGTACCTATTAAATTTAACTTAGGACTAGTGTTTAGAATAATAGATAGGCACGTAGGCGGTTATCACACTGCCACGCACCACCCAGCGTAGCGCGTGAAAACGCACCTACGCACGTACTTGCAGGAGTGCAGATCTGCATCATCGTGCGGGTTTTTATGCACTCACGCGCGTGGGGGCGTTTTGTAAATTCACGCAGGCACGCACTCGATTTCATACAAAATCAGTGCATGTTTCTCCGCATGTAGGCGCGTGATGTGCATGAACGCGCGTGGATGCATTATCAGTGTGTTGGACTGTGCGTGTTTTCTATACAAACGGAGATACTTACAAGCAACGTTATGACACGCATTCACGCAATACGCTGCGGGGAGCGTGATAGTGTGATAACCGCCTTAATAAGAAATAGGGACAGGCAGTTGGACGAGGGGTCATCCTCTCGAATGAGAAAATGTTCATACATAGTGTAAGTAATTTATTTATCTATTATATTAATTTCTGCTTATTTATAGTACTTACCTATTCTAAGTATGTATAAATAATTTGTGGCCTATTATCTATTTATTTATATTGCAATACCTTCAGAGGTGTTCCTTAACCCTTCAGATACCGTCAATTAGAGACACAATAGTAAGACAATAGATGCGCGGCCACCGGTGGTCGCTTGGGGATTCATGAATTAATGTAGGTAGCTACATAATGAGCTGCTACATATTTATTTTATTAATATTTTAGCGTTTCACTTTTGACTATTCTGTAAAAACATAAGCAATACTTACATTATATATCAAAGCTTAATATTTTTAAATAGTTTATCTTGTTCATCATTCACGAAATTAACCCTTCAGATACCGTCAATTAGAGACACAATAGTAAGACAGTAGATGCGCGGCCACCGGTGGTCGCTTGGGGATTCATGAATTAAAGGAAAAACACCGAGAAGGAATTTTAGACTTATAAAATGCCAGGTGCTATTGTTCGTGTAATAACTTCATGAGAAGAGGCTTTTATTCCTGTGAGACAGTTACCGAAATGTACAATTGACACAAGCAGGCTTCAGTGAAATTTTCCAACATTTTCGCTTTTTTTAGAACCTACCTACTTACAATATTATGCCATGTTTAGATATCACCATTTTGCCGCCAATACTCCTGACAGTCCAAGCTTTAAAAATATTAAGAATAATATATCATTGAACAGATAAATATCATAAAAGGACCTCTTTACCAGTTGTGATTTGAGTAAGTATAGTAAGTAAGTGAATATAATTTAATTATTTTAATTTGGTGTAGTAGTTGTATCTAAGGGCCTGGCCACATTACTACGATGCGGCATCGTTAACGTAAAACGGGCGGTCCCATGCCTGACCGCAGTACACTGCTGTGTCGCGACATCGCGTCGTGCTAAATAATATATGATGCCACACCATGTCGAGCTGGTTGAGGCCATGATCCGGAGCGAGGAGGAGTGGCAGGCGGTCGCCTCCTTCTGCGAAACAGTGATGCTAGCAAAGGAGGAGGCCGACTGCATCAGACAAAGGAGCCCTCGCCGCCGCCGTCGGAATCCGATCCCGATTTCCGGCCACCGTAGACGGGGGCTCGCAGACGGCGAGCCATGGGTAGCTCGCTGTCCGATCGTCCGGTAATGGACCGAGTCCAAGACGTCGACGGCGCGCACTGGTGCACGCGCACCCGCGCGCCTCAAGGGGTTGTCAGCAGCAGGAGGGGCTCAGCTGGGTCGAAGCCTACTGGGGACAGGGTTGTCCGAAAGGGAGCTCGTGCCCCGGTATGAAGGCTAGAAGGAACGGGATGGGGTTTTTAGTCAGTAAGAGTCTGACACTATCTCCCGCTCCGCCCAAGAGCGGGTTTTGTCATAAGATGATTTTCCCCATCGGGAGCGAATGCTGATGTCGGTAAATAGGGCCCACTGTCCAAGAGCGCGGAGCTTCAAAGACGCGTACTCGCATTCTATTCTCATCATCATAGACAAAGTTTCATAGTTTTGTATGTTACGTTATGTAAGCTTCACGCAGGCTTACATCAAGCGTATAATGATGTACGCGTTTATGAAGCCACGCGTACGATTAAAGGAGGACTTAGTCTTCAACCAAAGGGTATTCTGAAGTAGCCTTGTCCCATCACAGACACCTGCCTATTTTAGTGCTAAAAGATATCCAAACTTGGTCTGGTTACAGATTCAAATCATCATTCTTTGACGCAAGCTTGATACCTGCCTCCTAGCCTGTCTGCTCAATATAACCAAATAGGTAACAAGCAAAGTGACATTTTGAGAGCCTTCACAGAGATACAGCCAAAATGGGATTGACATGTGCTACCGAAATGTCACTTGATAATTTCCAAACAGTTTGTTATTTCAACATTCTCTATAACTGGTAGAAACTAGGGTGTCACTATCTACAGACTCTAGACACCTATGATCTGGTCAGTCATACCTACTCGTAACATTAGCAATGCATTTTTGTCGGTTTCCTACGTGACGCCGCACATGGGCCACATGCCACAACCACAAACGCCACCACGAGAAGCTAGAAGCGACCACAAAGGAAGCTGAAACGCACAACCGCCACTTGTGGCAGGTGGCTGCTACATTTACTAACCCATATGCGCAGTATGTTAAAGGAATGTGTCGGAGAAGGTTTAAATGCGCAAGTGGTGTACGGCAGCGTTTTGTATTGGCGTTTAGAGCCCAGTGCGGACCACAAGAATCGTGCAGCGGCGATTTGTAACATGTGGCGGCCACCGGCAACCGTGCGCGGCGGGTCATAAAAAATGTATGAAAACTACAGGAAATATGCCGGTGGCGGCATTTGGCCGGTGGTCCGCGTGCGGCTAAGTTAACAGAAAGCGACGGATTCTGATACCGCACTAAAACGCGATGCAACATCAAAGTTGGCATTCTCTGACAATTTCTTCAACGAATGGCAGTACCCAAGGGCCTGGTCTCATTATCACAGTGTGACGTTATTAACGTGAAACAGCGCGGCGTCTGATTTTGGCACGTTACCACGTCGTGCAGCTCAGCACTACGCTCAATGCCCTCAGTAGAGCTCGAAAGAGTGGGTCTTAAAATGAACATGGATAAAACCAAAGTTAAGATTAACAACCATGTAGCACCCACTCCTATCAAGATCAAAGACTCCACTCGAAATTCTTACGATTAGGTACGTCTGCCTCGGACAGACAGTACAGTTGGGTAGATCTAATTTCGAGAAAAACTCAACCGTCGAATCCGACTCGGCTAGGCAGCGTTTGGGAAGCTACGCGGTATCTTCTTATCCAAAATACTACAGTGTCTCAAGACGAAAGTCTATGACCGGTGCGTGTTGCCAGTGATGGCATATGGCTCCGAAAAGTGGTCGTTGTCGCTCACAATAGGCTTCATCAGAAGGCTTAAAGTCACCCAAAGGGCAATGGAATAGCCCTTTCCATTGCCTTTTGCTCGGGGTTTTCTTGCGTTATCGTATCAGAAATGAAGATATCCGCAGTGCAACAAGGTTGCCGACATAACACGAAGAATCGCCAAATTTAAGTGGCAATGGACATCGCTCGCTGAACTGGTGGTCGTTGGGGCAGAAAGGCTCTGGAGTGGCGACCGCGTACCGGAAGACAAAGCGTTGGAAGGCCTCCTACAAGGTGGACCGATGACCTGGTGAAGGTTGCGGGAATCCGATGGATGCGAGATGTTCACGCACGCGCGCGCGCGTTTTCCGACGCGTTTATTGTGGAGACACTTGGGGGAGGCTTATGTCCAACAGTGGACGTATATCGGCTGGAACGATGATGATGATGACCGCTGCGTGCAGATTGAGGTACCTTCGATGCCGCGTAACAAGACACCATATTGTTTAGGCGCTGTATCGTCAACACATCCGCGATCATTCGACAACCAAAAGGTTTTGCGACGTTGCCTTGTCGTGCATTTAAGCGACGGGGCACCATTCAACTCGAATCGTCTCGGTATCGTATATCTGCAACGTTTCACGTTTACGACGGCATGTCGTGGTAGTGGGGCCCTACCCTTACTCAAGAAAATTAACGGCTTTTACTAACGGCCAATTCTGAAATTCGAAAAAAAATATCTCTCCAGTACTGCTTATAGTAGGTATATTTTATTATAACCATAAAATATCGTCTGAGTAGCTCGTAAGTCTTCCAAGTAAATGCCAACTTAGTTTGATGTGTATAGGTAGGTACTAGGGAGCATGTTCGAAGAATTCATCATCATCATCAAGGCAAGAGCTGCTTTTTTTGCGTTTTCAGGGTTGTGCCTTGTTGGTCCTTTTAAGACTAAGTACGAAAGTAGCTCCGAGTTTGCTAATGAGCTAAATGCCACATTTATATTGCTATTGATACTTTTATTTTTCGATTTTAGCATTTTATGTGCAAAAAAAAACATGTCGAGCAAAACTCCAAATTTCCCGCCAAAAGTGGACGTTTGCAAGAGCTTCGACCTGGTGGAGATAGTGTTCATATGTGTGATGTTCACCTTCGTGCTGATCTTCCTGACGCAAGCTGGCCGCATCCTGAGCGAAGGATTTATACACACTTCCAGGGCATCCGGAGGAACTTGCGAGGTACGATACATTGTTGACTAGTCTACACTGTCTTCCACGGTTCCGCTCCCTTAGTCTATCCTATCCTACACAACTATAATTATCACACTAAAAACTACAAAATATTTTTTTACACTTACATCAGAAGTAACACAAACTATAACTATAATTCGGATTTTTATTTCCAGATTTTTATTTTCTTTTTACAATCTTACTAGTATAAAAACAAACTGTTCAGCCTCTTTATTATATTTAAGTACAAAAACTAGCGCACAGTTGTTCCTGATTGTATAGCTCAATTAAGAATCACTACATCGACCAGATCTCCTCCCAGTAGCCTGATTCACGTAAAATCAAGCCTTACAAAGTACTCTGTGATTGAACTGCAATATTTGACGTTTAGTCGTTGGCATCCGCCCCAAATAAACAACGTTGTTTATCTATGAGAATACCTCAGGCCAACGATTGAATGACGATTCACATAGCGGAATACGCTCCAGCGACTCTTTGATCGAACGATTTCAAAGTCGGTGTCGTTCAAACTCAGTTGATGGATATAAATACGAAAAATAATGACAAAAACGACTAAGTCGCCACGATATTGTTACAGTTTTGATTTTGATTTGATTTGTTAGCATTTTACGTGAATCGGGCTACATGTGAGATGATGGTCAAACGGAAGACTTATAATAAAATGCTATCAAACTGAATAGAACAACTGTCTGACTTTATTATATTATATTCTAAAATAATTTATATTTTTAATTTCAGTAGTAATAATGGGAACGAAAAATCAGTAATCAAATAAGAAAAACCTTTACGGATGGCGACACAAAAGTAAGCGTCATGATTATATGAAGAAATATACTTAGAGCATATTCTCATCTTAACCGTAATGCCATTACCACACGTACCGAGTAATCGGGCGAGGCAGCGCTCTCGGCCGATAGTGTATAAACAAAGCGCCGAGTGCTCGGCCGAGCGCTTGTCTCTACAACTCGCTTACATCACTGTCTCGGCCGAGCAACATTTTACTGTCTTGCTCTTTTACTCAGTACATATGATCAGGGCATTAAGATGAGAACATCTAGGCATCTCATCATATATGAGACTACAGCTGTATTGATAACTATCACTTGACTGGTAGTCAAAGAGCTTTAATTAAATAATCCTATCGTAGGGGTTTAAAAAGAACTCTTTACATAAACCCTTTTTACAGGTTACCAAAAATAATCCGTAGATATGGCACCAACTGAAAAAAAATTGGATTAAAATTTCTATCATTAGAAAATAGCCGAAGGCAGACCAAAGAGTTTTCTTCGCTGCGCACAAAGCGTTCCCAACCAACCACGTAAGGTGAGACGTAAATTGTGTTAACACTACTCACCAGAACTTTGTTGGTCTGCAACAGGATCACGTGCCCGAACGAGGTGACCTGCAGTGGTGGCCTACGTGGAAAACGCCTACCAACCGACTGCCCCTCACCCAAGTAAGCTGCTGCACAAAAAACTTAGTCAAAATGAAGTCAAGGAAAATACCGGGGATTAAAAGACTTACACGCCACTGCTTGTACGGAGTGGCGACGAATGATAGCCCCAGGGCCTGAAGGTCCCCGCGAGACCTGTAAATGCGGAAAGACGAACAGGAAAATGTCATCGGTGACTAAAAAGACCTCTGGCATCTGTTGGTGCACTGATCCTGAGCGTGAGCAGATACCCCACTCGTTAGTGTCAGTACACTTACACATCGTGGACATAAAAAAGCGCTCACCCACATCTGTATGCATAGAGACATTAAAAATTCGCAGATTTCGCCATTAAAATTGCTCACGCACTGGGCCCGAAAAAGTTGTGACAAATTCAATAAAAACTGTTTCAAATAATAGCCAGCACAGACAGCCTACTTACAAACGGTGATTAGAAGACTGATATGAGAGAAAACGGTGGAAGCAAACACCCTGATTTCCTTAAAGAACTCCCAACTGGTGTTCGTGTATGATAGATGTAAGAACATAAACGAGTACGTATGAATTATCGCAGGTGGCTTCGCAGTTTTCACATGCTCCTAATAGAAAAAAGGCACGAGTTCATGTGTGTATATTTCTCAGAGAATTATTTCTGAAAAAAACCTCCTTTCACAAATTCTCGATAAGGCCTACTCAGTGCTCAAATGAAAATATGCTAACTCTATAGAGCACGGAATTTCTGGGCCTGGAAGCTTTCAAGTTTAGGCTCTATGTGCGCAAAAATGTCACGGGTTCAATGAGTATTCGCCATAACCTGGCGAATAGGATGCATGACGATGCCTGTACCCCTAGCCAAGTTGATAATCTGCAATAGTTAATGTACGGGAATGATGTTATGAACGTTATTTATTTAGGTGTTCGAAATTCGATTATTTGGAATTCGATTTGGCATAGTACACCTGCTTCAAATAGTTCGACTACCCACAATGGCGACTGCGCAAACATTACTTCACCCTACTGGCCATTCCAATAGCTTGTAATCACAATAATAATTAAGAATAAGCTATCCCTATCGGTACGGCCCTTTCTACTTCACCATCGCCTTCGAATAAGAGCATTGTGAAACACCTCTCGATCTCCGTAGGCGTTTGGTAATCGTGTCTAACGCAAGCGGACCGAATTATTTTTTTAACTGTACAATAAGATTGGTGTTATGATAGTTACATAAGACGTGACGTCAGCCCGCGACGGCTTTCCGACATGGCCTAATAACACTATAGAATGACGAGAAGATTGGTGAATGAGATGACGACTTATGCGGGTTTGATTATTTCTATCGTTTGATCATGGCCGTTGCACCACCCTGGCTTTCAATCATCATCATATCAGCCGAAAGACGTCCACTGTTGGACATAGGCCTCCCCCGAGCGTAGCCATAACGACCGATCCTGTGCGTCACGTATCCATCGGATTCCGATTGCCTTTCAATAAAACATACAAATTATCCAAAATAAAAGAAAGCCGCATTCATATTTTAATTTATTAGAAAACCAAGTGTATCCGTGGCTACTTGGTTAGGTTTAAAATGTTTTGAGCTCGCTTCACTTGCTTTTGCGTCCTTCTTTTTTGTGGCATAACTTTTGCTTCCTCTGTTTCCATTGCATTCCATGTCCGTATGTATTGTAAGTATCTGTGATATTCAAGAAGAGTATGATACGAGTACACTTCCCTAAAAATCCTCCTGCCGATGCTATATTTTACTTGTTCGATGGGTCAATATCTGGGATATCTGATTCAGCGAACGTATTCAAAGTAAACAAAGTCTTTATGAAGAAACGAACCATTGATTTAACGTAGGTATCTTCTGGTAACCTTTGCGGAAAGCGTTTAATAAATCGAGGCAAAGACATCGTTACATCGACCTCCAAATATTCGCCGTAAGTATGAGGCCTATTGCTCTGACTCACCCACACGCTTAGTACAAAATGTATGGCAGTATGGCAATGACGTAACCTATGTCGCGTCACTTGTCACGTGACCTCTCCGCAGGTCATTGCCATACATTTTCTACTGGTTATGGTTTGGTTCCAGAGCGATTGGCTATGAAGATGTTACATTGATTGAATATGACCCATTTTCGCTTTTAGCCAACTTTGATACGGAGATGCTGTTTGTTTTCTCTCTGAAATACTATCGTGTAAAAATATTTTTAATTCCTTTGAAATCTAAATGAATCAATAATTAACGTAAATTTGCTTACGATAGTCGCATTGGCCTTGGGCCTTCCTAAATGAGGGGACCAAAGCAACGCGGACCCAGTGCGGGTAGGAAATCTCACATCTTGAAATAAACCAATTATCTTTGATTAATTCATTTTTTATTTCAGAGATACATCGTCGCTGCGGCAAGACTCTACAGCAGACCCGTATGTACTATTGAACAATAATAAAATAATATCAGACCATGTCTTTTGCTTGTGACAGCCACAATTTTAATACTAGGAATAGGAACAAATTAGATCAACCTCGATTCAGATTGGCTAAAGTACATAGCTCTTTTATGGGGTACTGTGTAAAATCACTACATAGTATGAAACAAAGTCGCTTTTTCTGTCCCAATATCCCTATGTGCGCTACTGCGCTTAAATCTTTAAAACTACGCAACAGATTTTGATGCGGTTTGTTAATAGATAGAGTGATTCAAGAGGAAGGTTTATATGTATAATAGCATCCATTTAATAGTGGAGAAACACCCGAGCGAAGCCGGGGCGGGTCGCTAGTTTTATAATAAAATATCACTTGATATTCTACAACTAAATGAGTCTAAATTTAAAACATGCGCGTTTAACGCACACTTTGTAGACAAGCATTTTATAAACTGGGTGATTAACTCCTTGATAAAAATGCTTGGCTAAATGCCGGTCCTGCTCCACAGCTACAGCCACTCCTTCAAATTAGTTTTTTTTTTTAATAAATATATATATACATATATAAGTATTGGAAAAGATACTATTCCCCCTTTCTGTATTTTTGTTTTCGAAATGTATACATTTTTTTTTTACTGTACTGTATGGTGTCGGACGTAAAGAATAGCACCATCCCATATCTTCCCGTGGGTGTCGTAAGAGGCGACTAAGGGATCTTTAGAGACTGTGCATACTATAGCACCTTAGGTCACCCCGTGGTGGCGGGTAAAACCACCAACAAAAGCATTCCCAAGGAGGGTTGGTGTCAGGCTGGCGGCCGACCTTAAAATACTACGCCAAATCCCTCAGCAACATGTTTGGCTATGATAGATTTCGCGATAGGGCTAGGGCGTACCCCACAGGCGACGCGCAGGGGCAGCACCCGGCCTCTGTGGGAAATGGACTAGGGTTGTTGCACCATCCCGGGCGGGTGCAACGTAAGAAGCAAGCTCGGGAAATGAGAATGAGTGTAGGGACTATGACTGGAAGGGCGAGAGAGTTAGCGGATGTATTAAAAAGGAGACGGATAAATATAGCATGCTTGCAAGAGACTAAATGGAGAGGAACAAAAGCGAGAGAAATTGGTGAGGGATACAAGTTCTACTACTGTGGAAGTGATGGAAAAAGAAATGGTGTTGGAATAGTGTTAGACAGTAAGTTGAAAGAAAGCGTGATGGAAGTACAAATGATTAGTGATAGAATTATAGTTGTGAGAGTTATGTTAGTGAATAACCCTCGACCACTTGAGGGTTAGTATACTGGGGTTTGATTGAAAGAATTTCACTTTCTATTCCAAACTGGTTTATTCTTCAGATGTAGTGATTACAACTGTGATTTAGTGGTTAACAAAAAAATATTTATGCTAAGACCTTAGCCTATTGCCGGAGAATCTTAACACCGCGATGTAGAAATCAAACAAAACGGTACAACGCCATCTAGTGACGCCTAAATAAACAAATTTTACTTAGTTGATACTACAATCGCGGTTTGGTTTGGATATTGTCCGTGTTCGGTTAAACAGTTAGAGAATGTGATGTTGAATGTAGTTAGTGTGTATGCACCACAAGTAGGATGTGATGAAACGGTGAAAGAGAAGTTTTGGGAGGATTTTGATAGAGCTTTAATGAATATTCCTGTGCATGAAGAATTGATAGTTGGAGGTGATTTTAATGGGCATGTGGGAAGAATGAAAGGTGTTTATGAAAGAGTGCATGGAGGATGGGGTTTCGGTAGTCAGAACAGTGAAGGAGAGACGCTGCTACAATCTGCTACTGCATTTGACCTTGCAGTAGCCAATACGTGGTTCCAAAAAAGAGACGAACACATGATCACATACAAAAGTGGCAATCATAAGACCCAAATAGACTACTTCCTAGTTCGGCGTAATAACTTAAAGCACGTCAAAAACTGCAAAGTACTGCCAGGAGAAGACCTAGTCTCACAACACAGACTCCTGGTTATGACATCAGTCGTTAAAATACCGTCTCACAAAAATAAAGAGCGCCCTCCCCCTAAAATAAAATGGCACATGTTAGAGAGGAATGATTGTGCGAATAAGTTCAGGAAGCGAGTGGTAGACAGAATGATAGAGATGGGTGACATGAATGATCGAACTATAAATGAAAGCTGGAATGAGATAGCTGGGTGTATCAGGCATGCAGCGAAAGATATTTTGGGAGAGACGAGAGGAAAGGGCATAATAGATAGGGATACATGGTGGTGGTCAACAGAAGTTCAGAATGTATTGAAAGAAAAGAAGAGAAAATTCAAGGAATGGCAGCGTGTAGAGCCTGGAAACGTTAGTTTAAAAGCTGAAAAAAAGAGGGAGTATGACATTTTTAAGAAGGAAGCGAAGAAAGCCGTGGCAATAGCGAAATCAAAAGTCCAGGATAAATTATATGACACACTGGACAGTCCTGCAGGGCAAAAAGAACTATACCGGCTTACTAGAATAAGAGAAAGAAAGACTAGAGATGTTTGCCAGGTAAGATGTATAAGAGATGAAACTGGAATGGTTATATCGGATGATGAAAAAATCAAAAAGAGGTGGAAGGACTATTTTGAAAAACTGATGAATGAGGAAAATAATTGGAGTAGTATGTTAGAGAATAAACCAGTGAATGTGGGATTAGTGAGAATGATTAGTATGGATGAAGTTAGGATAGCAGTAAATGGAATGAAGAATGGTAAAGCCACCGGTCCAGACGGAATACCAGTTGAAGTGTGGAAGTTATTGCGAGTGGATGGATGGATGTGGTTAGCTTTATTCTTCAATAAGTTGTTGCAGGAAGAAGCCATACCTGATGAGTGGTGTAACAGTTCCTTGGTGCCCATTTTTAAAAACAAAGGTGATGTGCTTGAGTGCAACAATTATAGAGGAATAAAGCTAATGTCACATACTATGAAAGCTTGGGAGAAAGTTATCGAAAGGCGTCTGAGAGAAGAGAGTGAAATTTCACAGAACCAATCCGGTTTTATGCCGGGTCGGGGTACAACGGATGCCATTTTTGCTATACGTCAGCTGTGCGAAAAATACAGAGGTGCACATAAAAACTTGCACATGGTATTCGTTGACCTCGAAAAGGCATACGACCGGGTACCTCGTGAGGTTCTGTGGTGGGCCCTTAAGGAGAAAGGTGTGCCTGGGAAGTATGTGCAGTTGATCCAAGCTATGTACAGTCGATGCAGTACCCAAGTCCGGTCTACAGTGGGCACTACTGACAGCTTCAATGTGGCTGTCGGCTTACACCAAGGGTCGGCCCTCAGCCCTTACCTCTTCCTGATGATAATGGATGCTCTGACGTCGGACATTCAGGAAGAGGCTCCCTGGTGTATGTTGTTTGCCGATGACATTGTGCTGATTGCCGAGAGTGGCCTAGAGGTCCAGAACAGATTGGAGGTGTGGTGGCACAGACTGGAAAGTGTTGGCCTGAAATTGAGTAGAACCAAAACGGAGTACTTGTTCTGCGATTTCGGCGGTCTCTCCACTCCAGTGCCTTTAGCTCTCGCCGGAACGCCCATACCGATCTGTTCCGACTTTCGGTACCTCGGGTCGCTTGTCCAAGGGGATGGTGAGGTAGACCGGGACGTAACACATCGGATCAACGCAGGATGGATGAAATGGCGACAGGTCACAGGAACCACTTGTGACCCACGGATGCCCCTCAAGTTGAAGGGTAAAATCTACAAGTCAGTGATAAGGTCTGTTGTACTGTACGGATCAGAATGTTGGGCAGTGAAAAAGACGGATGAAAAAAGATTGCATGTAGCGGAGATGAGAATGTTAAGATGGATGTGTGGTGTGACGAGAATGGATAAAGTGAGAAATGAGTATATTAGGGGAAGTTTGAAAGTGGCGCCGGTAACTGAAAAGTTGAAAGGGAATCGTTTGTCTTGGTATGGTCATGTAAAAAGGAGAGATGAAACGCATGTTGCTAAAAGAGTTATGAATTTACATGTGGATGGATGGAGAGGGAGAGGGAGGCCAAAGAAAAGATGGATGGATTGTGTGAAAAGTGATATGAATGAAAAGGGAGTTAGTGATAGCGTGACGAGCGACAGGACAGAGTGGAAGAAAAAAACGTGTTGCGCCGACCCCAAATAAAACGGGATAAGGGCAGGAAGATGATGATACATTTTTTTTTAATTTATTTGTTTATTTCAATAGAGCTTGAGATAAAGATTAATTATTACCTTTTTTATTTGGAAACAAAGTAGCATTGTATAATGTAGAAGCACTTTTTTTTCAAATTTTGTGAATGTGAGGTACCACGGAGCGTTTTTATTAGTACAACTTGTTTGACATTACGAGCATGGCAGTTGAGAGTTTATCATGCTCTCTCAAATGTTTTTCTGATGGTGGCACGTATGAGTGGGTCATTCGATTCCCTTCAGTCAGCTAGTCATCTCTTAGCTGCCAGTGGCTTAATACAGTTTCTATTTTTAATTGTTTTTTTTTTATTATATATTATTATTACTTTCTACATTGACTATTATATATCTACATTGTGCTCACATACTAGAAGCGACAAGAAATATGTATAAACAAGATCTATGTAACTCATAATATGATTTAAAAGAGTGTCCATGGAGTTTCTTGCACGTTCTTCTCCATAGAGATCTACGCTTACGTAATTTGAAATTATTAATCGTATAATGCAATCTTTAAAAATGTACAATGAAAAATTCATTATAGTCTCTAAAACCCGATCAATGTACATATATATACTACTCTACTCTACTCTAAAACCCGATCAATGTATAACAGCCGCAATCATGATGAAGGGCCCGGGAACAATTTGTAAATTGGGCTCCTTTCTTCGATAAGGGACTTTATTTTTATCTTAACAAGAATAATAAAATACAAGAAAATATTACCATTATTCAAAATTAATTAATTTGGTGTTATTTATTCCAAAACGAATGTAAATGCGTCATCAACTGGTAATCCCCTTTTCTAAGGTGTTTTAAGTTAGAGGGATAGCCAATTCATACAGTAATGTAAGGTTAGTGTTTCTCGGCGGTCTACAATTTGTAATACAGTAAACGTACATACCAGCCTGGTCCTTGTCGGCCTAGTATGTTTCTGTCTCCTGCTCGTCGTTCATATGATGCCAGAGACGCCTGATCCACGGAACTGGAATGAAATGCTATACTTGAATTAATCATTCGAGACATTATCAACGCATTGCCACCAATTCAGTAGGTATCGACTTTGGTTTTCTATTATTTTATGTTGATTTTTAAGTTGACATTCTATTAAAAAAATATTATAAAAGTATATCTTGCAATAGAATTTAAACCTAGTTACGTAAGACAAAGAGTTTACTGTCCCAAAATTTGACAATTATCTCGAATTCTTTATTCAAATATACGAGTAGTTAGACAAAAACTGTCAACGACGCTGTGATAATCATCAGCCCGTTTTGGGCCCGCCTAGTGAAATGTAGCCCACTGGCGTCGTTCAGGAATAAAACTTAAAGAATCGAACTCGTTTTTTTATTACCAAAACGCAACAAACCTTTAAGGAAATAAAAGATACGAAATAGCATAAGAAAAACCGGAAACAACAGTAAGTACTGAACGAATTTATGAATCTAGAATTAAATACACCAAAATGTTCCCATTCTTACTACGGGGACACGATATGGTATTGGTCTTCTTCTCTTTTATAAATTGTTTGCTTCTTTTCTTGAAAGACTTCTAGAAACATATGCCTACTGAAAAATACCAGCCATTTAATCATAAGGGATTAAGAAATAATTCAAAGACACACAATCAAATACTCGAGTCAATAATTGAATTTGGAGAATAACAATTCTATTGTTTTTGTTAAAGCTTTCAATTCAATGTCACATGACCGCTAGTGGCAGCTTGTAATCGACTTGACATATAGAAATGTTCAACAAGAACCAGACTAGACAGAAAAGGTCTTGAAATAAATAAAATTGGAAGAGAAGTTAGACAGGGCGACACGCTGTATCCTAATATTTATTATTGTCTTTCAATCAATTAGGAAAACTGTGAAGAAACTTTGCCATTGCAAACGTGGCGGAATTCGAGAGGTTCCATGGAGTTTCTTGCACATTCTTCACCACTGCTCGTTAAAACGTGCAATTTAGCTTAACTTTGTGTTTGACTGACTGACATTTTGTCAATTCAAAAGTCTGTAACTGGTCTATTTGAAATAAACGTTTCTGATTTCTGAGTGTACTGAAAAAGTAATACCTATTTTGAATTAAAAGAAAAATTTAAAAGTTTATTTGTATCGACCAAAGATATCGGTTAAACTAAGAATGTCAGCTGTGATTGTGACTCACCCTCATTTCTGATTAATTAATTTGTACTTGAGTAACTAACTCATACTTTAGTTTTATTAGTTAGGGAATCATAAAATAGTTGTCCTCCGGTCGTTTCTCTACATCCGGCCATGTCCGATGAGGACCAGCGTTAGGCGAAAATAGTCCCTCGTTGTAGGGGCTAACCGTGCTTGTAGCGTGCTCGAGCTTAAGGGACTATTAAGACTAGTTTAGGGACGAGTTTTCGAAATTATTCGATAGGCACGTTTACGTTCGCCTATGTCAAATCGTATATCAAAACGAAGATATTTTACACTAATAAACTTTTAGTACAAAATGACGTGCCCGCTCTTAAAGTAGCCATACACGTTAGAGTGTACTAGTAGAGGATACGATTAAGAACGACCTTCACGGGTCTGTTTATACGGGTGAAACGAATTTTATGACAAATCTAGTATACTAAATAATATAACGCGGGTGAGTTAAGGGAAAGCTAAATTGCACATTCCAAAGCGTAGATCTCTATGGAGAAGAACGTGCAAGAAACTCCATGGACACTCTTTTAAATCATATTATGAGTTACATAGATCTTGTTTATACATATTTCTTGTCGCTTCTAGTATGTGAGCACAATGTAGATATATAATAGTCAATGTAGAAAGTAATAATAATATATAATAAAAAAAAAACAATTAAAAATAGAAACTGTATTAAGCCACTGGCAGCTAAGAGATGACTAGCTGACTGAAGGGAATCGAATGACCCACTCATACGTGCCACCATCAGAAAAACATTTGAGAGAGCATGATAAACTCTCAACTTTCATGCTCGTAATGTCAAACAAGTTGTACTAATAAAAACGCTCCGTGGTACCTCACATTCACAAAATTTGAAAAAAAAGTGCTTCTACATTATACAATGCTACTTTGTTTCCAAATAAAAATGGTAATAATTAATCTTTATCTCAAGGTCTATTGAAATAAACAAATAAATTTAAAAAAAAAATGTATACATTTCGAAAACAAAAATACAGAAAGGGGGAATAATAATAATAATAATAATAATAAAGGTAGACATAAGACAGGTAGTACTGCGGATCCCAAGAATTATAGGCCGATAACATGCTTGTCAACGGTCTATAAACTTCTTACATCCATTCTGAGAACAAAAATTACTAAGCACATTGAAAACAACTCAATTATGTCTGCTTCTCAGAATGGATGTAGGAACGGGTCACGTGGTACTAAGGAGCTACTCCTCATAGACATGGCCATAAGCCAACAGGTTCGTCAATCCCGCAAGGATTTGTCGACATGCTGGTTAGATTATAAGAAGGCCTATGACTCTGTTCCACATACATGGCTCATGAGGGTGTTGGAGTTGTATAAAATAGATGCAACTCTACGCACCTTCCTTGAGTCATGTATGGGGGAATGGAACACAGTCCTTCGCTATCCAGGGTGTCAACCGATCCAGGGGGACGATGAGCCTATATGGATTAAACGGGGAATATTCCAGGGCGACAGTCTGAGTCCACTTTGGTTCTGCTTAGCCCTAAATCCTCTAAGCACATTGCTGGAGGAATCAGGGTTGGGCTATCGGTTGAGAAGAGGTGGTCAGGTTTTATCTCACCTTCTTTACATGGATGATCTGAAACTCATTGCCCCCAACAAGTTACGACTAATGGAACTACTGAAGGTAACTGAAACTTTCAGTAGTGCCATCAGGATGGAATTTGGTGTGGATAAATGTGCAGTCATGCATGTAAAGCGAGGGGAGATTATGGAATCTGAGGGTGTTCAACTTTCGGATTCCATACACCTTAGATCCCTCTCCTCGACCGAAACCTATAAGTATTTGGGTATGTCGGAAGCGTTAGGCATTAACGTTACTGACATGAAGCAATCGTTGAAGGAGCGTTTCTTTGGCCGCCTGAAAAAGGTATTAAATAGCCTTCTGTCAGGCGGAAATAAAGTGCGCGCCTTCAACGGTTGGGTCATGCCGGTGTTAATGTACTCTTTCGGCATACTCAAATGGACTCAGACCGAGTTAGACGTTCTGGATAGGCGGGTCCGTACATTGCTGACCGCAAATCGGATGCATCACCCACGATCTTCGGTGATGAGACTGTACATCCCGCGGAAGTGTGGAGGTCGTGGCTTTTTGAACGCAAAGACTCTACACAACCGCGAGGTGTGCAGCCTCAGAGAATACTTTCTCAAAACCGACGTGGGTATGCACCGCGATGTGGTCGCAGTGGACAAGGGACTCACCCCGTTGTCCATGGCTAAAGAGAACTGGCGCAAACCTGTGGTACTAACTACTGATGACCGCAAGGAAGTATGGAAAGGCAAGGAGTTCCACGGGCGCTTCTTTCGGGCTCTTCATGAGCCTGATGTAGATTTTTTGGCGTCCGTGACCTGGTTACGATTCAGCAACCTCTTCGGAGAAACTGAAGGTTTTGTCTGTGCGATTATGGACGAAGTTATTTTGACGAACAACTACCGGAGACATATTATGAAGGACGGGACGGTTGACGTGTGTCGGGCATGTCATCGTCCGGGTGAGTCTATCAGACATATTATCTCTGGTTGTTCTCGTCTGGCTAACAGCGAGTACTTGCACAGGCATAACCAAGTAGCCAGGATTCTTCACCAGCAACTTGCTTTAAAATACAACCTAGTGGATTCTGAGGTACCGTACTACAAGTATGTGCCCGACCCAGTTCTTGAAAATGACCATGTCACGTTGTACTGGGATCGGTCTATCATTACTGACCGGACTATTGTAGCCAATAAGCCGGACATAGTGGTGATAGACCGATTAGCGCGCCGCGCAATGATAGTCGATGTCACCATCCCGCATGACGAGAATCTCGTGAAAGCTGAGAAAGAGAAACAAATAAAATATCTCGACTTAGCACACGAGGTTGTCGACATGTGGAATGTGGACTCAGCTATCATTGTGCCGATTGTCGTGACCGCCAATGGCCTTATAGCCAAAAGCTTCGACGACCATCTGTCGAAGCTATCGTTGCGCGGTTGGATCAAGGGCCTGATACAGAAGGCAGTACTCCTCGATACGGCACGCATTTTGAGGAGGTTCCTGTCTCTGGAGCCCTAACCACCGGTAGCTTGGACCCTGCTCCCGACACCGGCGGAAACTATAGTTTTATATTTTTAAATGTTTTTTTTTTTATATGATTTTGTTAAAAAATATTTAAAAATGTAATTTTATATGTGTTCAAAATAAATAAAGAGATAATAATAATAATAAATTTATTGCCCAAAGAAAATTAAAATACATAACATGTTACTTAACAGTTCGAGTTATTTTCTTTTTACACAATTTGTGAACAATGTCCCCTTTGCTAGGAAAGTCCTGTGTTATAGGAGACATTCATTCGCCCATTATTACAAATTTACTATAATTTAATAACCAAACGTGTAACAATAACAATAATTTATGTACGTGTGAGCACGCATGCATGAGTAGTATGTGTTAGAAAGAGTGAGAGTGTGATGGAGTGTGTGTGTGTGTGTGTAAGTGATGATATAAGTGTGATGATGTCTGTGGGTGTGTATGGTGATTATATATATTTGAGATTTATGTGGATGAGGGTTTTACCAGTGCTTCTGTCTCGTCATAATCTAGGGTTAATAGAAAAGTTTTAAGTATATTTTTACAATTGTATGATTTTTATAATAGTATCTTTTCCAATACTTATATATATATATATATTACTATACAATGCATATATATGTATAATAATAATAATAATAATAATAATAATAAGCCCCCTAAACAACCACACGTCCAGATTGACCATCTAATCACGTGGGGGGCGGACACACGAATGAGAAATTACTGGCGTGGCTAACGTGGCTCTGGAAACCCATCCAAAATGGAGACTCGTTCAAAGAAAAAACGTATAGGACCGCTGCCCGGGGGTGATCGCCGGGGCGCACCTGGAGCTGACGCTGGGTGTCACAGCATGCGAACCGTCAGCGGTGAGGAGTTGAGCAGGCGGGCTCCCACCGACAAAGATACTACAGCCGAAATCATCGACGATGATGATAGACTGACCAACAGGACCATCACCCCTGTAGAACCGTACAGTCCTAGTACAGTATCGTACACACCTTCAAGAACATCATCACCATCCATATCATCGTCGCCTTCCACTAGTAGCTTAAACACAGTTCCACCCACGCCGGCCTTGAATGTTGCGCGGGAGGTATCTACCTTCTTACCCGCGTCCACCAAGGCTGGTAAACCAAGAGTTCGCATGAGATGGAGTAAAGAAATAAACCTGTTCATCATGCGAACCTACTTACATATAACTAAATTAGAAACCGACATGACCACCTACAGACAACAACTGCATGCCATTTTTACCCGACAATACCCTGAAATTACGGTTACAGAACAAAGACTCTCCGACCAAAGAAGAATCATAATTAGAAATAAACTTCTTTCCCAAGAAATAATAGATCAATTAAAAGAAGAAGTAAGAACACAATTACTGCAGGAAGAGACCATAAATTTACCAACTGATAATGTATTCTCACAAAATTTAAGCGAAAATTCTCGCGCGCTCACTCAAATACAATCTTCTGATACTCAATCTCAACCACTCATTTCATCGCAGCCTTATACGCTTTCACATGTATCAACTCAAACCGAAAATTTAACCCTAACGCTAGAAAACGATATAGAAACGTTAGTCGCCGGAGATCAAAACCTTACAACAGATACGTATATCCAAGAAATACATGACAAATTTAGAAGTGCGTTAGCACAATACTCTGGGATGAACCCAGCATCTCGGCCAAACCTACCCAAACTTAAATACACCCCTAAACTATTTCGCCTAGTTAATTTATTTAACGAAAATATTTTAAAACAGTTTCTTTCAGACGACGCACATCTTTTAGACATAAATTTACTTATATATTGCACAGCGGTAGTTATATCCGAAGAGCTAAATTTTAAAATTACAGATCGCACACAAAACACAAGTAAGAGAAAAAACGTAGAACCAGCATGGCAACAAAGGTTAATAAAAGACATTGAAAAGTTAAGAGCAGATTGTGGCAGACTCACACAATATATCAATGGTAGCAGATCAAATAAAGTAGTTAGGAGAGTTGAGGCTATATTTAGAAGTAGTTTTACACACACCAGGCACGAAAATAGTAATAGAAAGCCTGAAGAGTTTTTAGATACCTTAAAACAAAAATTAGCACTGAAGGTTCATAGACTCAGAAGATATAAAAAAGCGCAACAACGGAAAAATGATAATATTATATTTTCCACAAACGAAAAATTATTTTATAGAAATATTAACAAGTCACACATCGATGCAAATGACGTAGATAGCTCTAATTCACTAAATCAACCTACATTTCCTACAAAAGAACAACTAGAAATCTATTGGTCTAGCATTTGGGAAGAACAAATACAGCACAACGACACAGCTCGTTGGATAGAGGAAGAAGGTGTAAAGTGGAAAGACATTGACGAAATGGAGTTTATAGAGATAACAGAGTCCGACATTACACACATAACAGCTAGACTACATAATTGGAAATCACCGGGAATAGACAAAGTACATAATTTCTGGTATAAAAAATTAAATTCACTACATAAATATTTAGCAAAAAATTTAACAGAAATTATACTCGGACAACAGCACGCACCCGAATTTTTAGCAATGGGAATTACTTACATGCTACCTAAGAGTAAAATTACACCTCAGCCTTCCCAATACAGACCAATAACATGTCTACCCACAATATACAAAATATTAACTTCAGCAATTACAAGAAAAATTAACTCCCACATTGAACACAATAATATAATAGCAGAGGAACAGAAAGGGTGCAGACGGGGCCACATGGGATGCAAGGAACAGCTAATCATCGATTCCACAGTACATAAACACGCTAACACAAAAAATAGAAATATTCATTGCACATATATTGATTACAAAAAAGCTTTCGACAGTGTTCCACACTCCTGGTTAATAAAAATATTAGAAATTTATAGAATAAACCCAAAAATAATTAACTTTTTACGCCGTATTATGTTGCAATGGAAAACTACTCTACAAATAAATTGCAGCCATAAAGTCATTACAACACGACAGATTTCAATTAAAAAAGGCATCTATCAAGGTGACTCACTTAGCCCCTTGTGGTTTTGTCTCGCCCTAAATCCTTTGTCTCATTTGCTTCACAAATGTAGGGCCGGATATTGCCTCAAACATACTACAGAGGAAACAACAATATCACATCTCATTTACATGGACGACATCAAGTTGTATGCAAAAACAGAAAAAGATATGAAGAAACTAGTAGACATTACAACAGAATTCAGTAAAGATATTAATATGCAATTTGGTTTAGATAAATGTAAGACACTCCATATTGTGCGAGGCAAGGTACAACCCGGAGATTACGTAGTAAATGATACAGATGCTATAACAGCAATGGAACCGACTGATCTATATAAATATTTAGGGTACGTACAATTAAAAGGACTCGATCATGGTAGGATTAAAAGTTCATTAATTACAGAATACAAGAGAAGACTTAATGCCATATGCAACACTAAGCTTTCTAGTAAAAATCTCATTAAAGCTATAAACACATTTGCTATCCCCATACTAACATACTCATTTGGAGTTATAAAATGGACCAAAACAGATACAGAGCAATTAGAGCGAACTACACGCACGACACTTACAAAATATAATAATTTACACCCTAAATCAGCTATAGAAAGGTTAACCATTAAACGACAGTATGGAGGGAGAGGCCTTATAGACATCCAAAATCTTTGGCAGAAACAGGTTAGTCGACTACAAACATTCTTTTATACAAAATCTCACACTAGTAGCATTCATAAAGCCATAGTAACAAACGATCATAACTACACTCCACTTAACTTAAATAAACAGATCGAGGTAGGAAGTACTACCAATGAAGACCCGCAGACACAGAAAATTGAAGACTGGAAAAAGAAAGTACTTCACGGCCGTCACCCTCACGACCTAGAGCAATCCCATGTTAATAAATTAGCGTCCAATAAATGGTTGAAAATAGGTAACTTATTCCCAGAAACGGAAGGGTTTATAATAGCTATTCAAGATCAAATAATTAACACAAAAAATTACAGAAAGTACATAATTAAAGATCCTACAGTAATAAATGATAAATGTCGCAAATGTCACACCCAGCCAGAAACCATTCAGCACATTACTGGCGCCTGCACAACACTCACGCAGACCGACTACACGCATAGACATAATCAAGTTGCAAATATAATTCATCAAAAACTAGCTCTCAAATACACACTCATACCAAACACTAGCACTCCCTATTATAATTATGTACCACAAACCATACTAGAAAGCACTACACATAAGCTCTATTACGACCGCGCCATTCTCACGGACAAGACCATTCATTATAATAGACCGGATATAACATTACAGGATAAAACAAATAAAATTACTTACCTCATAGACATCGCAGTTCCCAATACACACAACATACAGAAAACAATCTCTGAAAAAATAAATAAATATGCGGAACTAAAAGATGAAATAGTTAGAATCTGGCGTCAAGAAAAGGTATACGTAGTCCCTATAGTTCTTTCCACCACAGGTGTTATCCCAAATCACCTTCTTCAAAGTTTAAAATTATTAGACCTAAAAGAAACCCTCTACATAACGCTGCAAAAGGCTGCGATTTTAAATACCTGTAGGATTGTTAGGAAGTTCATGCAGTTAGAAGAAAACGACGTAGGATCACATCACACGACGCACTAAAATGTTACACACTACATTTACTTGGCTTGGCCCGTAAATGTAGTCGACACCAGCTAAAGAGCTGAGAAAAGAAAATGTACACGAAAATAATAATAATATTCCACAACTACACACAACGCCGTCTAGTCCCAAGCTAAGCAGAGCTTGTGTTATGGGTACTAGACAACTGATAAACATGTATATGTGTATGTGTGTGTGTAACTATTTTATGATTCCCTAACTAATAAAACTAAAGTATGAGTTAGTAATCAAGTACAAATTAATTAATCAGAAATGAGGGTGAGTCACAATCACAGCTGACATTCTTAGTTTAACCGATATCTTTGGTCGATACAAATAAACTTTTAAATTTTTCTTTTAATTCAAAATAGGTATTACTTTTTCAGTACACTCAGAAATCAGAAACGTTTATTTCAAATAGACCAGTTACAGACTTTTGAATTGACAAAATGTCAGTCAGTCAAACACAAAGTTAAGCTAAATTGCACGTTTTAACGAGCAGTGGTGAAGAATGTGCAAGAAACTCCATGGAACCTCTCGAATTCCGCCACGTTTGCAATGGCAAAGTTTCTTCACAGTTTTCCTAATTGATTGAAAGACAATAATAAATATTAGGATACAGCGTGTCGCCCTGTCTAACTTCTCTTCCAATTTTATTTATTTCAAGACCTTTTCTGTCTAGTCTGGTTCTTGTTGAACATTTCTATATGTCAAGTCGATTACAAGCTGCCACTAGCGGTCATGTGACATTGAATTGAAAGCTTTAACAAAAACAATAGAATTGTTATTCTCCAAATTCAATTATTGACTCGAGTATTTGATTGTGTGTCTTTGAATTATTTCTTAATCCCTTATGATTAAATGGCTGGTATTTTTCAGTAGGCATATGTTTCTAGAAGTCTTTCAAGAAAAGAAGCAAACAATTTATAAAAGAGAAGAAGACCAATACCATATCGTGTCCCCGTAGTAAGAATGGGAACATTTTGGTGTATTTAATTCTAGATTCATAAATTCGTTCAGTACTTACTGTTGTTTCCGGTTTTTCTTATGCTATTTCGTATCTTTTATTTCCTTAAAGGTTTGTTGCGTTTTGGTAATAAAAAAACAAGTTCGATTCTTTAAGTTTTATTCCTGAACGACGCCAGTGGGCTACATTTCACTAGGCGGGCCCAAAACGGGCTGATGATTATCACAGCGTCGTTGACAGTTTTTGTCTAACTACTCGTATATTTGAATAAAGAATTCGAGATAATTGTCAAATTTTGGGACAGTAAACTCTTTGTCTTACGTAACTAGGTTTAAATTCTATTGCAAGATATACTTTTATAATATCTTTTTAATAGAATGTCAACTTAAAAATCAACATAAAATAATAGAAAACCAAAGTCGATACCTACTGAATTGGTGGCAATGCGTTGATAATGTCTCGAATGATTAATTCAAGTATAGCATTTCATTCCAGTTCCGTGGATCAGGCGTCTCTGGCATCATATGAACGACGAGCAGGAGACAGAAACATACTAGGCCGACCAGGCTGGTATGTACGTTTACTGTATGAATTGGCTATCCCTCTAACTTAAAACACCTTAGAAAAGAGGATTACCAGTTGATGACGCATTTACATTCGTTTTGGAACAAATAACTTCAAATTAATTAATTTTGAATAATGGTAGTATTTTCTTGTATTTTATTATTCTTGTTAAGATAAAAATAAAGTCCCTTATCGAAGAAAGGAGCCCAATTTACAAATTGTTCCCGGGCCCTTCATCATGATTGCGGCTGTTATACATTGATCGGGTTTTAGAGACTATAATGAATTTTTACATTGTACATTTTTAAAGATTGCATTATACGATTAATAATTTCAAATTACTTTTTTACTAAGAACATTTTTGAAGTTTTAATTCGTGCTTTTCAGTGGAAAAGGCAGAAACTTGAATAATTTCTTTGATTTTACCTATGATGGAAATCTACACGTATTATTCATTGCCATTGCCATTACCCTGGTCGTCCTATTCTTGTTAAGGAAGATATTTCACATGTTCAAGGGCAGACGACGACGAAGAAGAAGAAGGTCTGGTAATTCATGCATCTGCAGATCTCGGTAACTAAGTGTAGTTTTAGTATTTTAGTAGCCCGTGAAACACAACAGCCATTACTTTGTCCGTGGTCAAGACTTAAAGAGCACGCTCTCATAAACCTACTTAGTCTATATCTTGATTTAGTAGACCAGTATTGGCTGTTACTGTAAAACCTCAAAGCTCGTTTGACGCTCATTGCAGACCACAGTATAATATACCTAATAGCAAATAGCTTATAGTTCATAGCACAACAATATCTCTCACCAAACACTTATTTAGAACACGTTCACACTTTGCTATACTATATATTATTGGCAAAATTAAATTAATGTATGGTGCGCGATATTTTGTGCTATGAGCTATATAGGCACTATATGCTATATTATAGCGTAGTCTGATAGCAGCTTTAGTTAAATTGAATTCAAACTGATGTGATACTATTTCTACAAGCGAGTGTACGTTGCTATCGTCCTGTCTAATATTTTATCTACAAACAATTTAAAAAAATGTCTATTTATTTTAATTTCTATTTGTTAAACGTTCATTGTTTGTGTTTCAACTTTTTTACGTAACACGAAATGTATACTTGTCTATAGAGAATTAGCAAATTAAAAAATTGCGTATTCCTTATAAAAAAAAGCCTTTGGCAGAAGAACGTCCGTCTCATGAAGATTAATCGACGATAGCAGAACAGTCTCGTGGCGATACACTCGCTCGTGAAGTTGGTGATAACCATTAATTTTGTGAATGCTAAAAATTCACTCACTGTCAGCGTAGATGAGAACTGTTCCACCAATTTGCATAGATATTTAAGGCGGTTATCACACTGCCACGCATCACGCTGCAAATTGCGTGTCTACGCACCTACGCACGTACTTGCGTGAGTGCAGATCTGCTTTATCATGCGGGTGTTTTACGCACTTTGTAAATTCCAGCTCTGACTCATTTCATACAAAATGTCGCACGGCGCGGCACTACGAGACTCAATGTGCCATACCTTGCGTGTCGCCCCGCACCCACGCGCGTGAGTGCGTGTTTCTCCGCATGTAGGCGCATGTCCTGCATGAACGCACGTGGATGCATTTTCCGTGTGTTGGACTGTGCGTTTTTTCTATACAAACGGAGACATTTAGAAGCAACGTTGAAACACGTATTCACGCTGTACGCTGCGAGGGTCGTAGCAGTGTGATAATCGCCGAATAATAAATGTTACTAAAGTTGTCAAAAAATAGAAGGACCGTTTTGACACTTGCCAACGATTCATGCTTAAATATGCAAAAAGAACACTCTTAATATCATAAGTATTATTTAAGTTGCCAAAAAATGTCTTTCAGTTTCATCCTAAATTACATTTTAGGTTCTTTCTCAAATGTCAAAACGGGTCTTTTATGTTTTAACTAGTTTTATAACTATACGCCTAACATGTTCAATGTATATTTTTTAAAGGGAGTGCACCCGCAACTGACGTTCAGTGTGGTCTCCGGTGTTGGTGGCTAAAATACGACCGCTGTTATACACTGTAATGTCTGATCTTGTGAATTGAGCAACTCAGACAGGTTAGTAGTACAGCCCCCTAGCCAATAAGTTACCACCGTTTAGTTTAGATTCTCTTGCGACCCCGTGACTGAGCGTTGAGATGACGTCATGGCGTCTGAACAAAGGAATCGGAGGCATGGCTTACTGGTGGCGTTCGACGCAAGAGAATCATTTTTGCAGCACCTAAAAATTTCTCATTGTTTAAAAGAAATGTATTACTCCAAACTCAGTTTTAAAAATTTGCTAATTTTTAATTAATTTTATGAAGCCCTTGTTCCTCTCTTCCCGTCATTTTACATTCATGAAAATAGTTGACTTTATTTGGTTATAATAATATAGGTGTGCATACCGTATGCACCATATATGTGTGACTGACGTGACTGTCACTAGTATAGTTAAAACTATGTAAAAAAGAGTACTTTAGCATCCTTAGTGTTACAGATAATAGAGTACACCTACATGATTAGAGTTCGGCTGGTAACCCTAGGATCATCTGTAATACTGTGCTTTTTATGACTCGGTACCATTAACTGCACGGTAACAAACGCGTCGATATTCAGGAACTCATTCTTTAAGATTAGCTATTACTTAATTCTGTGCCTATAGATGGACAGACTGACATAGGTAAGGAAGCGAACCAAATCTGTGGTCCTTTCTACCAAATTCGAGCGTATGTTCATACTATTTTAAAGCTCCCGCCATGGAGTATATCGGTTTTTGACCTTTGAAATGTTCAAAATAGTATAATTTGTAAATAGTTTGAAATGTAATGAAACTAGCTACTGTTAAATATTGTACTTTTGATCATAGGCGAACATTACACGGTCATGCAAGCGTCAACAAATTCCATCAATCATGAATGATGGTGAATTATGGTATTCGTTAATCAGTAAGTACCAACTAAAAACCGTCATGCAACGCATTAGACGGTAGGTTTTTCGTCAATCAAGGCTTTGACTGTGTGTGAAAACCTACCGTGTAATGTACGCCATAGAATACTATAGCAGCATAGCAGCTTAGATCGGGCTGATAACTGACACGTCTAAGTGCGTAACTATTTTGCGTAAGGATAATTTTTGCACAGTTTTTGTATCAGATTTACTCATAAAGTAACTAAGCTTTGTAGATAATATTAAGGTAAAAGTATTTCTGCTTAGCTCACACATTTCTTTCATAACAACGGACGGCCAACTCAGAGTTGCCAATATCAGTCAAAATGTGGGCGACCTTGGACAACGGGAGCCGCCACAGTAACAACATTGCGCGCCCGTTTGTATACTTTAGCATGAGCTCAGCATAACGCAATCAGCTGATCAGAACGGACGATGGGCAGTAATAGTGTGTTTGTAAGGTTGTGATAAAAGCGAATCAATCATTGTGATGGAGCGTTGCAGCAACACATAACGCGTTATTTCTTCATTTGCCTTTACCTGCCCTCAACTTTAGATACTATGTGTGAATGTGAAATGAGTCCTCTCTTTTCTTTGAAACAAAAAAACAGGCCTTATAATACCAGCAGGGGGCGAATCAACCAAAAGCTTACTCATCTCTACAATCTCATATTAGCTCCCTAAATGTAGATTTGATGGTCAGTTTTAGTAACTTTCTACACTAATATTATAAAGAGATAAAGTTTGTATTTATATTTTTTTTGTTTGTAAAAAGTAATCTCTGAAAGCACTGGTCCTATTGCTAAAGTTTTTTCACCGATAGAAAGCTGCTTTAGTGACTGAGTTTTCCATATTGGCTATATTTTATGTACGTAGAAGCCGCGTGCAAGAGCAATTCCTAAATATACTGATTATATTACAGATTGGAACAAAATTTTAGAGCTACAAGGAAGAAATATAAATTACTCCTTGAAACTTACAGATTGGAACAAAATTTTAGAGCTACAAGGAAGAAATATAAATTACTCCTTGAAACTTACAGATTGGAACAAAATTTTAGAGCTACAAGGAAGAAATATAAATTACTCCTTGAAACTCAAATAAACGTGTAACTGAGGTTTAAATAACGCCAGTAAGTATTTCTTATTGCAATATCTCTATCTAGAGCTTTACCATGGACTATATAACTAGTCAATATCATTTTTTTCAATTTTGGTGCCGAAACCGTTCTACTAAACTACTTCAGTTTTTAGCCAAATTAGGGACCCGGTCCCCAATTGTCACGAAAACTGAGGAAATACTTACTTCCCTTAAATTTTTTCTCCTCGGTTTTCGCGAGAACCAGGGTCCTGGGTCCCTAATTTTCACGAAAACTGAAAAAGTTTCGCCACCAAATTTGAAAAATGTGTATACAGGGTTATTTGTAAAACACTGGAAACCTCTCAGGACTGTATTACTGATAAAAAACAAAACAATATTAAAATGCCTATGCGAGACTTGCAAACTTGCCTACGTAAGCATGCTTGCAAGATCGATTTTGGGCAACACATGTTCAAAAATTAGATAATTATCTCGATTTTGAAATCTCAAATACGGATTAAGAAAGGATTTATCTAAACGCTTAGTTGACTCTTCGCGTGACCCAAGGGCTGGCTTCTACCTCGGTCAGAGATTAAGCATTGCCATACAACGTGGCAATGCCGCCAGCCTTTTGGGCACACTTCCAGTCGACAGCGATGCGGAGGAGTTTTTTGACGTCATATTTAGTTAGGCCTTTAGTGTATATATTATTTTTAATTATTTAAGTTTATTTTATAATTTAATTTTCTCTAGTACCTGTAAATAAATATGCGTATCTCAAATACTACTTGTATTTCACCTTTCACCTACACCTATTTTTTATTGCTTACAAAACATAAATATGAAAATAAAATAAAAGAAAAAAGGGGAGCTTTAGTGTCCCCGCATACGGACCACAAAAAAAACCCGCCCCTAAAAAACACCGCCACAAAAAAAAAGCTGAAGCGCGCGACAGTCGATGGCCATGCGTGCAGTATCATAATTATAAGAAGACACAAAAAAACGCCGCCACAAAAAGCTAGAAGCGGCTTCAAGCGTTTTATTGTGGCGGCACCGCCGCACACGAGCCACAAAAAAGCCGCCTGAAAAAGAAGCTTAAAGCGGCTTTTTTTGTGGTCCGTGTCCGAAGACACTAACCCAGGATTCGGGTTTATTTCAGCTATTATTTTTTTCAGAATGCCTGGTAGAAGTCGTCGCATTCATGAGACCAAGCCGCCGGAAGTGCCGATGTCCACTCCCGAACACTATCTCATCATTTGGATTGGAATAGCCATTCTATACCTTTTTGGAGAAGAAGATAATCCCACATACTAATAAATTTAAAATGAACACAAAAATATTATGTGATAACAGAATTAAATTATTCAGTTATAAATTGTAAATGAGTTTCTTTTAGATTTATTTCTTTGGAAATTAAACAAACCTTTGACCTGACAAATAATACCTACTTATGTTTGTAATCGATCGTACGGAATCCCTTTTTCCTACTCTTCATTAAATTCAAAGTATATTTAACCACATCTAATAACATAATATCACACTATTTGTATGTGTTTTGTGTGTATGTTTGTTACTCATTCACGCTTAAACGGTTGAATAGATTTGGATGAAACTTGGTACACGGGCAGAACATCTCCTAGAATAGCACACAGGATACCTACGGTTGATCCCGGGTCTATCTTTATTTGGGATAATTATCTATCTATTTTTAGGGGTAACGCGTGCGGAATAATCCCGCATGCGTGATCAAATCCGTTCGATATTAAATTAAAACACCCTAAACGTGGAAAATACCTCCTGATATCGCTAACAGAGGTCAATCTTGTGAATGATTTCATCTGCAAACTCAAGAAGCCCTAAGACATAGCCTTGCGGAACCCCTAAAAAACAATAAAGTACCGTCAAACGGGGTAAATAGAGATGCAAGAGTGAATAGTAGGCGTGGGAAAAGTGTGTCATCTTTGCGATTTTTGATTGGAATATTTGCGTCTGAATCAAATGTTCCGACACAGTGAAACATCGCCTCACAAGAAACAAATGGATCATTTGAAACACCAGTTCAAAAGATATAAATCCGTAGTCAAAAGTTATTAAACTGTTTCGGTTGGTGCCTACACTATGTAAAAACTATTGGAATCGATTCGTAACTAAAAATAATGTGGTTTATCTAACATGAGTTTAGAAACAAGCTTTTAATGAAAATATTTTTTTCATAGCAAGCTTTTATAGCTCGGTATACCTATTATAATACACGTCAAGACAAATCATTCGAGCTAAAACTCGATGAGGTTGTGTCGTTTAACTACCAAGTTCCTATAGCCACCTTTCGGTTCCATCATCAGATCAGCTCCATTCATAATAATTTTGCATTATCATCTGATTTACACATGCATGCAAAATTTAGCTCAATTGGTAACCGGGAAGTGGGTCAAATTTAATTTACAAGATTTGATTTTAGGTAAACATCGTGGCAGGTGAAACTAAATAGAAGTTTGTAAAAATGAAACATGTATTACTCCGATACGAAAAATAATGATAATAATTCAACAAACTCGTGCCCTTTCTGTGTGACCTTGGCCCGATGAGAGAATGGCTTTCGTTTGGCGTCTTTGCGTGTCGTCACACCGGTCGCGCTTGTAACCAACGCGTGTAAACACATGTATGCGGTAGGCTGTTGCGTCTGGTTGCGCCTGCGTATTCAGTAGGAAACATCTGAGCGACACGGTAATTACAGTGTACTGTGAATTGCTTACCTAGCGAGCTCTTGTGTAAACTATACTTGTGTTTAGAATACGTTATAGGTTTATCATCATCATCATCATCATCATGACATAGCCCTCCCCCAAGTGTCGCCACAATGAACTATCCTATGCCTTTCGCATCCATCGGATTCCCGGAACCTTCACCAGGTCATCGGTCCACCTTGTATAGGGTTTGGATCCCGGGACGTTTCGTGTCTCGAAGTCCCGGACTTTTCCTAATTTAGTTGTCTCGAGTCCCGAGACTTTCGTATCAAGACTCGTGACGAGATAAGATTTTCGATATAAATATACTATAAATACTAGATAATGGTAAAGTTATTAAGAATTGTATGATTTTTAACTAATTTCATTTTATAAGTTAATTTTATTATGGATAGGTAGGCTTTTGACCGCTATCTCACCTTATAGGAAGCGATGATGTTGCTGACGATGGAGCACGCTTTCCTAGAAGAACCTATTCACTCTTGACCTGAAGACTCCTTGCTCTAGGTCATAGCTATCAGGAAACACTACGGTAGGGAAGTCCACTCCTTAGTTGTACACATAATGAATGTGTTCCCAAAACGCTTTGTACATACCTACGTATGGGTGGGATCTCAACTATGTACCATAACGCCGTACGTATGATCCAACGATGGAATGGATTGTGCAATTCGAATGTACACTCCCGGAAATGTAAACTATAGAAAACCGACAGGCTAGCGACTCGGCGTCGATGCTCAAGATTTTGGAGCTTTGACTCGACAAATGCATCACAGCCAACGATCTTTTTAGCTGATTTCTCAATCGACTCTAGTGCATCAAGCTGGTATTTGACAGACCCATACCAAAGATGAGAACAGTAAGTACTCCAACCACGATCGAACCTGTGCTTGATAAAGGTTGAACAGCGGTTCGGGTGAGAAGTATCGTCTCACCTTTGCTAAGATCCCCAAGTTTTTGGCAGCCAGTTGAGCTTTTCCATCGATGTAAGAGCCAAAATTGAGAGTAAATGTTGTGTGTTATCAGCACGGTCTGCGTGATTAAAATAAAACAAAGCAAATGTCTAAAGTTATTAAGATTTAATTTTCTGTTTAATAAATGCGGATTTTAACAAAAAAAAAGTACTTATTTTTTAAAACATATCACCAGAAATTAACTCAATTAAAATTCTTCAACAAACCATAACCCTCTTAAAAATAAAACCATTAAAAGAAATCTTAAGTAACGAAGTCCCGGGAATTCTCGGGACTTTGATTGTAGGTTGTCTCGTGTCCTGGGACTTTGAATATGTCAGGAATTCCCAAACCCTAACCTTGAAAGAGGCCTTCCATCGCTGCGTCTTCCGGTAGGTATGCGGTCGCCACTCCAGAACCTTTCGCCCCCCCCCCCCCCCAAGGTATAATGTAGGTTTATGGTGCGGGTACGAGTAAATTCGAATTACAAAATTAAAAAGTTTTAACTAACAATAATTAAATGTATTTTTTTGTAGAACTTTCGTTTTAGCAAGATTCTGTCGGAGCCTTCCATGCCGAACCCAATGCTTGCCAGAGCTGGGGAAGTTGGAATGAGTTAACGTAGCCCTGGAGCGACATGGTGACTAAAGAACACAGTTGGAGTTTAGTCAGTAAAACTCTTGACACTCCCTCTAACTCAACCCAGAGTGAGAGAACTTATTGAAAACAAAACCAGTCGAATGCGACGATGGACTGGCGTACCGAGGTTTCCATACCACTTTACATATACACCCCTATGTTTTAATTAGTACAAAAAATGGGGCTCTATCCGTACCTGATCATTATTTGTAGCCAAAAGTGAAAAAAAAAACGAAATTCCAAAATTGACCATGAAAATACGTCATAATTAGTAAATTCATACTAGGAGCAATTATTCACAACAATTTCTAATAGAATTATCGTCATTTATTCATTCATAATCAAGCCTGTACCAACAATATTTCCATAAATTGATTGGCATTTTGAGATATAAACAAACGCTAATAGTTTTGCAGTTTATGAATATTATTTATTAATCCTTTACTTATATAATAAAAAGACCTTTTCTAATAAGGCCTTCAAGTATTTGTACTAATTAAAATTTAATGGTGTAAAAATATGTAGGTAGTTGATTCCAGAACTGACAGATTTTTCCAAATCACAAAGTTATAAGTTTGTTATATCAGCAAAAATACGAGGTCACCGGCCCATCCAGGAGGAGGAGGGGATGTTTTGCATTTGCACCCAGCTCTTAGATGGCGCTTCATACCCGCTAGGACCTGCCGTGAGATATGTTGTACTTAGTGTCGGTGGTGGAATCCATACAGTTAGGTACTGATTCTTAACAAACTATATTCAGGTTTCGCATAAACTAAACAAGCTTTTTATGAAAATCATTTTTTCATAGTAAGCTTTTATAGCTGGGTAATACTCGTAAAGACGAATCATTATACGAGCCCAAACTCGATAGGGTTGTGTCGTTTAACTACCAAGTTCCTATAGGCACCTTCCAGTTCCATCATCAGATCACCTCCTTGTCATAATCATTTTGCATTGTCATCCGATTAACACATGCATGCAAAATTTCAGCGCAATCGGTAACCGAGATATGGGTCACATTTAATTTATAAGATTTGATTACAGACAAATATCGGGACTGGTGAAATTAATTAAAAGCAGAAAGCTTGTAATAAAATAATGTTGCAGCACTGACTCATCTCATGAGCTGATTGCCACCCAAAGAAAATTTATAAGAACTCATGTAGGTCACTGGTTCTCGGCAGCTCAGGCGTGACGTAACAGTGCGGCGGCCGGCCTTGCGACTGCGCAGCCTGTTTGATTCTCTATAGACCACCATAATTGTGTATCACTATCTCTTTCTACCATGTTATGTAAAACCTATTGTTTTCAGAGCAGCTGATACTTTTTCACGGTTTATTATGAAACTTAATCGAAAAGTTCTTATGCAATGCCTAAAAGTTTGAGATAGATCGCAACATAATACAGTAGCCTTGGTTTGATCATTTGGTTTTATTTTAAACGTAAACAGTTTATTGACCTAGGTTATTCGTAATTTCTGCTCTAGCTTAAAATTATTTAACAGCTGCATTCATTGCCAAGATCTTTATGTAAAAGAAACTAAACAACTGCATTTCATTCAGAAACTGTGCATTGCTCAAGCCAGACTTAATATTTCGATGATAATGACCTGAGAATGAAACTAGTTTTTTATTTGTTTTACTACGTGATCTTTTGTAATTTATTGTGCGTCTATTCTGGTGGAATAAACATGATTTATTTCTTTCATATGAAAGAAAGGGAGTTAGTGATAGCGTGACGGGTGACAGGACAGCAAGAAAAAAACGTCTTGCGCCGACCCCAAATAAAACGGGACAAGGGCAGGAAGATGATGATGTCGTTTTTTAAGGGATTTTGAAGGAAATTATCTAATGGCTCAACGACTCGATTACCAAGGTTAAGCTACGCTTGCTTAAAGGTCAGTGAGTGGAAAGGTGCTCGCATAGATATATTTTACATCTCTATGGGTGCTCGTCTTCACCTCGATCTCTTGGATTTGTTGGTAGGAAGACGTTACAGTTAGCCAAATGCCAGGAAATCTGTGTTACCTATTGTTGGGTTGTGGAGGTCAGGTAAGTAGTCGTCACTCCTTGTTAAATACTGATATCAAGCTGCATCCTGTTAACTGGAAGCCGACCTAAACATTAAGAAAAAGCTATTTATCAACTATTAGCTTTTACCCGCGGCTTCGCTCCCGTCAACTGAGTACCTGCCCTACCCTACCTACCCTACCCTACCCTAACCTACTCTACCCTACCGGGTAGGTAGGGTAGGGTATACCCAACATACCCAACCCTACCTACCCTACCTACCCTACCTACCCTACCTACCCTACCTACCCTACCTACCCTACCTACCCTACTTACCCTAGCTTTTAAACCTTCCCTGTATGTTGGTGAACAAAAGAAAAAAGGAATGATGAAATGGCCGTTCTCGAGTTTTAGCGAGACTAACGAACAGAAATTGATTTTTATATATATAGCAGATTATACAACCTTATTTTTAGTAAATGCGAAATCAAACACGCTTGTCTAGTATTTTTATGTAAAACAATCTATGTACAACATTTCAAAATTGTATTGAGAAAATCACAAAGTTATAAGCCAGTTATGGTACCTGGCTGGCGACATAAATACATGGTCACTGGGCCACCCGGGTGACTGAGGAGTTGTGTTGCTTCCGGACTAATGCCCGCTATGACCTGTCATGTCCTGTATGACCTGTTTTGTACTTATCCAACTTGTGGTCTTGTGGTGTCCAACTTGTGACCTTTTTTTTTTGACATGCTCACTCAAATGTCTCGCTGTTGGTGGCGCGTGTTATTGGGTCATTCGGTTCCCTTCAAAATGGTTGAGCTGAGTGGGGCTGATGCACGCGTCATGCTCGTGAACGGGTGCCGTCAGATGAGACTGGTCATCTCTTAGCTGCCAGTGGCTTAATTCAGTTTTTATCTTTTAATATTTTTTTTTTATTATTATCTACATTGTGCTCACATAATAGAAGCAACAAGAAATATGTAACCAAACACTATATGTAACACATATGATTTAAAAGAGTGTCCATGGAGTTTCTTGCACGTTCTTCTCCATAGAGATCTACTCTTTGGAACGTGCAACTTAGCTTCACTTGTTTGTTTGACTGACCGACATTTTGACAATTCAAAAGTGCCTGTAATTGGTCTATTTGAAATAAACGTTTTTGATTTTGATTTTGATTTTGATTTTGATTTTGATTTGATTTTGATTGATTTTAAATATTTTTGGAATAAAATATAACATGGTGTAAGTAAAAATTATTTCAAACGATTCAGTTATCTACTGATTCTGAACAAACTACAAACTATGTAGGTAAGGTTTATTCAGGTTTCGCATATATTAAAAATAATGTAGATTGCGCAACTTATTTGTAACCCTGTTGGTAAATTTTCCTTTACGATAATAGGGAATAATGCTATTACAAAAAAGGCCAATAACGCCAATAGGTATTATTTCGAAGACGTTTCAACATTGCTCTCATTCATTGTTAATTGCCGTATATGTATCTTTTGATAAAATCAACAAGCAAGCTGATTCTTTAACTGTGAACGTGAAATAATAATTGCTGTAAAATGTAAGACTTATATAACAGCACTGTACAACTTTGCAATTTATTTATTGCTCTGAGAATTTATTACGCATAGGACCACTGTCCGCTTACAGCTCATACACACGAGCGGAGCGGCATGTTGCCGACGGCGGAGGTAACTGTAACCAACGACACGAGGCGGCTGCAGCCGTCAACACGTCGGCGGCAAGACGCCGTCTTTTCCTGTAAACATAATCCTCCCAATATACTCGTATCAAAATTTGTATCAGTCATTTAACACTTTTCGCTATGCACACTTCGGAGAACTATGATGAATGACGGAATTTTACGTCCGTTTTTTTTCACTATAAAAACTAGAATAACAATTTTACACAATTGAAATTTAAAAAAGTAGCAGATTTTTTTTTTAATTAGGAAAAAGCCGACGAAAAATTCCACCCCTAGATCCGTGGTATTCGATTGTGCATCGACGTCAATAGTATATATAACATTTTCGGTTTTTAACTTTGAGTCTGTCTGTCTGACTGACATCAATCTCTATCCATATTCGAGTGAAATAACAAGTCATAAAGGTGTTTTTAATATCGAGCGGGCGTACGGTTTTGACCACACTTGCGAGATTGCTCAGTTCAGCACGCGTAGCCCCCGTTATGTCCATTTCATTTCATTTGTTGATATGCAGGGAAAACGCACGCGGGCCGCTATTTTTTTGCAAATTTTAAATTAGCTTTAGATAATTGGAAAAAAATATATCACTCAAATGGCCATGGATGCGCAATGAACTACTATTGATTGGGTGTGGATGGTATTTGCGGATCATCGTTTTTCAGATATGTTCTTAACAAACTGCTAGTATAATATGATAGATCTTATTGGAGCCGTTTAGGATTAGGAAACAGGGAAATCAGTTCGTAAGTGGAACAGAACTACACTAATCTTTTGAGGGGAGGTCCACGTGTCAGCCGGCCGGCGTTCTCTGGTTTTCGCGACTTCTGCTCCAGTGACGAGGGTTTATAACACTTACTGAACACTGCGAAGTTTTCAAGCACAAAGCGTTAGCATTTCTAGTCTCTTTAGCGGATAAGTTCAACAATAAATCTTTTTTTCTTGTAACATGTACGGTAAGTCTTCTTAACAATCTTTTTTTTTACCTACCTGTCTATCTCTTTCTCTCGAGGTTGTGCAGGAAAGGGATGCAAAATGGGAAGTGTTGCAAGTTGCCACAGAAAAAAACGCGGTATTTAATTCTATGCGGCTAATTACGAAAATAATTTTTACGCGACAACTACCAAGTGATCTTGGCGCAACCAGGCCACGTCTCGAGCTGATGCACAATGCTCTTTTCACGGCAGTTTGGATTGTTGCCTGCAAAATATCTGTCTAATTTGGTGATTTCTTCTTCTATGTTAGCTTTCAACAGTTACAAGATCCGTGGTTTGCCGTGGTAAACTTACACGTGATTTCAAAAAGCTTCAAAGGAAGTCTGGCGCCGTTAGATCTGCCGATCTAGACGGCCAGATTCAAAACGACAGATTGATATCAAATTAGCAGTAACAATGGTGTGTATAGCTCCATGGCCTGTTGACTACACTAATTTTCTATATCTCTACAATATAAATGTTAAAGCTCAATAACATTTGGCGCCATTTGCAAAAATTAAGGCAACTTCACATTGTCATAATGTGAAGTTACTTTTAACTATCCGATTAAACTATCCGAAACAATATTTAATTAAAGTGGGCCACCCTTTAATTAAATATTGTTTCGGATAGTTTCTGACAAAAGCAGAGTCTAAATGACAGGTTTTTTTTTTGTTATGACAAGCCAAACAAATATCATCTAGACTAGTAATAAAAGTCAAATCTTGCTGGGCCTCATACGTACCCGGTACTGATCGTAATTATTTGTGTAGTCAAAAGTAAAGAAAACGAAATCCCAAAATTGACCACAAATCATAATTGATTATTTCATAGTTAAATCAATTATTCATTAAAAAAATTGTCTTTTATGTCACTCTGATAATTTTAATTGGAATTCTCTTCCTGTTACATATCAACGATCTGCTGGTGCCCGGTATCTATGGGTATGCAGATGATAGCACAGTTGTAGAGAGATACCTGCCCGGTGCTCGGGCTAGTAAGGAGCTAATACAGTCCGAAAGAGAGGCTATGGCAGAACGTACGAATATTTCACTTCAGGCAGTCTCCAAGTGGGGTAAAGCCAATCTTGTGGGATTCAACGCCTCCAAAATGCAAGCGTGTCGGAATGTTTCCCTGGAGTGTACCGACCGTCTTCAGCTTTTGGGAGTCGAAATTTCCTCAGACCTTAACTTTGGGCGGTTCATTGAGTCCAAAGCCAAAGTAGATGCTAGAAAACTTGGCATTCTTGCAAAAGTCCGGCGGTACTTCACACCGGAACATCTTTTAATGTTATACAAAGCGAAGGTCCGTTCGCGTGTGGAGTACTGCAGCCACATATGGGCTGGTGCTGCAAAATGCCACCTGGCAGCTTTGGACTCGGTGGAAAGACGTGCGAAAAGGCTAATTGGTGATCCAGATCTGGTTAAGTCCAACCTTCAAAGCCTTGAGCACAGGCGTAGGGTAGCCAGCCTTTCGATGTTTTACATGATGCTTTTTGGAGAGTGTCCGCAGGAATTGCATGACTTGATTCCGCTATCTCAATTCTACCATCGGACAACCCGACGTACAATGGGTATCCACCCATACGTTGTTGAAACCTCTACGGTCCGGACTAAGCGTTTCGCCTCGTCGTTTATACCGCGTACGGCGAAGGAATGGAACAATTTGCCTGCTGTGGTCTTCCCGTCCGATTATAATTTGGGTATTTTCAAGGCTAGAGTGAATAAGCTTTTAATAAACTAGTGCGCCTCACCATCAGAGATTGCATCACTGCTTACTATCAGGTGGGATCACAGTCAAGCATTAATTTATACGAATAAAAAAAAAATTGTATTTTGCAATTTTATTTTTTATTTTTTTTAAATGTATAATAAATAATTTTTTCACCTAGTTATATGTGCATGCTGTGGTCTCCTGTAATTGGAGGAGGACACGCCATTGTACTACTTGTGATTTTTAATCAATAAATAAATAAAAGTTAATTCCTAATAGAAAATACTACGCGCTGTGTTTTTCCATTGGTTTTCATTCATAATCAAACAGCCTGTACAATATTTTCATAAATTGAGTAGCATTTTGAGATTTACTTACGTTAATAACTTTGCTGTTTATTAAAATTATCTATTGAGACTTTACTATAATAACGAGACCAACCTATTCTAATAAACCCTTTAAATATTTGTACTAATTGAAAAAACGTGGTGTATTTGTATTTTACTTTTGCAATTTTTAAATACTACGAGAACTAATATCCGTATCAAAACTAGCGGATAATCCGAAACAATATCATATTCATGACCGTATCCAAAACTGGTATAATATTCTTCCTATTTCCGTATCCCTACAAGACATCATACCTTTATTTAGTACATGGATCAGTCTACACACATCTATGTGTATAGTTGTCCAATGTAATTGAGCGAGAGACTTCTGCCATTCAATGTTGCACTGGTCAAAAATGTAGACTCCTGAGATATTTACTCCTGCTGCGATATTCCAGACTGCAGCACCACTGCCTAACCCAGGAATAAAACCCCAGAACTTTTGCTTAGCACTTAGAAAACGATACCTGGACAAGGCAGTTGCATAACGTTGCATGTTGAAGATATACTTTTTACGAGTGCATTGTCCTCAAGTTAGGTAGTTCAAGTTAACGTGAGGCAATCCAAAGCCTTAGTATTTACATAAACGTTACTTACTCTTCTGAAAGCTATGCTAATTTGATATTAATGATTTTTTGTCGCAAACTATTGCATGTCCAGAAAAAAAAAATACACCATCATGTAATTTCAGCCTAATTTTGGACCCACTGAGGTGACCTTAATCGTTTATGCTACGATTTTTGTTGTCATTTATGTAACACTTGTAATTCAACAGCAGCCTAAACAAAATACAGAAGCCGCCAACTTTTGGCAGTAGTTGAAAGTAGCCGAGTACGGTAAGCTCCACAAGAAATATGTTTGCTTAAGAACTAGGATATAAAACCCTAAATTTTAAAGTAAGGAAATACTATAGATATTAATTATTTACGGTCAAGGTTTAATAATATTCCTAACTGCTATAACTTGGATGATTTTAGAACGGAGATACATTATGGTTAAACAGGCCTTGAAGCAATTTGATGTGAGCAGTCAAAAAAGTGATTAAATAGGCTTAGTATATAGTTTGTAAATGAAGAAATAAGGCAGAAAGGTCATGAACTAGCTGAACAAAAAGTGAATGCTGCTTATATTGTAGCTAGTAAAGAAATAAGACAAGCAGTGCAGGACACAGTGACAATAGTAAAATATAAGTTGTTCCACCGTGAAGTTTCATACGAGTGAGATGTTATACTTTCGAATATTTGGTTATTCCAAATATCCATTTGGTTTTAGGGTTCCATGCCAAAAGAGTTCTACTGGAAAACTCCTGGCAGTCAAACCGTAAGTGTTACTGTATGTTTTTGGAATAAACCAAATGTTGCCAGCCCCTGCAACATTCACTGAAAACCGCAGTTAACTAAATATCTACTGCGGTGTAGCGCAACGACCATCAGCTGCAAGCAAAATAACAAGCCTGCCAGTGTTCGCCGTCAGTGTTCGCTCGCTCTCAGTACGACGTATACGTGCCCTTTGTGATTTTGCGCGGGAAACTGACAAGTGAGTTACTTTTTTTAATTTTATGGCCTAAAGTTTCCGCGGGAAAAGTGACAAGTGACATTTTTTTATTAAGGTTTTAAAAAATCTCTTTTTGGACAGTGAGTTTTTACATGGAAGTTTAATATTTTTATTGAATTTTATTATGAAATTAATTCAAAAATATTTTAAATTAATAAAATTATTTTATAACAATCTATTAGTTAAGTTAAGGCATGTTAAGTAGGTGATATTATAAAGCGGTGCGAATGAAACATATTATGTAAAAATATGTATTGCCAATGCGATTTTCTTTCGGTGAATATAAAATTAATTGAAGTCTAGATTCTAAATGAAACGTTTTTGAGTTCGTTGCTGAGCCAAACCTTCTCCTCCACAAATAAATGTTCAGATCCTTACACCACTCGTCTCCATCTCCATCGAATAAGTTGACCATGACCCAAAAAACAAATAGGTGGTTTTATTTACCATGTCCAGGTAGAACAATTTTCAACTGACCTGTAAAGATAGATAAGAAGAAATTAATATACTTTGATAATTTGTGCACACCTTTCTTTGATAGTGGTCTGACTAGACGCTACAAAATAGGACTAGCGGTAGTTTTGCTGTGAGCTTTATCCCACATAAAATCAAAACCTAACAAATTGGAAGTCCTAATGGTGGTTTGGCCAACAAAGCCACCATTGTAACCCGCTAGACACCATTACAGATAAAAGGAAAATATTTATGAATATCCTTAAAATCTATGATCCGCTGAATTCAAAGTAGACTCATAGCGTTTGGACGATAGCGATGCTCTCTCAGTTCGGGCACGTAAAGCCACAGAATACAAACTGAATGACCACATTTTCAAGTCTTGTTCATCATTCCCGTATAAAGTGCTCTGGGTAGGTACTCAATAGACGCATATGCAAAAATCAGCCAAAGAAGAATCTTGTAGAAGAATTGACACACTTGTTAGCATGAGTATGATTCGTTGACCTACATCTGGTATCGTTAGTAAATAGGAGAGCCCTGGTAGGAACTTTAGATTTGCCTCCGCAAGAGCAAAAGTTTTTATCTCAGCGACAATCATCATCAGATGGAAGTATCTCGTGATGCCGAACAGAGTCCATTTTGGCATAACCATAAGCAGTTTTAATGTGTTTATGGTTACCTACACTTAATTTATTATCTTACATCCATCGAGCCCACGCGAGTCTCACCGGGTCATCGGTCCACCTTGTGAAAGGCCTTTCAATGCTGCGTCATCCAGTGCATGGTCACCATTCCAGAACTTTCGACCCATCGACCATCTGTTCTGCTAGCTCACTGCCACTTAAGTTTGGCGATTCTTCGGGCTATGTCGGCAAACTTGTTTCTCCTCCGATATGGCAACACTTAAGGGAGGCCTGTGTCCAACAGTGAACGTCTTTCAGCTGAAATGATTATGATGATGAATTTATTAAACGCAAATAATTATTTCCAAATCTCTCGAAAAGCTTTGTTCCATACTATAGACTGATCTAAGAATATATAGGGAATATATAGGTATATACTTGCTTGACAAGCATAAAACTATCTGAACGCTTATGTAACGGCAGTAAGGCGAGAGTGTATTACAAAATATTACTGCTGTTGAGTTGTTTCATAATTTTAACAATTACCACCAGTATTATAAATACTGAAGTGATGTGAAAATTGTCTAGGATCGGTTTACCTACAGCAGTGATTGTAATGACAAGATGAGTTGCGTGGTCTCTGAAAAAGGTTTTTGCTAGGGACTTCTGATAGGAATATTTTAAGATAAGCTTTTACCAGTTGGTTATCCCATGTTATGGTTACCAACCGAGAAATAAATTGCCCAATTTCCTAAACCATGCGCCTAGTTTTAGGTTTCGAAGTTAGGTCTCAATTGATTTACAAACACACGAACATAGAGTATAGTAGAATGTGTAGTTGCCAACATAATAAAATTATACTATAGGGTTCACCTGGTATTCCTGAAATAAAGGGCTGGGAGGAATGTAAAATATCATGTAAGACTAATACCTATTGAATTAATTACGACGGAAAAAGAGACAGATCTATGATAAATAGAATATTTTTCTTAGTCTAGTTGTGGGAAATAGGGTTGGCCAAGCTTAGTTTAGGTCTAGGTATTTTTTCTATCCAGACCTCAAGCCTCAACTAAGCTCAAGCTGGCTTCAACAGCGTTAACGAGAAAAAGAATATGTACCTACTTAAATATTAATGCTCGCGTTCTAATCCCGCCAAATAGTATGTAAAGTTAGTCGCGCCCTTAAACTTATCTTCGCTCTCATCTTTGCTAAGTCTAATAGAAGTCCTAATGAGTTTTAAGGGATTTTTTTTCAAATGAAATATTTTAGCTGCTTTAATTAGTCGCAAATTGATTCCAAGTAGATATTGAGAAGAAAATTTGGTGTAGTTTTGTACCTCAAGTGTACTGGTATGTGAAATTAATGAAACTCTCTCGGATCTCGGTAAAATGGAGCTGAAAATTTTATTATAGTATTGACTACCTCAGTGAAGTTTTCCTACAAGGTGGACATGATTTGCTGCCAAACACTACAAAAATATTAGAATGTGTACATCCATATTCTAATGATAGACAAACATATTAATTATTCAAACGAAGACATGACTTGAAGGACTTTGTATCTGCGCATTTAACGTTACGCGTTGTATAATACTGGTCTTCAGCATTTGACATGCATCTGATTTGGCTAGAAGCCAACCCCAAAACAGTTGGGAAAAGGTTCGGCAGATGAAGATGACCTTATGAATGATCAGTTGCGCAAAGAGGAACTGGTTCTCTGTCATTTCAAATCGATATCGACATTATGTAGGTATGAAATTAACATTTATGTGTGATACCTACGAAAAGTTTACATTTTGTCAAATCAACTTTCTACTATTATGCGCGAATTGAAAATGGACACAGTATCTGTCGAAACCAAATGCTGTCGTAATTTCTGTCCGTAGATTGATTCCACTACTCCAATTGCACTTCACTGTAGGCTCGACCTATTATGCGATAACTTGACAATTTTCCAGCAATGTATGAACGTTGATCAATGTCCCGTTTATTATCTGAGATTGCAAGCCGTCCTGTGCCAGAAACGGTGACGCAACTGAGAGCCGGTGATGTTGACTCATCGTGTTTGGTTTTGTTAAGGAAACCTGTTCCATAGTTATTGTGTGGAGTTGTGGACGTACATTTAGCGAACTATCTATATTCTTGAAAGTGTGGCGAGTTTCGGTCACTGATGATTTCAATGGAAATAAAAGTGAGAATCCACTTCTTTTGAAAAGTGGGATGAAATAGGCAGTATCATCAATTTTATGTACCGTCTTACTTGTACTAAAATCTAGTCATGTCCGATCCGTATTTACATACAGATGCCAGTAACACGAGCAACAAAATATTGTTCGTGTAAGTATACGACAATTTGTTCTAGAATGACCGGTTTATTGTTTTTTGTTACTGCTTTAAATAATTTACAAGAATAATATACATTTATAAAATACTTGTCATAAACTTATTTATTGGACTGACTGAAAAGCTGTTAAATTATCTTCTTGCAGCAACGCGATATATAGACGTGTAATTGTGACTGTAGAGGTTTAGGAGATCGTAGCGAAGAGCCTTTAAAAGTAGTTTATGTATGCAACTTTTCCTCCTAGTTTATGGAAACTGTGAAGACTGTTATCCTTAAATGGTGAGCTATTGCTATAGCCTCATGTTATATGGTCGTAATTTTGTTAAAAGTTTATTAATCACTACTCAGTTCTTACAATTACCATTTGAAAGAAAGAAGAAAGAAAGAAAAGCAAGAAAAAGTGTTTCTGTTTCTACATTTCACTTAAATAAGCAGTTACTTAGTGCTACTTAACCTGACCTGGTGGTCAAACATTGAAAGAGACCTTAAGAAAGCCCAATTGCCAAAACCGACAACCCAGGACCGATCAACCTGGCGCCGTAAAGTGAAGAGACCCGACCCCAGATAACGGGAACAGGGACGGAAGAAGAAGAAGAAGACTTAGTGTTACTTAAAAATTCAACCTAATTAATTCTGAAATTTCTTGAAAAAAATACCTGTGCAGGCAATTGAGGCAATTCAATTTAAAAACTCATTTACGAGAAAATCAATATACTAGGAACGAACTACATTGGACTCAATACATCGTCATTAATGTCTTAAATTACAATACAGCTTGAATCAAGCCACGTGGTTGCGGCTCGGGCAGTTTCGCAAGCCACTCAGTTCTACCCTAATTACATTGACACAACTTATGTAACACCATACAATTACATAGATTAACAAATTTATGTTGCACTGGGCCAAATTGCCACATTGTGAAGCCGTTGCAACAGATAGTTACTTAGTTCTTGATGTCAGATGTTGATAGTAACACTTTTACCTACTTATGCTTTGTCGCTTCACAAATGATGTGATGATGATGATAATTACTGATTTTTATCATTCGTTGAGTGTCTCTGGTGCAGTTCACTTTAATTGATGAAGTATTGTTATATAATGGTTATACTAGGGGATGCCCGGCCTGTGCTACTATTATTTTATTATGAGCCCGTTGTGTCCCACTGCAGGGCAAAGGCCTCCCTTCCTTTATTCCACTCTTTTCTGTCCTTAGCCACTTCTGGCCAATCCTTAAGGTAGGAGTCCAAATCGTCACGCCATCTCCTTCTAGGCCTACCGCGTCGCCGGCTCCTGTTGTTTGGAATCCAGTCAGTTGTTGCTTTCGCCCAATTTTGTTGCGACATGCGGCAGATGTGACCTGCCCAGTTCCACTTTAATTTGGCGGCTGAGTTACCTACGTCTGCGATTTGTGTTTTGGAACGAATTATACTGTTCCGTATCTGTTCTTTTGACCCCGAGAATACTTCGTTCTATTGCTCGCTGGCAGACCCCTACAGCCTGTGCAACTATGTTAAAAATATATAAGTAGGTACATTTTGTTTATTTGTTACGGCTCCGAAACGTGGTCGCTTACAATGGGCCTCATAAGAAGACTTAAAGTCACCCAAAGGGCAATGGAGAGGGCTATGCTCGGAGTTTCCTTGCGTGATCACATCAGAAGTGAAGATATCCTCAGGAGAAGTAAGATTACCGACATAGCTCGAAGAATCTCCAAACTTAATTGGTAATGGGGATTGAACGCAGAACAGATGGTCGATAGGGACGAAAGGTTCTGGGGTGGTAACCGCGTACCGACAGACGCAGCGTTGGATGGCCTTCCCACAATGTGGACCGATAACCTGGTCAAGGTCGCGGGAACTCGATGGATGCGAGACACACAGGACCGGTCGTTGTGGCGACGCTTGGAGAAGGCTTATGTCCAACAGTGGACATCTTTCGGCTGAAATGATGAAGATGATGTTTATTTGTTGGAAAAATAGTTTTTTTTTTATTTACAATCTCGCAGTCGTTTGAATGGTTTTAAAGTCTATAACGGCCATAGACGTAGAAACAACTTCTGTGTGTTTTATACTAAGAGGATAGTATTGCATTTCAAAAAGTAAATTACATCCTCTTATGTTGGTTGCTGAAATCACCTTTCACACATATTTTTTTTTGCACAAAGTCCCAGCGACACACTATATTTTTTTCCACTTTTAAAATTAAGAAACAAGTTGGTGTCATAATCGCATAACAATACTCAATTCATCAATGGGCGACCAGTGACCATGAACTCAAGCTATGTATTTCATTGGTGTTAAATGTGTTATCTAATGCAATATTATACCTGTAAACCTACCTGAAACTGGGAAAATTAATGCATCCACAGATCTAGGAAATTGAAATACGTTTCAAAGTTAGACTTTTGGCGTTTAGCGGCGAATAATTATAGTCGCGAACTTGAAAGTAAAAATCGTGTATTGTTGAGTAAATTGTATTCTTTAAAACCGCCAAAAGTGATGGTCAAAAGAAGAAAAACCATAGAGTTGATCTTTGATAATACCACAGACTAAATAATGTATTTTTCAAATAGTGGGTCCCACACATAGCGTTTATACTATTCATCATCATCATCATCATATCAGCGGAAAGACGTCCACTGCTGGACATAGGCCTCCCCCAAGCGTCGCCACAACGACCGGTCCTGTGCGTCACGCATCCATCGGATTCCCGCGACCCTGACCAGGTCGTCGGTCCACCTTGTTTATACTATTACAATATAAATATTGGGTCGCGAAAGACTCCTGTCCTTATGAAATATAACTAAGAGCAACTGATGACCTGGTGAGGTTAACAGGGGTTCGTAGACCTCACCGTCCATCGACAGATCAGGCGATGTGGCGTCATTCGAAGAGATCTATGTCCTACAGGGGAAGTATTTTGAACTGAAATCATGAACCAAGAGCAAAAGACCTGAACGCCACCTACTACCAACTTCATACCAATCCGTTCAAACACTTCAAAATTCGAACACGACATTTCATTCGGCAACATCACATTACTATTACAACACTTACGAAAATTGAAATTATGTCGTTACTCAAGCCGATGGCGGTTGCCTCACCGAGTCTCCGCGTACTCGAGGGCAGGGAGACAAAACGATCAGCCGATAGTTACTTGCTCTTGCTACACGATCCACGAGGATGCTAAGTTTTGCAAGTCGGTTGAGAAATGTTGGATACTTGAAGGATGGGTTTATTTAACTTATCTTTTGTGTATTGTAGCTTTAAAGTGATGCATCTCGACACAAATTTTCACTGCTTCATACAACCGCTCATAACCGATTATGACGTTATTACACATTTTTCATTAGATATTTTGGAAACACAGTATCTTGTGGATATTATCTAGGCTTCTATTGAAATCAATGTCTAAATTTGTGTAAAACTAATCCAGTAAAGACCTCTGAAAATCTCCTATTTTATATGAACTTTGACACTTCATAATTTTCCTAAAAGTAAAAAAAGTAAATCTATAGAAACCTTGCAAATTTTATTAAGATTCTAAATGATGACCACTTTTTTCAAAAACTTTTAAGGGTTTAAAAAAAAAACAGTTATTTCCTGGAGCAAGTTTTGTGAAATATTCGAGTAAATCTCGGCATTACCGACTACTAACAGAGTTTTCAGGCGTTATCTCTCTTTTTTTGCGATGCTTCGTCAAACATCGCGTTGGATTGCGTTAGATTGAAGTACAAGCTTTTAAACCATTTTCGATGCTGACGATAGGCCAGTGGAAAAGGACCCTCTTAACTGTTGTGAGGAATTTGAGGCAAAAAACGCCTGTTGTACCTATTCTTTGATCTCCGTCAGCTCTTTACTGTCACGATGCCGAACAGCTTTGGTTAGCTGCGTCTTAGGTTCTGCACTTCTTCCGTGTATAGTGTGTGTGATACAGAGGCATATCGTGAACTTTGACGTGGGCGAAGGCCTACCAGCGAAGGCTTTTTCTTTCAAAAATTCGAAAACAAGAAAATAACTGTCGCAACCCTGTTATCGAATACTTCGTCGCTTACTACCAGCTGAAAAAGTAGTCAAACGCGAACCTATCAGTTACAAAAAGACCCTCGATGCCATCAGACCCCTTAGACTGCAAGGGGTGAGGCGAGCTTGAGTGCTGTGAGGCTAAACCTGGCTATACCAATCAGATTTTATTTTAATCCAATTGGTTGCTCCAGATATTACTGCGTTTAGACTTTTAAACTAACAAAAATATCAGTTCCAACTTATTATATTAATATGTAACATTACTTTTTTACAAGCTTTTAATTAAAAGCTTGTATAAGCTTATATTTGACCACGGTCAATGGCCGGCGGCCTGTACCTCTTATTTGTTCTGGTAGGCTTAGGGCGATTTAGATCACGTGGTCCTCACTACGTCTTTGGACGTGTTCATACCAACGAAAGCGATGTTCAATCATCTTATCTGAGATTGGTGCGACTTTGAAGCTACTTCGAATGTGTTCATTTTGCACTCTGTCAAGCCTAGTCATACCCCTGCGTATCTTAGCGTCTTCATTTCGTTGGCATGTACCTTTTGTTCATGCGCATCGTTTAGTATAAAATATTGAACAAAAATAAACACAGGTATTTACTTCAAATATAAAGGCTCAGGCATATTTTCCCTATAAAGAACTTCACAAAATACAATAACAATTTTTTTTTTTGTAAACAGTGCGGCTTCGAGTTCTTAACCAAAACCATATTTTTTCTTTTATTTATCACAGCTGTTCAAACATGTCTAGAAGAACCGAAAAACGTTTCTTGACTGAAGCTGACGAGTACCAGTGCCCACTCTCTGCCGATACCCAGAAGATAGCTGAGGATGAACTGCGGGAGACCGACAACTCCAGGTCACAGGCACTCACAGCACTGAGGAGCTGGATGGAGCAGAACCCCAAATTCTCTGCTATCAGAATGGGTAAGTAGCTGATTATATACGTGAAAAGAAAAAATACAGAACAACTTTTTAGTTGATAGTAGTGTCACAGATTGCAAACAAACAACAAATGCTTCAACAGACAATATCAAACGAACTAGAAGTAAACCAATTTTGTTTTTGAACAAATTTCTATATCTAGTTAGACCAAATTGACATAAGCATCGTATCCCAATGCTTCTGCCAAAATATCTGAAGAAATCAGTACATTTAAACAAATATTACTCAAAACTAAACATACTAATAAAATCTGGCTACAGACACGAAAGTTGTAGGTAGTTGGCTGGCAAGAAACTGACTGACAACATATATATCCTACTGTTTTTTTCCCTATTTATGTAAAAATGCTAATCAAAGATTTTACATATCCTATGGGCTATAGTATATTTTGATACAAGTGCAGAAAGCTTGTTATTGCGACGGAGACGGAATTCGCACGAGCCGGTAGGCGAGTGACTAGTTTGCACGTATATCAAACGACGTTCTGAAATATATACAACCTACAAAGAAACACTTTCTCTGAAAATTACAACACATTTTTGTTCATTTTACACTGAAGGAAATTTTAGTTTGACGTCGGCAAGCTATCGCAAGTATTTTTTACCTTAATCACAATGTCTGGCGGCGGTGGCGTAATAATCTAAAGAATTCTCTCCAAATCTTAAATTATTTCTTATTCACAAATAAACACACTTATAAAATAATATTTAATAGACTATTTTCCCGCGTTTTACCTTGGAAGGTTGAAGAAGAAGCAAAGGTATCAAACCGTTATACATCCTACTTATATTAAAAATAAAAATTCAAATATTTTTGAAATATTGATATTATGGAAAAATCTTATTACGAGTAATTTATGATTTATTCTGCTCATACAATTCGATTTTCATTAAATATTAAAGCCTTAAATTAAAAAAAAGAAATCAATCTCGCCTGTAGGTACGGCTCGGTTGGATTTCGCCTCGGTTGCAATGACAAAATTTCTCCACTGGTATCAAATTGTATACATAAAACACGTAGCACAACGTACACATACATATTTTTTCCCAGATTCCAGTTTCTTCCTCCGCTTCCTTCGCGCAAAGAAGTTCAGCGTTCCGATGGCTCAGGAAGCTATCGAACGGTACATCTTGCTGCGTCAGTCTTGGGGCATCGCCTTCAACCAGCTGGACTACAAGCTGCCCGTCATGATGGAACTGCTCGAGTTGGGGTGAGTGTCTTCAACTGTTATTACCTAAGGTTACTTTGACTGCCTCTTTGGTCCAGTGGTAATTCTCACATTTTCGGCTTGGAATCAGCCATTGCTGAGGAAAGTCCTTCGTTCTTTTTTCTAAGTGAGCGTGGTCTGTTAGTTGCGTAATGCGCGTTCATATTGGTTTAATGCCTGTAGTGGAGTTAAAGGGTGAGAGATAAGCGACGAGATTCGTTGTAGTACAAATCGGAAAGTATTTCCTTTCTAAATTCTTTAATCTTTTCTGTGGTTATAGACTTAATATTTTGTCTCTCTTTTCCAGATACATATTTGTGAGTCCGTTCAAGGACAGGCTCGGTCGCCGCGTGGTCATTTACAGGCCTGGTAGATATACAACCTTATGATAAATCATCAGCGACTCAAGTAGTATTCATTTTATATTTATTATTTTTATTTTATTCCACAATTACTAGTATATTTTTATATTTATTGGTGGCGGTGAAAATTTGCACATCTGGCTTGTCTTCTTTAAGTTCAGCATAATAAGTATTGTACTATAGCGTTTTCACTGCTAAGATGATGTTCCAGCAGAGCGACATCCTCTTCTGTTTGATGGGGAATTGTTCCACTAAGCAAAACTTCTTCTTCTTCCTGCCCTTAGGTATACCATATTACGTGGGGTCGGCGCAACACGTTCTTTTATTCCATTCTGTCCTGTCACCCGTCAAACTATCACAACATTCCTTTTCTTTCATATCACTCCTCGCACAACCCATCCATCTACGTGATACTAAGAACTGTTTTAGTAGATAATATGCACTTCATCTCTCCTTTTTACATAACTATACCAAGACAACTGACTTCCTTTCAATTTTTTAGTCACTTGCGCCACCTTCAAACTTTCAAATACTCATTTCTCACTTTATTCATTCTCGTCACACCACACATCCATCTCAACATTCTATGTCCGCTACATGCAATCTTTTTTCATCCTTCTTTTTCACAGCCCAATATTCTGATCCATACAGTATGACAAGTCTGCTTGATATATATTAAATACTAGCTCCTGCCAGCGGCTCCACTTGTGTGAAAGTAGAAAATATATACCAATGCCTGTCACTTAATAATAAAGTAGTATTCTACTGGTGAAAGAATGTTTCAAATCGGTCCAGTAGTTTTTGAGTTTATTCATTACAAATATGTGTTTTCTCGTGATTATATGTAGATTATGTAGGTACTAGCCATAGAAAATAAATAACACTTTCTTATACTCGTATCTATAGTACCTACCTATCTACTAGCTCATTGCCAGCGACTTCGTTCTACACCTATAGATGCTCGATCAAGTAAAAGTCATCACTAATTCCTACACTGGCCATTGGTAAGGGTGGTCGTTTGCCTCGTACGGTAGGTACCTACTTCTAGTTACATAATTAACTAGTGGCGTTGGGTTACGGCCTTGGCCTGCATTTTCTTAGGTTTTTTTGTAATAATCTTGTCATGCCAAGTTGTTCCAATAACAGAATATCCAGTGATCGGTGAATGATCAATTTGCAACGCCGCCGCGCCACTCGTGTTGTCACATTAATCTTAACATCTCGCCGCTTTATGTTAATGTCGTAATAACTATTTATTGCTTGTAACCTTTTAGCACAATGCTGAGCCTTGACACTTTACACTTCATTTACTTATTTGCACATTCATCAGCAGACTCTTAAACGGAAGAGAACAATGCATGTTAGACCTTACCCCTACTTTTTTAGAATTGCGTTTAAAGCGTACCTACTTGACAATTATGGCGGTAAGTCCCCTCTTTGAGGCGTGGCTGGAAAGACCTCACGGCGTCCTTACCTTCCGCATGACGCAGGTCCTCACCGGACATGGCAAGTTCGGGAGGTTCCTGCATCGGATTCAGGCGGAAGAGACGCCCGGGTGTCGCCACTGTGCGCAACGCCCGGAGGACACGGTGGAGCACACCGTCGAGGTGTGCCCTGCCTGGGCGGAGCATCGCCGTGCCCTCGTGGGGGCGATCGGCGGCGGAGACCTCTCGCGCCGGGCCCTGGTCGAGGCCATGGTCCGGAGCGAGGAGGAATGGCAGGCGGTCGCCTCCTTCTGCGAAGCAGTAATGCTTGCAAAGGAGGAGGCCGACCGCATCAGGCAACGGCGCCCTCGCCGCCGTCGCCGGGATTCCGATCCCGATTTCCGGCCACCGTAGACGCAGGCTCGCGGACGGCGAGCTATGGGTAGCTCGCTGTCCGATGGTCCGGTAATGGACCGAGTCTAAGACGTCGACGGCGCGCACTGTTCCCGCGCGCCTCAAGGAGTTGTCAGCAGCAGGAGGGGCCCAGCTGGGTCGAAGCCTACTGGGGACAGGGTTGTCCGAAAGGGAGCTCGTGCCCCGGTATGAAGGCTAGGAGGAACGGCGCGGGGTTTTTAGTCAGTAAGAGTCTGACACTGTCTCCCGCTCCACCCAAGAGCGGGTTTCGTCAAAGATGATTTTCCCCGTCGAGAAAAAAAAAAAAAAAAAAAAACCTACTTGACAACAATTTTTATTTATTTGGAATGAGAAGAGTCTCAGGTCATGCACGTTCTTGCACACTATACAAGGTGTGTAGTCAGACGTCAGACACATGCTCTTTAGGTATATAAAATGCGTTCATGCGGATGCCAAAAAAAGAGAAATGAAGAAAAATCCCTGTAGGTAAAACTCGCGTATCAGTATCTAAAACTCGCGTACTGAACAAAATTCCCTCAACCTTTGCAGGTGTTTTCGACCCATACAAGTACACTAACCAGGATATGTGCCGCGTCATGGGCACTTGCTACGAGACTTTGCTGGAAGACGAAGACAACCAGGTTCGAGGAGTGGTGCACTACGCCGACGGCAGCGGTGTCAGCTTCCCTCATCTTACACTGTTCACACCTAAAGAAGCTGTCAGGATTGTAAAGAATGGAGAGGTAAGTTTTATGCAATTTTAGGCACTAGTCTCATGCTCGGATGAGTTGAGCATTAAACTTCACGCCCAAAGACTAAGACAGAGGTGTAATTATGAGCACATAGCCACCCGCTGATCTCTGTTGACTACTCCAAATGTGCAACTTAATATTGTGACTAGGTATTTTGCCTGATAGACTGCCAGGTAGTCTTAGGGGTATCGTGCCGCCAACCATCTATCAGTTACAGGAGTAGGTAATTAAGTTTGTGGAGGTCAGATATGCAGTAGTTTGCAGAATCCGGTTTTACTAGAAGCCAACCCCAATACGTAGATACCTATATTTGAAAAAGGCTGATGACTAGATGACCAACTATAAAGGTGAAGCTTTTGCGAAGGTCTGTTTTATAACGACACGTTTGTGATTCACAGCGCACGCTCCCCATGAGACACAAAGAGATTTACGGCGTCAACGTGCACCCGACGATCAAGTTCGCATTAGACTTCGGAATGGGTCTCATCTCAGAGAAGATCAAGACGAGAGTCAAGCTCTACAGTGCTCTCGAAGACGTGGAGATTGACAAGAGTCTGCTGCCTAAAGAGTACGGCGGCACCATGCCCATGAAGGAGATGATCAGTGAGTATTTGCGCTGTTTTATATCGTTTAGCAGAAAGGGCAAATAAGCATAATGTAGGTTGACACAGAAAGCTTGTCAGAAAGCTGGAATGCAATGGAATGGAATGAATATAATAAAGGAGATATTTGGAAGAGTCATGCAAGTGTTTATTGGCTGGTAAAGGTGGCCAATATAGCGGATCTTCTTTCTTTTTTTTCATGGTTTTCCCATATTTTGTTTAGGTCTATGGAAAGAAGAGCTCGCAGCCAAGCGCGACATTCTTCTTCTAAACGACAAGATGGCTGTTAGGCTCGAAATGTACAGCGAAGCGGCGCGTGAAGGTGCTATATCTGCGCTGAAGGCAGGAGCAAACACCTGCGCCGGCGCAGATGCGGTCGGCGACGCCATGCGAGGACTCACCGGCAACTTCAGAAAACTCGAAGTAGATTGATCTTGTTAACACTACAATTTAGACTGATTGTTTTATATTATTAAGTATAATTTTTAGCTCATATGTGATACGGAGCTCAATACTATTGAGCGCCAACTATAAAATGTTGAAGTGTGGGTAGAATACCATAGAAATAGTATTTTTTGAATGTATTGTTAGTTTTAAGACTCTTTGGTACAAATGAACTAAGAAAAAAAAGAGATAGAACATTTTATGACGCTATTCTCACGTGATAATAATAAACATTTTATATACAAATGTTGTTTTAATAAAAAGCTCTTATAGTTTATTAAATCCTTTATTAAAAAATCCATTTACTACCTAGTTGGTAGAAATTAATATACATGACTTCCACATCGTCAGGTACCTAACAAACTCATACAAAATGCAACTTTTAAAATGTATATAATAATATGGCACGTTAAGTGATGACGTCACTGAACTTTGACCTAATTGATCATTATTAGGCTGTGTAACCACCTCTTACAAACAATTGTACACTACACTACTAGGCTTTGATTTTTTATTAAAACTGCTTGCGTGTAAATCTAGATCGTTTTTAATGTATAAATTTTAACAAAAGTGTTAATGTTTGGTGTCTGTCCCTATATTTTAACGATCTATAAACCATTTACTGTATATTACATTATTTATAACTGTTTTAATTTACTTACTTTAAATGCGTACACTCTAATATTAAAAATATTTTTTTTTATATAAAAGTTTGTGAAAAGGCTTCTAAGTACTGTAAGGAGCTAATGATACAGCAGTGTTGTACCGGACACGTTAGAGTATTGTCGATAATCAGGCAACTTGCATAAGTACATTATATATCTTGATTAAATGTGTTCCATCAACATCTTTAAACTTTTTCTTCGGTATTAACTTAAATTAAATAAGAATAACATTAATTCATCAGATAATACACAATACTATGCTAAATTAAAGAGTAGATAGGAAATAAAACTCGAAGCTAGAGGCATGCAAAAGTAACGTTCATCACACTACTGTTCTGTCTGCAGGCGTGTGATAAGCGTAGTTTTGAAGCCAAACAGTATTTGCTGAACTTACTCTTGTTTGGGTAATGCTCCTACGGATGGAGTGAATAAGAATACAGACAACGAATATAAACAAAACTTTGATACGATTTTTTGCTTTGACACACATCTGTTATATAAAATTCCATGTCATGTATTTAGCAGGTCTGAGAATAATACTCTGGCTATTAATATTATTAATTTGATCTCAGACATCCACCCGCCAAATATAGAATAAGAACCGATTGGCAAAAAATCAACCGTTAATGGAGTAAAAGGGGGTTTCATGCGAGTGAAGCCACGAGCATAAAGCTACATAATTCATAAGTTGACGTAGTTATATGCTGCAAACTATATTAATGACGTGAAAATAGCTTTTAAATTTATTGTTTCTATTCACCTTTGCATTCCTATTCACGTGTAAATATTTTATAAATCACTTGACTATTTAATACCTTTGTCTAATTATAAACTATGGTCATTCACAACTTTATTAGTCTGTAACAACGTAGGTGCTATGAACAGAGCATTAAAGCTGAGCAACACATAATATATCATTTTATTAAATTAGGCCTCCCCCACATTGGGCGCACGAGTTCCTCAGGCGTGTGTGCGACGCGGGCAGCGCGTGCGCGACGTGAGCCCGTTTCTCACACGCTCAAGGATTGCGCACGCCTAATGTGGAGTCGGCCTAATGGTAAAGTCTAATTCAATAGTTCTTGATTAAACAAAATCTATTTCATAATTATAAGACAACGCGAATTATCATATCTTTACGAAAAGCATAAAAACTTTTATATCAGACATGTCAAAACACAAACATGAATAAATTTTAGTGTAAAATAGGTAATTCTAAATACATAGATATTTGTATTTTTGTATTTTATGCTTACAATAGGCAAGACCTAGCTATATTTTAATTTGAGCATTTCTGAGTGACAACGGCTTACATTTGGCACTAATGTAATTTTGTAACTAAAAGTTCATAATACTGTGTAGTTGCTTAAATCTTTATATGAAATTATGAATGCTAAGATTAGACCTCTCAAAGTGGCTATATTCAGCGACTGACATTTGTTGAAATAGGGAATATGCAATTATTTTTTTATTAGCTAAATTATATCATTTCTAGATCTAGTAAACAAATATGAAATAATTTTTAGAATACCTTCATCACGAAGTTATAAACTTTCAGAGCTGATAATAAGAAAGAAAACTCCGAAATGGGATATGACGTCAAAGTCCTTTACGCCTAGGGTCGCCATAGAAAACGGTTCTTTGGCGAGGGAGACATTTTTTTTTTTATTGTTATATCTCGTTTGTTTTCCTACTGAGTTTGATATTGTTTATACTGTTAGTATTTATACTGTTAGTGTTATTATTTTTTATTATTATTAGTGCTCTACTTTTGTATATTTATTGATAAACTGGTTGTTTTTTTTACCATATTTTTTTTCTGATGTAACTCGCGTACCTGTGCATCGCGTCCACTCTTACAGACAACTATCGAGCTACAGTTTGGATGAATTGGGTACTTGACTCTTTATTATTTATTTTGTTTTTTAGGTTCGCGCTTGATCACTATCTCACTTGCACGCTTGCCTAGAAGTAACTAAGATCCCTGGGTTGGAGCTATCAGCAAACACAGACTCCGGCGGGGAGTTCTACTGTTTAGTGATATTTATTAATAACCACCGTAACTGGCGGTAACTTTATACAAAATCACAAATAGAAACATTTTTCAAATCCGTTCAAAATTAAGTAAAATAGAAACCTTTCAAATCTGGTGGAAGGAGAAACTGTCAAAAAACAGAAAAAGGATGCACAAACTGCATTCGCGTGGTTAAGCGGGTAGAACAGAGATAGCGAGACGTTCCCACCACGCGCCCACTCTCCTTCACACAAATATTTGATATGCTAATTGCTACTTCATTTTTTAACCAGTATTGATGCAATTATCAGAAAAAGATAAAATGCTTTGTATTGTCGTTTAGTACAAAATACTGTACCAAAATAACTACTGGCAAGTACCCAATCATAAAGGTGATGTCTGAGAGTGAACAATCTCATTGTTTTTTTTTTTTTTGCCAGCTCTAAACCACAGATTCAAAAGCGGAAGAATAGCTCTTTACACAGCTATAATATCTGTTCAGCTTTATTTTAATCCAAAGTACAGCTAGTTCGTTCTGTTACAAAAATATAGACACATTCAGTACAACATTACTATAGGATTATAAATATTATTGTAAATTTATCAGTCGTTAGGTTGTAGCTTGCTGGTTTATATTGAATCAGCAAACTTGACAGGTTTTAGCTGGCCCAGAGCAAACTGAAATCTGTCTACATTTCAATGGCCAAATACAACTTTGAGAGTCTTCTTTAAAAATTACTTCTTTATAAATAGATCGTATTTTTCTAAACTAGGCACTTTAATATATAGAGCAACAAACTTTACTAAGTGTGTGCAGCGATTTACTTATAATTGTACTAAACTATGTGCTTCCCATCCCTTATGTTCAAGGGTTACTGTGGCGTGACACAGACAGCTGATGGCAATCTATGGACATCGATATTTGATGCCATTACACCATTGTATATAAGGTGGTTAGTAGCTAAGCGTTTGGTATTATTGTACATCGTAAGATACATCTATTGGTGTTAACAATTGGCGTTGGTATAGGCACATGTGTTGAGGTGTTTCATTTTGAAAAAAGAGAAGAGTGCAGACTCATTAACTGGGACCTTACTAAGATGTGTCAAAATGTGAAGCGTGCGAGCCAGTAAGAGGGATAGAGCTTTACACCCTTTTCTAGCTCCATCTCTTTAACAGTTCAGTTTAGGTCGTCAAATGAATCGCGTTAAGCGCTCGTAGTGGGGCGCCTGTTCTAAAATTACAGACATACCGACTAACAGAAACTAAGTAAGGATCTTATAACTTCATAACCTTTGAACAATTTTATAGAACATCAAAGAACAACTATATATGGAATAAACAACGGCTCCGCAGTTAGTTGGAGCAACAACTATGAGACAACACGTTTACATAATTATTTTGTAGCAATGTCTCGTCAACGACAGCATTCCTTTGTTCTATCATATTTAAGTACACAAAACGTCTTTCTAAATTTGCACAACTTACAGTATTAAATTATAATACCTTATAACATCAGTTAGAAATCCGTATTAACAATATAAACTTATATATTAATTAGGAATCCTTAAAGTAAAGTGTTAATATTTCTATTAGATTCTATATTAATAAAATTAATCTAAATTCTCTAACAAATGATAAATGAGGCTTATTTTAAGTAATGTATAGTAAAATGCTTCTTGGCACTTGTTTTGGCAAACACATGGCTGTGAAATGGTGTTGTATTTACAATCTGTTCAAAATTACATTAGATATTTATGAAAACTTTTTATTAATGTCCGTTCAACCGATTTTGAATTTTATTACAATGCCGTCGTAAAGCTAAAGTGCCGTTATCTGACATTTGGCGGGCTTTCGTTTTTAGACGCTTTAAATTCTATATCGATCTCTCTAAGCAGTATTTTTCGAATATTAATTGTAACTCAGATAAAATAATAAAATTGTCGTAAAGGTCCTCTGATTTATACATAATTCTACGCTGCTTTTTGTGCGTTACTCAAAATATGATTTTATCATATAACGGCATTATAGCTTGAGCACGGCAGTACGTTGGTAGCATGACAAATGTCGGTGTCAGTAAGTAGTTGGTATTGTAACCACTTTTTTGCTCTTAGTGCCATCCTTATGCCTACGAAATAGAAGTTAAAATCGGTTGAACAGACAGTAAAAAGGTTTCTTTAAATTTCTAATCTTAACGCAAACAGGGTGTAGTGGTGTTGGCTAGTCGGGGTGACGACGAGAATTTAGCCACACATAGCATTACGATTGATAGGCAATATTTCTGATAAATATCTACAGCTAAATGATCTCATTCAGTTCTAACATGCAATAAAATATAATCCTTATTAGAACTGTTTAAAATATACTTTGCAATTTATCAGATGGCTTGCTTGAGTCGATGTTGAGGCACATGTATTGTATAAATTATGTTAAAGTACAAATTTACGGGTTATCTACACTATAATTAACTTTTGGTGTTCGATTTAGGAAATACGTTAATGACTTTATCTAAAACTGTTACGATAGTTTAACTAAATGTCCTATGGTGACGATTTAACTTTAAATAGTACAAAAAGTTTGCAATATTATGTACAAACATAACAAACCGTTGGATACACAGTCGGTTACTTGTACGGAATTATATTTTTATTTTTCGTTGTTTTCTATCAGACGAAGCTACTTGGACATTGGTGTTCTCGGAAACTATGATACTACACGAAACATCGATAAAATATTGTAACACATTTATAAATATCTGGTATCTCATCTACAATTAACTATTCTACAGTAGATTCACGATTTTTGAATATTATTACTAAATTGCTTTGGAATAAGGATCACATTTAAATGGGCAAGGGGGATATCATACTATATCCAAGTTTGGCATAACTTTGGTATACTTAAGTACGTTTTGGTGTAAATCATGAGATGTGTAATTCGTCAAAAAGACGTAGAGTATAATGATAACGACATTTTGTCGAATTAATAACAATATTCTATACAACACTGCGGCATAACGGAACCAACAATGTATTGAAGACTAATGGCAATTGGTGGTTTTTATTACTTTTAACTACTTATATATATATATATAATAATATAGATATATATATATATATATATATATATATATATAGGTTTTGTATGTATCATCTCATTTAGTGAAAATATTGCTGCTTTCCTTTATGACCGACTTTTCAGTTTTTTTTTATTGTTCGTACAATTCATTTAAAAAACTGTCTACATGTTGGCAATTGGTTAATAAATGTAACGATAACGTATAAAGAGAAAGAGGCATCAACATCAAAATTTGTTGTTAGACTCAATAACATTATTTTGTTTTGATGTATTGTTTGTATAGAATTCGCAGATTTTCGCAGTTCAGTTACAAACTCTATATAATGCTAATTGACTCATTTGTTTAATTTGATTGGGCAAATGATATACGTAATACAAACAGCGAATTCGTGTCACATTTCTAAGAAGGCTTGTTTCATTAAGCAAAATGCCATAAATACAATTTATTTTTTATTTGCATAGATTTCACTACAGTGCGTTTCACTTGAGACGTTCCTTTGCCGTAATGTTGGCAATACCGAAAAACAGTATTGCAATATTTTTAGCAATTAAATTACTGATTATTAGGGAGATTAACTTATATTTCGTTACTTTTAACAATTGCGTTTTTTTTTTGTTTTTCTTTTTACTATTTTTGAATAAAGTATAGGGCGCTGGGCTCCATTCCGATTGTCTTGCAATACTTTCAAATACCGAAAACGCCACGCCACAATATCGTATGTTTCTATAACAACGTCCTTTTAGACCTGCTTTTTTTAAATAAAGTCCCATTCCCCTCATAATTCTCCAAAAAGTGCTGCAACTACCGTTAAAATCGATTTCGTTGCGCATTTTGGGGAATAATTTTGGTAGAGTAGGCAACTCTTTCCTTTTTCCCTTCTTTTTTATGTAGACAGACAGGGGAGCCAACATTACGCCAAAGGAACGTCTTAAGTGAAACGCACTGTAAGTGCCTCATCTTGAAACTGACACAATTCCGTTCAAATTCCGTACTGTGTATAAATTTATTAATGAATGTGTGTGGTGTTCATGCTTAGAGGGTAATCTCGCAACTGTCGTATTTACCGGTGTAGTTGCTCAGTAGAAAAGGCGTAGGAACTAAGTCGACGCCGCGGCGGCGCAGGCGACGGCTGAGCGTCACGCTTCCATCGTGCGCTGACACCGTTTCTGTGGATAGAAATATATGATGTTGAGTTTTCGCTTAAAGGACAAGATAAGAACATGGGGATAGATGCGCAAAGTTGTTTTTACTTTTTTTTATATCGTTATGTAAGAAACTAATTACTTTTCGCCCAGCAGTGGGACTCACAAAAGGTTATGCAAGCGTAAACTGTCGTCGACAGTATCTAGTGAGCATCGAATGTAAGTCCAACACCATTCATTTTAAAAGAAACAACAATCAAAAATAAAATAAATATAATATAACATAATATAGAAATAAATATATGTATATAAGGTAAAACTGACTGACTGACATATTAACACACAGTCGAAACTACTGGGACTAGGAACGAAACATTTGCCACAAAGCGTCCTTTTATGATGCACTAAGGATTTTTGAAAATTCAACTTTTAAGGGGGTAACAATTGAGACACGTTTGCATGCAAAATTTTCTACCTTGGACCAATGTACTTGAAACTTAGCATAAATAGTTACTTATGTAAATCATAAAGGTTTTCAGTATCCATTATTGAAAATGACCTCTGTAAAAAGAATTTGGGGGGTGTGTTTGTATAGAAAATATTACTCTTTGGGTGAATAAACTTTAAACTTAGTACAAAGTCTAACCAAAACGAATAATAAAAGACTGTCATTTTTATTACAAAACCACCCTAAAAAATAATGTTTGCGTTGCGATCAAAGTCACTAGTTAGTAATAACTATGTCCAAACTGACCTAGCCTGGGTGGTGCCCTCGGCAGTGTGTAGGTGTCCTTGGGTCAGACCCAGTACTGGTTGCGTCTGAGCATGGGGTTCGCGGGCGCGACGCCGGGCGCTCGCACGGGGTAGGCAGTCTCGCTGGCTTCGTAGCTGCTCCAGTCTTCCGCCTGTAAGGAGCCGTACTGATTGTTTCGTTATTATTGAAGCACACAGATACATAACGTGAATCATCATCAAAATTTCTTCTGATAAACTTCCACTACTAGACAGAGCGGAGTGGTGTCCGAGTGGTAATGGCTCCGACTTACAAGTCGTTGGCCGCGTATTCAAACCCTGCCAGGCGCATTACTTACAACTGCTCTCAAAACGGTAAAGGAAAACATCGTAAGAAAACCAACCCCACCAATTTTTAGCCAAATCGGTTCAGCCGTTCTTGAGTTATATATAGTGTAACTAACAAGACTCTTTTATATTAGGTCTTTACCTATGAAATTGCCGTTCTGCAGTACTGGCCATTTCAAATCAAAATAATTTTTGTTTGGCTAAGAATTCTAAATTGCAAATTAATTTTATTATATAGATTTGAATGTGATATACTAGCTCTACCTTTACTTTGTATGATTTTTGATAAAGAACGATTTATTTTTTAATTGTTTATTTTTTTCATTTTATACATTAGATAATAATTTTTAAAGATAGATAATTAATAATTAAAGAGTTGTAACTCACATCTGTATGATCATCAGTCCCATACGGGTACCTCGCATTAAGGTCTGGCAACGCTGCGTCAGCCAGCGGAGTTACCTTGCAGGCGACGCTGCCAGCTGAGGGGAGCGGCGTGCTAGCGCCCGTGTGGACTGACTGCTCTGATGACACGTAGCTGCAAGCAAATATATAACAATTTTGGATTACTAAAGAATTCAGTCCACTGTCATTTAATATCAGATGAAAATTGACCGAGCTGCCCCAGTTACAGGATTCTCCTAGCGCAGGCACCTAACATTGTTATACCTACATTATTTATCATAGATAATAATAATATTCCACAGCTCTCACACAACGCTGTCTAGTCCCAAGCTAAGCAGAGCTTGTGTTATGGGTACTAGACAACTGATAATCATTGTTATATATTTCTAAATACATACACATTATAGATAAATTACACCCAGACACAGAACCAATGATCGTGTAATCACACAAACATTTGTCCTGGGTTTTGGAATGGAACCCACGACTTCTGGCATAGCAATCAGGGCACTAACCACTAGACCAACGGTACAGGCCAGTCAAATCCAGTATTATTATTATATTACCGTTTAATAGGCGGTGTGCCCTGGGAAGGCGACGGCATGAGATGGTCGGGCGGCCTCGGCAGCGGTATGGGGGCGACTGCACCCTGACTCTGCCCATGTATCTTTACGAGCGCGTTCTGGTCACGCATGAGATACCGTCTGCACTTGAGGAGACCGAAGATGACGATGATGGCAAGGACGGTTCCTGATAGAGCCATGAGGATCATCATGTAGTAGGACGCTGTTTCGCCGGTTGCTACCTGTAAATGAGACGGTTTTTGTTAACCTTATCCCTACATAATCATATACGAAAGTATATCTGTTCACGATAAACTCAAAAACAACTTGATGAACTCAAAAACGACGAAAATCAATAGAGAGAGTGATATGAGCAATATTTAAATGTAGGAAACAATAGCTATTGTAATAGAAAAAACCGAGAATTTCAAAGACTTTTAATAACCCTTGCATAGCCATTTGAAGATGTTAAATATTTAAATTACCTCAGATCAGTTTATACTAAGGTGATTCAATAAATACAGGTCCCGCTATACAAATTCGTAATCTATTCTAAGTTTGACGACTGTTGTTATTGAAATAACCATAGAGATTGCACAAGCGTCAAGTATTTACAATAAAATCAAGTCTAGTCATCGCTTATGCAACCCATACGTTGAGGTACGGCTTATTTTTGGGGATCACTAGTTAAAATCCTTTAATTTCATAAACAAACTAAAATGTATGGATTGAAATAAGTACTCACAGGCACACCCTCATGACTTTCCGGGTCATTCGGCCCCGGCAGATTCTTCTTCTGTCTGTTTCCAATAAAGATCTTCACATCACCAACAGCAGGTTGGAAAATCGTCGCCGCCAGCAGAAACCTGAAGCTATCCTCGTAACCATTCAATTCGCTCACTTTCTTCTTAGTCACCAAGTATATGACTCCAGCTTTGACGTCCTCATGGGTGAAATATGCGACTTCCCTTTCTCTAGCACTTGTCTTTTCACCAGAACTTCTTATTATCTTCTTCAACGTTCCAAAACGCGGTTTCCTCAATAACGTATATACGGGATCACTAGCCGTGAGTTTGGCTAGTCCACTCGCATCCATAGTTTTCAAAGTGATCCTAGCTTTTTCTATTTCTACCCGCAAGTCCCCTAATGTCATCAACGGCTGTACTATAACTTCGATAGTGAATGGCCTAGTCGCGTTACTGTTGTGGACATAGGCAATAAGGTCGAAGCTATCATTTGCAGTCGTCATGTCATTCTGCATGTAAATCACCACTTTGTCCATCAAATCTCTGTGAGTAAAATAAGAAACAGGTTTTCTTCCGACGTAAATCATTCCGTGGAGAGGTTGCCGAGTGATGTTGTATAGAACTTTTGATGTTCTTGCGTTTGTGTCCACGTATATCTGGTCGGTGGTCACAGCTGCCACGTTAGACCCTTGCTGCAGGTATATAGGATGCAGTGACGTAGCATTGAGGATGACTGGGATGACATCTATTGTGAACACCGTGTATGTAGGCTTGAACTGTCCATCCCAAACTCGAAAATAAAACGTAGCTGTTTGTAACATCCCAGAATGTTCGTAGATCACTCTGTTGCTGTTGATATCGTCTTGAGTGAACTTATTTATTGAATGTGCTTCATCTATTGTCTGATTCTTATCCAGCATCACCATTCTACCTTGCGTCGGTCCGCTGATTATGTCGTAAAGGATTCCTGAAGGACCCGTGTCAGCATCTTCGGTCAGCAGATCATTTTTGGTAATAGTATAGTTTTCACCTTGAACAACTTGTATTTGTGGTGTGTCCGTCAGCAATCTAAACGGTTGATCGTTGACTGGAACTATGTGTATTACTATACTGACATTACATAACAGTACGTAGTCGGGTAGTAAGTACAAAGACATGTCAATTTTATCTAATGTGGTGTCAGAATCGTCGTGCTCATAATTGACGACGCCGCTTTCTATCTGCGACTGTGTTAGTGACGACATGAAAGGTTTTAATTCTCCGTGCGAGGGCTGCGACCACTGCGCCTCAATCTGAGGCTGCCTCACCCCCGCCTGGCTCTCTAAATACGTGATAACATTACTAACATTAACTTTAATAGGCACTTTGTCTCCTTCCTCTACTTTGATCAAGGGTATATTGACGTATTTAGCGAGTCCGCCGGACGACACCGATATATCTATGTTGAAGATTTGATCTGTGAGTGGTTTAGCGAGGGGCGCTTCGACTGTGAAAATGAAGGAATCGTTTGTGTATAGATCCGAGAAGGGATGAGTATGCTCGTAGAACACGACGGTGTTGTTGATATCTTGTTGGGTGAACTGCTTTATAGACCTGTGGTGACTTTCTCCATTTAACATTATAAGTCTTCCAAGTGTCGGGGCTCTATCTATTTTGTATATGATAGTTCTCGTTGGGTCAGAGCACTTTGACATAAGCATGTAGTTGTTCAAAGGCTCTCTCATGAGCGGGAACACGCGTAAGTTGTGTTTTCTTGTCAGTTTGAGAGACACAGACTTGGTGGTTATAAGGAAAGTTATTTTAGCGAGCTCGTGTAGCCCATCCGTGACGTTGAAGATCATCTTGCCTTTTGTGCCGTCTGTAACAAAGGTGATGGTGTTAATGCTGAAAGAATATGATGAAATAAATGAAAGCACAGAAGACAACAAATAAGTGACGATGAGGATTTAAAAAGGTTTCAGGTATGGTGGTATGTTATGGCTTACACAAGACTTACTCTTATGGACAAACACAACCCTAGCATTGTCGATGTCTGCCTGTGTGAAGTGTTGCACGGCTGTGTCGAGATTTCCTTGTAGAGCGATGTACCCGGACACTATGTCCACGACACGAACTGTCACGTTCTCCGGGGGCGTGTCGATGTCGTTCACGTCTGGAAATTAAGTAATGTCGCCATCAAATATAAAAAAGGTATAAAATAAAAAAAACATGCAATTTCAGTTGGCACAAATCTGTAGACTGCGTTCGAACGCTGATATACAATTCCAGTACGGTACACCGTACCAGTCGATGGAATTCGCCTGTCATTATTAAACGTCGATATTATTTTTTATTTTTTTATAATATGGATTACACCACTGACCAATCCAAACCACATTGATGGTCTACTCCTTTTCATTAATTACAACTTCTGGCCGTTTATGCCAATTCAATGTTTATTAATCTCATCTAGTTCAATACTAATCCTGTCAACTGACCGACATCTTACATTGCTTCTCGGTCTTTTATCTACACTAATATTATAAAAGGGAAAATTTGTATTTTTGTGTGTATGTTTGTAATGATTAAACTCAAAAACTACTGTGCCGATTTCAAAAATTCATTGACAATTGGAAAGCTACATTCACTCCGAGTAACATAGACTATATTTATTGCCTGTGCGAAGCCGGAACAGGCCTCTAGTCTCAGATAAAGAGTAAATGATCTACTATGAATACTTTTAACTACAAATAACTTTTGTTAACTTAAATAGGGCAGGAATTATGAATTTTCTTTTTTTACTTTACTTACATAATTCCTTGGTGGTGAACGTGAAGGTGCCCCCCTCCCATACACACAAGCCAGTGTTAGCAGCCACGATGGGCGGCTCGTCGTTCACGGGCACGACGTTCACGCGCACGTTAAACGGTTCGCTCTCCTTACTGTTTTCCGTTATGGCCACGACCTTGAACGAGTCTGAAGATTCTTCTGAGCCGTCATTTATATACTGTGGAATAATGTAAGAATTTAAGCATATTGGTATCAAAGTCTTTATTTAGTCTGCTATCTAAACTATTCTAAAGCCATCAAAAGTAGTTAGAAATAATCACCAGCTGCCGCGTGTCCTCCCGAGGACCAATGCGAAACATGAAGTATCTGTCCGACAGTTCTATTGAATCAATAACTAAGCTTTGTCAGACTTAATCAACCAATTTTTCAAATAATTAATTAATTCAACTTTTATTTGTGGAATGGTATAGAAATCGGACATTAAATACTAATGTTACTAACCAAGAAGAAATTTGTATGTACTGAAAGCATTCACCTACCTGAATATTCCCAGAATTAAGTTTTAACACCGGCAACAGATTGAGTTCCTGGTCAGTCATTACAATCTTTCCATACTTCGGTTTCTCCAACACTTTATACGATACAACTTTTCCTCTGTAATACTCTGTAACTGTTCTGAATAAATCTGGTTTTAAGCTAACCGCTTCACCTTCGACCACCGTCAGATTTACAGCATACACGTAGAAATGTTCCGGGATGATGACAACGTTAAGTTCAACATCCCGAAGCCAAACAATCCCATTGGTCACGTCCATTCGTATCCTGTCGCGCGTTCGATTAACTCCAGATTGAACGTAAACCAGACGGTTTGCGTTAATTATGGACTGGTCGAAGACTTTGATGTGGACGGGCTCCTCGTTATAGTTTTCTAGCTCGAGAGTGCCTGGCGTGGTTGTGATCTCGAGCCAACCGTGATAAGGGCCATCTATTACTTGGTATACTATGTTTGAAGGTTCGATTTGAGGGTGCATCACCTTTAGAACAAGTAAATAAAGTTTAATGATAACAGATGGATCAGCAGTTCAAATAAATACATGATTGAGCAGACCTAATTTAACATACTAGTATCACATAGAAAAAATTAAAAAATAATTCAAGTTTTGAATCAATATGTTAGTCTGAATTAAGTTGCAATTATTGCATAACTTAATTCCATGGTGGAGCCACTAAACGTTTTGGAATCATATTGATTGTGCGTATCACTACATTTTTAACAGTTGGTATATTGGTCAAGTACGAGCAAAGTTAAGGCATTAGCCTTTACATATAATGTTGAATGTCATAAATGAAAGGATGTTAATGTTCTATGAATAATGTTTAATAAAACACTTCACTAATTTAATGTTACTTAAAAATGTTAAATAAATTTTACTTGAAAAGACTAATAAATGTTCTATAAAATGTTAATAAATGTTAAAATGTTACGAGAATTCGGTGCCAAACGTACTACTGACGCACTTGTCTCCGTGACGATACAGCAAACCTACTTTTACTCGATTTGCAATAATTACTAACTAGGTCTGAGTCCAATGTACGGATGCTGACCGTACAGTAATAATAGTAAAAAAAATTACCTCCAAGATTTCCTTAGTAACATTCACACTTGTAGATTCTTCGACGACCAGAGGCAGGTTCGTGGTCACCCTGAGCGGCTCCCAGTAACTGGACGGGAATATCTTTATCAGGTACACACCCTCGCCCCAAGTGTCGAGGCACATCACTTTGAACCTGAGTACAACATAAAATAAAATTAATTTATTGGTATTTTTATACGGAAAGGACAGATACAGTAAACGACAGGTTCGTGGTAGGGTTGTTTCCGTAGTTTTCTCGTGACAAAAAGGCGTGAGTTTATGTATGTGCAAGTGCGTGAATTTCCAATGGTATTTTTTCAACAGCAGCCTGAATTCATGATTAGTTTCGAGATAGCAATAGGCTCGCTGCTGTGACAAGAGTCTTGAATGTAACATGCGATATTGTTTGACAGCGTTGCCAGTCCCTTGGAAATCAAATATTTAGTTCGATGACTTACTTGAATTGTATGGAAATAGGGTACTTTCCAGAGTCAAAATAACTACATTTTATTTAGTCCATACTTTAGATTATAGATTATTTTTTCTTTTTCGATTAAATAAAAAATAACAAAGATATAGCCCATTAAAGTTACTTTTGCTGTCATCTCGTGCGAAAAAATGCAGCATGGCTGAGCTATATCTTTGTTATTTTTGGTTTAATTTACAAATAAAATACGTGTCCCTTATTTTTGAATAATCTCAAAGACGGACTAATTACATTTTTTACAGTAACTAGCCTAGTTTTGGAAATAGTGTGATCTGTCCTAAAATCTATAAATCTCATCAATTTAGTTAGTCTCACCTGAACTGATCCGTAGGAGTCTTGGGTTCCCTGTGCCTGTACGCCACTCTGCCCGCCGCCACATCGAGTTGAGTGAACGTGTACGCTCCCTGGCCCTCTCCAACTTCTATAGTTCCGTGTTTTGGCTCTAAGTTCACTTCGTAGCGAATGTCTTCTTCTAAACAGTTCATATTTGTGTCGACCTGAGGATAAATGATAAGAAAATAACGTCAAATCTATAGATACCTTGGCTGCGTGATTCTTTTTAACCCTCGATAGTATTTGACAATCACTTAGAAGTTCCGCCGACGATTAATTGCGTTTGCGCACAAGTTATACTAATTGCATGAGTTTAGAGACAAATATTTATACAGCTTAAAGAACTGATAGATCTAAACTAAATGTGAAAGAAGATATTAATTTACCTGCATATCCCTGGAAGTAATAACAACAGCTTTCCCATTCTCCACAATTGATCCATTAGTCGGATACATCCTTATAAACGGAGGTGACGCCTGTATCTCTAGGTTCCCATTAACATCAAACAGCCCATCAGATATCCAGAACGCCATCTTGCCGTACTCTTTACCTTGGTGCTTGAACAACACTAGGTTCTTATTGATATCGTCCTGAGAAAACTGCGCGATTTGCTCAGAAGGATTGTCGGCACGAAATATTCCACCGTTTGGAGGATCTTTTATGTAACGTTGGACTGTGTAAATGATATCGGAAGGTTTCGTATCCAAGTCTGCATCAGTATAGCTCAAATCCCGAGCAGTGATGAGTCTTGCCCCGCCGTGTACGATGTGGAATACGTTATCGTTCACCCGCACGGGGCTATTATCGTTCTTTAATATTATATCGATGTGGAACACTCCCACGTATTGAAAGTCTTCTGGCTCCGGACTCAAAGCCATGAAGTGAAACGAATCGTGTCGACTCTCAGAGTCGTCGTGTGCATAATATACCCTATCAGAATTCAGTTCTTCAAGAGTAAAGTACGTCGTGTTATCCCGCATTATTTTCAGGATATCGTTGATCACTTCGATTTTTCCGTGTTTAGGGAGATGTGTGATGTTAAATATTAAATTTGTGACTGCATCTGTGCGGAAATTGAGATGTGTGGCTGGGATTACCATTCTGGAACCCTCTGTGACTTGAAGGCGTTCTAAAGTGGTGTGGACTCGACCTTCTGTTCGGTCTGATGTCAGAGTGCCAGGGGTGTGTCGTATGGTCATGACACCTGTGATGTTTTCGCATTCTGTTGCGCCCACGACGAAGGTGAACTCGTCCTGAATATGCGAATACGCTCTTCTGTGTAATCGGTACCACAGTTGATCCGTATCGATATGCTGTTGGGTAAAGGTGCTATGCATTTGCAGATGATGTTTTCCTGCGGATAGGTGCAATATCCCGTATTTCGGAGCCCTCAATACAGTGTATACAATTCGGTCGTTTGGCAGTGTAAGAGGGTTAGTCTTAAATGTTAGGTGTTGAGACGATATGAAAGCCTCTCTCGTGTTGTTAAGTACCAGTTCTTCGTTCACTGATTGGTATAATTCGAGTTTAATAAACGTTAATCGAAAATCGTAGAGTGTGTTCGTTCGTATTGAGCCAACTGATGCTTTGAACTGTGGATAAAAAAAATTTGTTATTGTTATCTATAGCTCTAAGTAGTGATAGATAGCTTTGGCCGTACGTTTAAAAAAAAAATAGCTTATTATGGTGCTTGCAAATTATGGTAAATTTTATAGATCAGTGCTGAAGCCTCTTAAAGGCGATAAATAGCAAACAGACAAAGAATGGCGATCGCAAAACTAAGATATCGAAGATTGCTTTATCTTAATAGTTTATATTAATAGTATTTACGCTCATTGATTTGATTTTGTTCAATTAGAAGTACCATGCGTTAGTCTAAAGTAATGCTGCGTTACCTTGAACTCGTCATGTGTAGGGTTCCCAAGTAGATGCATGTACCGCACCCGGCCAAATGTGATCATCTCACTGGTGAACGAATCCACGGTTTGCCACGTGCCGTCCAGCACTCGCAGGCGTTCTACCACCCCGAACTGAGGCGGCTTTACTATGTCATACCTTGAATAAAACAAACACTATCATAGTCCCTCTTATCCATATACAATATACATACATGTATTTTGAAGAAACGAAAAGAACATCCTTTACAATTTGGACCGACGCTTTTCTGGTGACACGGCTTTATATAAGATTTTCAGCTTGAGATCTCCAATCTATACTGAATGAATGGAGAAGCTTCATTATGCTGTGAATATCATAGTTAACGAAATTAAATTAAAATATAGATCGACAATAATAAATAAGTGAAAATATTTTTGTGACAAATTAAATATCTCGACTTAGCACACGAGGTGGAATGTGGACTGGACTGTCATTGTGCCGATTGCCGTGACCGTCAATGGCCTTATAGCCAAACGACCATCTGTCGAAGCTATCGTTACGCGGTTGGATCAAGGGCCTGATACAGAAGGTAGTACTCTTCGATATGGCTCGCATTGTGAGGAGGTTCCTGTCCCTGGCCTGGCCTGGCCAGCCTTAATCAACGGTAGCTTGGACCCTGCTCCCGACATTGGCGGACAACTGTTTTATATTTTTAAATGCTTTTTTATGTTTTTTTTTTTAAGGTTTGTTTTTTTTTTAATATAAAAACTAAATGAAAAACGGATAAAGGAAGTAATATTTTCTTGAAATAATTTGAAATACAAATATCAATGTCGCCCTAGCTCTTGTACAAGGATATCCCGTATCACAAGAGCCAGACCAATTATTATGGTACTCACTTGACTTGCACGTTAATCTCGTCGGCGTTGGTAGTGAAGGTGAGGTTATCGGCAGAGATGATCGCGTAAGAATTGTGCACTAACTGCAACCCTGTGTTGTTCACCAGCCGCACTTGTAACGGCACTATTGATACCCGTAGGATACCTGGGCCGCTTGTTTCTATGCCGTCGGATACCTGTGAGAAAGAAGACAACCCGAGTCATTAATTAACTTACGTAGTTCTTAACTGAGATACATTATCATCACCATTTCAACCGAAAGACGTCCACTGTTGGCCATAGGCCTCCCCCAAATGTCACCGTAATGACCGGTCCTGTGGGTCTCGCATCCACAGACACAAAACACACAGATACATATACATACAACTGCTTTTACGTGATTATGACGTTATTACACATCTTTCTCTAGATACTTTGAAAACACAGATTATTTATAGATATTCTGTTTCTATTGAAATCTAAAACATACATTTGTGTAAGAATAATCTAGTAAAGACATCTGAAAATCTGCTTTTGCGACAAGTTTGGCGTCTTTCAGCTCCAACTGTTCATACAACGATGGCGGCAAAACTTCTTTAATCACTGGATTTATGGGGTAAAAGAGAAACACAACGCACCGTCTACTCGTGGAATTAACCATAACAAGAGCACCGGTCATTTCGTTATGCCCAAAACTTTCTTTGGTAAAAAATATAAGATGTAACTACACGAGGATTACTGCTGCAAGGGGAAACGCCCCGCAGAGCTGAGAGTCTTGACTGAAAGATCCAATGCAGGTACTGGCATGGATACCATGATAGCTTGCAATACCCTGGCATAGGATCTTAACATTCACATAGTTTCACTATTGGAGTTCTGGTGTTCTAAACCCTGGGCATCATGACTGAAGCTGCCAGGGATGGGCGAAGGATTAGAAAAGTTAATTCTGGGCTGATATACGCGTGTGATCAGTGTCTTAACCAATAACCCTTTCTATTTGACTGGCCTGTTGGTCTAGTGGTTCGATTCCCACCCAGGACAAATGTTCATGCATGATCATTTGTTCAGTGTCTGGGTGTAATTTATCTACAATATGCATGTATTTAGAAATATATAAGTATGTTTGTCAGTTGTCTAGTACCTATAACGTAGCTATGTTTAGCTTGGGACTAGACGGTGTTGTGTGATAGTTGTGGAATATTATATTATACGACAAACGCCAAATGAAGGCAACAAAGCAGTAGACGTACACGCAACACGAGTAGTATGGCCATGAAAGCTGCAGCCATAGAGCCCTTCAGATCTAAACCATCTAGTAAAGAAATGAACCAGAGACAAATACTACGATTATTGATTTGATCATGGTGCGTGTAGGCGGGCCAAGGAGGCATTGCTGATGACCAGTTCACGAAGCAGGTACGACTGATTAAACTACTTACAACTGGCCACGGATTTTTGTTCTTTTTTAGCGTAGCAGACGTAGCAGTTACAGACAGCCTACTCAGCAGAGCCTACATAGAGGAGAACGTAACAGCAGTTCATCTGATCCATGAGAAACCCAGCTGTTCCACGCGCGCCTCAAGGAAATGTCAGCAAACCGTAGGGCATAGTAGGCTTCGACCCTGCAGGGTCGAAGCCTACTGTGGCCAAGGGTTTGTTTCTGACTGGAAAACTGAGCCCTGGGCCGAAGGCAAAGAATGAGCAGGAGTAATTTTTTAGCCAGTAAAAGTCTGACACGCACTCTCGCTCCGCCCAGGAGCGGAGGATGTCATTGGATGATTTTAACACCTACAAAAAAAAATAACTCTCCGTGGGTTAGTCAGCAGTACCTGGGTGTTGCTGGCCTTCCTTGAAGATTGACCTACATACTTATTCCAACCGTTTACTCTATCTACTAAAATCTCCATGTATGTATATAGCATATTTTATTTTATGCCATTGGGCGTTGATCGCATATAATTATATCGATCCAGTGTTGAACATGCTATTTAATATGGTCCATCGATGCCAATCGACCGGAGTCTTCTTGCATTTTTATGGCAATGTTTTGTACGAAAAATATAACAAGATACTTACTTGTAAAGTCAACCTTAGTGAAGTTTTGTTGAGCTGTTTATCATTAGCTGTGCCGTGCACGTAAGATATCACTCCTGAGTCGATGTCCTGTTGCGTGAACGAGTCCACCGGCTGACCCGACATCTCTATATGCCCGCTGTAAACAAACATAGAAGTATTTTATAGACAATCGTAGGGCAGTTACCCACGGCGCTTCAACTTTAACAGTAATTGATTTAAGTAGGCATTTAGTAGTAAAATACAGCAGATCATATCCGCACCGCTCTTGACTCTACGATATACAATGCCCTTCACACCGCCAGAGACAGAAATAGATGGAGGAATATCTTATAAGTTAAAGTGATGAAGCAGGGAGGTCGCGACCTCCTCCTCCTCAATGCTTGAAGAATACGACGTAAGGAGGACAGCAGATCACAAATAGAAGAATATAACGCCGGATCTGCTAGTGATGATGTCACAAGGGCAAGTGCCACCATGCATTTATTTGACCCCTTGACTACTCTCAATAAGAAGCTAAGATTGAATGTATTGGTGATAGAAACTCTATAACACTATTTTTTCCGAATTCTCGAAACTGGGGTTCTTTTTGAGACAGAAATTCATTAAAAAACTTCTGTTCTGAGTGGAGCGAATGATCCGGCACTTCTCCAATCCCCACACACACAATAAAAATTTGAATTAACTGATTAAACACATTTTTAGGGCCTCTGTAACTCTTTGCATATTCTGCCAATTTTCATGCATATTTCAAGCATTTTTCATGCATTTTATGTGCATATAATCCAGTCTCTACTGATCAGATACGGCAACAATTACTGTGGACTGCATCTTACAACTAATAGCTTACCTGTTAGCTTCACTCTTCCCATGCAACACAGTATACAACAGGTCTTCCGGTGCTGTATCAGGATCTTCAGCCTTCAGTATGTCAGAAGTGATCACTTTACGAGTTCCCTTTATTAAACATGAAAATGTCATGTATTACAATCACGAATATCGTCACGTCACATATATTTAAAAAAAATTAGCAATACACCCCAATCAACCAATCAGTTCTCCGCGCGATTTGAACATAAAGAATTAATAGCCCGAAATCATCGATCGGGTAGTTGCCCACCAGACATAACACCCTTCTGGTTGGAGAATCCTCCCTTATTAATGAGAGATTTTCTGAACTTTACTCTCGGTTCCGCATACCTCCAAACACGTACTGAATACGTAAGTACATAAACAACGTGAACTCAGCGGAGACACATTCACTCGTCCAATCATTTTGATCCCATCATATATGTACCATATTATATCATTTATATTAGCATACTAAAGCATCTGTTCAATTAAAATCTATAAAATTTTATTATTGGCACCAGGGTTTGTTTGCTGGACCAGAGTATCGAACCTTAGTCATCACATAACGCAATAGTGATCATGATGTAAAATACATGTTCCTTTTGCTATCCATACTATCTTTACAAACCAAATAAATAACTAAAAAATAAGTTACTGGGTTAAATTAGTAAACTAAAAATACTCACACAAATAAATTAAAGGTTAATCTGCTGTGTTTTCGGCGTTTGTGGGATAAACAATGCATGCAACTACACAAAAGCAAATAATAACAATTACTTGAAGCTCTGGATTCATTCTGAAAATAATAAAACAACAAAATAATAAACAAAATTATTTTTTAGTAAAACATAAAATAATGTTTTTGTTCAAATAATGTAGAGCGAAAGCTTCGGAAATATACCTAAACTCATAACAATTAACATTATATCATGCTTTGGGTATCTAAAATCATGCAATGTTTATTCAACTAAGGACAGTCAAACAAACAAATATTTCTTAGACTAGACTTTTAGAAGCTATTTTAATATCAACTACTCTCACAAAAATCATAATCCGTCTGATTCGACAGCTATAAAAATGTAATGCAATGATGGGAAAGACTCGGTTTCAAAGGCAAATTAAACTAATTTGTAATGGAATCCTACTTCTTATTAATATTATAAACGTGAAAGTTTGTATGTAACAATGTATAGATTTTTGTTTTCTTTCGCGCAAAAACTACTGAACGGATATCAATGAAACTTGGTACACGGGTAAAACATGTCCTGGAATAACATATAGGATACTTGCTATCCCGGGAGTATATTCCCTTGGGGTAGTTTTCTTCTATCACGCGGGCGAAGTCGCTGGTAGCAGCTAGGATATAATTAATTGTACATTATGCATTCTTGTTCAGAGGCACAAAAATATTCTAAAGGTGCGTCCAGATCTGGCGAATGCGCCGCTTGCGAACTGCGCGCGTGCATTTCATGTTAGTACGAAGCGCGCGCGGCGTAGGGGATACGTACGAACGAGCCGCGCATTTGCCAGGTCTGAACCCACCATAAGAATAATACATTCGTTATTTGAAGTCAAGATTTTTTTGGCCTTCCTTACATGTTAATCTGGCTAAAAATTCAAATGCTTGACACAGCTTGACTGTTTTAATTTTTTTTTGTTTCGTTCTCTCTAATACAGAGGTAGATTAACTGAAAAAATAATGGGTAAACCCATAATGACAGATGAAATATTGATAATTTTGTATGGGAATCTTTATATAATATACGTGACTACATTTACTTTTTTATTATTTAACACTTTATGCACACATGAGTACAGAGGCGGACTTAATGCCTTAGCCTTAGGCATTTTCTTCCAGTCCACATTTGGGTGAGAAAAAGTAATGGTAGGTGCAATAAAAGAGAGAGAAAAAGGTGAATACAAGAACAGATATACTAATAGATCATAGAATAGATATACCTACTAATAAAACAGAATAAATATATACAATATACAGGGTTATTTGTAAAACATTAACAACCTTGCAGGACTGTATTACTAATATCATAAACAACAACTTTTGTTCTATGACTTTTTACGAAACATAATATATTTTCCAAAAACAAACCTTCAAGATTTTGTTGTTGTATCTAACACATTGCAGCTCTTTATTTTGCTATACCTACCTACATCAGTATGACGTGACGCAAGCGCATCCCCGCCACCCCACCACCCGATCCCCACTCTCTTCCACTATTGTACTATCGCTTGCTTCGCATAGACTTAGTAATATTTAGAATGTTCAATTTAAATAATTTTAGTTTTGAAAGAAAATCTGATGAACTAAAATATGACAATTTTTTAAAAGAATAAAAGTTGTTGTCTGTGATGTTATTAGTCCTGAAAGGTTGCCGGTGTTTTACAAATAAAATAGTCAAACACTGCACTACATTGAATAATATAGTAACCATGCATTTCTCTTTTCTAAATGTAATGTTTGTAAAAGTATATATTTCTCGGTTCCGGTCACGGTTTTATTTGGTAATGAAATCAAAGGCATGCCATGTAATAACGTTGAAATAATAGTAATTTTTGGGCACATTTTTCCAACATCAAGCGAAACATACTTATGAATTGTCATTGATATAACAAATGGATACTTGCGTGCACTTTCAAACAATTGCATAGAGTTATTGTAAGAAACAAATTAACTAAGGGTGCTTGGTACTATACCATGCAGGACACACCAGGGTCAGTACCTTGGTTTAAATGTGCCAGCCTCTCCAGGGAGAAATTGGTTGCTGTTGGTCATGTTCCACTGAACAAATTTTATCATTTGATGGGGGTTAAATCATCAACACTGTGCGATACATGTCGGGTGCCCGAAGATATTATCATTCATGTGATGGTGGAATAAGATCAGTATCGCTAACTGAGAAGGAGCCTGTTACAAAATATCTCCACAATGGTAGAATCAAATGATTCTGAGCCGGCCCAATGTCTGAAGAAGCACAGATTATTTACAAGTTCCTAAAACGATGTATGAGAGAGAGAAAGGACAGAGAGGGGCAGAGAATATGAGTATAGAGTGAGGAACTATATATGAAGATGTGAGTAGGGATAGAGTAGAGTAATGGGTGACTTGCAGTCTGCTATTGCAGCTTGCAGGATGCCTGCCAGGATGATGAAAATAGGATTGATTCCATGAGGCTGGCATAGTCAATTAATTTTGTGATTGTGTGTTATTTTATTTGAATTGTAAATTTAATTGATTTTATATTTTAATTTAATTGTATTTTTATTTTTTGTTTGTTTCATTTGTACCTACTAATAATTTCTAATCATTTTAATTGTAATGTTTTGTTTTTGAATTTAATTTTTTGTGTAATGTATATGGACTATGTCTGAAATAAATATATTGTATTGTATAGTCACCCAGAGTGCACTGAAGCCTCTAAATACTAGTTAAAAAAAAGAAACAAGTTAGTTTGCGAGACTAAAGTTGCTCGTGCACGCTATCTCTAAGAACAGAAAGGATCCAATCAACTAAACATACCTGAGTAAGCCTCAACACTTTCCCAGGCAGTAAGTTCAGAACGGGTGGGTCGTTGACCGGGGTGACGTTGACATGCAGAACGAACGTGTTTCTTCCTTGAAGGTAGCTTGGTAGTGTGAACTTCGTCTCTGGTATCAGTTCCATATCGAGCACGATCGCATCTTGATGATTTTCGGAACCGTCGTGAACGTAGCGGACCTGCAATGGAGAACATAAGCTGTGATAATAAAAGGTTATAATGATATAGCCCTAAGCTACCAAACTAGATACTATACAGACATACAGAGTCGCCACACGTCCGAGCTAGTCGCGCCTCCGAATTGGTTGCCGCCCTGCCTGTGAAATATAGTCCTAACGCTCAACTGAGACCGCGCCTAAGGTAGCAACGTGACAGTGCGTGACGTTATGCGTAGGCTGTCAACAGCTGTGAAATTACTACCGGTATGAGAAATATCATAGGAGGACTTGGGTTAAGACATAGCTAACGCAAATCATACCTCATCCGTGTGGCAAGTTTTGTTCTGTGTCTGGGTGTAATTTATCTATAATATGTATGTATTTAGAAATATATAAGTATGTTTATCAGTTGTCTAGTACCCATAACACAAGCTCTGCTTAGCTTGGGACTAGACGGCGTTGTGTTGTGTGATAGTTGTGGAATATTGTGGAATATTGTAGTTTAAACGACGTAAAATAAAAACGTAACAGACGGACTGACAGAATCCTCGTATATTAGTGTGGTTTAGCTCTTTGATTAGGATACAAGGTGTGTATTTTTTTCAGTGAGCTTTGAACTTGTGTCTTTGAAACTATTTAGAGTAAACTATTTAATCTCATACAATATTCAAGGAAACCTATTTTCTTTATCTTCAAAAATGGAGCATAGATTAATTGTGATAACAGTATTTTTGTGTATTTTCCTTTAAAAGATTGAATTTTAATGTTTGTAATAGTCTGTATATGCTATTTCTTACCTTATCTCTAGACAAGTCAAGCAGCGTAAAGAACTGTTTAGACTTGCTCTCTCCTTCAATGAAGTTGTATTGTTGCGAATTTCGTTGCAGCGACAGGTCTACAGCTATCCTGCCGTGTTGCGGCGACTGCGCGACGTGCAGCACTACGCCTGAGGGACGAACGCCGTACTTGTGGTGGTCTAGCACCACGTCTATGTTCTGCGTCGTGATCACTGAGACACCTCCCTCTTGTACGGTCAGAGGAAACAGGGCGACCAGTTCTAGCTCGCTGCTCGATTTGGAGAATACCTTGGGGATAAAATTCAATAATCAGTTGGTGTTTTATAAATACGATGTATGGCGTAGGGTTCAATAGGAAAGTACGCCACGTTAAGAGAGGCCAACCTCAGGTACATTCCCATAAAACATTCTTACGAGATTACAACTTTCATACACATCTTTCTCCAGATACTTTGGTATCACAGACCTCTTGTGGATATTGTCTAGGTTTCTATGGAAATCAAAACATGAATTAGTGTAACTGATCCAGAAAAGACCTATTTGCTATTTTGCTTGAACTTTGACCCTTCATAATGTACTCTTGAAGTAAGAAGTAAAGAAAATATATTAATTTATAAAAACCTTATGCATTTAATCTAGACTTTGAATTATTATTTTTTTTTTCAAAAACTTTAACACACAATTCGTGTGAGTGACGGAAATACTGAATGACAACTGAGTGTTCAGGCGTTATCTGGCATTTTTTCGCGTTGCCTCTTTATCAAACATTGCAATGGATTGCGATGGATGAAACAAACTTTTAAACCATGCTTACGTTGATAATAGACAATGCGAGAGGGGTCTTAAGCAGTGTGCTTTATAGAGCCCTATCCCTATCTTAAATATACGCGTCGCAATTTTGTGGGGACGGCTGCGATTCTCTCACTCGTGGCGATAGGTTCTTAGTATATCGTAAAAGAGAGAGCTATTTGGGCATACTCTATAGAAGAAAGTAGAAGTTACAATACTATGCATCACATATATGTATCATCATCATCGAATATATTATTTGACAAGATTGAGTTTAAACCAACTCAGCCTCATGCATTCCACTTGACATATCCCATTTTAGGTTTATAGAGAACTAGAGAAGTATTAATTCGAGAACAACTTCACAATCTATGTCCTAGTGGCACCGCCATACACATTCAATAGGTAAAAAGTTCTCAAGATAGATCTACAAACCTTATACTTCTCGGCATAATCAGGATTGATGCACAAGTCAGTATCACATTTGCAAGTGAAGTGATCAACGCCATGTTGTTCGCAAACGCCTTGGGGGACGCAGGGCGGGTTACCGGGGCTCGAATGGCAAGGATACCACCACACGCACTTAGGGCTGACGCCGTAAGTAACCACGGCATTCGGTAAACCGTAGATTTTTTCGTCCACTTCTATCGGTTTGATGCAGCCCTGGAATATTTCGTATAGGTTAGAAAGCTGTTTTACTTTATCGTACCTGTCTTAGCATTTTTTGTATTTTGTAACTGCCATCCAGTTACAAGTAGAAACTTGCCTGCGTTTTAATAATAAGAGCCCACGAAAGATAAATAGGGGGGTGAGTTTTATCAGAGCAAGTATTCTCCTTTAGCTTGTCGCCCTAAAACGTTTTACCTAAGGGTCGCGGCACACGGGTCACATGCCACAGCCACAAAGGCCGCCACGAGAAGCTAGAAGATACCACAAAGGAAGCCGAATCGCGCGACAGCCAATTGTGGCCGGTGGCTGCTACTTTTTTTAACCCATGCGCGCAGTATGATAATTTTTGATAGTTGGGATTAACAAAAAAATTGTCAAGTACCCAAATAGATATTCATCACCGACGACCGAATGAGTGACGCATCAGTGATGTATTCAATAAGCAATCAGCAATGTACGGATCTTTCCAGGGCGTCAAGTTTCATTTGAGTCTATTTGAGTACGTAGTAAGAGTATAAAATACAGGCATGACCCAACCGTTGAAGTCGCGCACTTCCCCTAAACGACGACAACTATCATTTAGCAATAGATCTATCATAAAACTTACCATAATACTAGAATCAGCGGCTTTAATGCCCTTGGTGAATGCTCTCTGCTGCTTTTCACTCTCAATGCCACCTAGATAAAAGGAGTCTGACAGATCTAGATAGCGTGTGCCACCGCTCTCGATCCGCGTGTGCATTGCTATGTTGTCCACGGATAGCTGTAATAATATTATGGGCATTATGTTAAAGTATAGACTTTATTGTGGTAATTGTTCAATCTTGATCAATAAGCATAAGTAATATGAATCGACCTGTGAATAAATAACTGTTTGAACTATTCTGTTTACATTATGTGAATGAAAAAATAAACTATATTGTAAAATACTGATAATATGGTGTGTCGCGAGCGGCTCGCAAGCGGCGCATTCGGCAGATCAGGGACGCACCATTACGCGCATAAGCATAATTTGACTAGCCTAGATTCTAGCAGCTAGAACACACGCCTTCCTATAGTTGTTATGATTGGCGGACAGTTTATTGAAAGCATGTTTTAAAAAATGATTTTTCAACATTATCTTGTACTTTGCAATACGATAATTTCGTTGGAAGTATAGTAGGATGTTACAAAGATCATTCAAATAACAATTCGCACGCGGAGAGGGACGCCGCCGCAAATGAAACCGACGAACTAGTGTACGGTTTGAGAAATCATGTTGGAAAACAGATTAATAATTGCAATGAATTGCCTTGTTGCATTAAGTTCGCCTATGTACCACTACTGTACATGAAGTTTAAATGAATAAATAAGAATACCACACAGCAAAATATCCTTCTTTCATTTGAAAGAAAACACTAGAAGAACAGTTCCGAAATCGATTCAAAAAACTTACATGACTGCATGATTTCTTTAATCTTAAAAAATCATGAACTGAGCGAGAAGCGGAGAAACTTACTGCTTCTGCCAACGGTTTCATCGGCGTAAATGCTGGTTATTGAAAATGCAAAGTCGAAGATCGATGAAAGCCTATATGTCCATCTTCGGAAACATTCTTCCGTACCAAATTTCATCAAAACCGGTTCAGTAGTTTAACCCTTCAGATACCGTCAATTAGAGACACAATAGTAAGACAATAGATGCGCGGCCACCGGTGGTCGCTTGGGGATTCATGAATTAACCGTGCAAGCGTAACAGACAGACAGTTACTATCATATTTGTAATTTATAATTAAGTATGGATTTGGAATTAATGTGATGTTTACTTCTATGTGTAATTTGGAAACAACGATTCATAAATCGAAATAAAATATTAGGATTAATTTTCATCATCATTTTGGACACACTCTCAGCTGTACACAAGCCAATATTGGAAATAATAGACAATGCGCTTGGGATATGGTCATCATTTTAAAATATATGCTACTTTCAGTCGCACTTACATAATATACAAACACAAATATTTTTTTTCAGTTTGCGCATAATCGAGCTAAGCAATAAACCAATAAAGTGGTGGGTCACATAGTAATTGCATTATATAATAGAACTTTCGCAAGCTCAACATCCTATTCACACACACACACACACTTCACGCACACAGTTCTACATACACAGAAAAGAAAACGGCTATTACATAGGCTAGCTTACACTATGGAGCATGTATTTACATAGAACCGATGCCGATCACGTTCATAAAACCTTTCCAATGAACGCACTTTCATCCATCAAGCTTACTTATGTGTATACCGAAAGTTTTCAATTAACCCAAAACCTCAACTGATTGAAGGTTAACTTAAAAAAAAAACGAAAGAAACATGGCAGTGGTTCATTTCAATTATAAATATAATTGCTTTCGACGATTCAAGGGAAGTATAATAACATCGCAAAAGCTGCTTTTAAAACTTCGCAAAAAATATTACTACAGTAATAGCATGAACTGTATCGCAAGCATGTTTGATTTGGACAACATGTTGTTTTATTCAATATTCTGCCTATTATTTCTTTCTTCAAACCGTCTCTTCAATGAGTAGTAGTTCCTGTTCTATCATACACCTAATACTGTAAGATTTTGTCAAAAGGGATTAAAATAACATCATTTTACATAACCGCTGTCTCAAAACTTTTGTGCTCTATATTAAAATCATATGTACTTTCTGTTCATCGCATTTATACTCAGCTTATATAATATATCTTTTTGAACCTCACCTCAATCATGGATGGGTAGAATGAGAGATGCATCTTGTGCCAAAGCCCATCATTGACCCTGACAGTATGTACTATCTGACCCCGGGCCATTTTGACACGTATCACCCCTTCCAGTATCTCTACAGCCAAGAAGTCCGATCCTCGACCACCACCAGCGTTGTATAGAATAATAGCATTTTGGGCTATCGTTTTAAATTCTATTTGCCACCTGGAAAATTTTAAATTAGCGTGATGTAGAATATAGAAACCAGACTACAAAGATAGTATATATTCTAATTCCCGCATTCAGTTCTGGTTGGAACCAATGTACGTGGGCTACGGCTGCCGTTATTCTAACCAGCTCACTTCCTTTCAAAAGCAGATGAGACCTCTCAGTTTACTCAGGACGTATTTCGATGAAGCCCGTTAGTATACTCAAAAGGAGCACGTGCGCGATCGTTTCCTCCGACTCCATACAAGCGCTATGTTGTACATAGTATATTTACGTGTGAGAAGTCTTAGTTCTTTTGTAAAAATTACACCGCTTACTTCACCAACATTTACAACAACATTTGCAACATTTACAATGTTGGTGAAGTAAGCTGTCAACCAATCGATCTAATCACGGTGAAATGTCAGTTCTGTTAACGTGAAAAGTCGCGATGCCTGACTGCGGCACGTTGCTGAACCGGTGGTCAAGCTCAAAATTTTCATAATCAGGTGTTTACCTGCAGATACTAATGTTTGGCACCTTTCTAATTCTAAATATTTATGGCGAGATACCATTAGAGAATAGTTAGCATACTACTGCAGCTAATTATTAAGAATAATTAAATTACATAGTCTACTTACTTTCCTCCGGCCCTGGAATTTATTTTCGGCAATATAAGATAGGCTCCTTCATCTACAAAGCTAATATCGGAATTGAGGTCAGCATCGAATTCGGGAGCACAGTTCCATGTCACTCCTTCAACATGCACTGACCCGGAGCGACTGCGAGCTTTCTCTATGATCTTCACTCCATTGTAGTATACCTAGAAATAATATTAAGAATCCTGCTGTAATTTAACACTATGTTCAGTTACTAAATTACATTCAGTGAAACAAGTGGTGGACGAACATTGGATTAACTACTATTTTTTGTTTTTTCATATTGATTCTTATATAAATATGGCGTTACATTAAATGCAGAATTTTTTATTTGAGTGAATGTGAAATCAGAAATTAAATCAGAAACGTTTATTTCAAATAGACCAATTACAAAAGCACAATTGAATTTTCAAAATATTGGTCAGTCAAAAAAAAGTGATAAAAAGCGACGTACTTGTTAAAGATTAAATATAAACAATATATATAAACAAAGAATACAGGGCAAACATTATTAAAAGTAAGTGTAGAATTGGCGGTCTTATCACACAGGACCATTTCTTACAGACAACCTTTGGATGGACTGAACGAAAGGAGATAGATTTAGGGCTATCAGTGTACAAACTTCAGAAATAATAATAAGACATAATAACGTTACTACCAGTTCATTATACAAATAAAATATGTTACATAGTCTGTACACACTGTTAAAGAGAACATGTTAATGGGAGGCGATGCATGCACAGCATGGCTGTCCTGCAAGCGCTGAACAATCACACAGCCAATTCAGGGCTAATATACGAGTGTCACCAACGGCTTAACCAGGTGGGTAAACACAACCAAGTAACCATTCAATGGATCAAAGGGCACAGCGATTCCCGAGGCAACGATGCAGCGGACGAACTCGCCAGAAGGGGTTCGAGTATGGCAGCAGTGGGTCCTGAACCCATTGTGCCACTTCCCTTCGGTTATCTACGCAATCTGGTAAGGAACCGTACCAGGGACATACATCACAAACTGTGGAGAGAACATGGTGAGTGCAGGCAGGCCAAGGAGGCGCTCCCCTCGATTGATGGCCGCTTCACGAAAAAGGTCCTACGACTGACGAAACTACAGTTGCGCAAAGTTACGGCCGCTACAACTGGCCACGGGACCTTTAACAAGCACCTTTATGTCATAGGAGTTACGGATAGTCCACTCTGCAGAGCCTGCATGGAGGAAGAAGAGACAGCAGCTCATCTGCTTCTAAGCTGCCCTGTGGTCGCTGGTTACAGGGCCAAGCACTTCGGTAACCCAGGTAACCTTCGTGAAATGGTCGGCAACACTAAGGCGCTGCTGGCCTTTCTTGAGGAGCTGGGGTGGATCGAATAACCCATTTGTCCCACCCGTACGCAAAATACGCGCATTAGTCGTGGAGTTGCGGATACCAGCCCGTTTTACCTATACCTATGGGAGGCGATGACAGAAAAAAGCAGTTTTACACGTAAAAATGTTCGTCAATTAACTCATGGCAGCCAGCTTGTCCTAAATAGCAAAATAGAATAGAATAAACTTTATTGTACACACTCAACACACACACAACAACCACCATTCATGATCCAGCTTTGAAAAAGCTTTTTCTAAGATATTTTGGATAAATCTCCAAGTACCATTTCATGCTGAACATACTACTTTATAAATAATATTCAAAATACTTACGTCTTCCATGCAGCCACGAAAATTCTCCATATGTCCTAAAAAGAGCTCGGAGAAATCGCCCTGACCGCCCAAAAATATACCAAAGTGAATGTTCAATTCAAAAAAGCGGCCAGGCAGTCTTTTCTTTACTGATGTTTCATCTATCTGTAAATAATGTCAAACATTTAATATATAATCCCATTAAACTATTAAAGTAAATATTGATGAGCTGATGATAGAGCGAGTGCTAGATGTAACTGAGTTAGTTATCAGCTGAGTACTAGACTAACTCAGTTGCATCACTACTATACAACATAAACTCGACACACATTTCTAGTATTTTTATGAAAAGAATCTATGTACAAAATTTTATAACTGTATCATGAAAAATCACAAAGTTATAAGTAAGCTTTTTACATCAGCAAAAATACATAATCACCGGGCCATCCTGCTGTTTGCTGGCACCTAATGCCCGCTATGACCTGCCGTGACCTGTGTTGTACTTAGTGTTGGTGGTGTCCAACATGCGACTTTTTAAAATATATTTGGAAAACATTTAAAATGGTAAAAATAATGTTGTATACTAGTTTATTTTTGGTCATGTAACGAGGAGGGATGAAATGCATGTCACTAAAAGAGTTATGAGTATAAATGTGGATGGGTGGAGAGGGAGAGGGAGGCCAAAGATAAGATGGATGGATTGTGTGAAGAGTGACATGAAAGAAAAAGAAGGTTGTGATAGCATGTCAAGTGATAGGGTAGAATGGAAGAAAAAAACGTGTTGCGCCGCCCCAAAATAAAATGGGACAAGGGCAGGAAGAAGAAGACTAGTTTATTTTACATGGAGCAACGGCTATTATAACCAGTGGTAGCCAGAGGCTATAATAAGCAGTCGCGACTGGCGTCAAATTTTCTTACTTCTGATTATCATTAACAACTATAAATAATTTTATTCCATAGAAACCTATAGTCTATTATCTTTGTTTCTATATCCTGCAGTTGTTCTGCACCAAATAATATTTAAGGTCATAGCCAACTAGATTTTGTGAAGTAAATCTGGCGTCTGTTACGCTTTCCAAATGTATGGTATGGGTATAAGGTATGAGATCTGGGATAGGGTCTCAAGGTATGCCATTAAAAATTTAAAAATTAATCAAAGTATGTAGGTTTTACCTTCATGGTAAGATTAGCCTCCCGTCTGATAATGCTGACATGATGCCATTGTGAATCATTCAGGTATATGCCTTTAGGAGACGAAAGTTCGCTCTCTCCAGCACCAAGATTTATGTGAAGTTTCAGTCTGCCACTTTCCAAACGAATCTGCAAATAAATTAGTGAGAGAAAAGTTAGATAAAATTAATATTTATAAACAATGATCAAGATGTAATTGTTAGATAAATAAGAGATACAGTTATAGCTGCATTTGAACAGCTGTTTGACTGCAGGTCTGTATTAGTTTATCAAATGATGCTATTGTTTGTTTAGCAAAACAAAACCAGCACCTCTACCGGTGGACAAATACATACCCTAGTACGTACCGGTGTCATGTATTTTACTAAGTGATTTGAAATTTGTATTTAGATGTATACTCATATAAACATATGAGTATGGTAAATGCAGATTATAATAATATTATTGATTTGACTGCCCCATATGATGTGCTCAGGGGGCATTGTTTTATATCATGAAATATTATTACTATTATTAAGACTTGTTATACCACGGTACCCTAAGACAATTGCTGACTATAAGTTTACCCCAATTCCATCTAACAATGGATTGCATCAGCCTCCGGTCACGGGGCACAGACACGAGCTGCTGACACCGCGCTTGGCGCCAAACATCACGCCACCGCATCGACTCTTCGGAATGATCACTTTCGTATCGATCGTCCAATGTAGTCAATATCCCTTAGATTTTGTTTTTATTGTAATATTTTAATTTTAATAAATCTAATTTAAATAATTTGGGTTTTTTTTAGGTCCTCCGTCTGCAGCTTTCGTAATTGACTATTTCATAAAATCTTTCAACACACTATGAAATGTTCAATACTAATATCTAGTGAAGTTATACTGGTTATAGCTATTGCTACAGATATATATACATAAGGTTTCAAACATATCAAATGAATTGCAAAGTGTTTCATTACCATGCAATAATCAGTTTTGCCAGCTGCAAGAAGAAGAAGGGCATCGGACAGGTGTGTGCGAAAACGAAAACTCATATCAGTCACACCTTTGGCTTCCTGTAATGGGTATGAAATGTAGCTTGCTCCATAGAAGGATGCTGAAACAAAAATGAATAAAAAATAGGATACATGTCAAAAGCTGCATAGAAATTTATATATATTGCCAGCTATTTATATCTACTTTTAGAATCAAATAATGCACTGGCATTTGCTGGAATTTTTTTTTTTTCTATCTTGCAACACCAATCTCTTTGTTGATTGAAAATATACAGTTTACATAATAAAATATTTGTTTAAGCATGAGAAAGACATAGTCATAGGAAATTGATGCCACACCTACAATATTGACTTAATTTCATGATCCCTATATGCAACACAATTTATTTTTCATAAATTTGTCCTGTGATAAGGTGTGCAATAAAAAAAACTTTGTGCCATTGCTACTATCTTCACTATCAGTAGTGACAATGTCCCCTTCCCTTTTATATTACAAGCGTTTATGAGTTTCAGCTGTCCCGAAGGTTGTCTGTCAACAAATCTTGTAAATTAAAGACCCACTTCCCGGTTACCAATTGAGCTGAAATTTTGCTTGCATGTGTAAATCAGATGAAAATGCAAAATTATTATTACATGGAGCTGATCTGACAATGGAACTGGAAGGTGGCTATAGGAACTTGGTAGTTAAACAACACAACCCCATCGAGTTTGGGCTCGTATGATTCTTCTTGACGAGTATTAATTATATAGGTAAACCAAGCTATGAAAACTTGCTATGAAAAAATGTTTTTCCTTAAAAGCTTGTTTCAGATAAAAGTTCACAGGGATGAATCTAGGTTAGTAGTTTATTTGAATGTAAAGTTTGGTTCTCAGATGCTTTTATAATTTACACTAAGGTATCAATATATTTTTATTACATGAAAAAAAAATACAGTAGACCGTAAGCTACAGAGGTTTTTCAATAAGGATATTCTTCATGTTCATTCAAGGTATACAGATACCTTGAATGAACATAACGAACAGATATTTCTATTTCTAGTTCTGATAAGTAAATGTAAGTTAGGCATATGATTACATTCACATGTTAACCCTTCAGATACCATCAATTAGAGACACAATATTAAGACAATAGATGCGCGGCCACCGGTGGTCGCTTGGGGATTCATGAATTAATACTTCCATAACCAAATGTACTGTTAGAGGAAGGAGTGAAACACCTAAATTGCAAGCTATTCTTGCCTTAGCCACCAATCAGTGGCAGTAAGCATGAGTTGGCAGATATCAATGTCAATTTGAACACATTTCTTGACTCGAACACCATCACAAAGACCCTAACTACTTGAGTTCAACGTACCGTGCGGTGACTATTATCACAATCACAACACAAATAACAACCGGCGGTAGTTCGGTAAAAAATAATCAAAACGATATTTACACTCGTTCATTGACTTTCAACAAGGAGGCAACCTGATTCAAGTAAGACCAAAATGTATAAAAAGCAGTCATGTTATGACAGCTTGTGTTGTTGCTTACCTTTATCATACGCTAATCCCACACTAACGAAGGTTAAAATTAGAAAAAGTTCCATTTTAGACGGGTCGCGCGCAACTCAGATACCAAAACTAATTATGCATTTAATAAAGATCATGGTTCACTTAACGTAGTATTTATTTATGTCGGTTATTGCTGGCGGTATTCGGTCCACCACGTAGGACAGGCGTGGCGTCCTTATGAAATTAAATAATGCATAACAAAGAAACAATATCAATGGTCATGTTTCATTTTGTTTATTTCATTTTTATCTTGGCACTTTGAGATTATTTACTTTAGAGTGTATTCTATTGTTTTCATCATAAAATATTACTCAAAAATTCTAAAAGTATTATTAAAAAACCTTGACTGTTGAAGGTTGAAGTGTATTCAGTATTGGTTGAATGGTTGAGTGAGTCAGTGAACATATTTACCCTACGCTCCGATTAGCGTAAAAAGCGATTATGTCATGAATTCGACTAAATCCAAAAGTCACAAAATATAAGGGCTATTGAGTAAAAACTGTGACGTTGTGCGTTGGTCGGATTCGCGTTCAGAACTCGAAACGCAGGGATAAAACGTAATTCGGAACGCAGAGATAAAAAGTTCTCTGTGGTCAGTGAGAAACCTTCGTACTCTTTGGCGAGTACGAGTACAACAGATTGTTCCGTTCCATCAGTTTATGTTCGGTCGTTCTCATTCATTATGTCTTGTCTATAGTGTGTTTCACATAAAAAGTTCCTTCACTGTAATGTTGTCCAGAGATGTGTCGTTGCTGGCAATATTGCTCGAAATGGGAATATTGCAGGCAATATTGCTTAATTATAAGTAGATAGCATGACATGCCAGTATTAATGACATCATCCGTCGAGCTCTTGTCGCCGCCGGGGTTCCAGCTGTTTTAGAACCCAATGGCTTGGCCAGCGACGATGGGAAGAGGCCAGACGGGATGACTATAATGCCTTGGAAATTGGGTAGGCCTTTGGTGTGGGATACAACATGTGTCGACACCCTTGCGCCATCCCATCTTCTAGCCAAGAACACCGCCCCAGGACCCGACGGCTTGCCAGGGAAAGCCACCCAGGCTTTCCCTGGCCATGGAGGCTCTCGGGCCTCGACTAAGAGGGCTCTTCAGCGCATGCATGGAGAGGGGTCAGTTTCCACTTCACTGGAAGGAGGGGAAACTGGTCCTCATCGCAAAGCCAGAGCGCCCTGCGGACTCTCCGTCCGCGTACCGGCCCATTGTGCTGCTCGACGAGGTGGGCAAGCTCTTTGAAAGAGTCATTGCAAACCGCCTCGTCGCGCGGCTAACACGGGTGGGGCCGGACTTGTCGGACGGACAGTTCGGCTTTCGCAGCGCGCGCTCTACGGTGGACGCCATCAAGCGCGTGCGAGCCCTCACGACAGGGGTTGCGGTGTCCCGGGGCAGGAGCGTCGTGGCAGTGTCCTTGGAAATTGCCAACGCCTTCAACTCCCTGCCCTGGAGTACGATCCGGAGGGCACTCCCTTTTCCCTTATTAGCCTCCCCTTATTAGCCTAGTTTGGCTACAGATGCTACTTATTGTTTAAGAATTTACTTACCGCACCACATAAAATTGTAAAAAATTGGATGTAAATTTTTTTGGCAAATAAATATTATTATAAAAAAAAAAATAAAAAAAAAAAAAATATTATTATTATACTCCGGTACCACCGGGTGCCCGAATACCTCTGTCGAGTGGTCGAGGCTTACCTGTCGGACAGGTCCATTATCTACCCCGGTCACCAGGGAGAGTGGAAACGTCGAGAGATGTCGTGCGGTGTTCCGCAGGGGTCGGTTCTAGGCCCACCCTTGTGGAACATCGGCTACGACCACGTGCTGCGCGGCGACCTCCCTGACGGGGTCAGCGTGGTCTGCTACGCAGACGACACGCTGGTTCTAGCGCAGGGAGAGTCGCACCAGGTGGCAGTCGCTCTAGCGACTCGCGGGGTTGCGATAGTCGTTGGTAGGATCCAGGAGTTGGGACTCGAGGTGGCGTTGCACAAATCTGAGGCCATGTTTTTCTACGGCTCTCGGAATGCGCCACCATCAGACTCCCAACTTACGGTAGGAGGAGTTCGCATCGGCGTCGGGTCGACGATGAAGTACCTGGGACTCGTTCTCGACAGCCGATGGAATTTCGAAGAACACTTCCGACGTTTGGCTCCCAAACTCAACCGGGCCGGGGCTGCTCTCAAGCGGCTCCTGCCCAACCTTGGGGGTCCAGACGTCTCCTGCCGGAGGCTCTACGCGGGGATCGTTCGGTCCATGGTCCTCTACGGGGCGCCGCGCACCGGTGTGGGCGCCGTCGCTGAAGAGGCAACCGGCGGCCACACTGAACCCCTGCCAGAGGGTCATGGCAATACGGATGGTGCGGGGTTACCGCACGATCTCCCGCGAAGCGGCGAGCCTTCTGGCTGGCCTACCACCGTGGAATCTGGAGGCAACAGTCCTTGCACACATGCACGATAAACGCGTGGAGATGCAACGCCGGGGTGAAAGTCCACTACCGCGACAGGTCGAGGTATGGCGGACAGAGCTCCGGCGGGATTTCACGGTGAAATGGCGTCAGCGACTATCGCAACCCAGTGCTGGGCACGCCACAATTATGGCGGTAAGTCCCCTCTTTGAGGCGTGGCTGGAAAGACCTCACGGCGTCCTTACCTTCCGAATGACGCAGGTCCTCACCGGTCATGGCAAGTTCGGGAGGTTCCTGCATCGGATTCGAGCGGAAGAGACGCCCCGGTGCCGCCACTGTGCGGAACGCCCGGAGGACACGGTGGGGCACACAGTTGAGGTGTGCCCTGCTTGGGCGGAGCAACGCCGTGCCCTCGTGGGGGCGCTCGGCGGCGGAGACCTCTCGCGCCGGGCCTTGGTTCAAGCCATGGTCCGGAGCGAGGAGGAGTGGCAGGCGGTCGCCTCCTTCTGCGAAGCAGTAATGCTAGCAAAGGAGGAGGCCGACCGCATCTGGCAACGGCGCCCTCACCACCGCCGCAGCCGGGGTTCCAGCCCCGATTTCCAGCCACCGTAGACGTGGGCTCGTGGACAGCGAGCTATGTGTGGCTCGCTGTCCGATCGTCCGGTAACTGTCCGGACCGAGCCAAGGCGTCGACGGCGCGCACTGTTCCCGCGCGCCTCAAGGAGTTGTCAGCAACAGGAGAGGCACTTGGGTCGAAGCCTACCGGGGTCGGTGTTATCTGAAAGGAAACTAGAGCCCCGGTATGAAGGCTAGAAGAAACGGCGCGGGGTTTTTAGTCAGTAAGACTCTGACACTGTCTCCCGCTCCACCCAAGAGCGGGTTTCGTCAATGATGATTTTCCCCGTAGACAGAAAAAAAAACCCATCTTCTAAGTACGGCGGGCTGTGCTGATGCGGCAGCTGCACGTGCAGAAATCCTCAAATGGCGTAAATATAAATAACCTCATCGGAAGTTATATGTTTGAGCCGTTTGGGGTTGAAACACTAAGGCCATGGGGTCCGAGCGCTCATCGAGTTGTTCGAGATATCAGCAAACAGTTCGTCGACTCTTCGCGTGACCATAGGGCTGGGTTTTTCTTCAGTCAACAAATCAGCATTGCCATCCAGCGTGGCAATGCTGCCAGCGTTCTAGGCACGTTTCCCATTTACATCGATGTGGACGGATTTTTGACACCCTATAAGTTCCTTTAGTTTTTTACCCGTTTGTACATATTTTTTACTTTAAGTTTGTATTATCTTTAACCTATTAGTTAATAATATTAAATAATTAAGATGTATATATGTATGTTAATAAAGCCATTTGCAATTGAAATTATAAGTCAAATTAAATACGGAAACTATGTACAATCCTTAAAATTTGCATTATATACCATAATCTACATAACACAATAAAATACTGTTTTGAGTAAAATTGCCAATAATGCCAGGAATTTTGGCAATATTGCCTATGTTTCCGCACACGATAGTGAATGTAGGACTGATTTTGCTAATTCTTTTTTATTATGTTTGTTATTATTGGAAGTTCTTATGGAAAAATAAAATTAAAATTAGGGTAGTGTAGAGTAAGGTATTATAGAAGGGTAGAGTAGGGTAGAGTAGGGTAGAGCAGGGTAGAGTAGGGAAGAGCGGGAGTGAAGCCGCGGGCAAAAGCTAGTTCTTAATAATAATTAATCAGTCATTGGTAATCACGGCGTTTTGTTTATAATTTATATTTAAAGTAAACTTAAGTAATTAAATGCTTTGCCGGCTCTTTCTGTTGTGAATATTTTTATGATCGATATACGTGAGACACTCAGAAAGTTTTGAGAAACAAAAATAACTTTTTCACACCACCTGCTCGAAAATGTCAAATTATATGTCTAGCAACCTTAACCTAAAGTGATTATTAGTGGCCGGGGCATAGAAATATATTATATCTATGGGCCGGGGGCACAGCCGGTCAATAATGTTGTACTGGATTTCATTATGACCCGCTGGTCAATAATGTGACTATTATTTTCTCACAGTAGGTGTGTAGTGTCTTTAGTGTTGGGAAGTAGGGTTTACTTGAATTAAACACTATGCACTAACGATATAGAGAATGTATAATTTATTAAACAATTAACAATATTAAAAATAAGGTTTGACAATATAGCACTGTGATGAGCGAGTATAATATTTCCGTGCGTACGCGATAGTCGTTTGGCGCGGACTGGCGAGGGCGACCGAGGGGCGCGGCTCGAGAGCGCGGGGTGGAGGCGGCGACCGCCGTGTGTCTCGCGCGCTTTTTACCGAACTTGCTCGATCTAGGTACTTAGGCAGAGCGGGCGCCGGGGCTCCGCTAGCGGCCGGACTGTAGGTATAGCTAAGGGTGTGTACAAACGTGCGGAAGCATAAGGCTGTATACACACGGGTGTTAAGTATTTATGTTTTGAGTATATTATATTACGCATGTATTTATGTAGTATGTATGTAAATGTTATGTACGAGTTATTTGTATTATGTATTTGTGTATGTGAATATTGTGTGTACCTTAGCTATAGCCTACAATACTCCCCCGCTGAGACCGGTTCACGGTCGATAGTGTGTAAGATGCCGTGGAAATTTCACAGTTCTCCCGCTTCTAGTGATGGTTTCCGGCTGCGGTTGTGCAGGAACTGGCGATAAAGCAGATGGTGATTGTGGTAGAGTTGATATTTTATGAGATAAATCTTCGTCGTTCTTAGCCATGTATGCTGGTTTTAGCCTGTCAATGGTCACTGTAAGATGCTTTCCTTGCACGTCGATTATGAAGGTTTTCTGTTCTCTTTTTATAACTTGGTGTGGGCCAGAGTAAGGTGATTCTAAAGACTTTTTTAGAGGTCCTTTTCGTAGGAACACGTGACTAGCTGTATTGAGATCTTTAGGAACATAAAACGTTTTCTCACCGTGGCTTGATGTTGACACAGGCGACAACCTCGAAATATGTTGTCTAAGTCGCGCTGCGAAGTCTGTTGGATCTATGTTGTGATGTGTCTCTGGCTTCAAGAACTCACCAGGCAGTCGGAGTGGCTCGCCGTAGACCAATTCGGCTGAAGAGGCTTGTAAATCTTCCTTCCAGGCACTCCTAATACCCAAGAGAACAAGAGGAAGTGTCTCAGACCATTGTGGGTTGTTGTGGCACATTATGGCGGCCTTCAGCTGTCTGTGCATCCTCTCCACTAAGCCATTGCATTGCGGGTGGTAAGCTGTTGTGGGACAATGGTAAGCGCCTATGATCGATGAGATGCTCTGGAACAGTTGCGAGTCAAATTGTTTCCCTCGATCAGTGGTGATTTTTTCTGGACATCCAAAACGAGCGACCCAGCCAGAAATGAAGGTACTAGCGCAGGTCTCCGCTGTGATGTCTGCTAGTGGGTAGGCTTCTGGCCATCTAGTAAACCTATCTATGGCTGTAAGGCAGTACCTGAAACCAGAAGAGGGTGCCATAGGGCCAATTATGTCAAGGTGGACATGGGAAAAACGGTTAGAAGGAACAGGAAATGAGGAAAGAGGAGAGTGGGTATGGCGGGTAACTTTGTTGCGTTGGCAATCAGTGCATTGTTGAGCCCAAGTTCTGCAGTCACGACGGATCTTAGGCCACACAAATCTTTCTGAGATTAGTTTTGCTGTTGCGTTGGGACTTGGATGACTGAGATTGTGTAAGTTTCTAAAAATTTGTTTGCGAAAACTTGGTGTGATGAATGGCCTAGGACGAGAAGTAGACTGGTCACAGTATATGTAGGCATCCATCGTTTTTACTCTTTCCAGTTTTAGCGCTGTATTGTTTTGTAGCAAGTTCTGTAATTCTTGATCGTTTTCCTGTTCATTTTGCAGTTGTTTGTAATTGATGGTAGAGTCGACGCTTTCCAATCGTGAAAATGCGTCGGCAACTACGTTGTCATTTCCTGTGATATGGTTGAGATCGGTTGTGAATTGGGAGATGTAGTCGAGATAGCGGTGTTGACGAGGTGAGCAGTTATCTCGGCTTGTTGTGAAGGCGAATGTGATGGGTTTATGATCGGTGAACACTTTAAATGTTCTCGCTTCGAGCATATACCTAAAGTATTTAATACCTTCATGTATTGCGAGCAACTCACGGTCGTAAGTGCTGTATTTGGTTTGAGCAGGAGACAACTTGCGTGAAAAGAATCCCAGTGGTTGCCAGCTGTCATGTCTTCGCTGTTGCAAAACAGCTCCAATGGCCATGTCTGAAGCTTCAGTGAAAAGTGCTAACTCAGCTACAGGATCAGGGTGCGCGATGAGCGTAGCTTCTAACAAGTTCGTTTTGCATGCTTCGAATGCTTTTTGTATCTCAGGTGTTATGATGATGGGCGTTGACCCTTTGATTTTTGGGCCACTCAAAGCTTGGTTGAGAGGACCCTGAATTTGTGCGGCGCCGGGGAGAAATTTTCGGTAAAAATTTATCATCCCCAGAAATCTTCTTAACTCTTTAGCAGTTTTAGGGATGGGGTATTCCTGTATAGCTTTGACTTTTTCTGGGAGAGGTTGTATGCCAGCTGCAGATACGTGGTAACCCAAGAAGGTAACTTCACTAACACCTAAAACGCATTTGTTGGTATTGATCACTACTCCATATTTTTTTAATTGATCGAATATTTTTGTCAGGTGTCCAATGTGTTCTGTTTCCCCTTTTGTAAATACGAGAATATCGTCAAGAAATCCGAAGGTAAAGTCTAGTCCTTGAAGAATTTCATCCAAAAATCTCTGGAAAGTCTGAGCAGCATTTCTTAAACCGAAGGTCATGGCGGTAAATTCAAAGAGTCCAAAGGGTGTGGTGATGGCAGTTTTTTTAATATCATCTTCATAAACCGGTATTTGGTTGAAGGCTTTAACGAGGTCAATTTTTGAAAATATTGTGGATCCTGATAATTGGTATGCGAAATCGTGAATGTGCCTCACTGGGTATCGGTCCGGTATTGTTCGTGCATTTAATTGTCTGTAATCGCCACATGGCCTCCAGCCATCGTCTTTTTTGGGCACGAGATGTAGTGGAGACGACCATGGACTTTCAGAGCGACGAGCTGTTCCATTTTGTAACATTTCCTCAAATTCCTTTTTTGCAATTTTCAGACGGTCGGGTGCCAAACGACGTGGTCGTGATGTTACGGGTGGACCAGGTGTAGTTCTAATGTGGTGCTTAGTGTTGTGAACTGGTATGTTTTGTGATCCAGATGGTCTCGTAATTTCAGGATAACGTCGAAGTAAGTCGAGATAAGGTGAATGACCTGTAAAGGTTTTCAACGAAAGTAATTCGTGCGTTATTTCATGGGTTGAAGGCGCGCCGACGGTCAGGTTCGTAATGGAGTCTATCAACTTTTGTTGTCGGCAATCGACTAGTAGGTTGAAATAACTTAAAAAATCGACGCCTATGATAGGTCTTGACACGTCTGCAATAATGAATTTCCAGGTAAACTCGCGGCGTAATCCAAGATTGAGGCTAAGTTGATAGGTGCCGTAGGTAGGTATCGGTGTGCCATTAGCAGCGACAAGCTCGTAGTCACATTTTTTGTTGTAATGCAGCTGATTTTTTAAATACGTTCTCGGATAGGCACATACGTCGGAACCAGTATCTACTAAAAACTGTACGCCAGTACGTTTGTCGGTGATGAATAGGCGGCCTTTACATGTTGAGCAGTCATCAGCCACCATTACTGACTGCTTTTGGAGTTTTCCGGTTTGAAGTCACAGGGCTGATCACATTTAGTGGCCTTTTCACCAAACTTAAAATGGTACCAACACGTTGGATGTACCTTTTTTCTTGAATGAGATCTGTTTACGCGGGAAGTTGAGCGGTCGTTGCGACTTTTTGATCGGCTTGGGCGGGAAAGGTCGTTAACCTTTCGCGTTAATAATTCCACTTGTTTTGTAAGCTCGGCTATCTATTTACTCAGTAAATCACTCACCCCTTGTGTTGCTGCAGCAACGTGACCTCTCGGCACGACATCGTGAATTCTGTCGGCGAGATCTGCTATAGTTTCGAGAGGTGAGGACGCCTGCGACGCTATTATAGACTGGATGTTACTCGGCAATCGGCTCGACCATATGGTTCGCAGAAATTCTTCTGGTACATTAGGACCAGCAAGGTTCTGCAGGTGACGAAGGAATTGCGACGGCTTCCTGTCGCCTAACTCCTCATGAGTCAGGAGTTGGTGCACCTTCTTTTCCCTCGATTCGGAGAGCCGCTTTATCAGCTCCGTCTTCAGTCTGCTGTATTTGTTGGCCGTTAGTGGGTTCACGATGAGGTCTTCCACCTCGGCTGCGTACCTTGGATCGAGGTGGCTTACGACGTAGTAGAATTTCGTTGTGTCCGCCGTAATGTTGGAAATCGCGAACTGGCCTTCTATTTGCGCGAACCATACCTCGGGCTTCTCAGGCCAAAATGGCGGAACGCGCACGCCTACACGGAAAACATCCTGTGATGTCGTTGATTCGGTCTTCGCGTCGTTTAGGACCTGCTCCGGTTCACTCATTTTGCACTAGGATATGGTCAAAGTTTATATTGGTTGAGTCCACGTTCTCCGCAAGTCCGCACAAGGTAGCACAAACACGTGTTTTAGTCTTCGGGGTCACCACTGTAGTGTCTTTAGTGTTGGGAAGTAGGGTTTACTTGAATTAAACACTATGCACTAACGATATAGAGAATGTATAATTTATTAAACAATTAACAATATTAAAAATAAGGTTTGACAATATAGCACTGTGATGAGCGAGTATAATATTTCCGTGCGTACGCGATAGTCGTTTGGCGCGGACTGGCGAGGGCGACCGAGGGGCGCGGCTCGAGAGCGCGGGGTGGAGGCGGCGACCGCCGTGTGTCTCGCGCGCTTTTTACCGAACTTGCTCGATCTAGGTACTTAGGCAGAGCGGGCGCCGGGGCTCCGCTAGCGGCCGGACTGTAGGTATAGCTAAGGGTGTGTACAAACGTGCGGAAGCATAAGGCTGTATACACACGGGTGTTAAGTATTTATGTTTTGAGTATATTATATTACGCATGTATTTATGTAGTATGTATGTAAATGTTATGTACGAGTTATTTGTATTATGTATTTGTGTATGTGAATATTGTGTGTACCTTAGCTATAGCCTACAGGTGTAAAAAGTCGAGTATCCGCCTCTAGGCTAAAGGTGTATTTGCCTTGGGCTACCTTGAATCCCTTGCTGCATTCAGGTAATACCGAATAAAATCCCGAATCCTTCATTGCGCTCGAGATTCAATATGACGCCCGCGCCCGTGACATAAGACACAACTTTAGCCCCTCGTTGCATAATCCACTATTATGGATAAAATATTTTTATTAAATCTTTTAAAAGAACTCTCCACCAACCTCTATGCAAAGTTTCATGCGCCTGAAACAATTTAAAAAAAAAAAATTCCAGTCTGCCACAGACACCTCTTCCACGGCCTTCTCAAACGCTGCTAGCGCGTCTTCCGGTGATGAAAACTGCCCTTCCAGCAGATTTTTTAGATTTAGAGAATAAAAAGAAGTCACACGGTGCCAGATCAGACAGAAGCGGTCCTTAAAGGACCGCTCCAAGGTGCGGTGTCCAGGAAGCGTCTCGTTTTGAGCGCAGAAAGCGCAGGCGCGTTGTCACAACAAAGCAATACCCCGCGGAGCGGTGTTCGGTCGCTTGTTGCTTATTGCAAACAAAACTTCGGCATAGTGTGTTATACCATTCGGAGTCGATGTTGCTTTGGTCTCGTAATGGAATTAAATTAGATGTCTCGTCAAAATGATGAAACTAGCAATCAAAATTTTCCTTGCTTGCTTCTTGATCGCTTCCCTTTCATAGGCGTTGGTTCGTTATGAAACAGCCAAACTGTCGACAGACGCTCCTGTTTCCGGATCGTAGTGATACATCTAGGATTCGTCACTTGTCACATCACAATGTCGTAAACGCGCCAAGAGGAGCCTGCTTCAAATTTTGTTATTATATCACGATGAGGTTTTGTGCCATTCAGCGACAAAAGGACGATACCTTATGCGAAGGTGCTCGTGTAGAATCTTGTAAACACTTTCCGAAACAATCTGCAGTGTATGCTGAATCTCTTCGTACATAATTCGCCAGTTTTTTTTAGCACACTTTCTTCCGTGACAGCCATCTTAGGACGACAGCTCCTTTGTTCATCCCCCAAAGTAAGGCGGCAGCGCTATAACTCGCTATACCAGTGACATATGGTTGCTTTTGAAAATACTTCATCCATAAAAGCAATTTGAAATCGATCAAATGACTCATAAGGTTTAAGGCCACATTTATCAGTGTCTGCATTCAAACTCTTAATGATGACAGAATCGAACACCGTGAAGCCAGTGATTATCATTTTTGTAGATGGTGGACTGGACGAAAATCCGCGCTAACGGAAAGTCAAGAATTTTGCCATTCAACACGCTCAGCAAACGCCTGTCAGACGTTATCCTGCTGCATGAACATTTTGGTTCTCATCTCGACGACAAAGGAATGACTGTTGATGAAGATTAAGAAAAACGCAATTTCCAGCACGCTGGAGGGTCACTAGCCAAGGTCTGGAGTGAAATGAAAATTGACAGCTACGATGTTTCGGTGGAATATAGAAATCCTGAAGATTGCTTGCAGGATACAGCAGAACCTAATCTCGCGTGGTATAGCGCTCACGTCCGTGAATCGCAATGTTTATTGCAAGTGAATCTTGCGGATGAATCTTGCTTCCCGCGTTTTATTACGGACTTGTAAATTCGATAGATATATACTAGAATTAATATTCCTCGCCGCCTTCTCCTTCCCCTTCACCGGAGTCCATGCCGATCTCCTCGTAGTCCTGATAGATCCGATGTGTTACGTCTCGATCTACCTGGCCGTCTCCTTGGATAAGCGACTCGAGGTACTAGAAGTTGGAGCTGATTGGTATTGGCGTTCCAGCGAGAGCTAGGGGCACAGGTCCGGAGAGACCGTCAAAATCGCAAAACAAGTATTTGGTTTTTGTTCTGCTCAATTTTAAGCCAACACTCCAATCTGTGCCACCACACCTCCAATTTGCTCTGGACCTCTAAGCCACTCTCAGCAACCAGCACAATAGGAGGTATCGAGGTATATAGGTTATTATAGCGAGGGACAGACTTATGTCCCACAGTGGGAATCAGTCACTTGGGGAGGTTTATGTCCAACAGTGGGCACAGGTCATTATAGCGAGGTGGAGGCCTATGTCCAACAGTGGACATCGGTCATTATAGCGAGGAGGTGGTCTATATTCAACAGTGGATATTGGTCATTATAGCGGCTAAATGGTGACACTTGGGAGAGGCTTATTCAATTCAATTCTTCAATTCAATTCTTTATTGCTATATCACATGTGTTACATAAGGTCTTAAAAATAGTTAAACAAGTGCACATGGACCCTGTCGGGCACAGCAATTTCATATGGGAAGAACAATTTTAAGGCAATAAAGTTATAATAAAAAAAATTAAAATCGGATATACAATTCAGATTAAATGAAATACAAATGTTAATAACATAAAAATTAAAAATAGCAAATGTCATGAATTCATTAAGTGTCAAAATACATTCTTTCAATTGTCAGAACCATATTCATTATAAATGTCAAAATACATTCATGACAATTGTCAAAATAAATTAATTATAAATGTCAAAAATAAAATGATACAAATACCAAAAAGAATTCATTACAAATGTTTAAAAAATTCATTACAGATGTCAAGATAAATTCATTAAATAGGTCAATTAAATACGTCACAAATACCAAAATAAATTAATACCAAATCGCACCCTTAGAATTATAGTGACCTATTCCAAAAATGTAAATTTTTGGAAAACGTTAAATAAAGTTTTATACACGTGAGTTTTTTTTGGAAATGAATTACAATGAAATTTCATACAACTTATACAAATAATAGTTGAATTTGTTTCTTAACTTAGTTATCTACATGTATTATAAGAAAATAAATTAATCGATTTTGATAAAAAAATCATGATTTTTTAAATTAGGTCCGTCCCTATAATTCTAAAGGTGCGAAATGTCAAAAATAAAATGATACAAATACCAAAAGAATTCATTACAAATGTCAAAAAAAAATCATTACAGATATCAAGATAAATTCATTAAATAGGTCAATTGAATAACGTCACAAATACCAAAATAAATTAATACCAAATGTCAAAACAAATTCATTAATAATATCAATAATAACAAATTTTAAACCGAATAAAGAAAATTGAAAGTGATAATAGGCATTATTAATTTTTAAAGTCATCATCAAATAATTCTTTCACTGAATATTTAGTAACATTTCTCGACTATGAGTTTTTTTTTGCCTTCATGAATCCCCAAGCGACCACCGGTGGCCGCGCATCTATTGTCTTTGTGTCTCTAATTGACGGTATCTGAAGGGTTAATAAATTTTGTCACTTTCCTCGGTTTTGATGTCATTCGGTATTTTATTATATATCTTTATTGACTCTACATGAGGACTCGTACTTTGTAGTTTTAACTTTGATGGAGGTACTATAAGCGTGTTTTCAAATTTTGAGCGTGGTGCGTATCGGCGAGGTTGGTCTGTTATTTTTTTTATAGAAATTAGGGTTTTTTTTACAAATTTACAGTTTTCTAAAATATAAATTGAGGGTAATGTTAGACTTTCTAGTTTACGGAAATGCGGTCTATAAGTTTCATCATTATTAATATTTGCAAGACATTTTTTTTTTGTAGGATAACCAAGTCGTAGCTATCTACACTGTTTCCCCAAAGAATGATACCATAAGAAAGCCATGCGTATGCGTATGCATAATAAGCAGATAGTGCAGTTTTGATATCAGTGGTTTTTTAAGTTCACGTAAAGCATAAATAAAACTAGATAACTTGGTTTTAATTCTTTGTATATGTGCTTTCCAGGTCATGTGAATATCTAAGTCCAGACCCAGCAAGGTAAAAGTTTCGACACATTCCAATTTTATACTGTCAAAGGTAAAATTAATATGCAAGGGATTTTTTTGGCGGGGTCTAAATTGCATTAGTTTGGTTTTTGTAAAATTAATTTCCAATTTGTGGTCTTGCATCCAATTTTGTATATTAGTCATTATATTATTTAAATTATCAGTTAGGTATTGAGAGTCAGTACAAGAAGTAATTAGAGAAATGTCATCGGCCAATAGTACGCACGAATCCGTCATAATCTTAGGTAGGTCGTTGATATAGATCAAGAATAGCAAACATCCGATAACACTACCTTGTGGGATAGCTTTTCAATTCTCCAGTAAATTGATCTAAATGTTCAATTTCTACAAATTGTTCCCGATTTTGTAGGTAAGATGCAAACCAATCGTGCGTAATACCTCTGACACCCTCTGATGCCAAAACCGTATAGTTTGTCAAGCAAAATTTTATATTGAACTTTGTCATATGCTTTGGTCATATCAAGCAAGATACCTATCGCGTATTTTTTATTGTTTAAAACGTTTAATATTTCTTGGGTAAATTTATATGTTGCTAAAACCGTAGAACGTTTTTTCCGAAAGCCGTTTTGACATTAATCGAAAACATTAAATTTTTCACAAAAATCATAAACTCGTTTGCACATAGCCTTCGGACGGTAATTGTTTGGATCTAACTTCGAGTTTTTTTTTTTTGTGAATTGGTTTTATTATCGTTTTCTTTAGAGCGCGTCTGGAAATATTCCTTCTGTAAACGATTGTTTGACTAAAAGATAGAATGGTATTGTTAGTTCCTCAGCACATGTTTTGATCAATATAGGAGGAAGTTCGTCTATTCCGTGACTATGTTTACTTTTTAGATTTTTAATAATATTTTTTATTTCTTGCGGTGTGGGTGGGCATAAAAACATAGTGTTATCAGTGGGTCGGAGCACGGGTCGGCCGCGCGGCTCTGACTCACCCTGCTTTGTTTGTCCTACTGATGCGAAAAATTCATTGAATGAGTTAGAAACTTGGTTTGGGTCGGACGTAAGTTTATTGTGGATCAGCAATGTAATGTTTTCTTTAGTTTTATACTGGCTTTTACTAGTACGTTCTTCAATAATTCTCCACATCGGCTTAGATTTATTTGATGAATTTTTAATTTCCCTAATATATTGTAGCTTTTTATAAATTTTATAATGCTTTCTTAATACCGGATCGTTAGAGTAAGAAGTAAGAATTCGGAATAATCGCTTATTTCTACATGATATTTTAATGCCTTTGGTCATCCAATTTTTTCTTTTCTTTCGATTTAATTTTAATGTTTTTACGGGAATACAGTCATTTAGTATAGTGAGTAAAAGATTTTCAAACGATTTATAGTTGTCATTAAGATTTATTTCCGAGGTTATGTCCAACAGTGGGCACAGGTAATGATGGCGACACTTGGGGCAGGCCGTATCCACTGACCGAGTACTTTGTAATATTTTTTGTATTTCACCCAGTATATTTTTCAATTTCAATAAAACTTGATTTTTATTTCAATTTTTCATGAAATTAACCGAAACATTCGAAAGATTCCTGTTTTTTTCCCCCAAAGAGATTTAGTTCAATGTCTTTGTTTTTCCCAAACAATTTTCCGCAAAATTTCAATGCAATAATTTAAAAAAAAAAAACGATTTCCACAATTTGTTATTTTCAACGCCAAGTATGTAGAACTAAACCCGTTAAATAGATAAAAAAAAATGGCCTGTTTCCGTATTAAACGGTTTTTTTTCGTTAAAAATAGATTGGTTTTAACCGGCCTTTCATCTATTTTGAAGACTATTTATATACTTTGGAAATGATAAAAAATATTACTCTAGTAGGGTATATAAAATCTTTGAAAACAACTGAAAAATGAAAACAACACATTCTCCTGACACAAGCATGATATAAACGTCAAGATGGCGGCAAACTATTACATGTCTTCGAGGATAGAATATAAAGAGGAGATGGCCTAATGTTCTATACCCATATTATTTGCTTATACAAATATCTATTAAATCGATACAGAAATATGAAACATCACTTTGTTTCTTTTTAACCAATGAGTAATCATAATTGAAGAAAGATACGTAATGCTGTTTGTTTATTCTCTGCCTGGCAACATTTTACCTCGCCTGCCATCCACGTAGCATGTATGAACAGTGCGTTTCAGAAGTTACTTTGGCGTAATGTTGGCTCCCCTGTCTGTCTACACAAAAAAGAAGGGAAAAAGGAAAGAGTTGCCTACTCTAGCGAACTTTTTCCCCAAAATGCGAAACGAAATCGATTTTAACGGTAGTTGCAACACTTTTTGGAGAATTATGAGGGGAATGGGATTTTATTTAAAAAAAGCCGGTCTATAAGGAAGTTATTAATAGAGAGGTACGATATTGTGGCGTGGCGTTTTCGATATTTGGAAGAATTTCAGGACAATCGGAATGGAGCCCAGCGTCCTATACTTTATTCAAAAATAGTTTTAAGAAAAAAAGGCAATTGTTAAAAGTAACGAAGTATCAGTTAATCTCCCTAATATTAGGTAATTTAATTGCTAAAAACATTGCAATACTGTTTTTCCGTATTGCCAACATTACGGCAAAGGAACTTCTTAAGTGAAACGCATTGTAGTACGTACGTACGTCATGGTACGTCAGGTGTCAAGTGAACAACAACATTGGATTTGAATTGCGATTTTTAGAAATAAAAACACTCCCAACTAATTTGTTTTGAGCTGTGAGTGTCTAGTGGTGCAAATTGAATATGTGCTACATGTTCTATAATTCAGTGTGGTGCAAGGAAAAACCCCAATCAACCTCATTTAACCATGCATAGGTTAGTAGCCGTATTTTAAGAAAAACTTTATCATGCTGTTGTTTTTTTGTTTATGTATCTTGGATTTATTTATAGAATAAAAGGTCCCAAGTGTACATACAAGTTATTTCTGTTATGGAACTCTATTTGCTAAGTTTATTACATGTTTTGTTTATAATGCAAATGAGAATTCAAATTAGTGATGTATTTTATTTAATAAGCTATCGATAAGAAACTAACATTTATCGAGCATCAGCTGAAAGAATGTGCCCCAAGGAACCGAAAAAAATATAGGTTGCCTCCTGTTTTTGTTGCAAATAGGAGGGTCTCCTCACATAAAGACGTGACGTGAGAGATGTGTTATTTAATCAATTTTTTTTTTTAATTTTATTTAGTGTTTTTAGTCTAATGGACGCTATTAAGCCGAAAATGTAAAATGTTCGCGATTAACATCATTGATAGCAGATTTAGCTAGGCTACCTATTCAAAACATAATGTCTAATCATAAGCATGTCTTAATAAACGCATTGTCTAGCACATAATATTTATCATAATCGAATAACAGATGAGGCAAGAGATTTCTTCTACGGATCTCGTACTATAGCCGAACCAACAGTGCTTCTAACCCCTTGTATGTTAATGTGAATTTTATGATTATAATTTTGAAAATTCAAGAAAAGAATTAATACTAATAAAGGACTTGTTACAGTTAAGCTGAAGGTGTAATCTAAAAATCCAAAGTTTAAAAGTCTTGTTATATAAGTAAGTCCCATTTGACGCAAGGCGACATTGTGGCAGACCAAGGCGAAGGTGGAGAGATGACCTTGATAAATACCGGAGGGACTGGCCCGCAATGGCCGAAGACAGACGTGTGTAGAAAAGGGAGAGGTAGGCCTTCGCCCAGCAGTGGTACATAAATGGGCTAACTGACTGACTATATAAGTAACCCATGTACCAGAAGAACTGTAAGAAACTCTGGATACCGATACTTTTTGGTTTTGATTCGCGCTTCCCTAGCAATGGCAGCCATCTTTAGGCGTAGGGTTATTTGTAGGTATGCACGCGTATTTTGTAGGTATTACTGGTCCGTATTATTAGAAATGTCTTTGCACAGAGCATGCTGTCGTGCACAGTGTTGCCCACTTAGCGACTTTGTCGCCAGATCTAGCGACATTTCGTTTTCTACCGCGGCTTAAATTGTGTCTAGTCACAAAAAAAAATCTAGTGACTATTCTAACGACTTCTAGAGTAATCAATACTCATTTGCCAAACTTACATCGCGAGGCTACGATGTAAGTTTGGCAAATGAATAATAAGTAAGCCATTAACTTCAGGTATTCTTCATTCCAGATTTTCAGATTATTACCGATAGTTCTGAATTTCTGATGATTAATGAAGAACATTTTTATTATTAAATAATTTTCAAAGGTTTTATACCGATTACAAAATATTATACTGTTTAAAGTGACCTCTAGCGACTTTTCAAGCTTACATTAGCGACTTTTTGACATGTAGAATTGGCAACACTGGTCGAGAAGTGACGTGACTGCAGCCCCGCAGCCGGCCTGGTACTTTGTGGAGTAAATTTCGGCTATTTCGACGAATCTCGGCTAATTTGACCGCGAAGAAAAACTGATAAAGATTTTTAGTCTGTGGATTTTGGGTTAGTCTGATTTTCACAGGCCAAATGAAAATAAACATTTTATAATACAAATAGATTCCCGTTATTACCGTCTATTGTGTGGTGTATTAGTGTTTATCGATTATCTAGGATTACTAAATGATTAAGTGTTTATTGTGTACTCTTGTATATAAATAATAGTGTAGTGAGTGAAATCTAAGAATGAATAATTCAGCCGCAAAAGTGAGTTTAACATCAATACATTTTATTAATCTAAATCGATGGAGAACATAAGCCTGTTACACATTTTATGTATAAATATTTCTATTCATTCATACGAAAATGACCTACTTAAATTAGTTTTGTTTTTAAACAGGTTGGAGAAATATTTCGGGAGGCGGGAACCGCATTTACCAAATTGTCTGAGATGACTCTGATGTTGCAGCCAACGGACGACGCAACACCGGGGTAAGTTTGCTAGAGTAGGTACCTATAATCTTTCCCGTCAAAACAGAAGTCTATAGCAACTGTTACTTATTTTTATAAATTGGCAGTCACGTGTCAGGTAAGTTGGGGGTGGCGGTGGGCGGAAGGTGGAAACCTGCGCGGCGCGGAATATTACGCAGAAGGCGCCTCTTATGCGCGATATTCCGCGCCGCGCAGGTTTTCAAGCCTTGACAAATCGATAAAGCTTCGCGACATGGTATCCTTTGTGTGTCTACGCAGATGTGTCTCGCGCGCGGCGCTCTGCGCAATTCCTTCTTCTAATAAACAGTGCTGCTCTTAGTGTCTGTGAATTCCTATAAACAGGTAATTATGGAACATTGTATTGCTTATTATTTGTTATTGTTTCATTTTCATTCACTATTGACAACAATAATATTTGTGCGTCTTCCCCCCAAGTTGGCATTCTACTATTCTAAACATTGCACGTGGCCGTTCTATAATACTGTATCTTTATTTTCAGGTCAAAATGGAGCGAGGAAGAAGTTGAGATGCTACATGGCTGCGTTAACCGATTTGCTGTTGAACTAAACAAGATAAGCCAGCATATAAAAGATAGAACCATGTGAGTATTATAGAATTACTTCATAGCCTTTTCACTTCATTGAGTGTTATTATTTTACAATTTGCTTTATCCGTTTAGGTTGTTGTTAGCGAGGTGTGATTGTGTTCCACAACTTCTGTGCGCTATTTTTTAAGAAATTTATGTGATTACTGTAGGATAGAAATATATACATTTGCGTGCAACCAAATTATCTCAACATTCAAGTGCACACTTGCTTTAAATTGGTGTCATTGTCATGCAAATTCAGTTCAGTATTCTTTGGAAAAAAACATTGCACACTTGACGTAGATTCGGTTTGGTTCCTCCATCTTGGCGAAAGTATAATCAAAACAAAACAAGTAAATCTTTTGCGATCTGTTTGCATACACTAGTGAATATAACAATTAGATTTAATGAGACAATGTATATCAACTCGAACTTTTTATAAAGACATTATAATTGTTTTATATCATCATCATATCAGCCGAAAGAGGTCCCCTGCTGGACATAGGCCTCCCCCAAGCATCGTTTTATATATCATATAGTATTTACTTTCTAAATGGTAGATCATTTTGAGCGGGTGAAAGTTTTGCTAAGCGTTTTACAGGTTGTTTTATAAAAATAAATCACTTAATATATATTGTTTTGGGGTTGGGCAAGTTAGTGAGGAAAGGGAGGCAACTGCTACTTTCGAGCTGTCGTGAACGCGCCACGAAAGCAGTGGTGATGAATTAAATTACGCAAAGTAATACGCCTGCCAGGGTTTGAACCTGGGACCTACTACTCGAAAGTGGGGACCGTTACCACTCTGCAACCACTGCTCTCTTCGCCCAGCTGGGACATAAATGGGCTAAATAACAAAAGGTAACTAGCAGTAACCAAACACGCAGGCAAAACCGCGGGGGACAGCTAGTCAGTAATAAAGAAAACTAGTCCATATTCCACAAAGGTCAGGGTCACACTAACCTTACTTCGCGGTCTCGAAGCAAAATATAAAGTTATGGCACATTTACATTTTCTTACGGTAACCAGCGTGCGATGCAACGGAAGTGCCTTAACAGAAACGTGTCAAAATTTAATCTTTGCGATGCAGATGCGGAAGTGTTAATACGATGAAGAAAAAGCACAATTTTTTATTTTTTTAAGATTTGTTTAATTGAATATTACTATTAGTATTATTATTTGTACTTTGAGTACCTACTCAAAAATAAATAAAAGTAAATTATGTTTAATAAAAAGTAATTTGGCCGCTTTTATCACTGCTGGGCGAGTATTGACGAATTATTAGCAACAGATAGGGGTACTTGTGCTCATTTTACTTTCCATCTCATTAGGGAACTCCATGGAGTAGTCTCTTTGCCTTCCTGTACTCACGAAGGTGTGACTGTATCTCTCGTCGTCGGTTGTAGAAGAGTTCTTCTCTTCCTAGTATTAATTTAAACTTAAAACCAATTCCAATAAAGCTGCACTTCATTATCTTAAATCGCAAATTGAGTTCGACGTCTTTTGACGTGACAGTATAACTTTGTATCTCTGTGTATGTATCGTATTATATGCATTTATGTATAATATAAAAACAAAACTTAAGCATTTCACCTTCTTTCGACACGTTTTGATATGGCATTATTATGATTATGTTTTGTCTTTATTTCATACTAGCTTTCCGCCCGCGGCTTCGCCCGCGTGGACTACAGTTTAAATCGCGCGGGCAGAGACCCGTGCTCAGCAGTGGAATTATAGGTAGCCTATGTGTTATTCCAGTGTCTCTTCTACCTACCTACCAAATTTGATCTAAATCCGTTCAGTAGTTTTTGCGTGAAAGCGTAACAGACAGACAGACAGAGTTACTTTCGCATTTATAATATTAGTAGGGAAGTAGGGATTGATATTTTCCTCGCTAGAGAGCTCCGATAAACGCGTGCGATCGCTGCAAATCATGAAGTGCTATAGGACGAAGAGCGTTTTTTTTTTTTTTTGAGTGGCCTCTCGCAGGTCAACCAAGGAGGCTGTCGTCTGCTTAACCGATCTTGCCTGTGGCGGCCCTGAATAAAATCAAAGCCTCCAGCCCAGCCAGGGCTCGGACGAAGCGCGGCCATCAACGCGCTATTTATAGGCGCGGCGCCGCTACAACTACGTCCCTGCATTTTAAATTTGTAATATCTTCGGAAATATTCACTTAAATTACATGCTGTAAAAAGCATATTGATCTATAATAAATGCACAATTTATTTAAAGTATTTAATTGGATAAGAATTAATGCTGTATTGTTTAAAATCACTTCGTAAATAACCACTTTTTAGTAAAGGATAAAAAATGGTTATGGTGGGTTATCCCTAAGAGATAGACATATACCGTCGCGGACTTTTTTGTTGAACTTTTTAAGGTGGACAATACTGTAGTACATTATTTTGGTCTATCTCGTAGGGTACAGCCAGCGTTTGCAATATTAGCGCAAAAAGAACGTGCTTATTTACGACATCAAATTAGAAACCTCTAAATTTATCAGTGTTTCTCTACTATATTATGCATGTATTATACATATAAACCTTCCTTAAGAATCACTCTATCTATTAAAAAAAACCGCATCAAAATCCGTTGCGTAGTTTTAAGGATCTAAGCATACATAGGGACAGACAGACGGCGGATAGCGACTTTGTTTTATACTATGTAGTGATTTATTATTTCACAATAATAATAAAAACTTAAGGTGTTTAATAGATACGGAAATTTTAGCTACATTTTAAATAATAGGGTAGTTTCCAGGGTCAAAATATCTGCGTTTTATTTCAAAATCGGCCCACAATTGACCGAGATATCGGTGAACATACATACAAAAAAAAGAAAAAACATATTCAGCCGAACATAGAACCTCCTCCTTTTCGAAGTCGGTTAACAACAAACAAACTCACTTTCGCTTTTATGATATTAGTTAGTATTGGACACGCATTTTTCTTTTTTAGATTAAACAAAAAATAACAAAGATTATAGCCCATTAAAGGTACGTGTGACGTCACCTCATGCGAAAAAATACAGTACGGCGTGACGTTTCACGTAACTTTAATCGGCTATATCTTTGTTATTTTTTGTTTACTTTACAAATAAAAAAATACGTGTCCCTTATTTTTGGATAATCTAAAAGACGGACTAATTACATTTTTTACGGCAACTAGCCTATTCTATTCCGTTCAAACGACGAAACGTTTGTCAGCTTTTTACAAAAAACGGAAGACTGAAAATTTATATCTAACAATGATCGAGTATCGTAATAAATAAGCTTTCTTATAAAGTATATCATATTGGTGTTCAAATTTCTTCGGAATAATAACCCAATTTAACCTCCGCTTTGGGTTTGTTCCTAATTTTAAAATTATAAAATAATATCACTGTATTTTAAAAATATGTTTACATATTTTTTTGTGCATACAAAATATCTCGTAAATATTCTGTGAAGGTAGTCATTATATTAATGTCTTTAAATTGATCTCCGAGGGAATATCTGAGAATTCATTTATAAATTGAACATTATTTTGCAAAACGAAAATTGTCGGGATATCGGTTGTATTTCCCACAGTAGAATGAAAATAAATAAAGTAAACTAATTAGGGTACCTGATCTGTTAAATTTCGAATTTGTCTAAAATTCAGCCGTTTTTAAGTTTTAACGTGACCTAGAAAAATAGGCATTAATTTTTATATACTTAATAGATATTCAAAGGCTTACGATAGTATCAACCATGACGCACTATTTTACGCTTTGACCAACCAGAACATAGAGCCATCCTACAATAATATACTAAAGATCGTCTGAAATCATAATACAGCTTCAATTAAAATAATAATGCAGGGCTATCCTTTTCCAATTGGGAAGGGAGTCAAGCAAGGAGACCTATTAATCCCAAAGCTCTTTACTGCTACCTTGGAGGAAGTATTTAGATCCCTAGCATAGAACTGGTTAGACTAAGGGTTAGTCATCGGTGACAAGAGGCTATCAAACCTACCGATTCGCCGATGACATCGTACTTTTCTCTCCTACGGCAGCGGACTTGGGTAACATGCTCGCAGATTTGAATAAGGCAAGGCTCGAGATTTGACTTCGGATGAACATGTCAAAGACCAAACTCTTGACCAACAACATTAAAAGGAGACGAGATTGCAGAAGAAGGTGCGGAGATTGCATATGTCCAGGATTATGTGTATCTTGGCCAAATAGTCTCCTTTCAGGCGCGACAAGATAAGGAAGTTGCTCGACGCACTGAGAGTACCTGGAGAAGCTTTTGATTTATGAAAGATATTCTCAAAGGAGATCTCCCGCTGTGCCTGAAACGGAAAATTATGAACACGTGCATTCTCCCTATACTTACGTACGGAGCGCAAACCTGGTCTTTGACGTTTCAGCAGAGGTCCAGGCTCGAGGTTTTTCAGCGAGCCATGGAGATCAGTACCCTGGGTGTTCGAATTTCCGACCGTGTAAGGAAGACAGAGCTGCGCCCCAAAACTAAGATTAAAGATGTTACCCGAAAAGCTGCCACTCTAAAGTAGGATTGGGCCGGACATGTTTGCCGCATGTCGGATGAGCTGTGGGCTAAAAGAGCCACTTATTGGGTCCCATTAAACGCAAGGCGACATCGCGGCAGACCAAGGCGAAGGTGGAGAGATGAACTTGATAAGTAACGGAGGAACTGGCCCGCAATGGCCGAAGACAGACGCGTGTGGAAAAGGGAGGCTTTCGCCCAGCAATGGGACATAAATTGGCTAACTAACTAATAGATATTACCTATTCATTAAAACACTATTTTTAAAGTTAACAGAAGCAGTAGACTAAGTTTGTTAAAATTAGGGGTGAGTCGTCCTGATTCAACATCTCTTGCTTCTAAGTTTTACATAATATAAGCGTTTGTCTACGTAAGGCCTACAGCCTTCAGATAAATTTACTTTTTTTTTTATTTATTTCTTTTATTTTCGCCTATCGTAAACATCGAGAATGGTTTAAAAGCTTGTTACTTCATCTAAAACAATCCAACTCGATGTTTGACGAAAAGGCAACGCGACAAAAGAGTGATAAATACCTGAAAACTCTGTTGGCATTTAGTAATTCCGTGATGTACTCAAAAATTTTACAAAATTTGTTCCAGAAAGTACGTGTTTTTTTTTTAAACCCATAAACGTTTTTGAAAAAAAAATTCATTTAGAATCTTTATTTTTATCAAGATTCTAAACGACGATAAGGCTTCTATTGTAATACTTTTTTAGTAAATTATGAAGTGTCAAAGTTATGCAAAATAGCAGATTTTCAGAAGTCTTTACAATATTAGTTTAACACAAATATAAACACTCAGAGCGCGAGTCCAACTTGCACTTGCCCAGTTCTTTTTTATGAGGTGTTCAATGAAGAATATAATAATAAATAATCCTACTAACTGGGCACTTTTTGGTTTTGTTCGTCCTAAAGCGCTCTATTGATTTGGTATTCATTTTAATGAGTTAATTAAACAGATAAGGTTGCAGATGCAGTGCGTAGTTAGGGAAAATGCAGTTTTCTTATATTAGAAAAACTCATTGCGCCGGGTTTTTTTTGTTCACTTTCAACCCGCACAGGGTAATGATCTAGTACTTATACACTTCTGGACACATCTATTGGCCCACCTTGTATTTTCAGTTTCGTTTGGTCCTAGCTAAAATTTTATATTAGGTCGAGCAAAAAGTTTTTATGCAGTTTTGAACCTGGCACATTCACAATTTCATTCAATAGTCTTTTTTTGAATTTCGAACATAGAATTTAAAGAAACAAAAGACAATTTGGAGCCTGTTTGTTGATATCAAACAATCGAATACTAAGAAAACTTGGTTTTATTGGTTTACTTGGATTTAATTCTTGAAAAAGTGATTGATATCTTTGGTTTTGCAACAAACATTACTTATTCTTAACAATAAGGTGAGGTTCTATCAATAATCTATGGATACTTCACCTGAAGTCGCCGCCCAAGCTGTGGCACTTATTCAGGCCGGACACAGCCAAAGAAACGTGAGTGCTCAACTTGATTTAATTCATGAATCCCCAAGCGACCACCGGTGGCCACGCATCTATTGTCTTACTATTGTGTCTCTAATTGACGGTATCTGAAGGGTTAAGGCGATCTGCGGTCCGAAATGTTTATCGGAGGTACCTAGAGACTGGCGGCTTTGTTCGTCGCCAAGGAAGGCCACGATCTCGGGTCACAACTGAAAGGCAGGATCGATTCATCGTGACGACCAGCTTGAGAAGTCGTCACCTTACCTCCATTGAGATACAAAACCAACTTCGCGACTTCCACGGAGTATCTGTGAGCGCTCGAACTGTTCGGAGAAGGTTAAAAGAACGCGATATGGTACCACACAAGCCAGCTAATGGGCCCAAACTAACGCGAGCCTACCGAACAGCGCGCCTTCATTTCGCACGCAGTCATTTAAATTGGACACAGCAAGATTGGAGCCGTGTACTCTTTTCTGATGAGTCTAAAATTGTGTTACATGGCAATGATGGAAGGAAGAAGGTCTACCGACGTAAGGGAGAGCGTTTCACACAATGCTGCTTTGAAGAGAGGGTTGCTTATGGCGGTGGCTCATGGACTGTCTGGGGCGGTATATCCGCGAGCGGCAAAACTCAACTTGAGGTTGTTACAGGACCACGGCTGCCAACATTAAATGCTAAAAGATAAATTCGTGAGTGCTTAGAACCTCACGTGATACCATACGCGGACTATGTGGGCCCAAATTTCCTTTTTATGCATGATAATGCAAGAGCCCATGCGGCATCGTCAGGGAATATCTTCGGGATGTGAACATCACAGTTATGGACTGGCCAGCCAGAAGCCCAGACATGAACCCCATTGAGCACATGTGGGACGAGCTAAAAAGACGTGTTAGGGCTCGTCAGCCAGTTGCCCAGACGATGCAGGAGTTGAAAACTGCCATAGAAGAGGAATGGGAGGTGATCCCTCAAAATTTCATAGAGCGGTTAATAAACTCTATGCCTAATCGTATGAGAGCTGTGGTAGATGCCCATGGAGGCAACACGTGTTATTAAATTAAACCTTTATTTGATAAAACATGTTTTTTATTCAAAAATCAATTGCCTTTAACAAGGCGCATATCCGACTTGTTAGGCGTAACTCCATGTCGTATGGTATTCTGAATTCAAATTTAAAACAATAAGATCGAAAAAGATGGTAAAATGTATCAGGTTTAAAACTGCATCAACAGTTTTTCTTCAATCTAGCAATCATATTTCGGTAGGGGCCATCGAAACCTAAACTCTAAGGTGGGCCAATAGATGTGTCCAGAAGTGTATATGAATTTAGGTACTCGTAGATAAGATATGCGTGGGTGCAGTGCGCAGTTAGGGAAAATTCGTTCTCATTGCACAGGTGCGAAATCACTGTCGCGCTTCGTACTGATCTAGTACTCATATATGAATTTAGGTACTCGTAGATAAGATATGCGTGGGTGCAGGGCGCAGTTAGGGAAAATTAGTTCTCATTGCGCAGGTGCGAAATCACTGCCGCGCGTCGTATTGATCTAGTATTCATAATAATAACCTCGATAGGTAGAGATAGGCTTCCTGAGACAGTCTCACTGCGCAGGTACAGGACCGCATCCAATACTGCATTGCCTCCCACCATCCGCGCCGCAGCCCGGGTTCCCACCGCAGTCGCATTAGGTGTACCGATGCGCCCGGACGCATTGCACAATATTCCGGGCCGGGGTGAGACTAAACTAACATCATCAATGCTTCGGGCGCATCGCATTAGTAGAGAAACAAAACTGAGAAGGTTAGTGCTTACTATGTTTTTCCTTATTATATATATTTTTTTTTTACTTATAGTATCTACTAGAGACAAAAACGTATTGGATCAAGCAATAGTAGGTTTACCTCTTTATGTCTTATACATTCTATTTAATAAGACTTAGGACCGAGTGAGTGCGCGGGCTTTCTTATTCGGAAATCGAAACAAGTTATTAAATTTGATTTGGTGCTGTGAACGGAAGTGAATAATTATGTGTATTTAATATTTAAGTTTTTTTGTTATATTATATATAGTGTGAACAAAAGTGATGTGATGATATTATTATATATTAATTTGATAGTAGCTACGACTGTGAAATGTGGCGTGGTATTATTTCATTATTTTGTGTCGTTAAACAAGTGATACATACTTATGGTAGGTGCAGTGTTTATTGATGTGTTTATGGATGTGGTTGACAATGTGCTGATATGATATTAATTTAACATTTAATTTGTAACGTGGTTGATCAAGTGTGTCGTTTTATGATTATTTTATTAATAAATGTTAAGTAATAATAAAACCTTTGTTATTTTTTTTCCAATCGATCATACATCTGCAATCGGCAAGTTATTTTGTCAGCTAAATACGTCAGTTTGCGTGGGTTCAGTGCGCGAATAGGACGGACACGGGGTGGGGTGCAGGGGCGGGGGTAGTTATTCCTGTTCTTTTATATGAGGTGTTCAATGAAGAATATAATAATAAATAATCCTACTAACTCGGCACTTTTTGGTTTTATTTATTTATTATATACTTTATTGTAGTTACATAAAAACAACGAAGAAAAACTTATATTTAAAACACGTACAATGGGCGGCCTTATCGTATTCCGCGATCTCTTCTAGGCAACCTAGAATAGACTGTAATTTTAGTAGTAGTAGCAGTAATAGGTTTTGTTTGTCCAAAAGCGCTCTATTGATTTGGTATTCATTATTTAATAAGGTAATTAAACAGATAAGGTTGCAGATGCAGTGCGTAGTTAGGGAAAAGGCGGTACAGGGTGCAGGGGTGGGTTTCTTATATTAGGACACTCCTTGCGCCGGGTTTTTTTCTTCACCTCCACCCCGCACGGGGTATTGATCTAGTACTCATATATGAATTTAGCTACTCGTAGATAAGACCTGCGCGGGTGCAGTGCGCAGTTAGGGAAAATTCGGGGTGGGTGCGGCGTCGGGAGCAATAATTCTAGAACATCTCATTGCGCAGGTACGAATCCCCGCCACGCTTGGTATTGATCTAGTATTCATAATAATAACCTCTATAGGTAGACATAGGCTTCCTGAAACAGACTCACTGCGCAGGTACAGGACCGCATCCAATACTGCATTCCCTCCCACCATCCGCGCCGCAGCCCGGGTCCCTAGCGCAGTCGCATTAGGTGTACCGTTGCGTCCGGACGCATTACACAATATTCCGGGCCGGGGTGAGACTAAACTAACATCATCAATGCTGCGGGCGCATCGCATTAGTAGAGAATCAAAACTGAGAAGGTTAGTGCTTTACTTTGTTTTTCCTTTTTACTTACAGTATCTACTAGGGACAAAAACGTATTGGATCAAACAAACCTACTATGGTTTACCTCTCTTTTTATGTCTTATGCATTTTATAAGACTTAGTGTGTGCGCGGCGCGGGTTTTCTTATTCGGAAATCGCAACATCAAGTTATTAAATTGAGATTTGGTGCTGTGAACGGAAGTGATATGATGATAATACCATAATTATATTATAATTGTGGTTATGTTACGAATATATGTGTATTTATTATTTAAGTTTTTTTTGTTATATTATATATAGTGTGAACAAAAGTGATGTGATGATATTATTACATATTAATTTGATATTACCTACGACTGTGAAATGTGGCGTGGTATTATTTAATTATTTTATGTCGTTAAACAAGTGATACATACTTATGGTAGGTGCAGTGTTTATTGATGTGTTTATGGATGTGGTTGACAATGTGCTGATATAATATTAATTTAACATTTAATTTGTAACATGGTGGATCAAGTATGTATCTAGTTTTATGATTATTTTATTAATAAATGTTAACTAATAATTTAAAAACATCTTTAGTTCGGATAAGTGACATCCTTATGGGTTAATAAACCTAAAATTAAACCTATGTTAGTAAACTTTCTACCTATTTATTTATTTTAAATTAAGGTGGTTGTTCATGATACACCTATGAACAACATTACCTAACAGAGGAGAATCGTACCTATGGTCTTCAGGATGGAGTTGGAGCTAGCCCGCATTCTGCACAGTAAAGAGGCAGACTTCTGTGTAACGATGGCGTGAAATTGATCGACGTGTGCCTCTTCGAACATACCTGATGCGCTGCAAAAACGGGGCAGCCCCATCAACATCTTGAATCCGTTATTATATTGGACCCGTAAGGCTCTGATACTCCGCTGAGTATAGTTAGTCCACCGGCTGCACGTGTAATACACTTGACAGTAGGCTTTAAAAAGTGTTATCTTAATTGGTCTACTATACCGTACAAATCTGCGAGCCAACATATTACATCGAACTGCCAGCGCCCTACGTTCCCTTTTAATATCGTCTTGATCATTAAGGTCGCCTAGTTATTTTTTTTTTTCCAAAAAATATCGTACATCTGCAATCGGCAAGTTATTTTGTCAGCTAAATAGGTTAGTTTGCGTGGGTGCAGTGCGCGAATAGGGCTGACGCGGGGTGGGGTGCAGGGGCGGGGGTAGTTATTCCAGGATGCGGGGGGATGCGCTCTATTTATTGCGCAAGTTCAGAGCCGCACCCTGTGCTGCAACGCCTCCCCCGGGGGGAGCCCCCCTATTCATTCTCGACCATGTTTCTAGATTCATAGAAAAAGCACTTTCAATACTTTCTCTCAGGGAAATTCCCTAAAAAACTTACTGGGACTTCAAAAACTTCGAATTTCGGAAACAAATTCTCAAGAGATGCGCTTGCAGTGTATTGCCTTTTTGTTGCGGTTTTTTTTATGTGAAAGCTCGTTATGGAGATGGTTTTTAGATACAATTTATGATCGCTTACTATCAGGTGAGATAATACGAGTAGTCAAACGCGAGCCTAACAATATTTTTTGTAAAAGGTTAGATGACACACGGTTGAGCTGACAGGCTACTTAAGGTCTATCCCCACACATCCGTGCCGGATCAGTGACGGGGCAGCAACGTGCCCTTGCCGACACCGAGCTTCCGTGCCCCGTCAGTGGTTTTCTGTTCTCACAGTCAGTGGATACAAAAATAAAAAAATCAATCAAAATCAAAGAATTTATTTCAAATAACCATTTCAGGCACTTTTGAATAGTCAAATGTCGGTCAGTCCCTAGAAACTTGGGTTTCAGCTTCATCCCCGTACCAAACTGAGTCCTTTTTATAGCCACCAAATCTCCTTCTTTATATTGGGTACTTGGCTTCCGCTTTTCATTAAATGTCTTCTTATTCTCATCTTGTACTTGTAGTATTTGCTTCTTGGCTTTGATTCTAATCTCTTCTCTATTTTCTTCATATTGATCAATCTCTTCCTGTTTTAACAATTCCAATATGTGTAAGTCTTCCTTACTTCTCATACTTATGCCAATCATAAGGTGAAATGGAGTCGTGTCTATACTTCGTTGGTAGGTACTATTTATAGCCCTTTGCACTCGACTGATATGTCTATACCACAATGATGGATTTTCCAGACATAGCTTGGTCAATACAGCTAGTATAGTCCTGTGCAACCTTTCCACTTGACCATTTCCTCTCGGGACTCCTGTGGTGATGGTAACATGTCGTATGTTCTCCTCTTGGCAGTACTCTTGAAATTCACCTCCAGTAAATGCAGTCCCCCGGTCACTTATTATCCTCACAGGGTTTCCATAGTGCTGTTGATGTATCTTTAGCTTTTCAACCGTTTCTTTACTCGTTGTACTCCTAGTAGGGAAGATCCACGTGAATTTAGTGAAACCATCCACTATTGTCAATATGTGATTGTACATTTTCTTGGTATCCGTCAGTGGTCCCAAATGATCTATATGTAGAGTATGTAATGGGGTACCTTCTTTATCAATTGGATCCAGATATCCCTCTTGCTTGCCCGCCTTCTTCGTAGCCAGTAGGCATGGTATGCAAGAGACCACAAACTCTTGTAGCTTCTTATCCAAATCTCGGATAAAATAATCTTGTTTTATAATTTCTTTCATTTTTTTCATAGAGAAATGCCCCTTACTGTGAACTTGTTTTATAATCTCTTTCTCCAGCGCCGCCTTGAGCTCTTCCCAAGTCTTGTGTGGACGCTCCGCCCGTAACCATAGCTGTGCAGTACCTGTCAGCGCTCGTTTTGCGATTAGGAGCTGCTGAAGCGGTGTCCACTCGAATATCTCGGCGTTGGATTCTACTTCGTCTATCCACCGCGTCACTGGATAGGTGTCGTCGCGACCGCTGAAGCTGGGTATCAGCTCGGCCGTCATCTGAAGCATGTTGCCGTTACGCTTTTTCGAATCGCAGTCGTCGTGGCAGTCGGTGTAGTCTTCTTGCCGACTTTTATATACAAAAAAATATATACAAAAAAAGGAAATTGTAGCTCCAAGTGTCTAGTTTTTGGATTAGAACTTTAAAATTTTGTAATCTCCGCGATTTTTGAGTACGCCACAATAACATTGCACAGAGGTCGTAGACGAATTTTCGTCCAAACCAAACCAAAACAATAATTAAAAATAAACTAAGAAGTCTTTCAAAAAATCTTCAAAGGATAAAACAGCAATATAATTTAAATTGAAAATAGAATTTCTCCATCAAACGTACGTACTCATTATTCGACCCCTTTTAGTTTACATTTTAATCTTCCATTCATATTCGTATCGTGAGTACTACGCACCCCTCGTGTCCGAACTTGGGGCCCTCCAAGGTCAACTTAATCCCTCAAAGGGTGGCCCCCTACAGATCCCTAATAACGGTACCGCTTTTGTTGAATTTGAGAGCCGCCATTCATTCTGCCCTTCAATTACGTGAGCAGTCGGGGTACACTTATTATATCCGCACTGGACTGACAACATCCTATTGTAGCGAAAGGGTCTTTTATCTCATTTGGGTATTGAAAATTACACGTGCGTTATTTTCAATGTACCTAAAAGAACCAGTTTTGGAATAATACTTATTTCATATCTACCGTTACAATGTAACATGGCTTGTCTACTAAAAGATTAATGCATTTCTCGTAATCGTAGAAAAACAAGCAACAATTTTTTTAATCTATGTTTTAATCTACGGGCGTGGAAATATTTTTTTTTAGCTTAACCACTATAAGGATCGGATACTTTGTTCATTTAGCTTTGACTTATTTTTTTATACACCTTGATACGTCCACTTCTCGCCGAGATATCGGTCTTCAAATGGAAAAGGATCCTTTTGTCTTTGATTATCGATATCTCAACAACCAATGATCGCACAGAAAGTTAAAGGTGGGTTTCAAGAACATAAATGAATTCTCTTTAACGACTAGCCATTGCTTCTCCGAATTTTTTTTTTCTTTTTGTCACATTAATTTGAAAATGCAACAAAAAAGGACATTTGGTGGTTTTTTGGAAAATCAAGCGCTAGATCGAAAATATTTGGTAAACTACTGACTAGATCTCGATCAAACTAATTTTTCGGTGGCGGTTTGCATTTTAGAAGTTACAGGGGACATATTTTACCACTTTGGAAGTGTCCCTCGCGCTAACTATTCAGTTAAGAAAAAAAATTATATAAAAAATTTCAATATTATTTTTGAAGACCTATCCATAGTTACCTCACACGTATTTATTTATTTATTTAACACTTTGTGTACATTAGTACAGGCCTTAGGCATTCTCTTCCAGTCAACCTTTGGGTGATGCAGAGAAAAAGTAGTGGTAGGTGCAATAAAAGAGTGAGAGAAAATACGAATTAAGTAAAGATATAATAATATACCATAGAATAGATATACTAATAAACCATAGAATAAATATATATAATTATACATTATACATATACTCAAATTAATACACTACATACATACACTAAAATACTCGTAGTAAAATAACTGGTCCAAATCGACAATAGGAAAATATTAGCGCTGTGATGAAACTACTGCCAACTTTTTACAACGTATGGGTTTGAGGAAAAAAAATTTGGAGTTTCAGGTCTAAGAATCGAAAACCCCCAAAGTTTATTGTCTTTTTTTCTATTTTTGTGTGAAAATCTTAATGCGGTTCACAAAATACATCTAGTTACCAAGTTTTAACAGTATAGGTCTTATAGTTTCGGAAAAAAGTGGTTGTGACATACGGACGGACTGACAGAGGGTTCCATTTTTTTCCATTTGGCTACGGAACCCTAATGGGTAAATTCATAGAAACCTTGCGCATTTAATCGAGATTCTGAATGACGACAATTTTTAAGGGTTTTATAAAAACTGTTACGGGTTTAAAAAAAACACGTATTTCCTGGGACAAGTATTGTGAAATATTCGAATAAATCACCGAATAGCCGAATGCTAACAGAATTTTCAGGCGTTATCTCTCTAAATTCACCCAGTTGACCCATAATCTTGAAAATTTGGCACAAAGCAAGGTCTTGTAGCACAGGTGTATATTTTTTTTGATGCTGAAAAGTCTTCAAGACTCTATTCGGGAATTGAACTATTTACCTACATATGTAAGTCTGTACAGGACCCTCAGCGCGCGAGTCCAACTCGCACTTGCCCAGTTCTTTTTTATGAGGTGTTCAATGAAGAATATAATAATCAATAATCCTACTAACACGGCAGTTTTCGGTTTTGTTCGTCCTAAAGCGCTCTATTGATTTGGTATTCATTATTTAATAAGTTAATTAAACAGATAAGGTTGCAGATGCAGTGCGTAGTGAGGGAAAATGCGGTAAAGGGTGCAGGGGTGGGTTTCTTATATTAGGACACTCCTTGCGCCGGGTTTTTATTCACTTCCACCCCGCACGAGGTATTGATCTAGTACTCATATATGAATTTAGGTACTCGTAGATAAGACAAGCGTGGGTGCAGTGCGCAGTTAGGGCAAATTCGGGGTGGGTGCGGCGTCGGGAGCAATAATTCTAGAACATCTCATTGCGCAGGTACGAAATCCCCGCCGCGCTTCGTATTGATCTAGTATTCATAATAATAACCTCTATAGGTTGAAATAGACTCACTGCGCAGGTACAGGACCGCATCCAATACTGCATTGCCTCCAACCATCCGCGCCGCAGCCCGGGTCCCTACCGCAGTCGCATTAGGTATACCGTTGCGTCCGGACGCATTACACAATATTCCGGGCCGGGGTGAGACTAAACTAACATCATCAATGCTACGGGCGCATCGCATTAGTAGAGAATCAAAACGGAAGGTTAGTGCTTTACTTTGTTTTCTTTTTTACTTACAGTATCTACTAGGGACAAAAACGTATTGCATCAAGCAATAATATAGGTTTACCTCTCTTTTTATGTCTTCTGCATTTTATAAGACTTAAAGTGTATGCGCGGCGCGGGTTTTCTTATTCGGAAATCGTAACTCTCAAGTTATTAAATTGAGATTTGGTGCTGTGAACGGAAGTGAAATGATGATATAATTATGGTTATGTTACGAATATGTGTATTTAATATTTAAGTTTTTTTTGTTAAATTATATATAGTGTGAAAAAAAGTGATGTGATGATATTATTATATATTAATTTGATATTACCTACGACTGTGAAATGTGGCGTGGTATTATTTCATTATTTTGTGTCGTACAACGAGTGATACATACTTATGGCAGGTGCAGTGTTTATTGATGTGTTTATGGACGTGGTTGACAATGTGCTGATATGATATTAATTTATCATTTAATTTGTAACGTGGTTGATCAAGTGTGTCATTTTATGATTATTTTATTAATAAATGTTAAGAAATAATAAAACCCTCGTTATTTTTTTTTCCCAAAAAATATCGTACATCTGCAATCGGCAAGTTATTTTGTCAGCTAAATACGTCAGTTTGCGTAGGTGCAGTGCGCGAATAGGGCCGACGCGAGGTGGGGTGCAGGGGCGGGGGTAGTCATTTCCAATATTGATTTGATGCGGCAACGAGCATGCGCAATGGAAGTGTTTATTGCGCATGCTCGTGTCCGCACCCAATACTGCAGTGTAAAATAACTAACAAATACTTAATATAATATTTTCCAATAGGAGAGGAAATGGGCCGTGATCTGTCACGCGGATTCGGTTAGTTCTACCGCTCTTCTGGAACTTGCCAATCGATTTGTTTAGTGGCTGAATTAAGTTTAATGTTAAGTGAAGTGTACAAAATAAATATTTAAGAAGTGTGTGGTGATACGTTATCAAGATGGTTCTGATACAATTTATGAAGATATGTTCAGTGACCTTGGAAGGCTTCATGACGACGAGAACCTGATGACGAAGACATCAGGTCTTCGTCACCAGGTTCTCGCCATCATGTGGCATTCTTCTAAAAATGGGAAATGGCTGATGGAACCTTGGAATACCTGCTAATAAACACGTCGAGTTCAGGCTCATTAGACTGGTCTTAACTATTCCTTATACTTGTTAAAGATTCTGTACGTCGGGGGCTTTTTTTTTTAAAAATTGCTATTATAACTTATTGTGATATTATACATATGTATTACCGATTTGTGTTGTCATATGCTACGTTGTGACATGTAATGTGATGTGGTGTGTGGTGATACAATGTGAAACGGTGTTGTGATGTGAATTAAATTAATTGGTGATGAAACGCTTTGCTATGTCATGGCACTTTGTGTGTAGGTGTACTTTGTGTGGCGATCACTGGAAAGTTCGTAAAACTTGCATTTCCTCACTACTTAGCAACTAGAAAATCCACGTATCTTTAGGGGATATTTTAATAAGACTCGTTATATTTGATGAGAGGTTGGGGTAGACGGACAGTAAAAATAGGTGTACAGTTGCTAGAAGTGGTTCGTAGTAGTTACAGACAGCGAGTAATAGAGGGCTGGGTACTACCAGCTTAAGCGTAGTAAGCGGCTTTTGCAAACGTGCTCTGCATTTTCATCAAAAACTTCTAATATTATATTTCTACTTCAACCCCGTCATATTGAGTCTGTCTTTTCAATGTCACGCGAATAATACTGTGAGCTAGCAGCGATTTGCTTTTTTTTTTCTTTTTTAAAATTTTTACTCTGTGTTATTTCAATATAAGGCTGTCGGTAGGGAGTTTTTGACGGAATTTCTGCGTGTGAATTTCAGACGCTGTTCAATTATTCGCAAATTGATTCCTTTGATTGTAAAATTGGTGTAGTTTTGTATTTCAAGTGTCTACGCAACTGGAAATATTATGTGGAATCATTGAAACAAGCGCGATCTCAATAAAATGGAGCTGAGAAATTTGTTCCACTAAAAGGAGCCAATTCCACCAACTTCAAATTTTCGGAGTGTTATCGGGCCGATAAACGACCATCTTGATTTCCTTGGTGTTACGGTAACGTCCTCTAAACGCCTCCTTCGTCTAATGCCTTCCGTTCATCCCGCGCTACTCGATTTGGGATTTCGAATTGAGCTGTTTCGATTTTGCAAAAGGCTTCTGCGTCCTCCGCATTGCGCTATGCACATGCGCTGTGAGTTTCTCTCTTCATCTTCAACTCCCCACCCCGCATCGCTCTCGCCTCACGTAGATTAATTTATTCGTGTCGAGGTACTAGAACAGTGTAGTCGTTTGTTGTGAAATGTTGTGTTGTGGAAACCTGAGGTGAGCACACCATGTTAGTTATTACCTTAAATGTTCTTTCTCCCATATTGATTTATTCAGTGTGTAACTTTTCGGAATATAGCCGTAGACTACCAAGCATAAGATGCACATCGAGTCGGTAACTACAAAATATTGTTTGTGTTGCTATTAGGAGGGTCTATTTTAGTTAGCATTTGTTCTGTTGGAATTAAATGCTTAGGATTCTTAAAAGACTTTACGCGTTAATGTTTTCGGATTCTTAAATAAGACAATATTGTGAAACTAATCATTGTGTTCCGAATGTTCATTGGTATACAATTACACACTGAATAAATCAATATGGGACTCTTTGTCCCATATTGATTTATTCAGCGTGTATCTTTTCGGAACATAGCCGAAGAAAACCAAGCATAAGATGCACATCGAGTCGGTAACTACAAAATATTGTTTGTGTTGCTATTAGGAGGGTCTATTTTAGTTAGCATTTGTTCTGTTGGAATTAAATGCTTAGGATTCTTAAAAGACCTTACGCGTTATTGTTTTCGGATTCTTAAATAAGACAATATTGTGAAACTAATCATTGTGTTCCGAATGTTCATTGGTGTTATTGGTATACATGCCCCCGGGAATGGAGCTGCATCAATTTTGCAAAAGGCTTCTGCGCCCTCCGCATTGCGCTATGCACATGCGCTGTGAGTTTCCCTCTTCATCTGCAACGCCCCACCCCGCATCGCTCTCGCCTCACGTAGATTGATTTATTCGTGTCGAGGTAGTCGGAACAGTGTAGTCGTTTGTTGTGAATTGTTGTGTTGTGGAAACCTGAGGTGAGCACACCATGTTAGTTATTACCTTAAATGTTCTTTGTCCCATATTGATTTATTCAGCGTGTATCTTTTCGGAACATAGCCGAAGACAACCAAGCATAAGATGCACATCGAGTCGGTAACTACAAAATATTATTTGTGTTGCTATTAGGAGGGTCTATTTTAGTTAGCATTTGTTCTGTTGGAATTAAATGCTTAGGATTCTTAAAAGACTTTACGCGTTAATGTTTTCGGATTCTTAAATAAGACAATATTGTGAAACTAATCATTGTGTTCCGAATGTTCATTGGTGTTATTGGTACACATGCCCCCGGGAATGGAGCTGCTTCGATTTTGCAAAGGCTTCTGCGTCCTCCGCATTGCGCTATGCACATGCGCTGTGAGTTTCCCTCTTCATCTGCAACGCCCCACCCCGCATCGCTCTCGCTTCACGTAGATTGATTTATTCGTGTCGAGGTAGTCGGAACAGTGTAGTCGTTTGTTGTGAATTGTTGTGTTGTGGAAACCTGAGGTGAGCACACCATGTTAGTTATTACCTTAAATGTTCTTTGTCCCAAATTGATTTATTCAGTGTGTAACTTTTCGGAACATAGCCGAAGACAACCAAGCATAAGATGTATATCGAGTCGGTAACTACAAAATATAATTTGTGTTGCTATTAGGAGGGTGTATTTTAGTTAGCATTTGTGCCTTCTTGTATATATGATTAGGATGCTTAAATACCCTATGCGTTAATGTTTTCGGATTCTTAAATAAGACAATATTGTGAAACTAGTCATTGTGTTCCGAATGTTCATTGGTATTCCTGGCCCCGGAAATTGAGCTGCTTCGATTTTGCAAAAGGCTTCTGCGTCCTCCGCATTGCGCTATGCACATGCGCTGTGAGTTTCCCTCTTCATCTGCAACGCCCCACCCCGCATCGCTCTCGCCTCACGTAGATTAATTTATTCATGTCGAGGTACTAGAACAGTGTAGTCGTTTGTTGTGAATTGTTGTGTTGTGGAAACCTGAGGTGAGCACACCATGTTAGTTATTACCTTAAATGTTCTTTGTCCCATATTGATTTATTCAGTGTGTAATTTTTCGGAACATAGCCGAAGACAACCAAGCATAAGATGCACATCGAGTCGGTAACTACAAAATATTATTTGTGTTGCTATTAGGAGGGTGTATTTTAGTTAGCATTTGTGCCTTCTTGTATATATGATTAGGATGCTTAAATACCCTACCCGTTAATGTTTTCGGATTCTTAAATAAGACAATATTGTGAAACTAATCATTGTGTTCCGAATTTTCATTGGTACTCTAATTATTGGTATACATGCCCCCGGGAATTGAGCTGCTTCGATTTTGCAAAAGGCTCCTGCGTCCTCCGCATTGCGCTATGCACATGCGCTGTGAGTTTTCCTCTTCATCTGCAACGGCCCACCCCGCATCGCTCTCGCCTCACGTAGATTGATTTATTCGTGTTGAGGTAGTCGAACAGTGCGGTCGTTGTGTTGTGAAAAATGGTGATTGAATGGTAGTGTCGATTCTGTGGAAACCTGAGGTGAGCAGAACATGTTAGTTATTACCCTAAATATTCTTAGCCCCATATTGATTTATTCAGCGTTTTTTATGAGGTGTTCAATGAAGAATATAATAATCAATAATCCTACTAACACGGCAGTTTTCGGTTTTGTTCGTCCTAAAGCGCTCTATTGATTTGGTATTCATTATTTAATAAGTTAATTAAACAGATAAGGTTGCAGATGCAGTGCGTAGTGAGGGAAAATGCGGTAAAGGGTGCAGGGGTGGGTTTCTTATATTAGGACACTCCTTGCGCCGGGTTTTTATTCACTTCCACCCCGCACGAGGTATTGATCTAGTACTCATATATGAATTTAGGTACTCGTAGATAAGACAAGCGTGGGTGCAGTGCGCAGTTAGGGCAAATTCGGGGTGGGTGCGGCGTCGGGAGCAATAATTCTAGAACATCTCATTGCGCAGGTACGAAATCCCCGCCGCGCTTCGTATTGATCTAGTATTCATAATAATAACCTCTATAGGTTGAAATAGACTCACTGCGCAGGTACAGGACCGCATCCAATACTGCATTGCCTCCAACCATCCGCGCCGCAGCCCGGGTCCCTACCGCAGTCGCATTAGGTATACCGTTGCGTCCGGACGCATTACACAATATTCCGGGCCGGGGTGAGACTAAACTAACATCATCAATGCTACGGGCGCATCGCATTAGTAGAGAATCAAAACGGAAGGTTAGTGCTTTACTTTGTTTTCTTTTTTACTTACAGTATCTACTAGGGACAAAAACGTATTGCATCAAGCAATAATATAGGTTTACCTCTCTTTTTATGTCTTATGCATTTTATAAGACTTAAAGTGTATGCGCGGCGCGGGTTTTCTTATTCGGAAATCGTAACTCTCAAGTTATTAAATTGAGATTTGGTGCTGTGAACGGAAGTGATATGATGATATAATTATGGTTATGTTACGAATATGTGTATTTAATATTTAAGTTTTTTTGTTAAATTATATATAGTGTGAAAAAAAGTGATGTGATGATATTATTATATATTAATTTGATATTACCTACGACTGTGAAATGTGGCGTGGTATTATTTCATTATTTTGTGTCGTTAAACGAGTGATACATACTTATGGTAGGTGCAGTGTTTATTGATGTGTTTATGGACGTGGTTGACAATGTGCTGATGAAATTAATATCATTAATTTATCATTTAATTTGTAACGTGGTTGATCAAGTGTGTCATTTTATGATTATTTTATTAATAAATGTTAAGTAATAATAAAACCCTCGTTATTTTTTTTTTCCCAAAAAATATCGTACATCTGCAATCGGCAAGTTATTTTGTCAGCTAAATACGTCAGTTTGCGTAGGTGCAGTGCGCGAATAGGGCCGACGCGAGGTGGGGTGCAGGGGCGGGGGTAGTCATTTCCAATATTGATTTGATGCGGCAACGAGCATGCGCAATGGAAGTGTTTATTGCGCATGCTCGTGTCCGCACCCAATACTGCAGTGTAAAATAACTAACAAATACTTAATATAATATTTTCCAATAGGAGAGGAAATGGGCCGTGATCTGTCACGCGGATTCGGTTAGTTCTACCGCTCTTCTGGAACTTGCCAATCGATTTGTTTAGTGGCTGAATTAAGTTTAATGTTAAGTGAAGTGTACAAAATAAATATTTAAGAAGTGTGTGGTGATACGTTATCAAGATGGTTCTGATACAATTTATGAAGATATGTTCAGTGTTCAAGACCTTGGAAGGCTTCATGACGACGAGAACCTGATGACGAAGACATCAGGTCTTCGTCACCAGGTTCTCGTCATCATGTGGCATTCTTCTAAAAATGGGAAATGGCTGATGGAACCTTGGAATACCTGCTAATAAACACGTCGAGTTCAGGCTCATTAGACTGGTCTTAACTATTCCTTATACTTGTTAAAGATTCTGTACGTCGGGGGCTTTTTTTTTTTTTAAATTGCTATTATAACTTATTGTGATATTATACATATGTATTATCGATTTGTGTTGTCATATGCTACGTTGTGACATGTAATGTGATGTGGTGTGTGGTGATACAATGTGAAACGGTGTTGTGATGTGAATTAAATTAATTGGTGATGAAACGCTTTGCTATGTCATGGCACTTTGTGTGTAGGTGTACTTTGTGTGGCGATCACTGGAAAGTTCGTAAAACTTGCATTTCCTCACTACTTAGCAACTAGAAAATCCACGTATCTTTAGGGGATATTTTAATAAGACTCGTTATATTTGATGAGAGGTTGGGGTAGACGGACAGTAAAAATAGGTGTACAGTTGCTAGAAGTGGTTCGTAGTAGTTACAGACAGCGAGTAATAGAGGGCTGGGTACTACCAGCTTAAGCGTAGTAAGCGGCTTTTGCAAACGTGCTCTGCATTTTCATCAAAAACTTCTAATATTATATTTCTACTTCAACCCCGTCATATTGAGTCTGTCTTTTCAATGTCACGCGAATAATACTGTGAGCTAGCAGCGATTTGCTTTTTTTTTCTTTTTTTTAATGTTTACTCAGTGTTATTTCAATATAAGGCTGTCGGTAGGGAGTTTTTGACGGAATTTCTGCGTGTGAATTTCAGACGCTGTTCAATTATTCGCAAATTGATTCCTTTGACTGTAAAATTGGTGTAGTTTTGTATTTCAAGTGTCTACGCAACTGGAAATATTATGTGGAATCATTGAAACAAGCGCGATCTCAATAAAATGGAGCAGAGAAATTCGTTCCACTAAAAGGAGCCAATTCCGCCAACTTCAACTTTTCGGAGTGTAATCGGGCCGATAAACGACCATCTTGATTTCCTTGGTGTTACGGTAACGTCCTCTAAACGCCTCCTTCGTCTAATGCCTTCCGTTCATCCCGCGCTACTCGATTTGTGATTTCGAATTGAGCTGTTTCGATTTTGCAAATGGCTTCTGCGTCCTCCGCATTTTGCTGTAAGTTTCCACCTTCGTCTAAAACCCTGCATTGCTCTCGCCTCACGTAGATTGATTTATTCGTGTCGAGGTAGTAGAACAGTGTAGTCGTTAGTTGTGAAATGTTGTGTTGTGGAAACCTGAGGTGAGCAAACAATGTTAGTCATTACCCTAAACGTTCTTTGTCCCGTATTGATTTATTCAGTGTGTAAGTTTTTGGAACATAGCCGAAGACAACCAAGCATAAGATGCACATCGAGTCGGTAACTACAAAATATGATTTGTGTTGCTATTAGGAGGCTGTATTTTAGTTAGCATTTGTGCTGTCGTGTATATATGATTAGGATGCTTAAAAGACCCTACCCGTTAATGTTTTCGGATTCTTAAATAAGACAATATTGTGAAACTAATCATTGTGTTCCGAATTTTCATTGGTACTCTAATTATTGGTATACATGCCCCCGGGAATTGAGCTGCTTCGATTTTGCAAAAGGCTCCTGCGTCCTCCGCATTGCGCTATGCACATGCGCTGTGAGTTTTCCTCTTCATCTGCAACGCCCCACCCCGCATCGCTCTCGCCTCACGTAGATTGATTTATTCGTGTCGAGGTAGTCGGAACAGTGTAGTCGTTTGTTGTGAATTGTTGTGTTGTGGAAACCTGAGGTGAGCACACCATGTTAGTTATTACCTTAAATGTTCTTTGTCCCATATTGATTTATTCAGCGTGTATCTTTTCGGAACATAGCCGAAGACAACCAAGCATAAGATGCACATCGAGTCGGTAACTACAAAATATTATTTGTGTTGCTATTAGGAGGGTCTATTTTAGTTAGCATTTGTTCTGTTGGAATTAAATGCTTAGGATTCTTAAAAGACCTTACGCGTTAATGTTTTCGGATTCTTAAATAAGACGATCGAGAAGATCATTGTGTTCCGAATGTTCATTGGTGTTATTGGTACACATGCCCCCGGGAATGGAGCTGCTTCGATTTTGCAAAGGCTTCTGCGTCCTCCGCATTGCGCTATGCACATGCGCTGTGAGTTTCCCTCTTCATCTGCAACGCCCCACCCCGCATCGCTCTCGCTTCACGTAGATTGATTTATTCGTGTCGAGGTACAAGAACAGTGTAGTCGTTTGTTGTGAATTGTTGTGTTGTGGAAACCTGAGGTGAGCACACCATGTTAGTTATTACCTTAAATGTTCTTTGTCCCAAATTGATTTATTCAGTGTGTAACTTTTCGGAACATAGCCGAAGACAACCAAGCATAAGATGTATATCGAGTCGGTAACTACAAAATATTATTTGTGTTGCTATTAGGAGGGTGTATTTTAGTTAGCATTTGTGCCTTCTTGTATATATGATTAGGATGCTTAAATACCCTATGCGTTAATGTTTTCGGATTCTTAAATAAGACAATATTGTGAAACTAGTCATTGTGTTCCGAATGTTCATTGGTATTCCTGGCCCCGGAAATTGAGCTGCTTCGATTTTGCAAAAGGCTTCTGCGTCCTCCGCATTGCGCTATGCACATGCGCTGTGAGTTTCCCTCTTCATCTGCAACGCCCCACCTCGCATCGCTCTCGCCTCACGTAGATTAATGTATTCATGTCGAGGTACTAGAACAGTGTAGTCGTTTGTTGTGAATTGTTGTGTTGTGGAAACCTGAGGTGAGCACACCATGTTAGTTATTACCTTAAATGTTCTTTGTCCCAAATTGATTTATTCAGTGTGTAACTTTTCGGAACATAGCCGAAGACAACCAAGCATAAGATGCACATCGAGTCGGTAACTACAAAATATTATTTGTGTTGCTATTAGGAGGGTGTATTTTAGTTAGCATTTGTGCCTTCTTGTATATATGATTAGGATGCTTAAATACCCTACCCGTTAATGTTTTCGGATTCTTAAATAAGACAATATTGTGAAACTAATCATTGTGTTCCGAATTTTCATTGGTACTCTAATTATTGGTATACATGCCCCCGGGAATCGAGCTGCTTCGATTTTGCAAAAGGCTCCTGCGTCCTCCGCATTGCGCTATGCACATGCGCTGTGAGTTTTCCTCTTCATCTGCAACGCCCCACCCCGCATCGCTCTCGCCTCACGTAGATTGATTTATTCGTGTCGAGGTAGTCGGAACAGTGTAGTCGTTTGTTGTGAATTGTTGTGTTGTGGAAACCTGAGGTGAGCACACCATGTTAGTTATTACCTTAAATGTTCTTTGTCCCATATTGATTTATTCAGCGTGTATCTTTTCGGAACATAGCCGAAGACAACCAAGCATAAGATGCACATCGAGTCGGTAACTACAAAATATTATTTGTGTTACTATTAGGAGGGTCTATTTTAGTTAGCATTTGTTCTGTTAGAATTAAATGCTTAGGATTCTTAAAAGACCTTACGCGTTAATGTTTTCGGATTCTTAAATAAGACAATATTGTGAAACTAATCATTGTGTTCCGAATGTTCATTGGTGTTATTGGTACACATGCCCCCGGGAATGGAGCTGCTTCGATTTTGCAAAGGCTTCTGCGTCCTCCGCATTGCGCTATGCACATGCGCTGTGAGTTTCCCTCTTCATCTGCAACGCCCCACCCCGCATCGCTCTCGCCTCACGTAGATTGATTTATTCGTGTCGAGGTAGTCGGAACAGTGTAGTCGTTTGTTGTGAATTGTTGTGTTGTGGAAACCTGAGGTGAGCACACCATGTTAGTTATTACCTTAAATGTTCTTTGTCCCAAATTGATTTATTCAGTGTGTAACTTTTCGGAACATAGCCGAAGACAACCAAGCATAAGATGTATATCGAGTCGGTAACTACAAAATATTATTTGTGTTGCTATTAGGAGGGTGTATTTTAGTTAGCATTTGTGCCTTCTTGTATATATGATTAGGATGCTTAAATACCCTACCCGTTAATGTTTTCGGATTCTTAAATAAGACAATATTGTGAAACTAATCATTGTGTTCCGAATTTTCATTGGTACTCTAATTATTGGTATACATGCCCCCGGGAATTGAGCTGCTTCGATTTTGCAAAAGGCTCCTGCGTCCTCCGCATTGCGCTATGCACATGCGCTGTGAGTTTCCCTCTTCATCTGCAACGCCCCACCCCGCATCGCTCTCGCCTCACGTAGATTGATTTATTCGTGTCGAGGTAGTCGGAACAGTGTAGTCGTTTGTTGTGAATTGTTGTGTTGTGGAAACCTGAGGTGAGCACACCATGTTAGTTATTACCTTAAATGTTCTTTGTCCCATACTGATTTATTCAGCGTGTATCGTTTCGGAACATAGCCGAAGACAACCAAGCATAAGATGCACATCGAGTCGGTAACTACAAAATATTATTTGTGTTGCTATTAGGAGGGTCTATTTTAGTTAGCATTTGTTCTGTTGGAATTAAATGCTTAGGATTCTTAAAAGACCTTACGCGTTAATGTTTTCGGATTCTTAAATAAGACAATATTGTGAAACTAATCATTGTGTTCCGAATGTTCATTGGTGTTATTGGTATACATGCCCCCGGGAATGGAGCTGCTTCGATTTTGCAAAGGCTTCTGCGTCCTCCGCATTGCGCTATGCACATGCGCTGTGAGTTTCCCTCTTCATCTGCAACGCCCCACCCCGCATCGCTCTCGCCTCACGTAGATTGATTTATTCGTGTCGAGGTAGTCGGAACAGTGTAGTCGTTTGTTGTGAATTGTTGTGTTGTGGAAACCTGAGGTGAGCACACCATGTTAGTTATTACCTTAAATGTTCTTTGTCCCAAATTGATTTATTCAGTGTGTAACTTTTCGGAACATAGCCGAAGACAACCAAGCATAAGATGCACATCGAGTCGGTAACTACAAAATATTATTTGTGTTGCTATTAGGAGGGTGTATTTTAGTTAGCATTTGTGCTTTCTTGTATATATGATTAGGATGCTTAAATACCCTATGCGTTAATGTTTTCGGATTCTTAAATAAGACAATATTGTGAAACAAATCATTGTGTTCCGAATGTCCATTGGTATTCCTGGCCCCGGGAATTGAGCTGCTTCGATTTTGCAAAAGGCTTCTGCGTCCTCCGCATTGCGCTATGCACATGCGCTGTGAGTTTCCCTCTTCATCTGCCACGCCCCACCCCGCATCGCTCTCGCCTCACGTAGATTGATTTATTCGTGTCGAGGTAGTCGGAACAGTGCGGTCGTTGTGTTGTGAAAAATGGTGATTGAATGGTAGTGTCGATTCTGTGGAAACCTGAGGTGAGCAGAACATGTTAGTTATTACCCTAAATATTCTTAGCCCCATATTGATTTATTCAGCGTTTTTTATGAGGTGTTCAATGAAGAATATAATAATCAATAATCCTACTAACACGGCAGTTTTCGGTTTTGTTCGTCCTAAAGCGCTCTATTGATTTGGTATTTATTATTTAATAAGTTAATTAAACAGATAAGGTTGCAGATGCAGTGCGTAGTGAGGGAAAATGCGGTAAAGGGTGCAGGGGTGGGTTTCTTATATTAGGACACTCCTTGTGCCGGGTTTTTATTCACTTCCACCCCGCACGAGGTATTGATCTAGTACTCATATATGAATTTAGGTACTCGTAGATAAGACAAGCGTGGGTGCAGAGCGCAGTTAGGGCAAATTCGGGGTGGGTGCGGCGTCGGGAGCAATAATTCTAGAACATCTCATTGCGCAGGTACGAAATCCCCGCCGCGCTTCGTATTGATCTAGTATTCATAATAATAACCTCTATAGGTTGAAATAGACTCACTGCGCAGGTACAGGACCGCATCCAATACTGCATTGCCTCCAACCATCCGCGCCGCAGCCCGGGTCCCTACCGCAGTCGCATTAGGTATACCGTTGCGTCCGGACGCATTACACAATATTCCGGGCCGGGGTGAGACTAAACTAACATCATCAATGCTACGGGCGCATCGCATTAGTAGAGAATCAAAACAGAAGGTTAGTGCTTTACTTTGTTTTCTTTTTTACTTACAGTATCTACTAAGGACAAAAACGTATTGCATCAAGCAATAATATAGGTTTACCTCTCTTTTTATGTCTTATGCATTTTATAAGACTTAAAGTGTATGCGCGGCGCGGGTTTTCTTATTCGGAAATCGTAACTCTCAAGTTATTAAATTGAGATTTGGTGCTGTGAACGGAAGTGATATGATGATATAATTATGGTTATGTTACGAATATGTGTATTTAATATTTAAGTTTTTTTGTTAAATTATATATAGTGTGAAAAAAAGTGATGTGATGATATTATTATATATTAATTTGATATTACCTACGACTGTGAAATGTGGCGTGGTATTATTTCATTATTTTGTGTCGTTAAACGAGTGATACATACTTATGGTAGGTGCAGTGTTTATTGATGTGTTTATGGACGTGGTTGACAATGTGCTGATGAAATTAATATCATTAATTTATCATTTAATTTGTAACGTGGTTGATCAAGTGTGTCATTTTATGATTATTTTATTAATAAATGTTAAGTAATAATAAAACCCTCGTTATTTTTTTTTCCCAAAAAATATCGTACATCTGCAATCGGCAAGTTATTTTGTCAGCTAAATACGTCAGTTTGCGTAGGTGCAGTGCGCGAATAGGGCCGACGCGAGGTGGGGTGCAGGGGCGGGGGTAGTCATTTCCAATATTGATTTGATGCGGCAACGAGCATGCGCAATGGAAGTGTTTATTGCGCATGCTCGTGTCCGCACCCAATACTGCAGTGTAAAATAACTAACAAATACTTAATATAATATTTTCCAATAGGAGAGGAAATGGGCCGTGATCTGTCACGCGGATTCGGTTAGTTCTACCGCTCTTCTGGAACTTGCCAATCGATTTGTTTAGTGGCTGAATTAAGTTTAATGTTAAGTGAAGTGTACAAAATAAATATTTAAGAAGTGTGTGGTGATACGTTATCAAGATGGTTCTGATACAATTTATGAAGATATGTTCAGTGTTCAAGACCTTGGAAGGCTTCATGACGACGAGAACCTGATGACGAAGACATCAGGTCTTCGTCACCAGGTTCTCGCCATCATGTGGCATTCTTCTAAAAATGGGAAATGGCTGATGGAACCTTGGAATACCTGCTAATAAACACGTCGAGTTCAGGCTCATTAGACTGGTCTTAACTATTCCTTATACTTGTTAAAGATTCTGTACGTCGGGGGCTTTTTTTTTAAAAAATTGCTATTATAACTTATTGTGATATTATACATATGTATTATCGATTTGTGTTGTCATATGCTACGTTGTGACATGTAATGTGATGTGGTGTGTGGTGATACAATGTGAAACGGTGTTGTGATGTGAATTAAATTAATTGGTGATGAAACGCTTTGCTATGTCATGGCACTTTGTGTGTAGGTGTACTTTGTGTGGCGATCACTGGAAAGTTCGTAAAACTTGCATTTCCTCACTACTTAGCAACTAGAAAATCCACGTATCTTTAGGGGATATTTTAATAAGACTCGTTATATTTGATGAGAGGTTGGGGTAGACGGACAGTAAAAATAGGTGTACAGTTGCTAGAAGTGGTTCGTAGTAGTTACAGACAGCGAGTAATAGAGGGCTGGGTACTACCAGCTTAAGCGTAGTAAGCGGCTTTTGCAAACGTGCTCTGCATTTTCATCAAAAACTTCTAATATTATATTTCTACTTCAACCCCGTCATATTGAGTCTGTCTTTTCAATGTCACGCGAATAATACTGTGAGCTAGCAGCGATTTGCTTTTTTTTTTTTCTTTTTTTTAATGTTTACTCAGTGTTATTTCAATATAAGGCTGTCGGTAGGGAGTTTTTGACGGAATTTCTGCGTGTGAATTTCAGACGCTGTTCAATTATTCGCAAATTGATTCCTTTGATTGTAAAATTGGTGTAGTTTTGTATTTCAAGTGTCTACGCAACTGGAAATATTATGTGGAATCATTGAAACAAGCGCGATCTCAATAAAATGGAGCAGAGAAATTCGTTCCACTAAAAGGAGCCAATTCCGCCAACTTCAACTTTTCGGAGTGTAATCGGGCCGATAAACGACCATCTTGATTTCCTTGGTGTTACGGTAACGTCCTCTAAACGCCTCCTTCGTCTAATGCCTTCCGTTCATCCCGCGCTACTCGATTTGTGATTTCGAATTGAGCTGTTTCGATTTTGCAAATGGCTTCTGCGTCCTCCGCATTTTGCTGTAAGTTTCCACCTTCGTCTAAAACCCTGCATTGCTCTCGCCTCACGTAGATTGATTTATTCGTGTCGAGGTAGTAGAACAGTGTAGTCGTTTGTTGTGAAATGTTGTGTTGTGGAAACCTGAGGTGAGCAAACAATGTTAGTCATTACCCTAAACGTTCTTTGTCCCGTATTGATTTATTCAGTGTGTAAGTTTTTGGAACATAGCCGAAGACAACCAAGCATAAGATGCACATCAAGTCGGTAACTACAAAATATGATTTGTGTTGCTATTAGGAGGCTGTATTTTAGTTAGCATTTGTGCTGTCGTGTATATATGATTAGGATGCTTAAAAGACCCTACGCATTAATGTTTTTGGAATCTTACATAAGTAAATGTTCGAATCTAAACACTGTGCTCCGAAACTGCGTGGGTAATATTGGTATACATGCCCCCGGGAATTCAGCTGTTTCGATTTTGCAAAAGGCTTCTGCGTCCTCCGCATTGCGCTATGCACATGCGCTGTGAGTTTCTCTCTTCATCTTCAATTCCCCACCCCGCATCGCTCTCGCCTCACGTAGATTAATTTATTCGTGTCGAGGTACTAGAACAGTGTAGTCGTTTGTTGTGAAATGTTGTGTTGTGGAAACCTGAGGTGAGCACACCATGTTAGTTATTACCTTAAATGTTCTTTGTCCCATATTGATTTATTCAGCGTGTATCTTTTCGGAACATAGCCGAAGACAACCAAGCATAAGATGCACATCGAGTCGGTAACTACAAAATATTATTTGTGTTGCTATTAGGAGGGTCTATTTTAGTTAGCATTTGTTCTGTTGGAATTAAATGCTTAGGATTCTTAAAAGACCTTACGCGTTAATGTTTTCGGATTCTTAAATAAGACGATCGAGAAGATCATTGTGTTCCGAATGTTCATTGGTGTTATTGGTACACATGCCCCCGGGAATGGAGCTGCTTCGATTTTGCAAAGGCTTCTGCGTCCTCCGCATTGCGCTATGCACATGCGCTGTGAGTTTCCCTCTTCATCTGCAACGCCCCACCCCGCATCGCTCTCGCTTCACGTAGATTGATTTATTCGTGTCGAGGTACAAGAACAGTGTAGTCGTTTGTTGTGAATTGTTGTGTTGTGGAAACCTGAGGTGAGCACACCATGTTAGTTATTACCTTAAATGTTCTTTGTCCCAAATTGATTTATTCAGTGTGTAACTTTTCGGAACATAGCCGAAGACAACCAAGCATAAGATGTATATCGAGTCGGTAACTACAAAATATTATTTGTGTTGCTATTAGGAGGGTGTATTTTAGTTAGCATTTGTGCCTTCTTGTATATATGATTAGGATGCTTAAATACCCTATGCGTTAATGTTTTCGGATTCTTAAATAAGACAATATTGTGAAACTAGTCATTGTGTTCCGAATGTTCATTGGTATTCCTGGCCCCGGAAATTGAGCTGCTTCGATTTTGCAAAAGGCTTCTGCGTCCTCCGCATTGCGCTATGCACATGCGCTGTGAGTTTCCCTCTTCATCTGCAACGCCCCACCTCGCATCGCTCTCGCCTCACGTAGATTAATGTATTCATGTCGAGGTACTAGAACAGTGTAGTCGTTTGTTGTGAATTGTTGTGTTGTGGAAACCTGAGGTGAGCACACCATGTTAGTTATTACCTTAAATGTTCTTTGTCCCATATTGATTTATTCAGTGTGTAATTTTTCGGAACATAGCCGAAGACAACCAAGCATAAGATGCACATCGAGTCGGTAACTACAAAATATTATTTGTGTTGCTATTAGGAGGGTGTATTTTAGTTAGCATTTGTGCCTTCTTGTATATATGATTAGGATGCTTAAATACCCTACCCGTTAATGTTTTCGGATTCTTAAATAAGACAATATTGTGAAACTAATCATTGTGTTCCGAATTTTCATTGGTACTCTAATTATTGGTATACATGCCCCCGGGAATTGAGCTGCTTCGATTTTGCAAAAGGCTCCTGCGTCCTCCGCATTGCGCTATGCACATGCGCTGTGAGTTTTCCTCTTCATCTGCAACGCCCCACCCCGCATCGCTCTCGCCTCACGTAGATTGATTTATTCGTGTCGAGGTAGTCGGAACAGTGTAGTCGTTTGTTGTGAATTGTTGTGTTGTGGAAACCTGAGGTGAGCACACCATGTTAGTTATTACCTTAAATGTTCTTTGTCCCATATTGATTTATTCAGCGTGTATCTTTTCGGAACATAGCCGAAGACAACCAAGCATAAGATGCACATCGAGTCGGTAACTACAAAATATTATTTGTGTTGCTATTAGGAGGGTCTATTTTAGTTAGCATTTGTTCTGTTAGAATTAAATGCTTAGGATTCTTAAAAGACCTTACGCGTTAATGTTTTCGGATTCTTAAATAAGACAATATTGTGAAACTAATCATTGTGTTCCGAATGTTCATTGGTGTTATTGGTACACATGCCCCCGGGAATGGAGCTGCTTCGATTTTGCAAAGGCTTCTGCGTCCTCCGCATTGCGCTATGCACATGCGCTGTGAGTTTCCCTCTTCATCTGCAACGCCCCACCCCGCATCGCTCTCGCCTCACGTAGATTAATTTATTCATGTCGAGGTACTAGAACAGTGTAGTCGTTTGTTGTGAATTGTTGTGTTGTGGAAACCTGAGGTGAGCACACCATGTTAGTTATTACCTTAAATGTTCTTTGTCCCAAATTGATTTATTCAGTGTGTAACTTTTCGGAACATAGCCGAAGACAACCAAGCATAAGATGCACATCGAGTCGGTAACTACAAAATATTATTTGTGTTGCTATTAGGAGGGTGTATTTTAGTTAGCATTTGTGCCTTCTTGTATATATGATTAGGATGCTTAAATACCCTACCCGTTAATGTTTTCGGATTCTTAAATAAGACAATATTGTGAAACTAATCATTGTGTTCCGAATTTTCATTGGTACTCTAATTATTGGTATACATGCCCCCGGGAATCGAGCTGCTTCGATTTTGCAAAAGGCTCCTGCGTCCTCCGCATTGCGCTATGCACATGCGCTGTGAGTTTTCCTCTTCATCTGCAACGCCCCACCCCGCATCGCTCTCGCCTCACGTAGATTGATTTATTCGTGTCGAGGTAGTCGGAACAGTGTAGTCGTTTGTTGTGAATTGTTGTGTTGTGGAAACCTGAGGTGAGCACACCATGTTAGTTATTACCTTAAATGTTCTTTGTCCCATATTGATTTATTCAGCGTGTATCTTTTCGGAACATAGCCGAAGACAACCAAGCATAAGATGCACATCGAGTCGGTAACTACAAAATATTATTTGTGTTGCTATTAGGAGGGTCTATTTTAGTTAGCATTTGTTCTGTTAGAATTAAATGCTTAGGATTCTTAAAAGACCTTACGCGTTAATGTTTTCGGATTCTTAAATAAGACAATATTGTGAAACTAATCATTGTGTTCCGAATGTTCATTGGTGTTATTGGTACACATGCCCCCGGGAATGGAGCTGCTTCGATTTTGCAAAGGCTTCTGCGTCCTCCGCATTGCGCTATGCACATGCGCTGTGAGTTTCCCTCTTCATCTGCAACGCCCCACCCCGCATCGCTCTCGCCTCACGTAGATTGATTTATTCGTGTCGAGGTAGTCGGAACAGTGTAGTCGTTTGTTGTGTTGTGGAAACCTGAGGTGAGCACACCATGTTAGTTATTACCTTAAATGTTCTTTGTCCCAAATTGATTTATTCAGTGTGTAACTTTTCGGAACATAGCCGAAGACAACCAAGCATAAGATGTATATCGAGTCGGTAACTACAAAATATTATTTGTGTTGCTATTAGGAGGGTGTATTTTAGTTAGCATTTGTGCCTTCTTGTATATATGATTAGGATGCTTAAATACCCTACCCGTTAATGTTTTCGGATTCTTAAATAAGACAATATTGTGAAACTAATCATTGTGTTCCGAATTTTCATTGGTACTCTAATTATTGGTATACATGCCCCCGGGAATTGAGCTGCTTCGATTTTGCAAAAGGCTCCTGCGTCCTCCGCATTGCGCTATGCACATGCGCTGTGAGTTTCCCTCTTCATCTGCAACGCCCCACCCCGCATCGCTCTCGCCTCACGTAGATTGATTTATTCGTGTCGAGGTAGTCGGAACAGTGTAGTCGTTTGTTGTGAATTGTTGTGTTGTGGAAACCTGAGGTGAGCACACCATGTTAGTTATTACCTTAAATGTTCTTTGTCCCATATTGATTTATTCAGCGTGTATCTTTTCGGAACATAGCCGAAGACAACCAAGCATAAGATGCACATCGAGTCGGTAACTACAAAATATTATTTGTGTTGCTATTAGGAGGGTCTATTTTAGTTAGCATTTGTTCTGTTGGAATTAAATGCTTAGGATTCTTAAAAGACCTTACGCGTTAATGTTTTCGGATTCTTAAATAAGACAATATTGTGAAACTAATCATTGTGTTCCGAATGTTCATTGGTGTTATTGGTATACATGCCCCCGGGAATGGAGCTGCTTCGATTTTGCAAAGGCTTCTGCGTCCTCCGCATTGCGCTATGCACATGCGCTGTGAGTTTCCCTCTTCATCTGCAACGCCCCACCCCGCATCGCTCTCGCCTCACGTAGATTGATTTATTCGTGTCGAGGTAGTCGGAACAGTGTAGTCGTTTGTTGTGAATTGTTGTGTTGTGGAAACCTGAGGTGAGCACACCATGTTAGTTATTACCTTAAATGTTCTTTGTCCCAAATTGATTTATTCAGTGTGTAACTTTTCGGAACATAGCCGAAGACAACCAAGCATAAGATGCACATCGAGTCGGTAACTACAAAATATTATTTGTGTTGCTATTAGGAGGGTGTATTTTAGTTAGCATTTGTGCTTTCTTGTATATATGATTAGGATGCTTAAATACCCTATGCGTTAATGTTTTCGGATTCTTAAATAAGACAATATTGTGAAACAAATCATTGTGTTCCGAATGTTCATTGGTATTCCTGGCCCCGGGAATTGAGCTGCTTCGATTTTGCAAAAGGCTTCTGCGTCCTCCGCATTGCGCTATGCACATGCGCTGTGAGTTTCCCTCTTCATCTGCCACGCCCCACCCCGCATCGCTCTCGCCTCACGTAGATTGATTTATTCGTGTCGAGGTAGTCGGAACAGTGCGGTCGTTGTGTTGTGAAAAATGGTGATTGAATGGTAGTGTCGATTCTGTGGAAACCTGAGGTGAGCAGAACATGTTAGTTATTACCCTAAATATTCTTAGCCCCATATTGATTTATTCAGCGTTTTTTATGAGGTGTTCAATGAAGAATATAATAATCAATAATCCTACTAACACGGCAGTTTTCGGTTTTGTTCGTCCTAAAGCGCTCTATTGATTTGGTATTTATTATTTAATAAGTTAATTAAACAGATAAGGTTGCAGATGCAGTGCGTAGTGAGGGAAAATGCGGTAAAGGGTGCAGGGGTGGGTTTCTTATATTAGGACACTCCTTGTGCCGGGTTTTTATTCACTTCCACCCCGCATGAGGTATTGATCTAGTACTCATATATGAATTTAGGTACTCGTAGATAAGACAAGCGTGGGTGCAGAGCGCAGTTAGGGCAAATTCGGGGTGGGTGCGGCGTCGGGAGCAATAATTCTAGAACATCTCATTGCGCAGGTACGAAATCCCCGCCGCGCTTCGTATTGATCTAGTATTCATAATAATAACCTCTATAGGTTGAAATAGACTCACTGCGCAGGTACAGGACCGCATCCAATACTGCATTGCCTCCAACCATCCGCGCCGCAGCCCGGGTCCCTACCGCAGTCGCATTAGGTATACCGTTGCGTCCGGACGCATTACACAATATTCCGGGCCGGGGTGAGACTAAACTAACATCATCAATGCTACGGGCGCATCGCATTAGTAGAGAATCAAAACAGAAGGTTAGTGCTTTACTTTGTTTTCTTTTTTACTTACAGTATCTACTAAGGACAAAAACGTATTGCATCAAGCAATAATATAGGTTTACCTCTCTTTTTATGTCTTATGCATTTTATAAGACTTAAAGTGTATGCGCGGCGCGGGTTTTCTTATTCGGAAATCGTAACTCTCAAGTTATTAAATTGAGATTTGGTGCTGTGAACGGAAGTGATATGATGATATAATTATGGTTATGTTACGAATATGTGTATTTAATATTTAAGTTTTTTTGTTAAATTATATATAGTGTGAAAAAAAGTGATGTGATGATATTATTATATATTAATTTGATATTACCTACGACTGTGAAATGTGGCGTGGTATTATTTCATTATTTTGTGTCGTTAAACGAGTGATACATACTTATGGTAGGTGCAGTGTTTATTGATGTGTTTATGGACGTGGTTGACAATGTGCTGATGAAATTAATATCATTAATTTATCATTTAATTTGTAACGTGGTTGATCAAGTGTGTCATTTTATGATTATTTTATTAATAAATGTTAAGTAATAATAAAACCCTCGTTATTTTTTTTTCCCAAAAAATATCGTACATCTGCAATCGGCAAGTTATTTTGTCAGCTAAATACGTCAGTTTGCGTAGGTGCAGTGCGCGAATAGGGCCGACGCGAGGTGGGGTGCAGGGGCGGGGGTAGTCATTTCCAATATTGATTTGATGCGGCAACGAGCATGCGCAATGGAAGTGTTTATTGCGCATGCTCGTGTCCGCACCCAATACTGCAGTGTAAAATAACTAACAAATACTTAATATAATATTTTCCAATAGGAGAGGAAATGGGCCGTGATCTGTCACGCGGATTCGGTTAGTTCTACCGCTCTTCTGGAACTTGCCAATCGATTTGTTTAGTGGCTGAATTAAGTTTAATGTTAAGTGAAGTGTACAAAATAAATATTTAAGAAGTGTGTGGTGATACGTTATCAAGATGGTTCTGATACAATTTATGAAGATATGTTCAGTGACCTTGGAAGGCTTCATGACGACGAGAACCTGATGACGAAGACATCAGGTCTTCGTCACCAGGTTCTCGCCATCATGTGGCATTCTTCTAAAAATGGGAAATGGCTGATGGAACCTTGGAATACCTGCTAATAAACACGTCGAGTTCAGGCTCATTAGACTGGTCTTAACTATTCCTTATACTTGTTAAAGATTCTGTACGTCGGGGGCTTTTTTTTTTAAAAATTGCTATTATAACTTATTGTGATATTATACATATGTATTATCGATTTGTGTTGTCATATGCTACGTTGTGACATGTAATGTGATGTGGTGTGTGGTGATACAATGTGAAACGGTGTTGTGATGTGAATTAAATTAATTGGTGATGAAACGCTTTGCTATGTCATGGCACTTTGTGTGTAGGTGTACTTTGTGTGGCGATCACTGGAAAGTTCGTAAAACTTGCATTTCCTCACTACTTAGCAACTAGAAAATCCACGTATCTTTAGGGGATATTTTAATAAGACTCGTTATATTTGATGAGAGGTTGGGGTAGACGGACAGTAAAAATAGGTGTACAGTTGCTAGAAGTGGTTCGTAGTAGTTACAGACAGCGAGTAATAGAGGGCTGGGTACTACCAGCTTAAGCGTAGTAAGCGGCTTTTGCAAACGTGCTCTGCATTTTCATCAAAAACTTCTAATATTATATTTCTACTTCAACCCCGTCATATTGAGTCTGTCTTTTCAATGTCACGCGAATAATACTGTGAGCTAGCAGCGATTTGCTTTTTTTTTCTTTTTTTTAATGTTTACTCAGTGTTATTTCAATATAAGGCTGTCGGTAGGGAGTTTTTGACGGAATTTCTGCGTGTGAATTTCAGACGCTGTTCAATTATTCGCAAATTGATTCCTTTGATTGTAAAATTGGTGTAGTTTTGTATTTCAAGTGTCTACGCAACTGGAAATATTATGTGGAATCATTGAAACAAGCGCGATCTCAATAAAATGGAGCAGAGAAATTCGTTCCACTAAAAGGAGCCAATTCCGCCAACTTCAACTTTTCGGAGTGTAATCGGGCCGATAAACGACCATCTTGATTTCCTTGGTGTTACGGTAACGTCCTCTAAACGCCTCCTTCGTCTAATGCCTTCCGTTCATCCCGCGCTACTCGATTTGTGATTTCGAATTGAGCTGTTTCGATTTTGCAAATGGCTTCTGCGTCCTCCGCATTTTGCTGTAAGTTTCCACCTTCGTCTAAAACCCTGCATTGCTCTCGCCTCACGTAGATTGATTTATTCGTGTCGAGGTAGTAGAACAGTGTAGTCGTTTGTTGTGAAATGTTGTGTTGTGGAAACCTGAGGTGAGCAAACAATGTTAGTCATTACCCTAAACGTTCTTTGTCCCGTATTGATTTATTCAGTGTGTAAGTTTTTGGAACATAGCCGAAGACAACCAAGCATAAGATGCACATCAAGTCGGTAACTACAAAATATGATTTGTGTTGCTATTAGGAGGCTGTATTTTAGTTAGCATTTGTGCTGTCGTGTATATATGATTAGGATGCTTAAAAGACCCTACGCATTAATGTTTTTGAAATCTTACATAAGTAAATGTTCGAATCTAAACACTGTGCTCCGAAACTGCGTGGGTAATATTGGTATACATGCCCCCGGGAATTCAGCTGTTTCGATTTTGCAAAAGGCTTCTGCGTCCTCCGCATTGCGCTATGCACATGCGCTGTGAGTTTCTCTCTTCATCTTCAATTCCCCACCCCGCATCGCTCTCGCCTCACGTAGATTAATTTATTCGTGTCGAGGTACTAGAACAGTGTAGTCGTTTGTTGTGAAATGTTGTGTTGTGGAAACCTGAGGTGAGCACACCATGTTAGTTATTACCTTAAATGTTCTTTGTCCCATATTGATTTATTCAGCGTGTATCTTTTCGGAACATAGCCGAAGACAACCAAGCATAAGATGCACATCGAGTCGGTAACTACAAAATATTATTTGTGTTGCTATTAGGAGGGTCTATTTTAGTTAGCATTTGTTCTGTTGGAATTAAATGCTTAGGATTCTTAAAAGACCTTACGCGTTAATGTTTTCGGATTCTTAAATAAGACGATCGAGAAGATCATTGTGTTCCGAATGTTCATTGGTGTTATTGGTACACATGCCCCCGGGAATGGAGCTGCTTCGATTTTGCAAAGGCTTCTGCGTCCTCCGCATTGCGCTATGCACATGCGCTGTGAGTTTCCCTCTTCATCTGCAACGCCCCACCCCGCATCGCTCTCGCTTCACGTAGATTGATTTATTCGTGTCGAGGTACAAGAACAGTGTAGTCGTTTGTTGTGAATTGTTGTGTTGTGGAAACCTGAGGTGAGCACACCATGTTAGTTATTACCTTAAATGTTCTTTGTCCCAAATTGATTTATTCAGTGTGTAACTTTTCGGAACATAGCCGAAGACAACCAAGCATAAGATGTATATCGAGTCGGTAACTACAAAATATTATTTGTGTTGCTATTAGGAGGGTGTATTTTAGTTAGCATTTGTGCCTTCTTGTATATATGATTAGGATGCTTAAATACCCTATGCGTTAATGTTTTCGGATTCTTAAATAAGACAATATTGTGAAACTAGTCATTGTGTTCCGAATGTTCATTGGTATTCCTGGCCCCGGAAATTGAGCTGCTTCGATTTTGCAAAAGGCTTCTGCGTCCTCCGCATTGCGCTATGCACATGCGCTGTGAGTTTCCCTCTTCATCTGCAACGCCCCACCCCGCATCGCTCTCGCCTCACGTAGATTAATTTATTCATGTCGAGGTACTAGAACAGTGTAGTCGTTTGTTGTGAATTGTTGTGTTGTGGAAACCTGAGGTGAGCACACCATGTTAGTTATTACCTTAAATGTTCTTTGTCCCATATTGATTTATTCAGTGTGTAATTTTTCGGAACATAGCCGAAGACAACCAAGCATAAGATGCACATCGAGTCGGTAACTACAAAATATTATTTGTGTTGCTATTAGGAGGGTGTATTTTAGTTAGCATTTGTGCCTTCTTGTATATATGATTAGGATGCTTAAATACCCTACCCGTTAATGTTTTCGGATTCGTAAATAAGACAATATTGTGAAACTAATCATTGTGTTCCGAATTTTCATTGGTACTCTAATTATTGGTATACATGCCCCCGGAAATGGAGCTGCTTCGATTTTGCAAAAGGCTTCTGCGTCCTCCGCATTGCGCTATGCACATGCGCTGTGAGTTTCACTCTTCATCTGCAACTTCCCACCCCGCATCACTCTCGCCTCACGTAGATTGATTTATTCGTGTCGAGATAGTAGAACAGTGTAGTCGTTTGTTGTGAATTGTTGTGTTGTGGAAACCTGAGGTGAGCACACCATGTTAGTTATTACCTAAAATGTTCTTTGTCCCAAATTGATTTATTCAGTGTGTAATTTTTCGGAACATAGCCGAAGACAACCAAGCATAAGATGCACATCAAGTCGGTAACTACAAAATATTATTTGTGTTGCTATTAGGAGGGTGTATTTTAGTTAGCATTTGTGCCTTCTTGTATATATGATTAGGATGCTTAAATACCCTACCTGTTAATGTTTTCGGATTCTTAAATAAGACAATATTGTGAAACTAATCATTGTGTTCCGAATTTTCATTGGTACTCTAATTATTGGTATACATGCCCCCGGGAATTGAGCTGCTTCGATTTTGCAAAGGGCTCCTGCGTCCTCCGCATTGCGCTATGCACATGCGCTGTGAGTTTCCCTCTTCATCTGCAACGCCCCACCCCGCATCGCTCTCGCCTCACGTAGATTGATTTATTCGTGTCGAGGTAGTCGGAACAGTGTAGTCGTTTGTTGTGAATTGTTGTGTTGTGGAAACCTGGGGTGAGCACACCATGTTAGTTATTACCTTAAATGTTCTTTGTCCCAAATTGATTTATTCAGTGTGTAACTTTTCGGAACATAGCCGAAGACAACCAAGCATAAGATGTATATCGAGTCGGTAACAACAAAATATTATTTGTGTTGCTATTAGGAGGGTGTATTTTAGTTAGCATTTGTGCTTTCTTGTATATATGATTAGGATGCTTAAATACCCTATGCGTTAATGTTTTCGGATTCTTAAATAAGACAATATTGTGAAACTAATCATTGTGTTCCGAAAGTTCATTGGTATACATGCCCCCGGGAATTGAGCTGTTTCGATTTTGCAAAAGGCTTCTGCGTCCTCCGCATTGCGCTATGCACATGCGCTGTGAGTTTCCCTCTTCATCTGCCACGTCCCACCCCGCATCGCTCTCGCCTCACGTAGATTGATTTATTCGTGTCGAGGTAGTCGGAACAGTGCGGTCGTTGTGTTGTGAAAAATGGTGATTGAATGGTAGTGTCGTTTCTGTGGAAACCTGAGGTGAGCAGAACATGTTAGTTATTACCCTAAATGTTCTTAGCACCATATTGATTTATTCAGCGTGTATCTTTTCGGAACATAGCCGAAGCCAACCAAGCATAAGATGCACATCGAGTCGGTAACTACAAAATATTATTTGTGTTGCTATTAGGAGGGTGTATTTTAGTTAGCATATGTGCCTTCTTGTATATATGATTAGGATGCTTAAATACCCTACCCGTTAATGTTTTCGGATTCTTAAATAAGACAATATTGTGAAACTAATCATTGTGTTCCGAATTTTCATTGGTACTCTAATTATTGGTATACATGCCCCCGGGAATTGAGCTGCTTCGATTTTGCAAAAGGCTCCTGCGTCCTCCGCATTGCGCTATGCACATGCGCTGTGAGTTTTCCTCTTCATCTGCAACGCCCCACCCCGCATCGCTCTCGCCTCACGTAGATTGATTTATTCGTGTCGAGGTAGTCGGAACAGTGTAGTCGTTTGTTGTGAATTGTTGTGTTGTGGAAACCTGGGGTGAGCACACCATGTTAGTTATTACCTTAAATGTTCTTTGTCCCAAATTGATTTATTCAGTGTGTAACTTTTCGGAACATAGCCGAAGACAACCAAGCATAAGATGTATATCGAGTCGGTAACAACAAAATATTATTTGTGTTGCTATTAGGAGGGTGTATTTTAGTTAGCATTTGTGCTTTCTTGTATATATGATTAGGATGCTTAAATACCCTATGCGTTAATGTTTTCGGATTCTTAAATAAGACAATATTGTGAAACTTATCATTGTGTTCCGAATGTTCATTGGTATACATGCCCCCGGGAATTGAGCTGTTTCGATTTTGCAAAAGGCTTCTGCGTCCTCCGCATTGCGCTATGCACATGCGCTGTGAGTTTCCCTCTTCATCTGCCACGTCCCACCCCGCATCGCTCTCGCCTCACGTAGATTGATTTATTCGTGTCGAGGTAGTCGGAACAGTGCGGTCGTTGTGTTGTGAAAAATGGTGATTGAATGGTAGTGTCGTTTCTGTGGAAACCTGAGGTGAGCAGAACATAGTTATTACCCTAAATGTTCTTAGCACCATATTGATTTATTCAGCGTGTATCTTTTCGGAACATAGCCGAAGAAAACCAAGCATAAGATGCACATCGAGTCGGTAACTACAAAATATTGTTTGTGTTGCTATTAGGAGGGTCTATTTTAGTTAGCATTTGTTCTGTTGGAATTAAATGCTTAGGATTCTTAAAAGACCTTACGCGTTAATGTTTTCGGATTCTTAAATAAGACAATATTGTGAAACTAATCATTGTGTTCCGAATGTTCATTGGTGTTATTGGTATACATGCCCCCGGGAATGGAGCTGCTTCGATTTTGCAAAAGGCTTCTGCGTCCTCCGCATTGCGCTATGCACATGCGCTGTGAGTTTCACTCTTCATCTGCAACTTCCCACCCCGCATCACTCTCGCCCTCACGTAGATTGATTTATTCGTGTCGAGATAGTAGAACAGTGTAGTCGTTTGTTGTGAATTGTTGTGTTGTGGAAACCTGAGGTGAGCACACCATGTTAGTTATTACCTAAAATGTTCTTTGTCCCAAATTGATTTATTCAGTGTGTAATTTTTCGGAACATAGCCGAAGACAACCAAGCATAAGATGCACATCAAGTCGGTAACTACAAAATATTATTTGTGTTGCTATTAGGAGGGTGTATTTTAGTTAGCATTTGTGCCTTCTTGTATATATGATTAGGATGCTTAAATACCCTATGCGTTAATGTTTTCGGATTCTTAAATAAGACAATATTGTGAAACTAATCATTGTGTTCCGAATGTTTATTGGTATACATGCCCCCGGAAATTGAGCTGCTTCGATTTTGCAAAAGGCTTCTGCGTCCTCCGCATTGCGCTATGCACATGCGCTGTGAGTTTCCCTCTTCATCTGCAACGCCCCACCCCGCATCGCTCTCGCCTCACGTAGATTGATTTATTCGTGTCGAGGTAGTCAAACAGTGCGGTCGTTGTGTTCTGAAAAATGGTGATTGGATGGTAGTGTCGATTCTGTGGAAACCTGAGGTTAGCAGAGCATGTTAGTTATTACCCGAAATGTTCTTAGCCCCATATTGATTTATTCAGCGTGTATCTTTTCGGAACATAGCCGAAGACAACCAAGCATAAGATGCACATCGAGTCGGTAACTACAAAATATTGTTTGTGTTGCTATTAGGAGGGTCTGTTTTAGTTAGCATTTGTGCTGTTGGAATTAAATGTATAGGATTCCTAAAAGACCTTACGCGTTAATGTTTTCGGATTCTTAAATAAGACAATATTGTGAAATTAATCATTGTGTTCCGAATGTTTTTTGAATTAGGCTGCTTTGATTTTGCAAAAAGCTCTTGATACATATATACCAATACTAATACAGAGACATAATAATACAATAACATTCATACACAATTTAATTTAAATAGATAGGTAATTAAGTTACAGGATACATATATATATATTTTAATAATGATGACAAGTTAGCCTTCGTCCTCTCTCCTAGCTTTGCTGTGCCCGACAGGGTCCATATTGATTCTTTTTTTTTATACCATCATAAACACATATGGAATGCAATAAAGTATTGAGTATTGAGTATTGAGTACATTAAACAGACATGCAATTTCAAAAACAATTAATATGTTTAATATGCTTCCCAAAAGGGAACTGTGAGTTTTATTTGTAATGATTAGGAAATAGCTGATGTCCGTATATACCTTATATTAATGTCATATAGCTGCATCGATTAATAAAAAAATGCTTGAATTACCACCTACTAATTAATGTTGTCATGAAATTCAACCAGCCAAGACGGCTAGTCAGAAGAATTATAACATTTTTTTTTAAGAATTTGAAGATAGTAGTGGTTTACGGCCTTTTTCTTTTCCTAGAGAGGAGGTTTAAGTCCCAGCAGAGGGAACATTATTTTGTCCTGTATTTTGCTACCAATAACGATAGCGATATCCTCTTATGCGGCATGTGAGTATGAAATACCTACACTGATAAAAAATGCCTAATGTGTTTGCACGTAAGAAGATCACTTCTGAACGGCTGCACCTATTTAGTTAATTCTTTTTGTGTTTGTAATTGTCAGAATAAGGTTTGTCTGAAAGAAAAAACTAGTTAGTTTATAATAAAACTGATTTTATTCTTACTTTATTAAAAATAGACTGATGTGTGACATCAAATTGTACATATTGTATTACGTTAAATCTCACTTATTAACTAAAAATAAACAATAAATAATACATTAAATAAATGATCCTCGACTGGTTTATAAATTTATTTATACTAACAAGTAGCATAGTAGGGACTTGACTTTTTTATATATTAATTATTGCCGATGCCCGCTAAGGTCACAGGCAATTTCCGAAAGGGAAACCATGGTCCTGGAACACAAAGGGTAACTGAAGGACACATGTAGATTTATTCAGTATAAACCTCAAATAACGTGTCCCGCTCTAAGATGGAGCGTAAGACGCTCTACCTTAGAGCAGGATCAGTTATTTTCCCACATCAAAAATTTCCATCACTATGTTCGTTTGTCTATATCTGTTAGCAATCAACTCAAAAATTACTGAACGGATTATTGACAACGGATGAACTTACAAAAGAATATATAGATGGAATAGAATTAGGTTTTAGTGTTGAATTAACTTTTTTTTGTCTTTGTAGTCGCCACTTTAAGTCTGAAGATGTAATTTCAGACTTAAAGTGGCGACTACAAATAAATCTGTAGCTGCAAGCTTTATTTTTAAATGGCACAACTTCAAGGCACTGTTGCCAAAGGTTCTCATTTCTTGGAAAACTATAACAAAACATAAAAAATAATATATTACTAGTAGTTTACGGTTAAGCCACATACTACTCTATCAAGAAAGTACCGGGAAAAGATCAATAATACACAAAATGTCTGTTATTCATCCAAATTTATTTTATCACCTTCAAAGTATGCTCCTTTAGAAACGATACACTTGCGCCAACGAATAATCCATTCATCAAAACATTTTTTAAACGCTGCTTCCTGAATTGAGTTCAGTTCTCGCCGCGAATTCTCCTTTATGTCTTTTATCGATTGAAAACGGGTGCCACGAAGTGGTAATTTGAGTTTAGGAAAAAGAAAAAAGTCAGCAGGAGCCATATCTGGTGAATATGGTGGTTGCTGGATGGTATTTGTTGAGTGTTTGGTCAAAAATTTGTTCACAATGATAGCCTTGCGCGAAGGCGCATTGTCGTGGTGCAAAATCCAAGAATTTTCTTTCCACAAATCTGGCCTTTTTCGTCGAATTTGCTCTCTTAAACGCCGCATAACGCTCAAATAATATTCTTTATTTACCGTTAGACCTTCCGGTAAGAATTCAGAGTGCACAACACCGCGATAGTCAAAGAAAACAGTCAACATGACTTTGACTTTTGATCGACTTTGGCGTGGTTTTTTCGGTTTCGGATCAGTTGGAAGGCGCCACTCCGAAGCTTGTTGACTAGTTTGCATGTCAAACTCGTAAACCCACGTCTCGTCACCAGTAACAATGCGTTTCATGAATGTTGGGTCCGAACTGACTCGTTCTAGCATGCGACCTCAGCGACTTTCATGCGATTGAGTTTTTGGAGAAAATTCAGATCTTTTGGGACTAGCCGAGCAGCAACATGTTTCATACCCAAATGATTAGTTAAAATGGTACGGATCGACTCGTGAGATACAGAAAGTTCGGCGGCTATCTCTCTCAGAGTTGAATGGGGATTTTCAGTCACTATTTCCTTCACTTTTGCGATGTTAACTTCAGTTGCAGACGTTGACGGCTTACCAGAGCGAGGCAAATCTTCCATCACATCTCGACCGCTTTTGAACGCTTTGAACCACTCACAAGCACGAATTTTTGATAAAGTCGATTTACCGTAAGTCTTCTGTAACATTTTCAGTGACTCCGAACACGAAATTCCATTGGCGATGCAAAATTTAAGACAAACTCTTTGTTCGATATTTTTGTCCATTATGAAATTCGCAATACACACTATATATGATATTACTAACACCAGCACTGTATTTAATATAAATAACAGATGCAACTCAAACTCCGCGCCAAAATGGAAAACAGTTGTGCCAATCTAACAACTACAAAAAAACAAAAATTTGAATTTGGAACCACTTTTTTGGCTGAATGTATATTCTGTTATTATCATTACATAATTTTATTAGAGATCAATTGAACATGAAACTTATTATTATTATTGCAAGACTGTATTTCAAGAAGGTTCGTTTGTATGCATTAAGGTGATGAATCTCGATTTCTCGACACACATTTTCCTGTTTTTCAAACAACCGCTCATAACTGATTATGACGTTATTACACATTTTTCATTAGATATTTTGGAAACACAGTATCTTGTGGATATTATCTAGGCTTCTATAGAAATCAATTTCTAAATTTGTGTAAAACTAATCTAGTAAAGACCTGTAAAAGTCTCCTATTTTGTATGATATTTGACACTTCATAATTTGCCGAAAAATTTAAAAAGTCAAAAAATTAAAACTATAGAAGACTTGCAAATTTTATTAAGATTCTAATTGACGACAACTTTTTTTAAAAACTTTTAAGGGTTTAAAAAATAACAGCTATTTCCTGGAGCAAGTTTTGTGAAATATTCGAGTAAATCTCGGAATTACCGAATACTAACAAAGTTTTCAGGCGTTATCTCTCTTTTTTTGCCTTGCATTTTCGTCAAACATCGCGTTGGATTGCGTTACATGAAGTAACAAGCTTTTAAACTATTTTAGATGTTGACGACAGGCGAGTGGACGAAAAGGACCCTCTTAAGAAGGTCCTTTTTGGCGGTTGTATGAAAAACGGTGAAAATGTGTGTCGAGATACATCACCTTAATGTTGATATCTCCCAATGCTTTACGACTTTTAATTCGCGCATATACTATTCGAGCAATAGTTGTTAATTATTTTATTTATCTTTATTTCCGAATAAAGCCCAGTCGTTGCTATTTTGTCCGAGTAGGTAGGGGTGGGCATTCGTCTGCATTGCGGATGCGTGGAGCAGCTGCGCAAAACTGCATTTCCCGCCCAACCTCTATCCCTCGCGCTTTTCTGGCGGAACCCGCGATTGAAGTTTTTTTTAAAGAGTATTGGATTCTGACGATCTACCGCCCCGTTTAGATTATTTATTAGATCCTACTCGTTCTCATTAATAAGTGATGAAACTGCTTTACACGGCACTCGTGACGTTTTTTATACAGTTAGTCTGGAAAATAATTATTTTGTTTTCGATTTTTATGACCAGGGATTCCCCCTTAACACGTGAATTTACTTTATTAGATGAAGGTCCACTAAATGTCTTAGTATATTGTTCTATTTAAGCAGTTGATTATTATTTATGTGGAAATCATAAGTTTTCGTTAGAAAATATTTTTATTTTGCGACTCGGAAAATCTTTGCAACTCACAACATGCACAAGACACACAGACCCGAAGCACCTATCTGTAGGCCATACAAATATTTTTTCCGTATGGGAAATGAACCCCTGACTGCGCCAACTGTGCCGTACTTTTTATGTATTAGTAATACGTGGGATGCCTTTTAAGTTTTGTCGTTTGAAGAAAAAAACATAACTAGAACCTTAAAGTATTATTTATTGTTTTTCAAAGTATTCATCTCGAAATTTAATACATTTTTCCATTCGATCGAACTAGTTATTATAACACTTATTCTACTCCAAAGTCGGTGTGTCCAAAACGGCCGACTTGAAAGCGTTGACTGCTTCTTCACTGGACTGGAAACCTTTGCCCACGAAGAGTTTTCTTAATTTTAGGAAATATAAAGAAATCGTTAGGGCTTAGGTCAAGACTGCACGGGGGAATAGTCAAGAATTTTATTTTTTTATTTTAATTTTTTTTTTTTTTTTTTTTTTCGTTTTCCTGCTTCAAATAATCAATTGTTTTACCAGCGGTATGTGAGCTAGCGTTGTCATGGTGTAGGATGATGCGTCGCTTTGGGTTAGATTTTCGGACTTCAGCGATGACTTGTAGTAAACAAATTGTAGTATACCACTTCGCATTAACCGTTCTACGAGCATCAAGCGTAATTCTTACAACGTCACCGGTTTTCGCCACAAACGTAGCCAACATCTTCTTCGAAGTGCTTCGAGAGCGAATAACTTTAGTCGGCTTTTGCTCATCTTGGAAGACCCTGGTTGTGAATTGCTCTTTGGAATCAGGGTCGTAGGCATAAATCCAAGATTCAACACCACTGATAATGTCGTAGACGTGATTTGAATCTCCTCGCTTGAACCTTTGAAAAGATTTCTTACACCATCTGACACGGGTCGCCTTATAATCATCGGAAACCAAATGCGTAATCCATCGGCAAACTAGCTTTCTCACACCAAGCTCTTCATGCAAGATCTTTTGAATGGTTGTCCCTGAAATGCCTATTAACGCCTCTATCTCCCGATATGTCACATGCCGATCTTCGAGTATCAGTTGTCTCACAGCAACGATGTTTTCTTCAGTAAAGGCGGATTTTGGACGTCCTTCACGAGATTTGTCACTAAGACTAGTATTTCCAAGCTGGAATTCTAAATACCAGCGTTCGACAGTCCGTAGACAAGGAACTTCATCATACAATATAGAACTTAACTCCTCAAAACATTGAATCCGAGTTAGGCCTCTCCAAAAGTTGTAAAAAATTATCGCACGAACTTTTCCTTAGAGAGATTCATTTTTATGCGCGACTTGATAGATTCAAAATAACGCTGTGACTAAATAGTTGCATCAATTCTAATTATTTCAATTGTTTTGCCATCCTAAATTCAAACAAATTTGAAAACTGAGTAATTCTAAATTCAAAATTAGCGGGAAATATTAAAACGACAGAACTTAAAAGGCATGCCTAGTATAATTATCATTAATCATAAAGTTATAACATTAATGAACATACATATATATATATATTTATATTATAATTTAAAACGTTTTTTATGTGCATATTTGACTGTACTAAACAGCTTCAGATGGTTTATTATCATTTATTAATTTTTGTTACTAGTGTTTTGAAGAACGGCGTATCATAATACTTGAATATTGATGATTACTGTCCTCGGCTCTCTAAGACTTTCGCTTTTGGCTCGGATCTAAATACCGCCTCAGCCAGCAGTAATCACCAACATTACACACTTACTGTATACTCATGTGCTTATATTGTGTACGTAGGTTCGATTTTTATTCTTAACTAGCTGACCCGGCAAACTTTGTACTGCCTAATAGTTCTTTTGACATCTCTCTCTTGCGTCCAATACAACACAACATTACATTTCACACAATAATATTTCAGATGCACCCGATTTACTTTTGTTTTAGACGTATTAATGTATTATATGTATGTATTATTACTCAACCTTTGTTTATTTGTATAATAACCAATCCACCCACTTTTTTGACAGTTGATTGCAACTTTGCAAGTCGATAGATCGTGCCACAGAATACTAATATCTATACATTATACACTCCACAGATTAGTTATAGATGCTAAACACTCGAATCGAATATTCGTGACCTGTTACCGTCGACGCCGTACGCTCGCGTTCATCTGTTTGTCTATGAATTAGACAAATGCTTTTGGAGCGCGCTGTCAGGCGTCTGTCTATGGTTAATTATTTATTACATTCTCTCTATAATGTATCTATAACACATGACACTTATTAACATAAATTCACGCTTTTTACCAATGTTATGTATTAATTATTATTATTTTTCCTATGTTTTTTCGTATTTTTTATTTTGTTCCGATACCTACCTACATATAGTTTACTACTATACCTAATATATATTTTATTTAGTCTCCGTAAGTATGACCGTGGCATCACCGCGGGCCCTAACAGAATACCAGCGCTGCGTTATTTATTTTTATAGATATCGCAGCATATGCTGAGTTAGGTGCCTTTCTGACCTTGCACAAATTCTTCTATGTTTATTGTACCTATTTCTTAATTAACATTTTTAATATGTGTGAGGTTCGAATAAACGGTTTTCTTTCTTTCTTTCTTTTAGCTAAGCTAGCAAAGGAAAAATGATTATTGAATCATATTTAACCATTACATGTTTGCTGTACGGACTTTAAAAGAGACGGACCCTTGAGTTTGTTTCAGTATTTTATGTAGTGTAAATTGACGAAAAATAAATAAAATTTGAACTCTTTTTTGATTTACTATTTCTATATTGTTTCAGATCTCAGATTCGTACCACCTTGAAGAAGAAGGCGTTCGAAGACGCCGGCATTCCCATTCCTACCCGGCAGGTCAGTAGTACTGTCACCAGCCATAAGAAGCCGGTACCTCACGTTGCACCTGTCACCTGTGCGGCGCCGGTACCTCGTTTGGCGTTAGTACCTCGTTTGGCGCCGGTCGCCCGCGTGGCGCCAGTGCCACTGCGCGCCATTCGCCCACCCCCGCTACCACCACCTACAGCGTTGGGCCAGAACGCAGAGGTTTATAAATCAGTGACTAAGCAACCAATTAGTTTCTTTTTTTTTGTTAGTTGTGGCGTCTTTTTTCTTCAAAAGGTTGCATGAGCCATTTTATTTTGTTAGGCTTTTTTGTGAGTATTATTTTTTGTTCAGTTTGGAACACATAATTTATTATGTGGAGATAAATATTTTCCATTTTTATCATTATGCACAACCTAGACTACAATTATGCAAATCAAATCAAATCTATTTATTTGAAATAGACCATTTGCAGGCACTTTTGAATAGTCAAATGTCGTGCGATTTTTATAATATTTTATTGATATAAAGAAGAAGGAGAAATAATTTGCGAGATGTATAATGAAAACTTTGTTGAACCAAAACTGTTAGCTCTTCCATATCAGTCCTTTTTAGGGTTCCATACCTCAAAAAGATAAAACGGAACCCTTATAGGATCACTTAGTTGTCAGTCTGTCAAGACCGTTTATCTCAGGAACGCGCAGAGGTATAAAGTTGAAATTAAAACCATATCCTCAAGTCAGCGGTCCCTTGATGCTGTGAAAAATTCAAACTTACTAAGTTATCGAAAAATACGGCCGTTTATGTCGAAAACAAATTGAATCAAAATTTATAGAGTAATTCCGGTTGACCAAAAAACCTGAAATTTGGCATAAAGCAAAGTCATAATAATACAGCACAGATATAGGATGATTATTATCAGTAAGCACAATTAATGTGGCCCTAAAATGCTTTTTACCCTATCTTGAATTAAAGAGAGAATAGAATTAGCGAAAAATTTAGTTTCAACATTATAGAGCAGTATGACTTCGCCCACGGCTGGGTAAAGTCTCTTTTTTCTTGTGCCAAATCCTCAGGGGCCTGTACCGCCATCATCCAGGACCTACCCACGGATTTAATTTAGCTTGTTAGTAAACAAGCACATTTTAGTAAATCGAATAGTTAACATTTGATTTGTTTGATGTAAAACTAAGTTATTTTTTTGTAGATTTTCGTGGTAGCATTAATTTAATATGTCCTTTATGTTGTAGCATCAACAACTCATCTATTTCAGTTCACATCAATTATAATAATTACTCTAAAAAATTAATTTGGAAAAATCATGTAGTCATTATTATATATTTTAGAAACGTTTTCTACCCCTGGAAATTAAATTTCTTTATAGAAGTAAATCATATAACACACAATTTCTACCCGTGAGAACCTGTAATTGGCTGTATGTTTCTTATAGTGTTGTTATCCAACAACTATTGTTGTTGCTGTTGTTGGATAACAACAGTATAAGAAACATACAGCCAATTACAGGTTCAACAAACAAACACAAACAAAAGGATTTTTGTTGTAGCTGTTTGTTCTCTTAATTCATGAATCCCCAAGCGACCACCGGTGGCCGCGCATCCATTGTCTTACTATTGTGTCTCTAATTGACGGTATCTGAAGGGTTAATAAATAAATATTATCAAAGTAAATAAATTGGCCGAAGTAGCAATATGTATAATTATCCGATTCCGTTTCCCTATGTTGAACGCACAACGCACATGCTTATTCCAACAAAGTATGACTGATTTGATTTAGATGAGTTGTATATTTTCAATTATTTATTTTTATAGAATTTGAAAACACACCGTTTAACTTGCTAAGGAAACCAATTAAGCTCATGCACATTTTGAAGGCTTTTTTCCCTTTGAGCAATACTGTAACAATGATATCGAACTTAGTGCATCCTTGAATTGGTCTACTCTAGTTTGTTAAACTGTGATACATCACAATTTATCGTTACAAGTAGTAGTTTTGGTGCACATTTTTCGTAAAATTAATATTTTATATAAAAAAATAAAAACTGCGCATTGCTAAATATTGCTTCAGCATAATCGTTATGTCACTAGAAAAGTATCAGTAGATTGTATTTGAAACCTTACCTTGAGTGAATTCTCTGTTTGTATTCTCATGGTTGTAATATCAGGAAATCTTTACTTCATACCACATTTGACAGCAATTCCCAGTTATAACTGATACTCGACTCAACTTGAAACTGTTACCTTGAGTGAATTCTCTGTTTGTATTCTCATGGTTGTAAAGTCATGAAATCTTTACTTCATGCCATATTTGACAGCAATTCCCAGTTATAACAGAACTGATACTCGACTCAACTTGAAACTGTCTGTTACTTAGACAAATTGTTTTTTTTTTTGGTGGGCAATAATCATCCAATGACAACCCCCGCTCTTGGGTGGAGCGAGAGATAGTGTCAGACTCTTACTGACTAAAAAACCCACCCCGTTCCTTCTAGCCTTCATACCGGGGCCTTTAGGATAACCCTGGCGCCAGTAGGCTTCGACCCAGCTGGGCCCCCCCTCCTGTTGCTGACAACTCCTTGAGGCGCGCGGGAACAGTGCGCGCCGTCGACGTCTTGGGCTCGGACAGGACAGTTACCGGACGGTAGGACAGCTTACTCCAGGGTAGATAATGTTAGTAGTAATGTTCAAGGACATTGCCACAACACACTTACCCCGGGACACCGCATCCCCCGCGATGCTGAAATGATGATGGCGTCCACTGTGGAGCGCATCCTGCGAAAGCCGAACTGTCCGTCCGAAAGGTCCGGCCCCACCCGTCTTAGGCGTGTGACGAGGCGGCTTGCAATGACTCTTTCAAAAGGCTTGCCCACCTCGTCGAGCAGCAAAATGGGCATGCGGACGGATAGTCCGCAGGACGCCCTGACTTTGCGATGAGGACCAGTTTCTCCATCTTCCAGCGAAGTGAAACTGGCCCCCCTCCAGACATGCGCTGAAGAGCCCTCGTATTCGAGACCCGAGTGCTTCCATGGCCCAGGCTTTCCCAGGCTAGCCGTCGGTTCCGGGGGCGGTGTGTTTGGCACTCAACTTTCGCACCGCCACTCTTATCTCTGCCTTCACCTCTGAAACATTGTCATCGTCGTCGCTATGGCGGTCCGCGTCAGACACCGCTGGCGGAGGCGGAGCCATGGACGGGGGGGGAGTGTTCCCCTCGCGCAGGGAACAGAGCGCCCACCACACCCTCCACGAGCTGGGGCCGGAGACTCTGAGTCAGCGGGGGAGCCCAGGGACGGAGCTTTCACGTACCATTTTGTACGGGCGCCCCCTCGGGACCGCGTTCAGAGACCCCAGCCACACGTTGCGGGCCTCAAGTTTGGCCCGCTTTATCTCCGCTCGGAGGGTACGTTTTGCCACCCTGTTTCCCTCATACAGATCCGCCTCCTGGCCTCCGCATCCGGTGGGCGCCGCGCGTGATTGCACGCGTTGCGCAGTGCAGCGATCTCCAGCATTGCCGCATCGCTTTGCGACATGGCCTCCTGGAACCACTCCGTCTCGACGTCAATGTCAACAGGTCTCTCCGGTGCTTGCTCCACGGCCTGTACCATCGCGGCTTTCTGGAGAAGTTCCCGGTCCATTTGCTTAAGCGCCCACCGCGGATGTACCGGTGGTCGAAGTACGTCTCCACCTCTTCCATAACGCGCTAGTCGACGACACGCAGCGTCAGAGCGGAACTGGCGAACGAGATGTCCACCACTAATTCACCCCTCATCCGCACTAACGTGGGGACAGAACCCCGGTTCAGGACAACCAGACCCAGCTCCAAAGCCCAGTCCTCCACCATCCGACCCCGTTGGTTCGTGTACCGGGAACCCCAAGCCATGTTCCAGGCGTTGGAAATCCCCGCAAATGACCAGGGGGAAGGATCTAAACCCAGCGACGACGGCGTTTAGCCCCATCAAGGAGACGTTGAGTTCGTCGAGAGATCTGTTCGGGAATAGGTAGACGCCTACCACTGCAATGGCCGAGGACGTGGCTGCGGCGGTGAGGACGTCGGCGGGGATGGGCCTACGGGCCTTGCCCTTGGCCTTGGTGGGGGGTCGCAGGACCTGCCCTAGCCCGGTGGTCGGCCGGCTTGCCTGCGTGGCTTGGCACGGCATTCTGCGGACTTGTGACCGGTCTGACCACACTGGTGGCAGCGGTCGCTGCGATCCACCTCCGCGGCTCAGTGGTGCTCCACGTGGCATCGGTAGCACTGCAGAGGTCTGGTCTCCAGCAGTTTGACCTGCGTGGAGACCCAGCCCACCAGAAGTCGTCGGCCTTCCCCGGTAATGGTCTTGGCCGCCTACACAGGACAGCTACCCATGACGGCTTGCATGCCTGTGCTGTCAGCGCGGATGGTGCCCGCCCGGACCTGTCCGGTCTTGCACCCGCCCGCCCTGACGATGGCGGCCAGCACCTCGTCCAATTTGACGGAGTCGTCCAAACCCATGATACGCATGTCAATGCACTTTGTGGGCCTGGACACTGGGGCATCTTCCGCACTGAGGGACGCCCGCAGGGCCACTGGTTGCACCAGAGACCTCGAGAATTCGCCCCCGATTAAGCCCCGGTGACCGTGCGCCTCATACGAAAGCCCCCAGCGGCTCCGAGTTCGCCAAGGTGGGGCAACAACGCCTGCTTCGCTTTTGCCATGACATCGTCGTACGTCACGCTCTTCTTTTCGGCCTCAAGCTGTACTTCTTGGAAAAAGCGCGGCCTAGTTGCAGCCGCTGCTGCTTGGCCGTCGGGGCCGGCCACGCGGGCTCCGGTGCCACGGCCCCGCGCTCTGCTTGCCCGGATGGGCCCGCCCTCGGCACAGAAGCCGCAGCCGCGGCGGCTGCATAAGACGCCACCCTCTGCTGGCCAGAAGCCGCTAGCGGAAAGCGCAGCACGATGTCCTAAGGCAGAGACAGCTGCTGCTGGATGCGCAACTGGAACTGCTGCTGCTGCTGGAACGCAGCCAGCTCCCGCTGCACCAGCGTCAGCAGCTGGCTTACCGGCTCGGGCTGGGGCTGGGGCCGGCTTTGCCCCTGCCCTTGCTTGCGCCCCCCTCTATCGGCTCCTGGTAGTCGCTTCCAGTTGACGCTCTAGCGACCTCGGCCTGGAGCTCAGCGCGGAGGCTCGCCACCCTCTTGCCTCCTTGAGGGATGGGGCATGCCGGCGGACCGTCTTTTCCTTGGAGGATTCTCCTACTTAGACAAATAGACCTTGTCATTGTCATTATTATGTCGTACAATTTATTTTTATTGATATTCATCGTATTCAACTACAAGGAGAAAAATAAAAAATTTCCCTCAACGAACCTCTCTTCGTAATTGGTAATAATTTAATTTATGAACTTTTCAGGTCACCTTGAACATGCTGAATGCTTCTGAGACTGAGGATGTCGATGGTCTTGGCAGTGACGTCAAACTGGAGTTCGAGTCGACAAATGACGAGGTGGCTACCTGATGCGAAACCTCTTTTAATTTTTCTTAAGTTTCTCGTTGTTTGGTGTCATAGGATAAGAGGCAACTGAACGGACTGTTACTGAGCAATGGGAACTTTCATATCCCTGCCAGTTGAACGATTAACTTCGAGCCCTGCTCAACTAAAGCCCACTTAAAAATCAGCTATGGTATATGACGGGTTGATTACACTCCAGCTCCCTCTTGGGGCTGAAGAACAATACGTTGAAATAAATAGTTTTAACCTCCATTTATGACCATAATTTCTACCTCAGGGTTTGCTGGGTCACCAGCCACTCAAGTTTCAACCCTGCGGTATTTCATGCTGTCTTAGCATCTTTACTAAATTCTTTGCCTTACCCCTTTTCCTTCATGCTGTAATCGCATATTTTACTCTTGTCCCTAGAACACCCGTCTGTTTCTAGTTCTTTCTTTACACTCCCGTTCAGCTGAAAGGGTACTGAATACTTCCATTGCTCGATTACTATATTGCAAAGTGCGCACGTCCTCGTGCGCCTCTTGTTACAAATAGTCATAATCACATTAAGTGTTTGTCATTTTAGTTTTAGTAAAATTCCAGCCTTAATTTCTAAAATCTCGATTGTTTATTGAATATTTTAGTCTTAAAAGTTTTTATCTCCAGGTCAATGTAATTTTTTCAAAATGGTTTTACGTTTTCAATGGAAAATAGTTAAAATTAATTAATCTTTTATTAAAATTAGCCTTTTCTGCTTTCTTCTTGTAACAATAGTTGCCTTACGATAAAATGGTATAGTAATTTGACAGAGCTATATATTTATAAAGGTTTAGTTCCAGAGGTTTTCGGAGTAACAAGCTGAGGGATAGCCTTTGGACTTAAACAACCTTCCATTTTGGCATAGGAAAGGTGGGTTAAGTCTTATGGCAGGAGTGCGAAGAGTCGGCAAATAGTTAATATTTTAGTAAAATTTTACAAGTGCCTTGGGCTGTACGTAAGTGTTAATGGAAACCTCTGGGCCTCTACATACCAAGTAACAGTTCGGTTGCCATGAATTTGTTTTCATTCTGTACTAATCAGTTCAATTTTGATGTATCCACTGGCGATAGACAACTTTGTTTCACGTGATGTGTCCAATGGTTATAGCGCTATTACTTCTAGCTCGCACTACATATGACGGAGGTGTCGTGCGAGCAAGACGTCAATAGGGCGCAGTAGTTTTACACCTCCGTTATCAATGACTACCACCCCAAAGACACACAAGGGTGACAGACAATCCATCATTAATAACCAGAACTCATTATTAGTGGAACAGAGTAAGCATTATGAATTATTGTGAAACTCCTTATCATATTATAATTTAAATTTTTGATGTAATTATTTGAAACCAGCATTATCTTGTGTTACGTGAACGTTGTTGGTCCATGTTTTGTATACCTTTATTATTTTACCGAATCCCAGCTCCACTCATTATTTGAAGTTTTGGTGTTTTAATTCGGTTTGATGTATTTAGTTACTTTCGCCAGTGGACCCTGATTCGTTCGATACAATACTGGAGAACATTCATAGAATATAATAGCAAATAATAGATAATTTAGGAAAATAGATCAATTGGTCTTCCGTTGTGTCTTCGTTTGTATCGAACCGTCAAGTTTGTTTTTTATTAAATGTTTAATATTTTTGCCATATAGTTTATAGCTGTTGAGATTTTACTTCGCTCTCGTCGTCTTGTTGAGTGACTTTTTAAGCAGATTGTAAATTTATCATTTTAAAAGTACACTTAATTAGCATCCATTAAATTTTGATAGTTTCGGATTCGTTATGTTTAGTTCTTTGCTTTTGACATTTACAAACTAAATACCTACCGGAATTGGTCACATGTATAATTTTAACTCATAATCCGTTTTTTGGAAAGTCATTGTAAATTCATTTTTGTTGAAAAAAAGCAATAATCTATTCCGTTTAAAATAAAAAGCAATAATCTATCACTGCCGTAGGTGATTCCCTGCCAGTCGGGTGGAGGGTCCGGTAAGTCGCGTTATGTTGACGTTGATGCGCTTGTTAGCTGGAGAGTCACTCGACAGGGCGGCCGGGTGTTGTTAGCAGAGCCCTTAGTCCAGCGAGAACACTCCGCTCCACGCCCCCAGGTCGCCAAGATTGTCCAAGTTGCTGGCTTTTGGAAAGGTTATCGAAGGCTCATAAGACTGACGTGTGAGATGGATAGTTCCGTTTGGATTAAGGGCGTTTTAAAAATTCTTTGCAATAATTAGAGTATATATAAAGTCATTTATTTACTGCATAGAATATATATTTATATAGATATTAAGTTATTACTTATATAGCACTATTTTTTTATGTTTTTAAAATGACAAGATAGTTTATTAGGTTAGTTAATAGTTCCCTCCAAGTGGAGACCAATGCAAATTTGTAACTACTAACAGATGTATATAATTCTTAATAAGGTTGAGCAAAATTGGTGTATGATGTGGTAATAGGAATTATATACATCTGCTGAAGCGCATTGGCCGGGAACCCGTGCTCATGAATTACCTCAAATTAGGAATTGTAGTAATCCAAGTGCACCTTACTAATCAGTTAAGAGAATGAGCAGAAAGGCGACAGTATGAAGGGTAACATCGGAAAGGCAACCGTCATATAACAGCATACAGACTACCATAGCGGGCGAGGATACTGTCGTCTCCCCTTAGATCGCAGCGTGTCCGCTGCTGGCTCGCGCAACACCTAGTAGTGACCGCTCGCCATGGGCTATGGTAAGGACTACACCGACCGACGGTCTCTTTGACAAGGTCCCGTTGTCGGTCGTTCTGCCTTATGGCGGTCCGGATACCCGACGGGTTGACAAGTGCTTTAAAGAACAGCGAGTCTACTACGATGGTTGCACGGGAGCGTATCGGAGTGTGATGGCCTTCGTCCCGCTTTCAGACTACTAGTCCGGATATGTATGGTTGCCTTGTTTCGCTTGTCTGCTCAAATGTTTTACGATCACGATAGCAATAATTAAAAAGCCGGAAAATATTACAATACCTCAGTTTCTCCAATTAGAGGAACATATTTCCAAGTGTCTTGAAAATTTGATGTATTTCGGTGCCTTACCTCCAACTCAACAACTGCCTGAATACTTAATTGTTAAGTTAGCTGCCTTATATTACTTTAAGAAAAAACTTTTGTTTAAAACTTTTAGAATAATTGAAATTGCACTAACAAAATAATTGGTATAAACTTGTAATATTACTAATTCTTATAATTTGAGGCAATTAAATGTATAGATAGTCAAATTCCGTAATACATAAATTATTTAGCCAATAATATATATGTAATAGAAAAAAAAGTATTTTTGTAATATTAGATAATAAGTACCTAAGTATAGTATAAACCATGTATATACCAATACCAATCAATCCTTCATTATGTCCTATACTTAAAGATATGTAGCCTATACAGACATCGAGATCATTGACTTATTCTTAAGTAATATTCAGTAATATATGTTATATTGATTTTATGATAATGTATGTATATAATGTGTAATATTAATAATAATTGTAAATAGCAAAAGCGTCTTTTATTTTCATATTCCCACCAACTGACGGTTGGTACATGGATACTTCGTCCACCAGGTAATACGTTTCACTTGTAACGGGCCTCTGCAAGTGTAGGCTTCAGCCCCTCTTACGCCTTCCAAACGTCTAGGTACTCAGGGCCCTGAGATAAATTCATAGATAAAGTTGAAAGGAATTCGGTTGTCTTGGTATGGTCATGTGAAGAGGAGGGATGAAATTTCTAAATAAGTTCTGAGTATACATGTAGATAGATGGAGAGGGAGAGGAAGACAGAAGATAAGATATATGGTTTGTGTGAGGAGTGATACAAAAGAAAAGGGAGTTAGCGATAGGTTGACGGGTGACAGGACAGAATGGAAGAAAAAAACGTGTTGGGCCGACATCAAGTAATATGGGATAAGGGCAGGAAGAAAGATAATAAGCAAAGCAAGTAATATATGACTGGGCTCGCGAAGTTGTCACAAATGTGAACCGATCATAGTACCGAATGTACGTACCGATAGTCATGTGAACCGAACCCTGACCAACACCTTAGAGGAGGCTCCTCTCGTTAGGCCCAGCGCACACCGCTGGAGGCGCGGTGGAGCGCCAGCAGCCTTCGAGCGGAGAGACACGCGGCGGCGCGAAGCTACTCCAAGCGCGCCATGTCATTGAGGCGGTTATCACACTGCCACGCATCCCGCAGCGTAGCGCGTGAAAACGCACGTACTTGCGGGAGTGCAGATCTGCATCATCGTGCGGGTTTTTTACTCACTTACACGCGTATGTGCGTCTTGTAAATTCTCGCAGGCACGCACTCATTTCATACAAAATCAAGCATGGTACTACGAGACAGTGTAGCATACCATGCGTGTCGCCCCGCACCCACGCGCGTGATTGCATATTTCTCCGCATGCAGGTGCGTGATCTGCCTGCATGAACGCGGGTGGATGCAGTTTCGGTCTGTTGGACTATGCGTGTTTTCTATACAAACGGAGATACTTACAAGCAACGTAAGACACGCATTCGCGAACTACGCTGCAGGGTGCGTGGCAGTGTGATAACCGCCCTTAGCGCTGATCGATACTATGTACAGACAACTCGCTCTCGTTCGTAATGGATGTGGGCTGGGGGACATAATTATATATAATAATTATGCTCAATACACGATCACACTAGTTAATAAACTCTAGGCATCTGACCGCCATGCGCCATTCAGCCAGGCGCGAGCTACTGCAGTGCAGCGCAGAGCAGCACGTCGGCGACTGGAGTAGTCGCGCGCATGCTCTTGTACTAGCTTGATTGAGGGCGCTTCAAGCAGGTTTAGGGTTTGTTTTTCGATGGGTAAAAATCATTCAGATGACATCCTCCGCTCTTGGGCGGAGCGGATGATAGTGGCAGACTCTTACTGTCTATAAAACCCACCCCGTTCCTTGGTTGCCTATCAATACTACCGAGCCACCCTTTCGGAAACAGACCCTTGGCCCCGGTAGGCTTCGACCCTGCTGTGCGTACGGTTAGTTGCTGACAACTCCTTGAACAGTTCACGCCGTCAACGACTTGGGCTCAGTTCGGACGGTTACCTGACAGTTGGACAGCAAGCTACCCATTGCTCGCCGTCCGCAAGCCCGCGCCTACGGTGGCCAGAAATCGGGTTTGGAATCCCGACGGCGACTGGGGCGTGAGCGCCGTTGTCTGATGCGGTCGGCCTCCTCCTTTGCTAACATTACTGCTTCTCAAAAGGAGGCAACCGCCTGCCACTCATCCTCGCTCCGGACCACAGAACAGAAAATATAGGTAGAAGTGCCCCTAACGTGGCTAAGCACGGGAACCATTGTCGCCAAACACACATTTGCGTATCAAATTATACATTACACACATAAAAAAACAGTAATATGATTGGCTACGAAGCTACGAATTACAAACTTAACTTTTACAAATCATATTCTTAATGCTGGTCTTATTACTACGTAAGAAAGTTGTTATTATTTGACATGACACAAACAATAAAGTTTTTCGTCTAAACACCAATTTACAACGAGTTTTCTACTCAACGCTAGATGGCGCTGTAACCAATTTATTCAGAACTCTAGTGGCTTTGAAATAGAAGCCATATTCACCTGCACATGTAATCGGCGAATCTCGCTTTATGTTGACACGCGCGCGATATCTAAGAGGTACTTCCTCTACTTTTCTTTATTCCGTGCTCCGGACTACCGTGTGGACCGCCAGGAGAACCCACCGTGTCCTTCGGGAGGTCCACACAGTGGCGACACCCGGGCGTTACTTCCGCACTAACTCCCAAACTGACATCTTTCCAGCCACACCGCAAATAGGAGACTTACCGCCATAATTGTGGCGTGCCCAGCACAAGGTTGCGATAGTCGCTGACGCCATCATTGCACCATGAGATCTCGCCGGAACTCTGTCGCGGAACACTTTCGCCCCGGTGCTGTAAGGGTTTAGGATTGGGTGAATGAATATTTAGGAAGTTGTAGGTACTCTTGGACACTGACCTGTATCGAGAGGGGGTTGCTCTCGGTGGTATCGTTCTTGCTCTCGTTGCCGGTGGGCTATCTACCATTTTTATTCGATTAAAGATAGTAAGATTGTAGGTGGGTAAGTGTAAATGTACTAAAATAAAATACTAGATCTCAACGTGTAAGATTTAGGATCGAGTCACACAGGAATGGCAGTGACGCAGCGAGCATTTTTTTAAGCGTGAAATAATTTTGAACTTTATCTAGGTACATACCTACCAGACCAGTATCGTTTAAAAAGCACGAAAAGGTCGCGAGCCTGCATGCGGTGTCGCGGCGCCGCTGCTGCGCGTCGTGATTTGGCCCTTGAGAGTAAGTATCTCATCAAGTGGATGATACAGCTACGAAATAAACTGACCTATCAAATTCCTACTATCAATACCAGCAGTTCACCCCAGGGGTGGATTGTGAAATTGTTGGGCTCTGAGCTAACACTACTTGGGGGCCCACCTAACTAATCAAATTAATAGTCATTTTGTCAAAGACGGGTTCCAATATTTCGCAAAGTGTACCTCTACGACACTGCTCGATCAAAGGAAAAATGTCGTCCCATTACAACTAACACTAGCAATTTTTGCCTAAAAGGTCACTTCGACCACTAGATATAGTACAAATTTTGAGAATGTAAAATAAATTACTTGTATTTGTTTGTACACACAAATAAACACACACACTCGAGAAGCCGTCAACTGGTTATGAGTTACTATGACTAACATGGAATACTTTGAATAGTTTATACTTTAAACCAGTCTTTCCCAAAGTGGGCGATAACGCCCCCTTGTGGGCGCTGCAGGTCTCAAGGGGGGCGGGAAGAGACCCAGAAAGAAAATGGAGGCGTTGTGTAGAGAGGGGGGGTGATTTGTAATTTTGTTTAGCTAGGAGGCCTCTTAAACAACGACTGCAAGAGCTCTCGACACTCAACAACAACTTGTGAACATCAACTAATATGAATTAAAAGATTGCTCAAACTCGGTTCTATATTTCTCTCCGCGTAGTTCATATATCTGTCCTATTTTATTGAATACTTATAGAAAAAATGAAAATCATGTCAATCGGTCGCTCCGTTTCGTAATGAAAGTAAACACAAACAAACATATAAAAAGGCAACAGACACACTTTCGCATTTTAATAGTTATTATTACTCGTAGATATCTATCATGTTTTAACAAGTTTTTGTTAAATAACCCGAATTGTGCATTCCTGTATCAGTCGGCTGGTTCATTGAATACTTGTTCGGACTTGTTGAGTACGATTGAGCGTCGAATGAGATAAACGAGTTTATGCATGTTTGTTTTATTCCTGTCGGTGCGTGCTGCTTAAGCATTCCTACATAAACAATGTAATATTTATTTTATTTTCATTTGTGGTTTCGCGCGCAATAGATGAGCAGTACTTACGCCTCCTCTACACTACTCGCGAAATTGAACGTATTTCTCAAAGCAAAACAATGTCGGAAGTAAAAAAGAAGAGACGGCAATACTGTGCGGAATATATTAAATTCGGATTTATTGAAAATCCCACAAACCCATCGTCGCCTTTGTGTCTTCTATGTCTAAAAACATTTTCGAATGAAGCAATGAAGCCTTCAAGGCTGCAAGATCATTTGAATAAAATGCATCCAGATAAGAAAGACAAGAATGTAGCATATTTTCAAGACTTAGAGAAGAAGCATAATACTCAGCCAAGTGTAGCAAAACTATTTTCGGCGGCTGCTAAGCAAGATGACGACGGACTTCGAGCTTCGTACAATATCTCTGTGTTAATTGCTCAAAAAGGCAAACCACATAACATCGGAGAAGAGTTAATATTACCAGCAATAAATGAAGTAATAACTACTGTGCTTCATAAACCGGCCGCAGATATTATCCGAAAAATTCCTTTGAGTAATAATTCTGTGCAAAGACGAATTGATGAAATGGCTGAAAACATTGAAGAATCATTGTGCGATCACCTGAGGACAAGTCAATTCTCAATTCAGCTCGATGAGTCCACTTTACCAACTAATGAAGCATTGTTCAACAAACTTATTAAACAGCATTAGTTTCATCCTTCACATTAGTTTTTATATAAGGATTGATTATTTTAGTTATATTTTTTTTTATATAAAGATACTCTGTTTTAATACTATAAAGTTGCGTTTCAATAATCATTCTTATTGGCAGGTGGAGCCCGTAAGAGTTAACTTGAGACCTAAGCGCCGTTGTATGTTACCTACTGCGCTCAGGTTTCAAGTTGCGGGTTATAGTAAAAGTTTCGTTTAGAATTCTCCGTTAATATACATAATATACATATTGCAGCATTATCATGTTGCTTAATTCGTTTAGCTAAATAAAAACTTTTTCGTTTGCGTTAGATTACCTTTTTCTAATATTATTTTTTTTTGATTCGAACTTGGAATAGAAAAATTTGTTTGTTTGACAAGGAAAAAATATATTTGTCATTCGGCGACGAAATTTTCTGAGAAAAAGTGCTTGATGAACACGAATTAAAAAGGAATTGTGATTATAAGTAATGATCTAACTGCGAAATGTTTGGTGAAACTCGGTAGTAAATAAAAAACCGATAAGTGTTAGTCAATATAAAGAACCGGTATGTATTTTAAATATTTTAAGTTTTGGCTGCTTTGAAAGTTCGGTTTCGTGTCTCATGGAGTAATTTTCCTTTTCTTCTCACGATAGATTATTTGTCAATCGGTTCTTGGAGTATTCTTGGAGCATTCTGCACATAGACATAGAAACTCACAGAAGTGGACAGAACAGTCCACTGCAATTCATAAATGCGTGCGCCAACTAGCGCATGACGATACTAGAGAATACCCCGGTGGACATCGTGACGTCACTCCACGTGAAGTTTTCATGATCCCTATTTTTCCTTATTCTATAGCAGTAGCAAGTATTATTTGAGTAGTTTTTTTTACGCTATCTGTTTTATATGTATAATCACAGCAATTCGTGTAAAAAGTGTTGCGGAATGAACTGATTTCTTTGATAGTTTACGAGTCCGCGCCTGAGGTCCCGTGATTGCAATCCCTTACCTATAGGCACAACTTCCAAAATTATAAATTTTTATTTTTTTTCATATCCATTTCGCCACTTTACTTAAACCCTATTTTTTATATATAAAGTCGCCGATTTTTTTTATTTCCTTTTATAATTTTTCTATGTTGTTTTTTTTAAATGCAAAATTATACGTGTACAAGTGGTGATTTTTCTTTTTTTTAACGCTACAATATCTAGGTCACAATAATTAATTAATTTAATTTGAAGTTATAGTGGTTTTTAAATAGGTAAAAAAATGGGGGCGCTAAAAAAATATTTATTCTCAAAGTGGGCAGTAGACAAAATAAGTTTGGGAACCACTGCTTTAAACACAGGCTGAACTTGAACACAAACATTGAGTGCTTGTAAATCATTGATCTGCCATATTAGCAGCGAGTCAAGCCTATAATATAATTAAACAGTACTCCATTTTTTGTAAAAATAGTTTTCGAGTTTTCAATGAGGACTGGGCTGCAGCCCATTTAGGCATTAGATAGATCCGGCCATGGTTCACCCGTAACCTGTCGCTTGCGCGCAACTGAAATGCGCATGCATAGCCACAACTTGCAAAAGGTGGGCACCTCAGGTGCAGGGTGAAAGCGCTGCAGTCATGTAGAGATACAGTATCATCTGAAGTGTACAGGACAGAATCAGTGACGGATTAAGACTACTTGATGCCCTAAGAAATCCACGCCCCCCTATCCGTATGTCAACTAGAATCGGTCTTTAACCTTTACCGCCTAAAAAAATTCATCATCATCATTTCAGCCGATAGCCGAAACCTTCACCAGGTCATCGGTCCACCTTGTAGCAAGCCTTCCAACGCTGCGTCTTCCGGTACGCAGTCGCCACTCCAGAACCTTTCGGCCCCAATGGCCATCTATTTTGCGAGCAATGTGCCCTGCCAATTGTCGCATAAGTTTGGTGATTCTTCGTGCTATGTCGGTAAATCACGCAAGTAAACTCCGAGCACAGCCCTTTCCATTGCTTTTTGGGTGACTTTAAGCCTTCTGATGAGGCCCATTGTGAACGACCACGTTTCGGCACCATATGTCATCACTCAACAAGCACTGGTCATAAACTTTCGTCTTGAAACACTGTGGTATATTGGACGAGAAGATACCGCGCTGCTTCCCGAACGCTTCCCAGCAGATTCAATTCGACGGTTGACCTCTTTCTCGAAATTAGATCTACCCAACTAAATTGTCTGTCCCGAGGTAGACGTACTCGTCCACAACTTCGAGTATAGAATCGCCTATCTTGATAGGAGTGGGTGCTATATGGTTGTTTATCATGACTTTCGTTTAATCCATGTTCATTTTAAGGCCCACTCTTTTGGGAAGCTCTACTGAGGTAATTGAGCATTGTACTGAGCTTTGACTTAGCCTTGACTACAATATCGTCGGCAAACCGAAGGCGAGTGATGTACTCGCGATTGACATTAATGCCTAGTCCATTCCAGTTCAGAACCTTGAAGATATCCTCCATTGTGGCCGTGAACAGTTTCGAAGAAAGAACGTCTCCCTGCCTCACACCCCGCTGACCCCGCTGCAGGAGGATAGGTTTCGAGCATCGTGGTCTGCTCTCAGAGTCGGACTGACATAGTCGCGTTTTCATACAAACACTTGAGCACCTCGCTGTACCGATATATACGGCAGCACAGCCCATGTCTCGATCGAATCAAGGGCTTTTTCGTAGTCCACAAACCCCAGACAGAGGGGCAGTTTATACTCCTCGGTCTTCTGTATAACCTGCCGTATGTATGTGATCTATGGTGCTGAAATCTTTTCGGAATCCGGCTAGTTCGGGAGGCTGGAAGTTGTCGAACTTGCGCGCGAGACGGTTCATGATGATTTTGGAAAACAGCTTGTAGACATGGCTCAGAAGTGAGATGGGCCTATAATACTTGAGCAAGGCCTTGTCGCCCTTCTTAAAGAGGAGCACCACCACACTTCCGCTATCGAGTCTAGTATCGCGTCGAGTATGACGGTATCAAACAGCTTCTGAAGGGCCTTAAGGATCTGTTTTCCACCCGCCTTCAGAAGTTCGGCCGTAATTCCGTCATCATCCGGCGCCTTGTTTTTCTTAAGCTGTATCCATCCTAATCTCGGGCTTAGGCTGACGTCCGGGATATCTTCGGTATAGTATCGGGTCAATCTAGCTCTTAGGTCGTTTGCCAGATTCACAGTGGGTTTGGTGATTGACGTGTACAACTGTACATAAAAAGCCTCAATGGCTCCCAGGAGCTCCGGTTTGGCAGAATATGACTTTACCATCATCTTCGGTCTTCAGTTTCGTGAGCTGAAAAACTTTGGAGTCCTTATTTCGCTCAATCGCCCCTTTAATGTTTTCGGTATGAAAGTGACGGAGATCGCGTTTCTGCCGATATGTGCACGCACCGTAGACTTTTAATACAAAAAAATTACAGTGTATCTGGGACATAAAAAGGTAAGTTTCCATTTAATTTCATGGAAAAAAAAAATTTTTGTAAAAGATAAAAATAAAAAACCAAAAACTTAGTTATTTGAATTTTTCATATACATTTTGAGGTTATGAGAAAAAAGTGTAAGTAAATACAAAAATTTGTAGGTAGATCTTTTTATTATCTACAATTTTGCAATTTACCTTTTTTACATAGGACTTGTAGTTTTGTCGGAAATCGAGATAAACTGTTTTTACCCTTAAAAATGCACACCCATCCATTTCCCTCAGATCGCCCGTAAATTATTTTCCCATTCATTTTTGTTAAATTCTCTTTTGTTTCCAGTGGGTTTCATGCAAAGATTTTATATAGCCTAGTACTAGATTGATTACGACAACCTCAAAAGCGTACCCGAAAAGGAAAGTTACTAAGAGTCATAAGCAGGTCATAAGAGTCCTGTCATCTCGCTCTACTAGTGTGTCCATACACTAGCTACATACTACTGGACAATTTTGCTCTAAAGATTAGTTAAAAGATATTTTTGATACATTAAAAAAATGCCTAATGTGTGTGTACGTAAGAAGATCACTTCTGAACGGCTGCACCTATTTAGTTAATTCTTTTTGTGTTCGTATAAGGTTTGTCTGAAAGAAAAACTAGTTGGAATATAATAAAACTGATGTTATTCTTTTATTTTTATTTTATTAAAAATAGACTGTTCTAAGGACTAAACTTAAAGACATTCTCGAATATACTATATCGGTGTTGAGAAGCTTTTAGAGCGCACGCACGTCGTTTTCGAAGTGATCACAGATAACTATATACTGAAGTGGTCCGAAGACACGTGTCCCGCATGCCACACCTCTGGCCGCTGCTGCTCTCCGCTTTCCGTTGTGTCACAAGAGTAGCCGAGCGGTCGAAGGCGCCCGATCAACAGAGAAAGTAAGATTAGTAAAATTGGTAGGTGCGTCATCATCATCATCATGTGGATGGATGGAGAGGGAGAGGGAGGCCAAACAAAAGATGGATAGATTGTGTGAGAAGTGATATGAATGAAAAGGGATTTACTGATAGCGTGACGCGCGATAGGACAGAATGGAAGAAAAAAAAGTGCTGCGCCAACCCCAAATAAAACGGGATAAGGGCAGGAAGATGATGGTAGGTACTAATAAAACACGTTGTCTTTTCGTATTCGACTGCACTTTTTTTATTTCAATGTAAGTACGTACAAAATTACAGATAGGGGGCGCCACTTGTATCTAGACCATAAATATTTTAAGTTTTTTGTTACCATAGATTAACACCCCTACTTAACAAAAATAAACTTTTCTATTAAACAAAACAATATCCTTTTATTTAGGATTAATTCCTAACATATGTATAAATTTATTATGTTTACTAAATGAAAGACCTTTAGTCAGCAAGTCAGCCGGCATCTCCTGAGTTGAAACATATTCTATATTAATTAACTTATTTAACTGCTTGTCTTATGTAATGAAATCGAACATCTATATGTTTTGATCTTGAGTGTGCTTGATGACTTGTGGCTAATTTTAATGCACTCTGATTATCACACATCAACTTAATTGTATATTGTCTACCAGTGATTTCAAACAATAAGTTTCTTAAGTAAGTGGCTTCTCTGGATGCCTCTGATAAGGCAACATACTCTGCCTCAGTACTGGATAAGGAGACAGTATTCTGTTTCCTGCTTTGCCATGAGATAACAGACCCATTCATAACAAAACAAAACCCAGTATATGATTTTCTGTCTAGACTATCACTGGCCCAATCTGCATCAACAAAACCAGTTAATTCTACACCTGTCTTATAATATGTGAGACAATAATTCTTTGTTTTTTTTTAAATATTTAAGTACACGTTTTGCATAATTAAAATGAGTTTCATCATAACAATTATTGAACTGACTGAGATAGCTAAGACAATATGACAAGTCAGGCCTTGTTAAAACAGCTAAATACATAAGGCTTCTTATCAGTTTTTGGTATGGAATGTTTACAGCACAATTTTTAGCCTTTTCAATGTTCAATTTACTTTCTATAGGAGTATCTATAGTTCTACAATTTGACATCTCAAACTTTGACAACAATTGTTCTATATATTCTTGTTGATCAATTGTTATAGTATTACATTCTTTGTTCACATTAATTCGCATACCTAAGTAGCGTCTAACTGGACCTAAATCCTTTAATTTAAATTCAGAACTTAAAACAGCTTTCAAATTTTCAGTTTCTACAGCACTATTAGAAAAAATTAGAAAATCATCAACATATATAGTTACAATAATCTTTACATTTTCAGAAAACTTGCAAACAAACATGGTTCAAATTTACTCATCTTAAAACCATATTTAAGTAAACAATCCTTAACCTTTTCATACCAAACCAAAGAAGATTGTTTTAATCCATAAATTGCTCTTTTTAGTTTTAAAATCTTTCCACTGTCTTTATTTGCAAAACCTTCCGGAAATCTCATGTAAATATTTTCCTTTAAATGTCCATTCAAAAAAGCTGTTGTCACATCTAGGTGGGTAATATCCATTTCCCACTGTACACCTAAAGCAAATAACAATCTCAACGTAGAATGTTTTACAACAGGAGAAAAAGTGTCCATGTAATCTATACCACGTTTTTGAGTAAAACCTTTAGCAACGAGTATAGCACGAAACCGCACTTTGTCATTCACATCTAGTTTTTTGTTTAGTATCCACCTGCACTGCACTATTGAGCCTTCACTTGGTATATCTACAATTTCCCATGCATCATTCTCCTCAAATGATTGAAGCTCTTCTTGCATAGCACGTCTCCATTGATCTGTCTCAGGGCCGTTCAGTGCTTCTGAGAAGTCTATGTCTTCAATTTCTTGATTAGAACTGGGAACACAAATATTGCTATATCCAAAACGTTCAGGTGGTTTCCTCATCCTCTTACTCTGCTCTGGAAGCTCTAGAACTGGTTGTATCTCACCGCTAGATATATCTGAGTCTGAATTTGAAGTTGTTAGAGTGTCATCATTTTTTGTACTATGTGGATCAGTATATACAGATGTATCTGAATCTGAATCATGGAGAGATTCACTAACTGAAAACTCCCCTACTGAATCTCTGCCATCTGCATTTGATGCAGGCAGTTCATGTGCTTCAACTTCTACATCATCCTGTATCCAATGTAACGAAACGTTACTTGTATATCTGTGGTGCAGAGTGAGCAAAGTGAAACGTCACTCGAATGTCTGCGGTACGGAGTGAAGTGTTCGGGGAGACCGAGTTGATAAAAAGGGAGTGCGTCCGCGCAGCGGCGCGCAGTCGCTTCTAGACAGAATAAGATAACTACTTTCGCTTAACGTCACGCCAAAAGCGGTTATAGATTCGAACGCGGAACGTTGTCAACGTAACTATTTAACGTACAACTATTTAACGAGTGTTGTGGTATCCCGAATTAGGGTAAGTCTTATTACAAACTCAAACACTAGAAGCTTAATTATGTACAGAGATATTAAGTTTTAAATAGCACACAAACCATCAACTTAATATTCATCTACCTTCAAGCACGTATAATGTAGAATTTGAATACGTAGCTTCCCAACTGTTTTTTTCTTACTTTGCTTAAGCTTATGGCTGTCTATAATGTAAACTCTGTTCTGGTAGGTGCCACCACGACAATACTACTACAATGATATAGGTACTTTCTTGTCGTCATCGGTGGTACCCCCCGGCACGGAGGTTATTGAGGCCGCATTTTAATATGCTGGAACGGTGGATTCCAGGTGCTACAACCAGTTTATATTGCGCCTACGGGTGAGACTACGTCCCGATCGGGTCGCCGTACCAGCGGGTCGCCGCACCAGCAAGATTCGCCGTGCCTTGCTTTCCTGCGCATCAGCCAACCACCATCTCCGGCCTTGGGGGTGTACTGGTCTCCGCCTGCGGGATACGGGAAGTACCTTTCCCTGCAGAAGTGATTATAGACGTTCGCAATCCACGACCTACAAATTTGTGTGCCTCCGGCTCTGCTAGGCAATAAATATTTGTTACTGGTACACACCTGTTTTAATTTCAAGTCATTACCGTCCTAGTTCGGGTGAAGTAAACGGGTGGAGGCTACACTGGCGCCCATTAACGTGGTTCTGTCTATTTTCACTTTTGTAGTTCATTGTAGTTAGTAATTGTACGGTGAGTGGGTATTTTTGTTTTTTTATTTTTGTAAAACGCTTTGTTTAATTTTATATGTGCAGTAACTGGAGTGAAGGTTAGTGCTCAGATTGTATTGAGGTTGTTAACGTTGCTTAAAAGTTGTTTTTTTTTTATATAAACAAGGTGATTTTACGTTTTTTATATACAGGGTGACTTTACATTTTTTGTATACAGGGTACATTTTATTTTTTCCTTCCGCTCCAAGCAATTAGCATACTATTGTCAGTTAAAATTTTAAAATTCTTGTTTTTTATTTTCTTTTGTAAAACTACCTTCACACCAATTACATTTTTTTTTAAAATTTAGTAACGGTTTTTTTGTTCGTTTTTTTTTTTAAATAGGCTTGCTTTCATTTTCTTCTTACTTATTCTTTCATGAACACACAACACAGCGTTCTTTTAGAGTAGATTGTAACGGAACGGAGTACCTACCTTCATCATTGATCAATATCAATTTGCGTGCTATTTACAACTTTTTCATAATTATATTTTGTTTTTTTTTTTTTTTTCTCTAATTATGGCATACCCTATAAAATACTTGTCGTTGCAAAAGTCCGAGCTGGAATATGAGGTTGCCGTTAGAGGTGAAATTCCAGGTAGTACTGTTGCTGATCTTAGGCGGCAGATCTGTAGGCTTAGTCAAGTTCTCTTATCGGAAGATATTTTGTGTTCCCACCTTGACCCCCTTGAAGATTTGAATAATTCTTTAGAAACCTTAAATAAAATTAAATCTAGTCTTGAAGGGGACACTAAAGATAAAAACGTATTAGGACGGATTGAGAATCTCTTTCATCATCTATATCATCGGCTCAATAGGATCAGTGTAGATGAAAAGTATTTGGACGTGCATTCAGAATGTATAAAAATGTTTAAGGAATATTATGAAGTCTTCATTTCTTTAAAATCAAAGAGTATTGACCCTCTTATTACCTCGGTCTCCACTTCCGAACCGCAAGTCACATCAGAGAAAATTAAAATCTCGGTGACCTGTGAGGGTAATCCGAGACACTCTGAAATGGCTAAGCTTAAATACGACGGAAAGACTTGCGTGCGTGCTTTCATTCAACGTGCCAATGAATACACTGTGGCTCGAAATATTTCAAACGAGAATTTTTTATCATTTGCGACAGAGATTTTTGTGGATGATGCACTCCACTGGTTTAGAAGTGTACGACAGCAGGTATCGTCTTGGGACGAACTTGTGGTCCTTCTGCTACAGGATTTTGACAAAGCGGATTACGATTACCGTCTTCTGTCTGAGATTCGTGCTAGGACTCAGGGGGCTACGGAAAACATTACAATTTACTTGTCCATTATTTCGGGTATGTTTTCACGCTTGTCAAAGCCTTTGGTGGAGGAAGATAAACTGGAGATAATATTACACAACATCAGACCATGTTATGCGAGTACCCTAGCCTCTGCATCCCAAATCGTATCATTTGAGCAATTGAGATCAGTTTGTAGGAACTTTGAAATTATTCAATCACGGATGGTTCAGTTCCGCGAGCCTTTAGCTGCTACTGCTGAAACACTAGCACCAGAGTTTGCATACAAACAAAAAACAGAAACAGTTAGTAAGCAAAACAGTTATTTTAATCATAAAACCGTGAACAATAGGGTAGTAGATAACAGTAAACAAAATTCAAATAATAATGATAATGTTAATGAAAAATATTTACATGCTATCGATAAAAATAAATCGAGTACTAATGCGAAACTACCGTTCTGTCCTAGATGTCGTAACAATTCTCATAGCCTTAGAGATTGTAAGGATGAGGAAATCTTGTGTTTTAAGTGTGGCCATAAAGGGGTCAAGAAACCAGACTGTCCGAATTGTAACAAGGATCAGAAATCAAAAAACTAATTTTGCAGGATTGTATCAACCCATCTTCGACAGAAGGTCGCTTCAATAGAGAAGATTGGAACAATTGGTTGAAAACTATTAATTTATTTTTCAACAGTTACAATACTTCATCAATCCTGCATAATAAGCCATTAGGTGATTCGCGACCATATTTAAATATAAGAATCGACGATATTCCAGCGTCGGGCCTCCTAGATTCCGGGTCAGCTATTACAATATTAGGGAATTATGCACATAATACGTTACTCAACCGTGGTCATAAGCTATGTACTGATGATACACCTTCGATTATAGCTGCCGGTGGCCAAACACTTAGAAGTATTGGCTATATTAACGTTCCAGTGCATTTAGAGGAACAATTTCACATAATCAAATGCTATGTGGTTCCAAAAGTTCAATCATCGTTAATTCTAGGTATTGACTTTTGGCGCGCCTTTAAGTTGTGTCCTAAATATTTAGGGTCTGTACAGCTATCGCCTATTCCATTGGTGGACTTAAGCATTGATAATACCCAGACCTTTATTAGTTCTTATGATAGTTTAGATGAGTCACAACGCGCTATAGCTGATAACGTTGTTAAGCAATTCCAGGACATTTCATTTGAACGCAGGGGCTTGGGCCGTACGCACGTTTTGACTCATCGTATCGATACAGGTGATTCTCCTCCTATTAGGCAGAGATATTACAGGCTGTCCCCTGAAAAACAGAAAATCCTTATCGAACAGGTAGATGAGATGCTTAGTCTAGATGTGGTGGAGCACTGCGAAAGTGCCTGGCAGTCTCCGGTTCTCCTCGTTACTAAAAAGAACGGCCAGCCGCGTTTTTGTCTCGACAGCAGGAAGTTGAATTCAGTCACAAAACGAGACGCTTATAACTTGCCATATATCGCCGAAATTTTGGATAATTTGCGCGACGCTCGTTTTCTGACCAGCCTGGATTTGTCCAAAGCCTTTTGGCAAATTCCTATTGCAGAGGAGGACAGGGATAAGACGGCTTTCTACGTCCCAGGTCGAGGCACATTTAGATTTAAGACCACGGCTTTTGGTTTGACAAATGCTCCTGCTACACAACAGCGTCTGGTAGACAAGTTGTTAGGTGACATAGATCACCGAATATTTGCCTATTTGGATGACATTATTGTTGTTAGCAATAGTTTTGACGAGCATGTGTCCCTCCTGCTTCGGGTTTTGGACAGATTGCGTAAGGCGGGCTTAACCGTCAATTTAGGAAAGTGCGAGTTCTTCCGAAGTCAACTTAAATACTTGGGATACGTGGTCGATGCAAATGGGTTACGTACGGATCCAGAAAAGGTCGAAGCCATCCTTAACTACCCAATTCCGACTAATCGCAAGGAATTAAAGCGATTTTTAGGCACAGCTACTTGGTATCGTAGGTTCGTTCCCAATTTTAGTACAATTGCGGGACCGCTCAACCAGTTGACTTCCAGTAAAAAGAACATGCCACCATTCAAGTGGGCTGATGAGGCAGACGCCGCGTTCAAAAAACTAAAAGAGTGTTTAGTTTCCGCTCCTGTTCTTTCTTGTCCTGATTACAATCTGCCTTTTGAGGTGCACACAGATGCCAGTAACTATGGAATAGGTGGCATGCTCACTCAATCCATAAACGGTAAAGAGCATCCCATAGCTTACATGAGCAAATCATTAACGGCGACAGAAAAAAATTATAGTATCACGGAGCGGGAGACGCTGGCAGTTCTCGTGGCATTAGAACATTGGCGATGCTATTTGGAAAATGGGAAAACTTTTACGGTTTACACAGATCATAGTGCATTAAAATGGTTTCTTTCACTTAATAACCCTACGGGAAGGCTGGCACGTTGGGGTGTACGTTTGTCCTCATTCAATTTTGATATAAAGCACCGTCGAGGTGTCGACAATGTGATTCCCGACGCTTTGTCTAGAGCAGTTCCCGTTTCGGCGATGGTTACATCAAATTCATTCACGACTACTAGTGATGATTGGTATAGTAACATTTATAATAACTGCGTTACAAAACCAGAAAATTTTCCCAATTACCAAATTAAGAATAGCACTCTTTTCCGCCTTAGTAAAAATAAGTGTTCGCTTACCAATGAATTTTCTTGGAAAGAGGTCGTTCCATTTGAGCTACGGGAAAAGGTTATTGCGGATAACCATACTGAACCAACTGCTGGTCATTTAGGTATCTTTAAAACTTACAGACGCATTGCACTAAGATATTACTGGCCGGGCATGTATCGGAATGTAGCAAAATACGTTGGATCTTGTAGTACTTGTCTACAATACAAAACTCAGAATCATGCTACCCTTGGTGAAATGGGTCGCCCAAAGCAGTGCTCTCGCCCTTATCAAATGATATCTATCGACTTGATGGGTCCTCTGCCTGTCACCCGGAAACAAAATAGCTATATATTGGTAATAACCTGTTGTTTTTCCAAATTTTGTCATATTTTTCCAATAAAAAAATCAACTTCACAGACTATTGTTAAAATTTTGGAGGAACAATTGTTTTTGGTGCACGGTGTTCCACAAAGCATTTTCCTGGATAATGGCACTCAGTTTATAAGTGGCCATACACAGGACTTATTCAAGAAGTATAAAGTACCGAACGTTTTCTATTCACCTAAGTACACTCCTCAGGTCAATACTGTGGAGCGGTACAATAAAACTATTATTACTTGCATTTCCACTTTTGTTGAGGGTGATCATCGATCATGGGACGTATTTATTCCAAAGGTACAATTTGCAATTAACAACTCAGTTAATGAAGCCACGGGGTTTACTCCTTCATTTCTGGTTTTTGCTCGAGAAATAGTAGTATGCGGTTCCCATTATGTTGACACAGACTTAGGAGATGAGGTTTTATTTCTCCCTCGCGACGTATACGCGGAGAACCTTGGCTGCATAAGTTCTATATTTGACCAAGTCCAAAAATCCTTGTATCACGCCCACGTAAAAAATACTTCACACTATAATTTGAGGCGTAAAGCTTTTGAGTTTAATATCGGTGATGTCGTATACAAGCGTGCTTACGTATTGAGCGATAAGGATAAGCATTTCAGCAAGAAACTAGCTCCGAAATACATTAAGTGCCGAATTATTAATAAGCTTTCACCTCTTGTGTACGTCTTAGAGGATATGTCGGGTAAAAACTTGGGGTCTTGGCATATTAAGGACCTGAAAATATCATCCTATAAATAAATTCTGGTTTCGTAACATTTTCTAACACCACTAAACGACTTTAATATCTGTTACAAAAGTCAATTGACAAGAAAGTCATTTGATTTTCAGTATGTTAGTACACGTCGCATTTTTTTTAAATATTATGAGACGTAAGGTGTAATTGTGGATGAATGTGACGACGTATGTGTGAAATGAAAGAATGAGTAAAAGGTACTGTAACAAGTTTAGGATGCGGATTTTATTATTAAAATAAAATCCTTATCTTAGAAAGGGGGGTAATGTAACGAAACGTTACTTGTATATCTGTGGTGCAGAGTGAGCAAAGTGAAACGTCACTCGAATGTCTGCGGTACGGAGTGAAGTGTTCGGGGAGACCGAGTTGATAAAAAGGGAGTGCGTCCGCGCAGCGGCGCGCAGTCGCTTCTAGACAGAATAAGATAACTACTTTCGCTTAACGTCACGCCAAAAGCGGTTATAGATTCGAACGCGGAACGTTGTCAACGTAACTATTTAACGTACAACTATTTAACGAGTGTTGTGGTATCCCGAATTAGGGTAAGTCTTATTACAAACTCAAACACTAGAAGCTTAATTATGTACAGAGATATTAAGTTTTAAATAGCACACAAACCATCAACTTAATATTCATCTACCTTCAAGCACGTATAATGTAGAATTTGAATACGTAGCTTCCCAACTGTTTTTTTCTTACTTTGCTTAAGCTTATGGCTGTCTATAATGTAAACTCTGTTCTGGTAGGTGCCACCACGACAATACTACTACAATGATATAGGTACTTTCTTGTCGTCATCGGTGGTACCCCCCGGCACGGAGGTTATTGAGGCCGCATTTTAATATGCTGGAACGGTGGATTCCAGGTGCTACAACCAGTTTATATTGCGCCTACGGGTGAGACTACGTCCCGATCGGGTCGCCGTACCAGCGGGTCGCCGCACCAGCAAGATTCGCCGTGCCTTGCTTTCCTGCGCATCAGCCAACCACCATCTCCGGCCTTGGGGGTGTACTGGTCTCCGCCTGCGGGATACGGGAAGTACCTTTCCCTGCAGAAGTGATTATAGACGTTCGCAATCCACGACCTACAAATTTGTGTGCCTCCGGCTCTGCTAGGCAATAAATATTTGTTACTGGTACACACCTGTTTTAATTTCAAGTCATTACCGTCCTAGTTCGGGTGAAGTAAACGGGTGGAGGCTACACCAACTTGCTGCTTGTTTTGTGTCGCTTTCTGTTAGTTTTGTTTTTTCTTCCAACACAATGACATCTGTTCGGAGCAATACAGCCGAACAGCGAAGCACTTTTGCTTTCGTGCATTTTTATAAAACTAACGAATGTAATTATTAAAGTCAGTACGAATTCGGTCGTCGATCGCGTAACTCAAACCATACCAAAACCATTCAAGCCATCATTTAGATTAAATTAGTTTAATTTCTTACTTATAAGTATATTTAGTTGTCTGAACCATAAAACCATAACCAAACTAAAGTCGTATCCTTTAAACCGAACCAAAATCAACCCGTACCATCAAATAAATCAAAACCACTAACATCAACCAATCCAGAAAGCTGGTATTGCGCAGACAGATACCAAAGAATAATGGCAGAATCTTATTTGAATTACATTTAAGTGTCTAGAATTAACTTAAATACGAATTAAATTGAATCAATTATTTATATTTTTTCAAACTATCACATTAATTAATTAGGGCCGGGCAAAAAAATAAGTTTAAATGAAAAATTAATTGATTATTTTTGTGAACTTTTATTAATTTAGTGTTGCCATTTAAGTTTTTTAAACACCACATTAGAATAAATTAAATGCCGGAGTTTGTAAGTCGTGATAATGAAATCATTTTTAATTCTAGATATAAATGAAATGAAACAATTTCTTTTTCTTAAATAGGTATGCCTAATTTAGCACGGTGGTAATAAATAATTGGCATGAAATAATAAAATTATTCTGAACTTTTTTTCACGATGGTTGCAGCAAAAAGACTTATGTCTAAAATAGCATAGCTTAAGTATAGTTTTAGGTTGGCAACACTAGTTTGGCTTGATTGACATTGGGTTTTTTTGGCGGGAAGTCAAACGAGGCGGTAACTTTAATTGCGCCAAAAATTTAATAAATAGTTAATTGTTTAAAACTACCAAATTAGAATAATTAGGTGGACCCAAAAAACCATGAGTGTCGCCAGTGGCGGTGAGGAGCCGCCAGATCCGGGTGAGAACCTTAAAAAAAAGCGAAAATTCAATAATTTTAATGCCCCAAGTTCCGACTCCAATAGCAAACACCACATTTTCACGAAACCCAACTATAAAAGACTTTTTATAGAAAATACTAACTCAGAATATGTAGTTTACGTCGAATCTACAGAACAAGAGAAGATAGGAAATAAAAATCCTATCACACTCACGAATCTAATTTCAGACAATGTTAAAGGAGTTTTAGGAGTTCACAGAGTGAATCCACATAAAATAGGAGTCACATTTAGAAAGGCGGCTGCGGCCAACAATTTCCTGAAAATGGAAGACTTCCTATGGAAGAATAAATTCAAAGCTTTCATACCATCGTATTTGACAGAGAGGATTGGCGTATTGAGATTTGTACCCAAAGAACTTTCCAATGAGGACATATATAAAAATATAATGTGTGATGCAGAGGTAATAAAAATAAAAAGATTTATGCGAAAAATAGACGGGAATTTAATACCTCTCAACACAGTTGCCGTCACCTTTGCTTCAACATCATTACCACAATATGCATACATAAAACTATTTAGATATGAAATAAAACCATACACACCACCTTTGTTACAATGTTACAAATGCCTGAAATTTAATCATTCTGCCAAGTCTTGCAGAGGCGAGCAGAACTGCTCTTCTTGTGCTGGTCGTCACTCTTACAAAGAATGTGATGTTGAAGAAATCACATGCATCAACTGTGCAGGTAACCATCTTGCCATTTCACGAGACTGTCCTATTAAAAAAAAGAAAATTGAGGAAAAAAAGACCAAATTTCTTCAGCAATCTTATGCCACTGTTGCGAACTCAGTTCCTACGTTTAATGAAAAATCTTTCCCTGCTCTTCCCAAGGCTGACAAGCCTAAAATTAATGATACTTTCGACATTAAGCAAGTAGCAAACAATGACATAATAATAAACGCAATTGTCAAATCATTGGTTGCATTAGGTAACAAGAGTGACTCTGATGGGCCACTCACACATAAGAGAATAAAAGCTGTATTTTTGTCAAATTTAATTTAATGGATACATATTTAAATATAGCACAATTTAATATACAAAGTTTACAAAGCAAGAAAACCTTATTGAAATCATTTCTTTTTGAAAACAACATTGATATATGTTTATTAAATGAGACCTGGCTTAAAAATACAAGCATAATTCCCAATTTTACACCATACAACTTTATACATAAAAATTCAAAAAGTGCACACAATGGAGTAGCTATATTAATTAAACAAAGTTTACAGTACAAGGTTATAAATACTACTTTCTGTGAATCTATACAAAATATTTGCATAACTGTAGAGACATCTATTGGCACTCTGAGCATTCTTTGTGTATACTGCCCTCCCACTAACAGGTTTGACACTACTAAAATGAAAAAGATTTTACAGGAAATCTCTAAACCATGTATCATCATGGGAGATTTTAACGCACATCACATCATGTTTGGATGTTCTTCAAACAATAACAGAGGCAACTGTCTTTTCAATATAATTGATGATTTTGACTTGTGTGTTTTAAATGATGGTGGTGCAACAACTGTCACATATCCAAATAGAAATCCGTCTGCCATTGATTTAACTCTAGTTAGTCCCATGTTAGCCCCATTGTGTGAATGGCGCGTTCATGATGATCCAATGGGCAGCTATCATTTTCCAACTCAGGTAGTTATAAATGTGAAGCCTTCCATATATGAGATCCGTCCTGTAGAAGAAAAATACATTTATAGTAAAGCAGATTGGGCTAAGTACTACAGTCTGTCAGAGACCTGTTTTTCTGAATTAGACATCAATAACACAGAACCATTAGAGTTGTACAACAGCTTTGTAAACATCCTATACAAAATCCAATCAGAAACAGTTCCAAAACAAAAGCCACAGCAAACTCCCAAAGTCATGAGAAAACCTGCTCCCTGGTGGAATACAACATGTGATAACGCTGTACAAAAATCAAAACAAGCTTTAATACAGTACAAGACATCTCCAAGTATTGCCAACTTTATTCATTACAAAAAGATTGATGCTCAAAAGAAAAAAACATTAAAGGAAGCGAGTATTACTTCTTGGCATGACTTGTGCAGTACTTTTAATAGAATGACACCTATATCTAGAATATGGGGTCATATTAAACGATTTAAAAGAATAGGTTCTTCTCATAACAAATATTTAAATGACGAATGGATGCCAAGCTTCTTGGAAAAAATATCAGATCCCTCTCCAATCAATATGAATAACCTTAAAGACATATTGAATCAATCTGTAGAGAATCAAGCCAACTCCTTTCTTAATGAACCATTTACTTTAAATGAACTGTACATAGCACTCAAAAGTAGGAAAGACACAACACCAGGGTTAGATAATATTCCATATATATTATTAAAAAAATTACATACAAATGCAATAGACATTTTATTACAAATTTACAATAAACTATGGAATAGTTTGTTGATACCACCATCATGGAAAACACAATGTGTTATTCCAATCTTAAAACCAAACAAAGTTGCAAATAATCCTTCATCATATAGACCTATATCCCTGTCATCATGTTTAGGAAAACTTTTTGAAAATATGCTAAAATTAAGAATAGATTACTTTGTGGAAACACAAGGAAAGCTACCAGATGTCCAATTTGGTTTCAGAAAAGGCAGAAGCTGCTCTGAAAGCTTTGTATCTCTAATATCTGATCTTAAAAAGGCAAAACTCAGCCATTCTCATGTTATATGTGTTTTTCTAGATGTTAAAGGTGCCTTTGATAATGTAAATATTGAAAGTCTAATTAAGATTTTACATGAACTGGAATTACCAAGTAAAATTTTAAAATGGATATTAGATTTTTTATCTAATAGAACTTTATATGTTAAATTTAATAATAAACTACATGGACCTAAACTTGTTAATAAAGGGACAATGCAAGGTGCTACAATTTCATCTTTACTATACAATAGAGTCACAATTTTTGCAGATCAAACTGGACATGGGTTTAGACAAATGCTACAGGATTACCTGGGAGACTCTTTTTTGGTTACTTCATATATAAAACCGTTTGCAACTATGGATGAAGTACTGAAATCGTGTATATGTACGTGCCGGGACTACACAAGATCTGACTTTGTTATTGTACTTGCAGGTTCTAATGATAAGAATCCCTTAATAATTCAAACATACTTGCACTATACTTTGTGTCAATTACTGAAAACAAACGTTATAGTAGGTAAAACTTATAATAATGATTACGTAAATGTGGACGTCTTAAACAATACACTTAAACTTATTTGTAATAATTGTAAAAATTCTACCTTTCTTTCTCTAGATTCAAATTATCATAAGAGGCTAAATAAATTGCATGCATGTAGATTAATTCACAGACAAATATTGCAGACAAATTATACAGTTAATTACCAAAATTACGTGAAGAAATTATCACATTGTAACAAACCAAGTAGTATTAAGTATTATAAACATGTTGCTACCCAAACGAATTGTATTGTCACACCTACTAAAAACAGTAACCCCTCACAAATTAAAATTGTGAGTACTGAGACACAGACTGAAGACGTCATACAACAGTTAGAATTTTTTCGTAAATGATGTAAATAAAACTATCCCATTACGTAACGCTGTAAATCAAGACTCACAGTGTAAATTATGTATTTGCCATCAAAATGTCTGTGGAATTACAAATAAGAAAAATGATTTCGAAATTTATTTGCAAACGCTTAAAAAGAGAATAGATTATATATGTTTAAGCGAGCATTTTTTAAATGATCAAACTGCACCATTACTTAATCTAGAGAATTATAATCTGGTATCCTATAATACTAGAAAACAAAAGACAAGAGGCGGTAGTTTAATTTTGGGATACACAGGCAGAAAAGTTGAGAAAGTCGATGTAATAAATAGCCTGTATAGGGTGGATAGCTTCGAAGTTTGTTGTATAAAGGATCTTGATACTAATCTCTATCTGTGTTGTTGTTACCGAGTTCCTAAGGATAAAAATTTTGACACTTTCTTAATCAGCTTAGAAAAGCTATTAGAACTTTTATTTAATAAGAAATGCATTATTTGTGGAGACTTTAACATTGACTTACTTACAGAGAGCAAAAAACGAACTGAGTTTATTAGCCTGTTAGCATGCTATAACTTTAGACCCCTGATTGATACTCACACTTTTATTCGTAATAACTCTTTTTCCTGTATAGACAATGTTTTAACAAATTTGCCTGATGACTGTGTTGAGCGATGTGAAGTAGATCATAATGGTTTAGCTGATGGACACGGAGCTCTGCTAGGCGAGTTCTTAATTGAAAATGTCACTGATAATTGTAATGATAGTAATGTAATCACTATAAATAGGAGAGTTTTTAATTGCAAAAATGGTGTAACATTTAAGCAACGAATACTTCAACATAATTGGAATGATATGGGAATCAACACTTTTGAAGACTTTCGGTAAGATTTTTCACTATAGTTTCAAGAAAAGGGAGAAAAAAATTAATTTAAAAAAGGGTTTTCAATTAAAATGGGTCACAAAAGGTGTGAAAACTGCAAGTAAAATGAAACGATTATTATGTACTGGTGGAAATAAAATTGACACTAGTATCCTTAACTACAGAAAAAAATACGTTAGAATTTATAGAAGAGTTATTTTGAAGGCAAAAAAACTTGTTTTAAATGAAAACATTTCTAAATCGAAAAATTCAAGTAGGGAAATTTGGAAAATAATAAACAAAACTACGAACAGGGTTAGAGCCAGTAAAACAGAAATTAGACTAAAAGTAAACAGTCAAATTGTAGATAATCCTCAGGAAGTGGCAGACATCTTTGTCAAACAATTTGATCACAAATTTATTACGACTGATCAACATAATAAACAAGATGCTGTTACTTTTCTTCAGCAAAGTACGGGGAGAGTAAATAATGACATGGATATTAAACTTACCACTCCTAGTGAAATTTCAAAAATCGTTACCAATATGCAAAATAAGAAGTCTTGTGACTACGACGAAATTCCGATTTCAATAATTAAAGATAATTTGCAGATTTTAGCAGAACCACTTTCTACCTTTTATAATAAGTGCATACTGGAAGGCATATTCCCGGAACAATTAAAAGTAGCTAAGGTAATCCCTATTCATAAAAAAGGTTCGAAAACGGATGCAAGTAACTACAGGCCCATATCTTTACTACCCATGCTTTCAAAAATTTTTGAAAAAATCTTAAAAGATCGCTTATGTATTCATCTCAATTTAAACAAAGTGATACACAGTAGACAATTTGGATACCAGAAGAATGTTGGCACAGCAGATGCTATTTATACCTTAATAAATGATGTAGTTGACAAGGTTAATCGTAAACTGAAAGTAGCTGGTATTTTTCTAGACTTGAGCTCTGCTTTTGATACCATTGATTTTGAACTACTCATCACGAAGCTAGAGCATTATGGTGTTAGAGGTAAAGCTTTACAACTCTTTTCGTCATATTTGAAAAATAGAAAATTTTTTGTCGAAGTCGAAAAATCACAAGCGAATGGGTGTAAAAAAAACTACAAGTCATCCATGCTCAATATTACAGCCGGTGTGCCACAAGGATCAATCTTGGGACCTTTATTGTTTATTTTATTCACTAACGATCTCATAATTTACGTCAATAAAATACTACCTGACATAAAACTAACAGTTTTTGCGGATGACACAAATGCAGTAGTATCAGCAAATGACATTCAAACACTAAACGATGCCGTCAATGCGGCTCTAGCTGTTTTTCATTCCTGGTTTACTGTCAATAAACTTAAAATAAACGCGAATAAAACCAATGTAATGTTATTCAAAACGACTGCACGTAATAATGATAGTATGGACATTGAATTGAATTAGGCTAAAATTGATCTTGTCAGGGAAGTAAAGTTTCTGGGAATATATATAGATAATCTATTGAATTGGAAAAAAGGATTAGTAGCACTGGATTCATCTATATCATCGGCGTGCTATGCTTTAAGAATTCTTAGGGATGAAGTTGGCTTGGACGCTCTAAAATTGGTATACTACGCGCTAGTAGAGTCAAGATTACGGTACAGCATACAATTTTGGGGTAAAAGCTACAATTATAACTTTCAAAGGGCGTTCATTCTCCAGAAAAGAGCAATCAGAACCATTGTTCGTATTCCCCAACAAGAAAGCTGTCAACCCTTTTTTAAAGAACTCTGCATCCTCACAGTACCTGGACTTTACGTGCTGGTACTTTTGTCAACCTTAAAAAAATACATTTATTACTTTGAAACTGATGAAGACAGACTTTTAAGAGAAAAAACTCGTAGAAAGGATTTAGACAGCAAACTTATTCCAATGCTTAACATTGCCAAACACTGTGCACTGTACCAGGCAGTTAAAATATTTAATAAGTTGCCACTTGAATTGAAAAGCACTTTGTATACAAGCTCTTTCAAAACAAGACTCAAGGCATTCTTGTTGGAAAAATGTCTTTACTCGGTAGACAATTTGTAGAATATAAGTTTAAATCTATTTATATGGTTAATTTCCTTTTGACATTGTTATTACTGTTTTCTATTATAATTATTATTGACATCATTAAGCGTAATTGTAATTTTTCTGACATTGTTATCACTCACTTGTTGACGTTATTAATGGTAATTGTTTTTTTTTTTCTGACATTGTTATTAATAATCCATTGACATTAATTGTAATAATTTTGACATTTTTATTTGGTATTTAATTATTGACATTATTGGTTGTGATTGTGATATTTTTGACATTGTTTGCTTTAATTTCATTTTTTTTTTTTACTATTTGTGTTGTATGGTTTAAGGTTTAAGTAATGGTGCAATTCAACTCATTTCAACATTAGTTAAGTAATATTATTTTGTAATAGTTTTTAAGTAAGCGAATATTAAATTCGCATACAATGTTATTTGTTTCTTGAATAAATAAATCAATCAAATAAATCAATCAATCAACAACTTGTATACATCTCACATACTTAATTTTGTAGATACATCTCAAGTTAAAATATTACAATTTGCGGATGACTTGCTTCTGTACAGTGAAAATCAAAACTTGAGCTTAGCTACACATAATATGAATACAGCATTAGATCAACTTCATTATTACTATAACAACATTTTAAAATTAGAAATCAGTTCAGAGAAAAGCTCAGTATTAGTCTTTAGTAAGGATCCATTTGCCCAATCTAATATAAACATTATATATAATAACAATACAATTCCAATTGTAAGTCATCATTAATTTCTAGGTGTTATTATAGATGATAATCTTAAATTTGATAAGCATATCAACTATATAAGTCAGAATGCCATGAAGAGTATAAATATAATAAGAAGCTTAGCAGGCACATTTTGGGGTTCAGATCCAAAAACTCTTAATATGCTGTACAAGAGTATAGTCAGAAGTCACTTTGACTATAGTTCCTTGGCTTACATGAATGCAAGTAGTACATTATTGAGGAGATTAGATGTTATTCAGAATATGGGTTTGAGAGTGATAAGTGGTGCTATGCGTACCACTCCTATTAACACTATGGAAATTGAAAATTGTATACCTCCATTGTCCTTGAGACGTTTACAGCTGGCTGAGAGATTTTGCTTAAAGGAGTTGTCTAGACAGAACAGTTTAGTCCTTGATAGAATTTCACACCCAGCAGGAATCACACAGTCAGCTGGAACTTTCAATATCTCAGCTGATATCCTTATTTCAGGTTCCTTACCTGAAATTTCAACCATAATGTTATGTACAAAAAACTTAACTAAAAACATGCACACCTCTACCAAGTGGCCAATTTATAAATGCCCATATAACATTTTGCTGAGCTACTTTGACATTAAATGCCATTTAAACTCTGTAAAAAATAAATTTGATTACTTAGAACTATTAACTGAAAAGAATAATTTTTATATCATTTATACTGATGGCTCCAAAAGTGAAAATGTTAAGGCTGCATATTATGACCCACAAATGAAAATGACTAAATGCTACAAAATACCAGACATATGTAGTATATTTACTGCAGAAGCTTGGGCAATATATGCAGCTTTGTTATATGTATATACAAATGTAAATAGTGTAAATATATTAATTGTAAGTGATTCCAAGAGTATACTAACCACTTTATGTAACAATAACCTAACATACAAACAGAATTATATAGTGTTTAGAATCAAAGAAATTATTGGAAAAATAGGAAAAAATTTAGAATTTGTTTGGGTTCCCTCCCACAGTGGCATAACAGGAAACGAGATAGTCGATCAGGCAACTCGTGGTAACCATGATGAAGATTTAAGCGGTTCGTTTGAAGTACCCTTTACCGATTACTATCATCTGATCAAAATGTCTTCAAAGAGAATATGGAAAGAATATTGGGACACTACAATAGAAAAGAAAGGAAAATGGTATGCACAATTCCAACAAAACTTACCGACAACACCGTGGTATAATGGATTTAAATACATAAACCGAAAGTTTGTAACTTGCATAAATCGTTTGCGATCTGGCCATTGCTTAGTTCCAGCACATCTTTCCAGAATGAAGATTATCGCCGATGACAAATGTGCACATTGTTCACGAGAGGATGCCGATATAAAACATGTTTTATTTGAATGTGAAACGTTTGCCATTCAAAGACTGTTATTTGTCAGTGAAATTAGTGATGTCGCAGAAGAAAACTCGTTAAGTGTTCCCCGCCTCATCCAAGAATTATTATCAAACCCTATCTATTTTATACCTTTATATAAATTCATCCTAAATACTATTGAAAAAATATGATGATATAATAATAAGAATTATTAGTATTATAATAAGTACTTAGGTAAGATTTCATGTAGATGATAATTTATTGTTTATACTTTAATGTTATTACCTCAAAATTTCTTATTATCGAAATTGTCAACTTTTTGAATAAGTAAGAAGATTTTTATGTTATAAATATTCCTATATTAAGTTTATTTATATTTTCTATTACTGCGACTGAAGGACTCTGTATCCATGGTCATGAAATAAATTAAAAAAAAAAAAAAAAAAATTGATTGACATTGATGACACAGACGCTTGCGCTGTGTTCTTGGCTGTTGTGTAGAGATGAGATATACCTGCCATTCTCCATACCCGGCCTTTAAGGTATGGGTATCACTAAATACCTGGTACAAATACCAGGTATTAAAATACTTCTAAGTATTTGGGTGTGGTAGGATTTCGATAAGTAAACGTATACGACAAGTATGGTATGCCTCCAATATAATGTAGGTACGACGTTTCAAGTATACGTAATTATGCATTATGAGATACAACTGACGCAAAAAATCAAAACATTGTCGACCTAAGTACGTTAGGTACGTACCACACTAGATAGAGATTACCAGTACCTACACTAGATATTCCCTAACATAAACAAACTAAGGAACTCTTTCACGTCGTGACAATAATGTAATTATGCAATTATGTTCCTTAAGCACGTAAAAATAAGTAGGTACCCATTTTTTCTAACTAAATTAAATCATCGGAATGTTCATAAAGCACGAATGACGTTTCGGGTCCCTTCGTAAGGTGTCGGGTAGCTTCGGGCGCTACCTTGTGGTAGCGGTTCGTATCGTACTATGCGTCTGACGTCATACCTTCAAGGTATTTACCCAGTATTTTGGTCCGTACCCGGTCTGTGTACTGGGAAGCACATACTTGGTATATATACCTCTACCAGTATATACCTCTCATCTCTACTGTTGTGTTTTGCTTTCGATTGTGTTTCCTTTTCTGTATTCTCCTTTGACCTGGACTGCTAACGGACTCTGATTTTGCCCTGTGTGACCCTGTGCTTGTTTATGGACATCGAGAATTGCTGTTGCGACATTGTGCTGTTTTTTACTGAACACCGATTTTGCCTCAACGTTACCGCTAAAATGGAAGGTCGTCGTCGTAGCGGAATAACACGAATCCTGTGTGTTAACTTTAACATTTGTGTTAATACACTACGTCGATATCGTGCTTTGGAACTAGATACCAGAGTTACCACCTTACTCTGTAACTGGGTGTACCCACAAATCGTAAGTAGTTTTAATTCTTTACTTATTTAAAAAGTAGATCGAAAAAGTATATTATTTTCCGCTCGAATGTTATTCTAATGTTATTCAATACGAATAAAATGTTTTTTCAATACGATTTGTGTTTTGTTCAATCTAAAGAGACAATATGTTTAGAAATGTCAAGTATCTAGGAGTAGTAGTAGTAGGAGAGAGGTACCTAATATTGTTTTCCATTGTTTCAGATTATTGAAGACGACTATGTTTGTGAAGCATGCCGAGATCTTGCAATGTTCAGTGTCAATCGTGATTTGCAACAAGAAGTTTCGGCGAATGATAATCAACAAGCTGAGTCAAGTCACCAAGGTCATGCTCATGTGTGTCTTTTATGTGGCTCTTCTATCCTACGTCGACAAAGTGATTTAATACTGAGAAACAATCCAACTCAGCTCCAGATTACTATGAGAAATATTATAGAAAGTAGAGTAGCACCACGACAGGTAAGCTAACATAAAAACTACATAATAAAGATAATTAAATTAATGATTTTGATTTCTATAATAATTAATGATTTCTTTGTACTTTATTTCTTACCAGGGTATTTTGAGGAAAAGCATAAACTGCATAGATGTTTAGAATGATTGGCCTATTAATGTGCTTTTATTTATTTCCAGATAACAGTATCTGACCGCGTGTGCCATCCTTGCTGGTTACATACACAAAGACAAGCACGACGTGTGGACATCACTGAAGAAAATAGATCTTTGCCTTCTAGTACTTACCCCTCAACAGAAGAATCTCAAGAGGATTACCCTTCTGGATCTAATATATTAGAAGAATCTACTCGTCAAGCAGAGGTACAGACAATTGTCTTATCGGACTACAGGCGAGCTGCTAATAGCAATAATCATTGCGTTTTCCCAAATTGCACTAGTACCACACTGCGTAGCATTAGTGACAGTTTACGTGCAATAATTTTGAGCAATCATAAATATTATCTGCCAAACCTTGCTAGAGTTTGCTCTGAACATTTGATGAGTAATGCATGGGAGACTCTTTTCGACTCTGAGAATAGCATGCAATCTTTTACTGAACAGCAGGTTCAACATGTATTTTCGTTTGTAAACGCATCACATACAAATATAGATTTTGAAAATGTGCAAGAAATGGAAGACAATGTTTTTGAATACTGGGTGGGCCTAACAAAAGAGAATTTTAATATATTACTAGAAGAAGTGTCTCGCATTTCACTAATAAAAAGAGGAAGCTTAGGTTTGGCAGCTTTGTTGTTAAAAATGAGGACCGGTGATTCCGATGACAGAATTTCAACACTTTTAAAAGTTCCACGACGAACTTTAGAATCGCTAATGGATAAGGTGAGAGAAGTTCTCCTCCAGGATTTTGTACCTGCACATTTAGGCATAAGCCATTTAAGTTGGGAGGAACTGTTAGGACATAATTTATTGATACCAAATGGATTGTATGGGAATGGTAACAATGCCATAGTCATATGTGATGGCACATACATTTATATTAATAAAAGCTCTAATTACATGTTCCAAAAACAAAGTTATTCCCTCCACAAATACCGGAATTTGTTAAAACCATTTATGTTTGTTGCATGCGATGGATATATTGTTGATTGTTATGGCCCATATAAAGCAACTACCTACATCAGATGCTGATATAATGTCCGGTCTATTTAGCTCTGAGAATTCAGCTTTGAGATCATATTTTAGACAAAATGATGTGTTCATTCTGGACAGGGGGTTTAGGGACTGTATAAGTTTATTAGAGGGGTGTGGCTATAGAACCTGTATGCCAGAATCACTTTTAGAAGGCGAACACCAATTGACTACTGGACAAGCTAATAGGAGTCGCTGTGTCACTATTTGCAGATGGGTGGTAGAGGCCGTAAATGGTCATTTTAAAAGAGACTTTAAACTTTTTAGACAAGAATATTTTCATCGGTCTCTACCACACATGATGCAAACATTCCAAATAGCAGCAGCACTTTTAAACAAGTTTGGTGTTCGCTTTCAGAACAATGTATATGCAAACGAAATATTAGAAATTATTAGAGAAAGAATGAACTTAGAAAATAATCTAGCAAATATGGTTTGGTATGGTGTGGTTTGTATGGTTGGGTGTGGTTGGTGTGGGTTGTGGTTATGGTTATGGTAGAAGAACATCCCAATTCCAAAGTATTACTGCTGATCGTAGTAACGTTTTATTCTTCCCAACCCTTGAATATAGAGATTTAATTTTATTCGCCCTGGGAACGTACCAAATAAGACAAGCTCGCTCATATTATGGCGAGCATGTACGTTTCCATGGTGGGTACAGAATCGAAGTGTCCAGTGAACATATTGATTTATCTGAGTATGATTTAAGAGGTACTGGCGCGACAACTCTAATAAGAGGAAAAATAAAGTCACGTCACGTATCCAGAAAGCAATATTATATATATATCTTAATAGAAAATGATATTCCAGGCCGGACAGGTATCTGTGAATATTGTTGTAATTGCTTAGTTGGTCGGCGCACAGTAGGATGTTGTGCTCATGTAATGACGCTGGTCTGGTACTTAGGATGGGCCAGGCATCAACAAAATATTTCCGCACTGGCAGAATTTTTAGATGAAATTATTATAAGAGAGGATGAAGATGAATAAATATTTTTGTAAAATAATAATATTGTTTTATTAGTCCCCTCCCCTTCAAATAGTTATTAGGAAAGGGCCTATTACACTACTCGTTATAACGACTCGATATTAAGACTCCGAGTAGTGTAAAAACAGACCGGTCTTACTCTGAACAAAAAATAAGACCAGTCTGAATTGATATCTATAACGAGTAGTGTATGAGTCGAGTTGATATAACGAGTAGTGTAATAGGTCCAGAAATGCTATTCCTAAAGCTCTGTACTCAAATACGGTATTACTCGATAGTTTTACTCCAAAACGAGTAAATATTAACGTGTGGACCGCAAGACACGTCTCGAAGGCAGTAGAGTAAAACCGTATGTGAGTACGGAGCATATGATAGATTCTTTCTCATCCAAAGCATTAGAAAAATAACGGACAGTGTTTAGTATTTATTTCTTATATTGTTGAATCTTTTGTTAGTGTCATTTTTGACGTACGGATAACCTATAAAAAAGTATAAGTTCATATTTGAATATCTATTTTTCTCGGCCTCCTCTAATTAAAATTTTTGTATATATGGTGTCAGGGGCTGAAGCTGAATCAAACAGAATATTTTTCAATTAAAGACATAGAGTTTTAATCACAACTAAAACAATGTATGGGAACCTGCCATTGTTCTTTCTACAACATCTCTCTTCACAGTTATTGTATTCTTCTTGGGATCATATACATGTTTGGAGGTATGTGGAACAGAGAGTAAAGTCTCACATACCTCCGTTGAAAAGGGAGGATCCTCCGACCAGACCGGGGCGTTATAGTCTGGTGGGCGACTGCCCGATAGTTGATGTCGGGCTGTCGTATATGTTCAAATCGCGCGGAGAACTCTGATTGCGCGATGCAGGATTTCGTGTTTTCTTCGTAGTTCTTATGTGGCGTCATAGATGTCGTTACATCACTCCCCTCCGGAGATCGGAGATCGATGATTCTTGATGCTTCTTGATGTGTGCCAGGCCAGCGGTAGGTTGGTTCCAGTGAGTCGGAACCGATGCCGCATAGTTCTCGGTGAGTCGGAACTGTCTGCGGTGATGCCCCAGTGAGTCGGGGTGTTGCTATCCCAGTGAGTCGGGATAATGCCCCAGTGAGTCGGGGTGATGATGTCCCAGTGAGTCGGGATGATGCTGTAGGCTCCAGTGAGTCGGAGTAGTGCTGCTGGCTCCAGTGAGTCGGTGCGGTGCTTGTGCGACGTAGGGCTTGATTGCTGGCGTCGACCAGGAGAGGTTCTTCATGGCTCTTCATATGACTGGCCGAAGGTGCGGTGTGCCAAGGTCGCTGATGCGGCTGAGGTGGTGACCAGGTATGACCAGGTAGGCATACTGATGGTCAGGATACCCTTAGCCGAGGGTGCTGGCTGTATGGCTCGTTGCTCGAAAGCTTGAGGAAGTGATGATGACGTCACGAAATAGTAGCTGCACGAAGGCTGCGCTGACGTTCTTTGTCGAGGGTCACCAGTTTGGAGGTATGCGGAACAGAGAGTAAAGTCCCGCAAACCTCCGTTGAAAAGGGAGGATCCTCCGTCCAGACCGGGGCGTTATAGTCTGGTGGGCGACTGCCCGATAGTTGATGTCGGGCTGTCGTATATGTTCAAATCGCGCGGAGAACTCTGATTGCGCGATGCAGGATTTCGTGTTCTCTTCGTAGTTCTTATGTGGCGTCATAGATGTCGCTACACACGATATCCTTTTACTGTTTCTGAAAATCCAACTAGAATATGCATTTGAGCCTTTTTATCCCATTTTTGTCTTCTTTCTTTTGGTATGTGAACCATCACTGGGCTACCAAAGACACGTATGTGGCTTAAGTCTGGTTTTTTATTATGCCATGCTTCATAGGGTGTTTTATTTCCCAAACTTGAAGTTAATGACCGGTTCTTTAAGTATACTGCTGTATTCGATGCTTCTGCCCAAAACTTCTTTTCCAGCTTCATATCGAATAACAAGCATCGTGCTTTTTCTACAACCGTTTTGTTAGCTCGTTCACAAACACCATTTTGCTCAGGTGTGTATTGCACTTGTGGTCTGGTGGATGATCCCTTCCTTAAGTAAGTAATTTTCCATTAAACTATTACAAAACTCACCACCATTATCTGTGCGAAGTATCTTAATTTTCTTATTCTGCTGATTTTCAGCCATTGCTTGAAATGTTTTGAATGTGCTGAATACTTCACTTTTATTTTTAAGAAAATAAATAAATGTCATACGGCTGTAGTCGTCAATGAATAGGACAAAATATCTGGAACCAGCTATGGACTTTGTTTCCATTGAACCACATACATCAGCGTGTATTAACTGTAGTGTCTCTGTACTCCTTTGTCCGACATGTGTAAAAGGTAACCTCATCTGTTTTCCTTCACAACAGGTTAAACATTTTGCCTTTGTTATGTCACTGGACTCTGGATAAAACATTCCATTGACTAAGCCGTTCTTCATTTTGTTTAGATCACTGCTATTTAAATGTGCTAACCTCCTGTGCCAAAGCTCTGCACTTGCTACCGGAGGTGCTGCCAGCATACAATCTGCTACTCTAATGTTTAGCTTGTACACCCCATTTGTTGACATTGCTGTGGCCACCAGTTCATTTTTAGCATTGCGTATGTAACATTGTTTTTCTTCAAAAACAACCTTGTTTCCATTTTTGATTAATTCGCTTACTGACAACAGGTTCGTTGTTAAGCTTGGTACGCATAGCGCTCTTTTTACCACAATGTCGTAATTACAATCAGTCGATAATAGTACGTCACCGGAACACAAAACTGGCACTTTCATATTGTTCGCGACGGTAATCTCTGATAAACAAGGAGTGTTTGCGTTTCTTATCCATTCCTTATTAGCCGTCATGTGTGCACATGCGCCACTGTCTACGTACCATTCATTTTTACTATATTTTCCGTTCAAGAATACCACACTAAAAGCATTTGATTGCTTAGTTTTCTGCGTTAATAATGGACATTGGTTTCTGTAATGACCCACTTGTTTGCATTTAAAACACGTCACAGTCTTGTCACCTGTCAGGGTCACTGTAGGTTTTGACTTTACTGATGATTTCGCGCCATTTCTAAACTGCGCTTTCTTTGCAGCGAATGCAGCGCCACTGGAATCCGTATCGTTTTTCGAAACCTCCATATCAATTAACTTTGATTTAATTGAATCCGTGGTTATCTTCATCCCGGAATGCTCGATAGCCATAATCATGGGTGAAAATTTTTCCGGCAATCCTGCTAGCAATAATGAACCGACCCATTCTTCGGTAATAGTAAAACCTGTGCCTTTCAATCTCTGCGCCGTTTCGACCACTTGCGTGACGTATGAAGTCATGGTATCGCAGTTTTCTTGTCGTAACGAGATTAAATGTCGTAATAGGGTAATTTTCCTCGCAAATCTTGAGTCATCGAACATAGTTCGTAGCTTAACCCACAATTCCAAAGACGTTTTCGTTTCCCTAATATGCACAATCCGGGGTCAATGGTCAGAACTAGCTTTCCCTTGGCTTTTGCATCTTCTGATGATTTTGCCTCAAAACCTGCTTCGGGCTCCGATCTGATGTAGTTCGCTAGATTTTCAAGCATCAAGCACCAATAGATTTTCTACCGCGTAACTCCACTCATCGAAATTTTCACGCCCTTTGAGCTTGGGAATACTTTGAATATAGTTCACTGCCATTATTCCACGAAAAGTCAACCACTTTCAACTGTTTTATACTGAGTTTAAACTGTATAATAACTGAAAGAACTGGATATTTGCCCATAACCTAATAAAACACGTTGTCTTTTCGTATTCGACTGCACTTTTTTTATTTCAATGTAAGTACGTACAAAATTACAGATAGGGGGCGCCACTTGTATCTAGACCATAAATATTTTAAGTTTTTTGTTACCATAGATTAACAGGTACTTCGGATATTTAGAAATTTGCTTAAATAATAATACCTATAAAACTTGAACAGCAGATGACAAAATTTTATAAATTTTCATCACCCAGTCCGTCTTCTCAGTCGTTTATGATGCTCCTTCTCTATGTATTTTTACAGGTAGTTAATATGTTTTAAATCCCACATGAAATTCAAAACGATGTTTGTTGTTACCCTACATAAATATTTTGTAAACAAAACAGAAAACTTACCAAAAAAATTAAATTCCACAACCAGGATACCCATCACTATTGCAAAACTTTACACAGCAACGTTTGGCCGTCTTGCACACTTTATACTTTACTAAATATTGAGATAAAAACTTGTAACAATTAAAAATACAACTTTAGCCCTATGAAGCATCAGCCTTAATGTTTATTGATGTCAAATTCTGTCAAATTGAAACCTCCTAAATGTTGCCTTTCATGATTTGAAAATTACTACGAATAGCTACTATCTAAATGAAATCATCATTAAATACAAGAAGAATGCGCATAAAATTTTAAGAAGCATTATTAAATTTGAAATAAAATATTTAGTTGCAATTCATTTCATGTTGCTTAAAACTTTTAAAATGCATGAACACGGACTATTCAACGATTACTTCTACAATCTAAAAGCGACCATCTGTTTCTTATTTTTTTCTGGCAGAAGGTGAGAAAGAGACACAGAGGATTTATCTCCGTGTCTTGCTCCAGGCCATTTTTCCCTTTTGCGTGTCAATAACACACATGAACTTAATGCTAATGAGAATAAAGAACACTTTAGAGAGTGTAATATTTCTTCGAAGGCAATCTAGTCTACTCTAGTAGGATATATAAAATCTTTGGTTTCATCCTACTATGATTTTATTTCGTTTCAAAAATTATCGACCCTGGTCTACAAGTGCGTTTCACTTAAGAAGTTCCTTTGCCGTAATGTTGGCAATACGGAAAAACAGTGTTGCAATATTTTTAGCAATTAATTTACTTAATATTAGGGAGATTAATTTATATTTCATTACTTTAACAAATGCGTTTTTTTTTACTATTTTTGAATAAAGTATAGGGCGCTGGGCTTCATTCCGATTGTTCTGCAATTCTTTCAAACACCGAAAACGCCACGCCACAATATCGTATCTCTCTATAACAACGTCCTTTTAGACCTGCTTTTTTTGATAAAGTTCTATTCCTCTCATAATTCTTCAAAAAGTGCTGCAACTACTGTTAAAATCGATTTCCTTGCGCATTTCAGGGAACAATTTTGGTAGAGTAGGCAACTCTTTCCTGTTTCCCTTCTTTTTTGTGTAGACAGACAGGGGAGCCAACATTACGCCAAAGGAACGTCTTAAGTGAAACGCACTGTAACAATAGAGAGCGGCCATCAGAAGAAATGTCTTAGAAAAACTGTCAAAGTCAAAGATATTTATTTGTTACACACTTAAAGGGTGCAGGCAGCGGTGCGGGAGATAGTGCCAGTCCGAAGTAGGCTTGCATATTTTGAAAAAAATGTTGTTATTTTTCTATCTTCAATATATTTTGATCCGATACATCGATATATCGTTACAAAATATTCAATATCGAAAATCGTATCAAAAACATTTTTTTTTAAATTTTATTTCAGCAGAATATTATTTTAAAGGAATTCAAAGCTGAAAAAAGATAGGAACTAACGGAAAAAACTTTTTTGTGTTAACTTAAAAATTAATTGGTCTTCAAAATATTAGTATATTATTGTTATTTATTTAGTTTTATTGAGGCACTACACCGCGCTGCAAGTGTGGCCATGTAAATCGAGCGTGTTGCCGCGCCCGCGCCGCTACCTGCTTTGCGCTGCCACTGCTACGTTAGCTAAGACCAGCAAGTCATTCTTACAAAACTTTTAATTCTTGCCATTTCATACTAAGGTTGTGCTTGCTCAATCTCTTCTTCTACCGCTCATAGACTATGCGGATGTCTGTTTTATAGATGCTACGGAGGTACTTCTAAATAAACTCGAGCGATTGCAGAATTTGTGCATCCGCTTTATTTTGGGCCTCCGCAAATACGACCATGTGTCGGAGTTTCGGACCTGATTAAGGTGGCTGCCAATTCGTCGTTGACGAGATATTCACATTCTATCCCTTCTCTTTACTATCCTGCACAATCCCAATGCTCCTCAATACCTTCGTGAACGCTTTGAATACCTTGGTACCAAGGGGTAAACCCTGTCGCACTATCAGTTCTCTTCTCCTTTATACTTCTCGCCACACTTCCTGTCGTTACGATGGCTCCTTTAGGTACAGTAACTGCAGTGCGTCTCTGGAACTCTCTCCCATATTCCCTTCGCGACAGCCCTTCTCTGGATGTCTTTAAGAGGAAAATTAAAGAGCACTTCCTTTCTCAATTGACATAATATTAGAATATAATTATATTGTTAGATACTACTACCATTGCCCAGAAAAACGGACTGGCAACAAATAAAAAAACTACCGCAGACAACGGGACGCGCCAACTTTTTGGTTTGGACTCGGTTGCGTGCGCAAGCGCGGGAAAACGCTGCCCGCCAGCTGTTCTGTGCGATATCTCTGCATTTTCATTACTTTCTTGTTGATTTATTGATGACTCTGTTCCTCTGGTCGTAATATTGCTAAATTGATTAATATTCTTATAAAACTCATGTGAATAGTATTTAGGTTAATAAATGTTTTTTTTTTTAATGTGATTTTACTTCTGTGTTAATCAGAAGTCGGATTACAATCCAATCCCAATTTGAGCCGACTGACTAGCATGAATTTCATAACAGAGGAACTGTGTCGTAACCCACGCGCGTGAATTTTTGTTCGTTTTGTTGTTGTTTTGTGAACATAGAACTTGTTTTGACGTGTGAATATGCCAAGGGCGACCATTACATGGTCATGCAAGCATCAATCAATTCCATCAATCATGAATGATGTTTTTCGTCAATCAGTACTAAAAAACGTTACTCATCGCATTAGGCGATAGGTATTTCGTCAATTAAAACTTTGACTGTGGCAAAACTGACAGCAAGACCTACCGTGTAATGTTCGCCTAACATGCATCGTTAGCGGAGTAGATCACGTACCAGAACACACCGACGGCATCGTAGGCACGATAAGTCGCGAGATAGCTCATTAAAACTTCAAAATAAGTTGCGTAACTGTCGCGAACGGACTTCCTCTTGTGTACGATCGAACGGGATACCACCGCTTACGTCATACACTAACCAAACACCGCGGTCTAGCCGTACTATATTTCTATGAGCCGTACAGAATCGCCAACGCTAGACACAATCTTATCTTGACTGGAAATGATCGAAAATAAAATCACGTCTAAGTAGTACCTACTCCCATTTCGCAACCGGAATCAACTGCGCTGTACGCGGCTCAAGCTACAGTACCTAGACCCGATCCACTCCGTAAACCCAGGACGTTCTAATTATTTTGTTTCAAACTTTGTCTCACGTCTATCCATGACGTGGACTCTTGGTGCGACAAAGTAGATCGCGTCCTATTAGCCAATCGCTGGGGTGACCAGGAATGCTTGTTACGCGTAACCGGATGTTTAAAGAGCGACGCGAAAACGTGGTTGAATGAATGAGGTACCTCTGATAGACCGTGGAGTAGTTTTAAACGCGAGTTTAAATCACTTTTCCCTCTCAATAAGATTATGCGACGATACTTTTTGAGATGAATACAACACCTAACAGCTTCATGTTGTACGCCGAGTGCGCGAGGTGTACACTGCTCCGCTTGCGCATCGTCAAAGGCATTAGTGAAGAGTTGATGACACAAATTGTGGTCCGTGGCATAGACGATGTACAAGTGCAGGCGGCGGCATATAATATGATGAAATCTTTTCAGAAAATCTGGTATCCATATATGCGAAACCAGATCAAATTAACCCTTCAGATACCGTCAATTAGAGACACAATAGTAAGACAATAGATGCGCGGCCACCGGTGGTCGCTTGGGGATTCATGAATTAAGGATGACTCAACTCAAAGTCAAAGTCAAAGTCAAAGTCAAAATATTTTATTTCACATAGGCCTACATGGGCACTTATAAAACGTCAGAAGCTAGTGCACGGTTCCAAATTGGTCGTTTCCTATGGAGAAGAACCGGCAAGAAACTCCATGGTTACTCTTTTAAAAAATGTGTTTATTACAATATTCATTGATTTATGAAAGAACAGTGTAGACCAGTCAACACTGTACACAAAAGCACAAAATTAATCATAATAAAATAAAAAAAAGTAAGTCGTAATAGAAAGTTATCTAAGTGTTTGTGGATTATACAGTGTTCTCACATTCACATTCCAAAAAGAGGCTACATAAAAAAGCAGGAAAATTTTAAATAATTACAACTGTTAACATATTAAATTACTAACAAATTTAATGCAGTTGAAGTCTAAATAATAAAAAAAAAAAAAAAAAAAATATTGCAAAAGCAATGCGTTAAAAAAAGGAAAAATAAATATATATAAGTTAAAACAAAGGTGGAGCAGTCAATAGACACAATATTAATGATTTACCAGGGGGCCACATGTGCAGAGGCAGTCATTGCCAAACAAGCGTGTCTTCGACATAGTCTTTAACCTTGTAATATGCTTTTTTGGTTAGGACACGCTTAATATGAGTTTTGAACTTTCCCTCACTAAGTTCAGTTACCACCTTTGGCAGCTTGTTGTAAAAGCGTATGCTGTTTACTAGGAATGACTTGCTGGTCTTAGCTAATCTCCATTTGGGCAATACAATTTCGTGTTTACTACGCGTATTTTTGTTGTGAATATCGCTTCTAATTTTAAAGAGTCCTAAGTTTTTACGAACATACAAAATGCATTCTAAGACATAAAGAGAAGGCAGAGTCAGGATGTCGATTTCTTTGAATTTATTTCTGAGGGACTCGCGAGGACTCATCCTATAAATAGCTCGGATAGCTCTCTTTTGCAATATGAAAATCGAGTCTACATCAGCTGCAGATCCCCACAGTAAAATGCCATAAGACATAGGTAATACTGTGGAAATAAGCATAGTAAACTAACCTAGCTGTGGCTACATCTGTCAATTGCCTTATTTTTCTAACTGCATATGCAGCTGAGCTTAATCTTCCCGAGAGAGTTCTAATATGAGCGCCCCACTGTAGTTTAGAATCGATAGTTATACCTAAGAACACAGTGTCCGCAATAACATCAAGTTTTTTGCCATCAAGAATTAGACTGACGCCAACTTGAGGAACATTCGGTAATGAAAACTTTATACATTTAGTTTTATTCGCATTTAATAGGAGATTATTAGCTGCGAACCATTTCGAAAGAACAGCCAGACTTTCGTTGACATGCAAGACATCCCCATCTTTTCTATCTACTTTAAAAATAAGAGAGGTGTCATCAACTAAATCTATTACCTACTGGTCTGCCTACCCTCCATAACGAAAACGCGATGCAGGGCATGCAAACTCGAATAAGCGTAAGATCTGTTTTAACTGTTAGGTCACTTATCTCACAATTGCTAAAAAAAAAAAAAATCAAAGGCGTCCGAGCCAGTGTCCAAACTTCCAAAGTACACCCCAACGCTCCAACCCGCATGATTTATAAAAAGTAGGGGCATACTAAGGACGTTTGTTTTGCTAAAGAAAGATCGGTTGGACCACAGGGTCAGCAGAACAAGCGTAACGCAAATTTTTGTCAGGATCCTGCGAAAAAAAAAAACAACGACATAACCATCACCGTAGTAGGTACATTGCATACTGGTCGATGTCTTAATAGACAGTGACGCACTTAATGTGGGAGACATTATATCGTCAGACGTAATAAAACATTTAGCCAAATAATCTGTCAAGAAGAAGATTCAGGCATTATTAGACTCGCCGTAATAAAAGAGTTGTGGCTTACTTCAGCCGGACTACGTAAGGCGCAGAGAGTAGATACCACTCTTATGAGTTAGAGACGTTGGAGGTCGTGAGAGCGTTGCAAAATTTTCGACATTATCTAATTGGACTCAAGTTTAAATTAATTACAGAATGCAATGCTCTCAACTCTACCGAGCGTAAAAAGAATCTACTGACACAAGTTGCCTGCTGGTAGATGCACCTTCAAGATTTCACCTTTGATATGGAGTACCGAAAAGAGGCAATGATTTCACACGATGATTATTTAATTCATGAATCCCCAAGCGACCACCGGTGGCCGCGCATCTATTGTCTTACTATTGTGTCTCTAATTGACGGTATCTGAAGGGTTAAGCAGGAACCCTTCTCGTAAAATGCTTCATATCACTCAACATCGCAATTGGGCTCAGATAGCACAAGCTTCAGATGAGGAGACACGGAAACCTCACCAAAAACTTAGAGAAGGCAATCTAGATCCTAATCGCTATGTTGAGAAAACGACCTGCTGTACTATAGGTACACTCCAAAAGGCGAGCCACCCCGATTTCTCTGCTTTGTTCCCCGTAGTCACAGACTTAGTCTGCTAAGAGTGTTCCATTTCGAGCACAATCACATATAGTATAAGGGAAATAATAATGGTTCCGAAAAACAAATAATTAATCTCCAGCGATCTGTGGCCGACTATTATTCTAATTAATTCATGAATCCCCAAGCGACCACCGGTGGCCGCGCATCTATTGTCTTACTATTGTGTCTCTAATTGACGGTATCTGAAGGGTTAATCAGCGTTATAATGAATTACCGACAAAAAACCCAAAACATAAACGAACAAAAATATCTAATTTAACAACAAATAAGAGCATGTTCAAATAACATTTTCTCCTAAAAAAAAATGGATCTTCGAATAACAAAACTAAACTTCCGAAAAGAAAAAACCTCCGACAAAATTACTAAGTTACCGACAACAGAGGTTTTGTCAAAATAATCATATTTTTACAACTTGCATGAACTGTTTTAATTTTTATTGTTGGTTATCAAATTTATTTTTTAACTCTCAATAATAATGAAAATACCTCAATATTAAGGGATTCCTTTTTTTTCATAATATTCTTTGTCCTAATATACTTTGGCATAACGATTTTGGCATAATATGTTTTGCCATAATATTACTTTGCCATATTTTTTGGCATACAGTGAATATAACATAACATAACGCCACATAGCAACAATAACAACAACACAACAATTACAACACACACACATTATTCTATAACAATTCAATAATATTGTTGGTTAAAAATTTAATATGTTGTGCTACAAAAGTTAGTGACAGAACCGAATCGCTGCAAAACCGACTTCACGTAGTCTTGTCTGCCCTACCCCTAGAGTGTAATTTAAAATCGCGTAGGCGCGTAGGGGCAAGGTGGCCTGTGGGCTGAGGAGCAGGCGGCTGCGACCGAGCCGCCGCCGCTGAGGAAGGCCGGCGAAGCCGGCCAGCAAGCCGAAGCTGCGGTGGTGAGCGAAAGCCGTCTGCGATGATTAGCATACGTGGGGCTGCCGGAGGCCCGCAGCGCCGGAGCCGTGACAGAAACCATGTCTGCTGCATGTGGCATGCTCGCTTGAAAACTGCATGTTTGCTTGCATGCTGCATGTTGCATGCTTGCTTGCATGCTGCAATTTAATGCCTGAAATAGGTACCGATATCGAAGCATACCCGTGATAAGTAAAATTCATGATATATGATGCAAGTAAAAGTTATTATTACAAGTACCTACATTTTTACATTTTTTATAAGTTTCTGTATAACCACTCAGAATAATATTTTCAGTATAATGTTACAGTTAAAATAGCACCACAGTCTATGAAATATGAAAGGTAATTTATGAATTAATAGTAGACAAGTAAAGATAAAAATTACAAAGCATAGTTTTCAGTAGAACGTAATTTATGTTGGTAGAAAAGTATTACAGCAGTAAACAGTTATGTTTATTTTTCGAAGATTTCAGTATCTCATTCGGTCGTTTCGTCATTTTTATTCGGACAAAAGTAGTCGGAAAGTTAGTATTTTAGGCAGTAGATAGTTACAGGGAGAGTAGAGAGCTACAGGGGCCCCGACTTAGGCCAAAATTTGTAACATGATGCCCATATCCTTAAATTCTCATGGACAAGAATGAATTAATATTGACTACTCACAATATGATAGGTACTCGATACATAGCTCGTATAGGTAAATAGCTTTTAGCACGCTCCTTTCTTTTTAGCATTTTCTACATACAAGACCATAATAAAAACTCAACCAATTTTAGTACGTCCTACTAAGTGATCCATAAAATGAGCTCATTTTCAATTTTAAGGCCTCTCAAGGCACCATTTCTATATTAGTAGAAGCTATTTCGTACAAAAAAACAAACTTTCAAATATATTTCAGAGGGAGAGGGAGGCCAAAGAAAAGATGGATGGATTGTGTGAGAAGTGATATGAATGAAAAAGGAGTTAGTGATAGCGTGACGAGTGACAGGACTGAATGGAAGAAAAAAACATGTTGCGCCGACCCCAAATAAAACGGGATAAGGGCAGGAAGATGATGATGATGATGACAGGGCCCCTGAGGGCCTAGCTACGCCACTGGCTATAACAAGACCTTAGATCTAATCCTTAAGCACTTTTGGTTCCCAGGCCGCAGGCAATTCGTTAAAAAGTACCTCGAACATTGTTTGATCTGTATTTCCAAGAAACGTGTGCTTAGGGCTCCACAACAAAATTTAACTTCATCAGAAAAATCCGATCAACCTTTCTCTGTTTTACATACAGACGTCCTAGGTCCACTTCCTGAGTCAAACGGCTATAAGTTTTTTGTCCTCGTCGTGGATGCGTTCACTTAGTACAGGCTCCTTTACCCCATTCATAGACAGGACGTCGAAGAACTTTTAAGAGTGTTCACAAACGCAGTATCACTTTTTGGTCTGACAAAAATTACTCCATAGATGCACCAATCAAACGGCCAGTTCGAGAGGAACGCCCGAATTGTTCTGTACCTTCTTCGAATAGAGACCAATCACAAAGGGGCAGCCTGGTCTGAAACACTGTGGAGTCAAAGAGGAAGACAACTCAGGCGTCGCCGTTAAATCTACTGATGGGCACCAATGCGGCGACCTCCGTCGTCAGGTCACTAGTCCAATACGTCGCTTTGGAATGTGTACACTGTACAGCCGAACCGTGAAGCATAAAGAGAGTTACGCCGAGCCCGCGCAACTAACTTATTGAAACGAAACCGGTCTCACCAGTACGTCGATTCTGTAAAATTCAGACAACAACTCGCATTTCACTTCGATACTCACTCTCACTTCACATAAGGTTCAAAACGACCTTGATTTTGCATTCTGTAAGCATCACCTAGGCACTTGCGAAGTGAAGTGAGCTCCGAAGCGACCAATACTGTACTAGTGATTACCACACTCAACTAAATGTAAGTTGAGATTTATCGGTTTTTTATTTTACCAGTTTTTGACACAGAATTTTAGCTATTATGGATGTTTAAACTAAAATATCTTATTTAAAGGAATTTGAGGCAGCTAATAAGTAAAAAAAAACAGAAAAGTCTAAGTTCGTGCCGTGAATATAATCTATGCTTACCTTACTAAAAAAAATGACTGACAGATAATATCATTAGTAATCTGTGGACAATATTTATGCGTTGAAGTTGTATAATGCGTCGTGCGTTGTGTTGTTTTGTTTAGTTTACGTTTTGTTTGTTTTTGATCGTTCAGTGCCAAAAATAATTGTGAAATAATCATGAAGTAGTTTTATATTTCTGGTTGTAAAGTTCAAAAATAATATTAATAAAAGAAGTGTTTATTTTGTTTTCTAAAACAACAACAACGTTTCAGTCCAAATGAAACACGTTCCTCTCACCGATCGTCGGCTCAGATTGAAACTCTGGTAGAGTTTATGCCTAAACAGTATAAGTGGCACTATCAAAACATACAAACAGTGGACTAAGGTTAGCAGTGCTTTTTTATATGTTAGAACCACTTATCATTCCTTAAAGCAAACCACTTAAAATGTGCGACGAACCTTGGTTTAAAGTGTGTTTAAAAACTTTATTTAAACACTATTTAACTATGATTTCTTCTATTTTCACTCGTAAAATAGATGCTTTTAATTTGACACTTTGAATCGGGTTCGAGTACGAAGTGAGCGTCGAAGTGACGGCGGAATTACCTTATAGAATGCCACTTCTTACGTCATCTCATACTTTATCTGTCAAAATTCCGCGGTCAATTTAGTTCAACTCGCAAACACGCTCGCAAGAGCAGCGCTAGTGTAGATTCGAATTATCAACCGAGTTTCAGAATGCCAATCAAGAAACTCACGGCGGATTCAGATGCGAAGTTTAGAATGAAGTCTTACAGAATCGCACTGCAGGACAATTATGTAAATCGAAACCGACAAACACCAATAGTTTTTATATGAATGATTTGGTTTTCGTAATTAAGTTTTCACAGGCAAATGGAAAGATGGCCCATGGGATGCAAGGGCCATACCGGGTCATACGCACGCTGCCAAGTGGACGATAAGAGCTGCGCTTATTGACCGACTCCTATGGAAAGATGACGCAAGCTGCTGCTCAGTACATGGTGCTCTTGGACGGGAGTGGTGTCCTGAGACCTGCGCTGCATTCTTTGGACATGAGTACTCATGTACTGTAAGGAATCTACATTGCTATAGAGAGTGATGCAGATCTTATGGTGAGACAGTAGACGGACTGCGAGACGTCTACGTCAGGTAAACTGCGAGGTACCTGACCGGTCTCATAAAGTGTGGCCTTGCCACCCACGTATAACGGAGGTCGTTCTCGTATAACGTGTGTTTTGTCGTATAGAGCGTCCTCTGCGAGACGTTCCTTTCGGTGATTTGGTGATCGTCCTACACGATGGGTCATGTAGAGGACGGACTGCGAGACGCTCCTCTTGGCGATAAACGCTCTACATGACAGCGATTTGTATGATGTATGATTGTCGGTGCCAGGAGTCATGAAATTTTAGTGAGACAAATGGAACTCTATGGAGTAGGTACTAAGATAACGTCTTGGTACTTCATAGACTACTTAGCTAGTTAATTCATGTTTCTAATGAATGAAAGAAAAAGGCCACATAAGATGAAATGAGTGTAAGCTGAAGAATAGGCAAATGTGTGTGCTCTCCGAGAGACGTTAACCTTCCTTGTTGGTTTCACAGCAGACGACTTGACTGAAGACACTACTTCTGTCCAATAAGGTACGGAGCCAGTCGCTGGGCCTTCCCGTACAACTAAGCAGCAATGCAGAGCTTGCCGGACTTCTCTGATGCCGTCGAGGACGACGCATGATCAGGATGGTCGTGTTAGATACTACCTACTACCTACCATTGCCAAGAAAAACGGAATGGCAACAAAAAAAAAAACTACCGCAGACGACAACGGGACGCGCCATCTTTTTAGTTTGGACTCGGTTGCGTGCGGAAGCGCGGGAAAACTGCCCGCCAGCTGTTCGGTGCGATCTGGTGTCTCTGCATTTTCATTATGTACTTTCTTGTTGATTTATTGATGACTCTGTTCCTCTGATCGTAATATTGCTAAATGGATTAATATTCTTATAAAACTCATGTGAATAGTATTTAGGTTAATGTTTTTTTTTTTATCTTTTCGCCGCCAACGTACACAAAACGCAATGCCTCGCCGAGCGCCAAGCTATAAATGTATAACTAAATATACAGTAAACAGTAGTGATGGGGATATCGTCATATCGATGAATAAGATTTGTACGCGTAAAGTTAAGATTTAAAGTTCTTCTTCTTCTTCTTTTCGTGTCGATGCTATCAAACTATACCTTTTCTGCCCAATATTTGGCAACCTGTACGGCTCTATTGTTGCCCTCATATAGATCCTGAAAACTGCAGGTGGTAATGCAGGATGGGCAGCATAGCAGGTGGCGCATGTCCTGTGGAGAGGCTCCACATTGGCACTGTGCTAGAGATGGGTCGAGGAAGCCCCACTTGACCAGATTGCTTTTACAGCGGCCAACCTGGGTTCGCAAGCGGTTTAAAGATTTCCAAATTGGCCACTGTAGTTCGCGTCCAGGGGAAAGATGCTCCGATGAGGTGATATAAAGTGGAGGAGTTGGATGTTTCTGCCTCCACAGCGCGCATCTCTCGTCCTCTGCACTGTCATTCAAGGAGGTCGTAAATCGCATAAAGCTTTTACGTGCAGGTTTTGGTTGGTGTTTATGCAGGGGGTGACGGTCGTCCCGTTCCTGTTTACTCTTTTCGATGCGGCTGGCTATCTCGCGGCGGACTTCTGGAGGTGCTATACCTACCTGCTAAAGGGTACAACATCGCAAGAGGGGTAGGTTTTAAGCAGCCCGTTACGATGCGACAGGTATCATTCAGCGCTATGTCCACCTCTTTAGCGTGGGCGGAACAATGCCACATTGGGCATGCAAACTCTCCAGCCGAAAAAGAAAGGCTTTAAAGTAAAAAGGATTTAAAGTTGATTTTACGAATAATAAATAAAAACTGATTAAATATTTCCTGATTTGTTTTATTTCACAGTATCCTTAATAAGAAAAAACAGTATAAATTATGAGAATTATACATAATTCAATTACACAGCGGTACACCCTGCTGAAAAACGGACGAGGCTATGGCGACCCGCCAACCCGCAATGGACCAGCGTGGCGGGTTATGGTCCAAACCCCCCCAAATGACTAGTAATATACGGCACAGGCCCCAAGTGCCCGGCGACTCCACCGGTTGTGCTGACGTGGACGGGCGTAGGCGCAACCGTGGGGTCAGGGGTGCTAAAAATCTCCGGGCGAGAACGTCTAACCGTCGACGACTGGACCTGGCAACGTTTAACGTACGCACACTCCGGTCCGACGAGAAGATCACCGAACTGGAGGAAGAGTTGAGCGGGTTACGATGGAGTATTGTGGGATTATCTGAAGTCCGAAGACAGGGGGAGGACACGATAATCCTCGAATCCGGTAACCTGCTCTATTTCCGGGAGGGTGACCAGCAGTCCCAAGGTGGTGTCGGGTTTATTGTCCACAGGTCCCTCGTGAACAATGTGGTGAGGATCGAGAGTGTGTCGGCCAGGGTGGCGTACCTTATACTCAGAATATCATCAAGATATTCGCTGAAGGTCATACAGGTTTACGCCCCGACCTCGGCACACCCCGACGACGAAGTGGAGTCCATGTATGAGGATATATCCAGAGTCATGCATGGCTCTAAGACTCACTTCACCGTGGTCATGGGGGACTTTAATGCGAAACTGGGCAAACGAGACGGTGATGAGCTGCGAGTGGGGCAATTTGGATTTGGACATCGGAACCGCCGGGGACACCTACTGGCTAGTTTTATGGAGAAGGAGAGCCTCTACATGATGAACTCCTTCTTCAGAAAGCGTGAGCACAGGAAGTGGACGTGGCTAAGCCCTGATGGTGTAACTAAAAATGAGATTGACTTCATCATGTCGACGAAGAAGCAAATATTCAATGATGTCTCTGTGATCAATACGGTGAAAACCGGGAGTGATCACCGTATGGTAAGAGGCACATTGAATATCAATGTCAGGCTTGAAAGAACTCGACTGATGAAGTCTACGCTCCGTCCTGTACAGATCCAGATCCAAAACTCCGAGAGCTTTCAGCTCGAACTTCAAAATCGTTTCGAGTGCCTAGAAAGCTCCGTGGACAAATATAATGATGGGTTCGTGGAAGCTGTCCATACAGTCGGGTCTCAGTTCTTTAAGACTCGTACAAGTAAGACCCAAAGGCTTACAGATCAAACTCTCGAGCTCATGAAGAAGAGGCGAAAATGACTTTGCAGTCTTCAGATGACGTGTGCACGTACCGGCAGCTCAATAAACAGATCTCGAAGTCTCTGAAACGCGACCTTCGCAGATTTAATACCGAGAGGATTAAAGACGCGATTGAGCGGAATAAGGGCTCCAAAGTATTTGCACGGGATTTGTCTATTGGGCAGAGCCAGCTCACGAAACTGAAGACCGATGATGGCAGAGTTATATCCGCCAAATCGGAGCTTCTGGGAGAGATCGAGGCTTTTTATGGACAGTTATATACGTCAGTCTCCAAACCCGATACAAATCTAGCAAACGACCCAAGAGCTAGATTGACTCGACACTACACTGAAGATATCCCGGACGTCAGCCTGTACGAGATTAGGATGGCTCTGAAGCAGTTGAAGAACAACAAGGCGTCGGGCGAGGACGGAATTACGGCTGAGCTCCTGAAGGCGAGTGGAAAACCGGTCCTAAAGGCCCTTCAGAAGTTATTCAATTCCGTCGTACTCGAGGGAAAAACGCCGCAGGCATGGAGCAGAGGTGTGGTGGTACTTTTTTTCAAGAAGAGTGACAATACCCTGCTTAAGAATTACAGGCCCATCTCACTTCTGAGCCATGTCTACAAGCTGTTTTCAAGGGTCATCACGAACCGTCTCGCGCGCAGGTTTGACGACTTCCAGCCTCCCGAACAAGCCGGATTCCGAAAAGGTTTCAGCACCGTAGACCACATTCATACGCTACGGCAGGTTATACAGAAGACCGAGGAGTATAACCTGCCTCTTTGCCTAGCGTTTGTGGACTACGAGAAAGCCTTTGATTCGATTGAGACTTGGGCGGTGCTGCAGTCTCTCCAATGGTGCCAAATTGACTATCGGTACATCGAGGTGCTGAAGTGTTTGTACGAAAACGCCACTATGTCAGTCCGACTACAGGACCAGATCTCGAAACCTATCCTTTTGCAGCGGGGTGTGAGGCAGGGAGACGTCATTTCTCCGAAACTGTTCACCGCAGCAATGGAAGATGTCTTCAAGGTTCTGGACTAGAATGGACTAGGCATCAATGTCAATGGCGAGTACATCACTCACCTTCGGTTTGCTGACGACATAGTAGTCATGGCTGAGACTATGGAGGAGCTCAGCACAATGCTCAATGACCTCAGTAGAGCTTCCGAAAGAGTGGGTCTTAAAATGAACATGGATAAAACCAAAATCATGATAAACAACCATGTAGCGCCCACTCCTATCAAGATCGGAGACTCTACACTCGAAGTTGTGGAAGATTACGTCTACCTCGGACAGACAGTCCAGCTAGGTAGGTCGAACTTCGAGAAAGAGGTCAACCGTCGAATCCAACTTGGCTGGGCAGCGTTCGGGAAGCTACGCGGTGTCTTCTCGTCCAACATACCACAGTGTCTCAAGACAAAAGTCTATGATCAGTGCGTGTTGCCAGTGATGACATATGGCTCCGAAACGTGGTCGCTCACAATGGGCCTCATCAGAAGGCTTAAAGTCACCCAAAGGGCAATGGAAAGGGCTATGCTCGGGGTTACCTTGCGTGATCGAATCAAAAATGAAGACATCCGCAGGAGAACTAAGGTTGCCGACATAGCGCAAAGAATTGCCAAACTTAAGTGGCAATGGGCAGGGCACATTGCTCGCAGAACAGATGGCCGTTGGGGCCGAAAGGTTCTGGAGTGGCGACCGCGTACCGGAAGACGCAACGTTGGAAGGCCTCCAACAAGGTGGTCTGATGACCTAGTGAGGATTGCGGGAAGCCGATGGATGCGAGACGCGCAGGAGCGTTCGTTGTGGCGACGCTTGGGGGAGGCCTATGTCCAGCAGTGGACGTGTATCGGCTGAAATGATGATACATAATTCAATTAGAACTATAAGGAATGGGGTACATACATCTCTATTTGTTTCATGATCTCATTCTTTAACTTCATAATATCCTGAGGCACGGTAATAGTATCATACAGTATTGTAACTCGGCCGTCTTTTTGAAATAAATGCCTACAGCCGCGCGGTACGTAAACATGCGATAGGGCTGCCCGCCTCCAGCAATCTAATTACGTTTGTCTAGTTTGTTTCCGTTTTTTTGTGATTGTAAATAGTAAATATACTTACTTTTATATATAAACAAAATACTTTGTGGATTGAATAGGAAGTGTTCAATAAAAATGCGTGTTGTTTTTTGATTGGTAGATTTAAATAAAATGCTTTTTTTTGTATTATTCATAAACATAGTACAATAAACCTCTATTATTAATAATAAAATACCACGTCTTTACTTTGAATTATACAAACTAACAATAATCGCGCAATAATTGTAAAAAAAAACCGTCGTGTCCGTTCGTCAAAGCGGCACAGTTGCGACGGCCGCGACTGTCTCCATGCCGAGACCATGCTACGACCGAGGCGCGTAGGTATAGCTTGCGTTTCATCCGTTTGTATGAAGTTGGAATACTGTATGATATTATTTCCGTGACTGAGGGCACGTTGAATTCGATTCTGATCAGGGATGGGGTCTATGGTCTTTCTTTCTTCTATTCATAATAGTGTATAGAGTACAAAAACAGTACCTAAATCTACTGTAATTACAGTGCATCTGGAGATACTGGGCTCACCGAACATTTTACATACTTATTGAATTCCTACTCTTTGATGAATAAACATTATTATTATCATCCAGTTAGACATACCTTAGAATTATCTTCTGGTTCAATGTTCTCCACAGAATACTCCGAGTCCGATTTCACACCTTGCAAAATTCGTCCGAATCAAGTTCTTCACTCATTTTTCTATTTGTTATCAAGTGAAAGAAAAAAAGATGCGTGCGCGCGAATCCGATTTTGTGCTGCACTGTGCCAAAGTGACCTTGACAACCGCACGCCTATGACGTCACTGACCAACTTCTATATTAGTTCGTGGCACTCTGTGGCGCACAGGGGCATAGACGACCAATTGTTTTGTAGAGATGGGAAAATAACTATCGACAAGAATTGGTAACAACTTTATAATTACGTATCGGCATCTACCTGAAGGTCGAAATTCATCTACTATCCTTTGTAATGAAGTAGATAACTAAGTTCATATTTTATTGACCTCAAATTGTTTTCGATATTCGTAACTTTCTGTATTTAGAAATATTTCAATGGTGAAATCAACCTTTTACAGCACATCACTGGCCAACTTGATATGAAGCGATTGGCGTTCTGAGGAAAGTAACAAAATTCGGAGTTTCTGTTTTTGCCGATTTTAGGACAAACTAGGGCTTATTTTGTGTAGAAAAATAAAAAACAGGGTAGTAGACAGTGCTATCTTAAATAATATCTAAAATGAAACAAAGCTTTTAATCACAGTAAATTTATTTTAATAAGATAGTTAAAATGAACAACTTCTATAGAAGTTGTGGCGCTGGTGGCACGAAAATCCCGAACTTCTATAGAAGTTCTTGGCGGTGAAAAGGTTAATGTGATTTTACTTCTGTGTTAATAATATTATATCTTTATGTCTATGTATATATTTAGACGTATTTATGTAGGTTTATGTTGTACACAGGATGCTACACTCTGTCACTCAAAGGTTTGCTGGGAGAGAACTCATTGTTGAGTTAAGCTCGCCTTTGTACATGTGTTATCTTCATTCTACATATGAATGTATTATGGTTAAGTTTTGTGTGTACAATAAAAGAATTAAAGTGGGATTAAAGTTATTTTGTTATTTATTTAATTATTTAAATGATATGGAGGACTTACAACTAAAACATACCAGGTAAGAAACAGTAAGACTGACCGCTAATAACAACTTGACTACTGTAATAGCGCCATCATGACTAATTACTTCTTGAGCGAAGCCCCTCGGTTTCTTTACCGGATAGGAATGATGAGACTGGAAAACCTTTTGGCGCGAACTGTACAAGCCGCCATGATGCCTTTTCGTTTCAAAATTTGTAGAAGATGGCAAGATGAGAAGTAGTTATTATAGTACAGCTCACCTTTGCTTTCTCCGATTCGCTTTGCAAGCTGTAACAGTACAGCGGCACCATAACCGATTTTCTTTATAATCATTTTGCATATTTCTGGTGACAAACAGTAAAGAATAAAATCATATTCTGTGCTAAAGTTTGTCCAGGCTTAGGCTTGACCATGCTTACTGCATAAAAAGAATCATTTCAGCCCCCAAGGACAAGGTTTCCCCTTTATATATTACTTTGCAGCATGATTCCCAGTAAAAGGAACTATCTGTTCATCAACACGAAGTTCTTTCTCGAGTATTAGTATCAAGGGTCTACTCCTGGGGGCCAATTCTCGATATTCGCCATTTATCTCGAGTTCGAGATTGCAAGTCTATCTCTATGTCTATCAAAAATATCTCTATCTCTACCAAAAAATGTCGAATTGAGCAGAATTAGAGTATGTAGTAGGGTAGAGTAAGGTAGAGTAGGGTAGAATAGGGTAGAGTAGGGTAGAGTAGGGTAGAGTAGGGTAGGGTAGAGTAGGGTAGAGTAGTAGGGAGTAGTAGGGTAGAGTAGGGTAGAGTAGGGTAGAGTAGGGTAGAGTAGGGTAGAGTAGGGTAGAGTAGGGTAGAGTAGGGTAGAGTAGGGTAGAGTAGGGTAGAGTAGGATAGAGTAGGGTAGAGTAGGGTAGAGTAGTGTAGAGTAGTGTAGGGTAGGGTAGAGTAGGGTAGAGTTGGGTATAGTAGGGTGGAGTAGGATAGAGTAGGGTAGAGTAGTGTAGAGTAGTTTAGGGTAGGGTAGAGTAGGGTAGAGTTGGGTATAGTAGGGTGGAGTAGGGAAGAGCGGGAGCGAAGCCGCGCGGGCAAAAGCTAGTCTATATATATAAAAATGACCCCCGTTTTCCGTTGTCACGACTTGGCATGAAAACGGCTTGACCGATTTGACTGATTTTTTTTTTGTTGTGATTGTTATTGTGAGGAGAAGGTTCTTATGGAAAAAAAAATTAGGGTAGTGTAGGGTAGAGTAGGGTAGAGTTTTTTTTTTTTTTCGGCAGGAGTGGGAAATCCTCATGGACGGCCAGGCTGCCTCACATACGAGCCAGTCTGGGCAGTGTCAGACTCCTACTGACTAAAACCGCACTCCTGCCTTACATTTAAACCACAGACATGGCGTCCGTGCTCTTTTTTGATTTTACATTGTTTGCTTCTGGGCAACTCCACGTGCAAGTGGCGTCACTCCAGAGCACCTTCCAGTAACTATAACAAATCCCGTCAGAATTTCAGAGCTGAGAGGCCACCAATCCGAAGCGAAACTCAAGCAGCAACGAGCCATACACGCATAAAAAAATTGGGGAAACTCCCAACCTTCAACACACATACAACCCTCCGCCCCCCATCAAATGGCCCCTCAGCTCCAGACTTAACTATAATTAATTCTATATAATATATATTAATAACCTTAAATATCAATAACTTAAACTACAATATGCTGTAAATAGTGTTTCTTTTTCAGTATTTTTTTTTTATTATATATATATTTTTTTTATGTATATATGTAATTTTTTTTTTTTTTTACTAACTTAGGGAACGCTATGTTAAATTTATAACTATGGGTTTCCACCCCAAGACCGGTCACTGTTTCCTGCTAAGAACCGACCGCCCCGAGCAATACCCGCGTCATCCAAAGCTACTTCAGCTCATCACTGCCTAAGTAGGCGGATCAGTGCCTCGACGACTGCTCTGTCCCGATGCCGCATGGCGTTCTTCATGTTGTTATTGATAATGTCACTGGTCGACGCCTCCTCCTCACAAACCTTCCAATAGCGTCGTCAGCGTTGTCAGCGTAGTACACGCAGTGGGCAGTATGTCTGGAGACTGCCACCACTGCGTGGGGGACGCTGTTGTGAATCCGGATGTTGGTGGATTTTGTCTTCAAGATGATGACTGACTCGCTGGTAAGCCCTTGAGCTTCGTGTATGGTTAGGACGCATGATCCAACCCCAGCCCCATAACCCTGGTCAATGAGGGTCTTTTTCTCCCCCTGCGTGTAGACCTGGAAAAGCGTGTTGGGAATATGTGCGCCCGTGAAACTCCTTAGCTGTAGGGAGTGGACCTGGTTTTTTGACGAATATATGCCAGAGTACACCTCCCCTAGGGCATACGCAACATCCATTGGGTTCCGGTGCGAGCAGGGCAGTTCGTGTGGCTGATGGTCACAACTGAGTCCGGACGAGCGTAACTAATAGGGAAAAGATTTTCCCTGTCCAGATAGGGCAGTTGATTAATATCTCCGACAAGGACCGCGCTACTAGCGCCCGACAATCGGACTGCCATTACGATGGCCCCGAAATCGTTCATGAGTGCCTCATCTACCAGAATGCGATTGCATTTTTGTGATCCTTTGCACCCGTTCGATAGAATTGAGGCCATCGTGCGCACCTTGGTTCTGTTGTCTTCACCAATTTTGTGCGCTAACTTTTGCCGCAGGTCTTTCGCCGCCTCGGTTGTTGTAGTGACTATGACGTCGCGGTCCCTATCAAAGTTATTGATCACCCAAGTGGGCTTGCCGCACCCTGGGACACCGTTTATCCAGCTGATGCCCGGCAAAACCCAGCCTCCAGGCTGGTCTATCGATCTTGAGATTGTTTCCGCCTGTTCGAGAATCCTGTCATCCAGCATAATCTTAGTGCATCGAGCTACCACTACAATTGGGTCACTTTCGGGTGTCACAAAAGTAATACGGCCAGAACGTGACGTTATCGACTCGTCCAACGGTATAAACCCACACGTGGCGTTGTATGCAGCCATATATTGACCAGTCATTTCTCCCTTGATGACTTGGGAGGTAGCATTATTATATATGGCTGCCACTGCCTCCTCCAGTCTCTCCTGAAGCAACTCTTCGGTCTCTAGTCTCTTCTGGTATGACTGCATAATTTTCCGGCAAGTCATGAGACTGACCGAGTTGGTTGCCTTTGTTATCGCTTGAAACTCGAGAAACGCATTCGCCACGTGATCGCTTGGCTCTGTTACCGTCCCGAATTTCGGCGGGGTGACCTGCCCTCTGTCGGCTCTTGTTGATGTTGGTCGCTTTTGTTTCGGTGGTTCTGGGATGACCCTGATAAACTCCTGCACTGCATCTATCTGTCTGATATGACAGGGCCTCGCACCAAATCCCAGCCTCCTGCTTAGAAAGTTGGAGACCGATTTCCATCGATCTCTGGTGTTTATCTTCTTCTCTAAACTGCGGCTGTTTTTTTCTTCGGAGGCGGCCCTCTCGGCTGCTATCTTCTGCTGTAGTCTCTCTGATCCGCATGGGGTTGTTGGGACTGACCTCGAGGATGTTAGCTGACCAGTCTCTGCTGTTTCCAGCACGGTACAATTTTGGGATGGCCTAAGAAAACAAAGATCTTCTCCCCTGTCCTCATACACCACCAACTTGTGATCTTTAGAGGCTTTAATGCAATCGTATTGATCAGCAACCTCGCCTCTTTCGTGAACAATCACCATTGCATCCACGCTAATGTTTCGGGGGCGCGTATTCGTGGTTCGGTCTGATTCTGCGATTTCGGTGAGCAACGAGCATACTTGGGCAAACGGAGTCGCCTCATGCCACTCGAAAAGTGCGATCGTTTTATTTCGAAATCGCACAATACGGTATTGGTGTTCAGCTATAGCTGCAGCGGGCAACGCATTGAACTTTGCGCGTTTCATGTTTGTTTTGAAGGTGCTCCCTTTTATCAAAGCAGCCAGTCCTGGTGATATATTGACGCTATTTCCACTTTCTGCGCGGCAGAAGCTTAGACCGCGTCTCTCGTTATCTCTGTTTATAAAGAGGGCCACACCGCGTAGTCTGATGCCTGGTTTCCCATCCCCCCCGGATTCCAAGAACTTCCATAATGGCAATATGCTTGGTGTGATCGTCCGCTGGGAACTACTATCAGTGGATGCGGTAGCGGTGACTGTTGGGCTCCCTTCAGTCAAGTATCTCGGTATTTGTATAATCGTCTGCGTTGGTATTTGCGTGAGAGTTGATGTTTGCCTGAGTGTAGGAGATTGCATGAGGGCTAGTGTTTGCGTGGTTGCAGGGCCTTGCGTGAGTGTTGGTGTAGGTGTTTGTGTGTGAGCTTGTGCACGTGTGTATTGTGTAGAGCCGTTAGCTATCGCTACCGCTCGCATGACCCTGCTCGCGAATGCCAGGAATAGTGTTCTGGTGGCCTGAGTCTCCATAATAGGTTGCAATGTAGACGGGGTTACTGACATCTGGATTTTAATTTCAAGGACCATTCTTTCTCGTTCAAACCGTGGGCACTCGGTGAGCACGTGCCATACCGTCTCGTCACAGTTGGGGTCACAGACACAAGCGGGACTGTCCTTAAGGTGAAAGCGGTGGAGGTAAGCCCCGAATCCTCAGTGGCCGGTCAAGATTTGGACATGAGTAGGTGTTAGTACCATGTCTTTAAGGATCTTCCTTGCCTTTTGGACAGTGGGGAAGAATACTTTAGTGACCGAGCCTGTGCTGGAAGTCTCGTAGCGCCGCTGCCATTCGTTAAGTTTCCTCCCGTATCTGCCTCTTAATAAATGATATTGGCACCTTGTCGTAGTCGGGGGCTGTTTTTAGTGAGTGCTGCTTTCTTAGCCAGCTTGTCTGCTCTTTCGTTACCGGGAGTGCCAATGTGTGCCCTTAACCAAAACAGCCTCACATCTCTACCGTCTTCTCGGATTTCACGCACTAGCCTCTTTATACCGAGTGCCAAGGGGTGAGTGACGGATGGGCTCTTCAGTAAATCGAGCGACGATCTTGAATCGCTCAATATGTTGACGCAGGTCATCCTAGACGCTCTCACCATTTTGACTGCTCGATACAGAGCGTACAGTTCCGACTGAAAGACGGTGTTGTGGGGTTCCAGACGAAAGGTAGAGTACCTGGTCTCCCTACCTTCGTTCCACCATGTAAGAGCAGCTCCAACTTTACCCTGTATTTTGCTGCCATCCGTATATATTTGAGGTCCGGTTACATGGTGGTCATTCAGGGTTTCGGGGTCCAAGTTCTCTAGGCACTCGTATTCTGTTATGGTGAGTTTCGATGGATGGGGTATCATTAGAGGACTCACCTTGCACTCAACTTCTCTACCCGGTGGCAGGTACTCCTCGGAATGACCTTTCTTGATCCTAAAAAGGGTGGCAGCCTCCATCACCCGGAGGTCAAGGGGTAGTTGGCCTGACAGAATCAGTGCCGATGTCAGAGACACCGTGCGATACGCTTTGCAGATCATTAGCGCGAAACTTCTCTGCAGCGCATCTAGCTGTTTCCTTGTCATCAGTTTCTCAGCTGCCGGTGCCCATGCGCTTGCCGCATGCAACACGATTGGCTCTATCACCGACACGTATATGGTCCTTATTATCTCGCTGTTTAAACCCCATGTCACCTTTGCTGCACACGTCAATTGTTTATAAATGTTTGCAGCCTTCTTACAGATTGCTGTTACGTGCGCATTGAAGGTGAGTTTTCGGTCTATGGTGAGTCCCAGTAGTTTAACCTTTTCTACTAGATTGAGCCTTGTCCCAGACATGTGTATTACTGGGGTGTCGTATTTTAGTCGCTTCGTTATCACCATTGCATTGGTTTTATGAGCGGCGAAACGTAACTTATTCTGCTCACACCATTCTGAAATGGACTGCAGCGTGCTTTCAGCTTTTTGCTGCAAAGAATCGAACTCATGAGACGAGAAAACAAGGACCACATCGTCCGCAAAAGCCTGACAATATACCCCCAAAGCCGATAGCATTTCCAGAAGCGAGTCCAAGATGAGGTTCCAGAACGTCGGACCAGCTATGGAGCCCTGGACGCAGCCCTTTGTGGTACCCTTCTGTGACGGTGTGACGTGTGACGGAGTGACGGCTTGTTACAGCAACGCTGACGTGACGCACGATGGGCTGCGTCTACGTTGTGCTCCGGAGTACACGCCGGTGCGCGTCAGAGCAAGTTGTACGCTCTGTTTCTTTACGCTAGGATGCAGTGACGAAGGTTGATCTGAGTTGATCTCTTGCCGGTTATTTCCTTTTAAGTGTTCTGCTGGGGCCAGATTATTCCTTTTCTTCTCCCGAATCCAATGAGCCCAAACTCGATCCCGCTATCTCTACTGGTTCGAGTAATAAGCTTCGGGGGGTGAAGTAACCAAAAAGGGGGGTGGGGGGGGGGGTTAGTTTCACGGGAAGGCTGTAGAACTATGAAGTAAAAGTGGTAGGGGTTTTGCCTCTCAGCGAGTGGAGGGGGGAGATATTGGTAGGGGAGTGAGATTCCTGCTATCCTGATTCTGGAATAAGGATGCCCCTGGATGGTACCTGGCCGATGATGAAATGGACCTAACTCCAAATTGCACAGTCTCCAAGATAGACGAAGGCTCCAGCAGGTACAAAATGAGTAGTGTGATGTCGTTACTCGTGTAGGTTTAGCTATAACGTCACGCCTCGTGGAGTTTTAAGGTTAGTTAAAAACCAACGTATTGAGGTCAAGCTGAGCAGATTTTAATGCTTTATATCTTTGCCTCTGGTGCTCCGATTCTTATGGTCTTGGTGTCGTTGAATAGGGAATCCAAATTCCTTTCAGGCAATTAATAGAGTAGAGTAGAGTAGGGTAGAGTAGGGTAGGGTAGGGTAGAGTAGGGTAGAGTAGGGTAGAGTGGAGTAGATTAGGGTAGAGTAGTGTAGAGTAGGGTAGGGTAGAGTTGGGTACAGTAGGGTGGAGTAGGGAAGAGCGGGAGCGAAGCCGCGCGGGCAAAAGCTAGTTCCAATATAATAATAATCATAATACAATAAATTCAGAAAATAAAGAGTATTTTTCTACAAATAAAAATTACAACAAGCTTACTCAACTTAGGTCCGGTCGGTGTGACGGCTCTGGATCGAATGTGCCGAGAACTTTTTTTTTTTTTTATGAGTGGCCTCTCGCAGGTCAACCTCTGAGGTTGTCGTCTGCTCAACCGGACTTGCCTGTGGCGGCCCTGAATAAATTCAAAGTCTCCAGCCAGGGCTTACTTACAAACTACTTAAAATTTAAGTGACAACGCTAAGGGCACCCCCTGTGGGGTACGAGCCTCGGCTTAGGGCGTCACTGGGGGAGGGCAGCAAAGGGACGGGCTGGATCGAGCAAAATAATATTTATTATTATTAGGGGAGTTTAAAGCTACAGCTCAGCGGCGCGGGCTGGTTCGAGCAAAAGTCGGGGAGGACAATTACGTGAGTTTCGCGGCGGCGAGGCCTGAAGGATGTCGGTTTGAGGTGTCTTCTAACTGTACTCGTTCCCCTACGGCTCTCTTGGAGCAGGGTGATGGGGTCGTCTGGGGTAACGAGAGTGTGCCTTGGTCGGCGAATCTTGGAGATACGGGAGGGTTCGTAACGGGCTGCCCTTACGATGAGAGGGTTGCGATGTTTCACAGCAGAGTCAAAGAAGCGCTTGCACAGGCGCTTCATGAACTGCTGTATGGTGGGGACTCTGAGATCCAAGTGGATATTCTCATTTCTGATGTAATATTGGGCTCCTAGGATCCTACGGAGGATACGGTTTTGGAGGGTCTGCATCCGGTGGATGTGACGGGCCTTGGCATGTGCGAAGATCGCACCGGCGTACGTCAAGATCGGGCGGATGACTGCGGTGTAGAGGCGCAATTTGCACTTGCGTGACAATTTGCTGCGGGCAGTCATCATACAGTGAAGCCTACCGTGAGCGAAAGCAGCTCGCTCGCGAGCCTGCTTTATGTGCTCGGCGAAGGACAGGTGCTGATCTAAGATCACTCCGAGGTACTTGGCTCGCTTTGCCCGGGGGATCAGCTTGCCGTACATGGTGATCGGAGGGGGGTGGGGGGGGGACGGTTTTAAGCGGTCTCGAATAGAGAACCGCCTGACTCTTATCAGGGTTAACCTCGATCCTCCATTTCCGGAACCATTTACCCAAAATGTTTGCGGAGTTTTGAAGGTTACGAGCGATAGCCCTGGGGTCATTACCAGTGTAATAAATGGCCGTGTTGTCAGCGAATAGAGCCAACTGGGCCTTTTTATCCTGGGGAATGTCGCTGGTGAACAGCGTGAAGGCAAGAGGGGAAACTACGGAGCCCTGAGGGACTCCTGCTCTAATCGGGTGAGGGGAGGACAACGCACCTTCGATGCGATAGCGGAAGGTACGGTTCGACAGAAAGTCTCGCAAGATGAGCACGAGACGGTCAGGCACGCCAAGTTGGTATAGCTTATATAATAAGCTATTGTGCCAGACCTTGTCGAAAGCCTTTGCTATGTCGAAATACAAGACGCCCGTCATCGCGTTACGTTGGAAACCAACGCTTATGTGCTCTACGATGCGGTGGACTTGGTGGATGCACGAGTGTTCGGTACGGAACCCGAATTGCTCGTTTGGGATGAGACCCTTTGTTTCGGCGTAATCTTTGAGCCGCTTATAAATAAGCCTCTCGTAGATTTTGCCGAGAACGTTTAGGAGACTGATGGGGCGGTAGCTGGTGGGGTCAGACTTGGGCTTGCCTGGTTTGGGGATACCTATAACGGTGGCCTGCTTCCATGCTTGGGGGAACATATTGTTGCTTAATGCGCCATTGAAGATGGCGGTCATTAGCACAATGAGTTGGGGGGGGGGGAAGAGTTTGAATACTCTGTTCGTGATGCCGTCGGCTCCAGGGGCTTTTCTGGGCTGAAGCTTTTTGACTATCTCCACTACCTCGTCGGGGGTGACGGGGGCTAGTGGATTGTCGGGGTCTTCGACCGGAGGAAGGGAGGCTCTCCGTTCAACTTCAGCATCCACCATATCAATGTGGGCTTGGTCTACTAGGAGAGTGCTGGGCGAGCATTGGGCTTCGAGACTGTCGGCTAGGCATTCCGCCTTCTCGGAATTGTCAAAAGCGACACTTCCATCGGGGCGGGTGAGCGGGGGCATGGTGGACTCTTCGGTGGAGCGAAGCTTCCTCTGAAGATGCCAGAAGGCGAGGTGGGTGGGCTCGAGTTCACTGAGCGTCTTTTCCCAGCGGGCAGAACGCAGCTCAATCATGCGCTTCTTTACAGCCCGCTGTAATTTACGCATGTGAGCCTTGTTAGCGTCGCACGGAAAAGAGCTGTACGCGCGGATAGCAGCGTTCTTCTCGGTCATCAGAGCCCGTACATCGTCCGGGATTTTCCAGCGACAGTCCTCTGTCGCCGGGATCTCCCTTGAACAATCGTTCAGGACGGATTGTACGTGCTCTGTGAGCGAGTCGATCGCCTCCGCCGTTTCAGTGGCTGAGACTATGTGGTCAGGGATAGAATCCAAATGGGGTGACTCGGTCGATTTCAGCCGTTCGCTTACTTTCTTCCAGTCAGTCACAGTAACCATTTTGGTGGCTGGCCGGGTTCAAGGTTACCCGAGCGGGAGCCAAGGTGCATGACCACGGGACGGTGATCAGAGTTGAGCTCATGTATCGCTTTTATAGATTGCATACGGAGGTTTACATTCTTTAGGAGCGCCACATCGAGCACATCGGGGCTATGGTTGGGATTATGGGGAAAGTGAGTGTGACTCATCGGACCGATGACGTCAAAATTGAGGGATGCACCGAGGTTGAATAGGACCTTCCCTCTGGGGTTGGTCAGGGTGCTATTCCAAGCGGAGTGTTTAGCATTGAGGTCGCCCGCCAGGATGACGGAGTCGCTCAAGCTGAAGAGGGCAGTGAGGTCACTGGAGAAGGCGGAGAGTTCGTCGACCTTGTTTGACGAGGGGGGCAGTAGTGGGGGGGAGTTATGGGAGTACAGTAGAGCACTTTCTTATAGTAAATGAGGGTGCCACCACCGTGACAGCGGGTCCTATCGTTGCGGATAGTTCGCAATTTTAGGGTCTTTACAGTGGGGCTTGAGGAGGGTTTCCTGTATGAGAAAGATGTCTAGCTGATGGTCGGGGAGGAATGCGGCGATCTCATCACGCTGGGAAGTAATGCTGTTTGCATTGAAGAAACCTAACTTTAGGGAACGGGGTTTATGGGTACAGACTTTCTTTTGTCTATCCATTAAGGAGCGACAGCAGGCAGTTTGTCTAATTCGAACAGCACAGACTCGTGCTGGTCGAAGAATTCCAGGCGCTTGGTCTGGGTCAGTTGGCCGGTTGCTTCAGCGACGTGAAGCTTCTCGGCGAGGTCCCTAGCATCCTGCGTCATGAAAATGACGTAGTGCCCGGTAATTATTTTACCGATGGACTTTGTCCTCGGAGGGATCACACCAGCTGGCTGGGGGGCCTTTTTGGGGGCTGCTGGGGCTACAGGAGCCACGGGGGCGGGGGTAGGCGCTGGGATGGGCTTGGCCATCAGAGCTGGGGGAGGAGGATTGGCTACCACCAGAGCCGGGAAAGCTCTCTGGTGGGTCAGCTTGTTCCACATGGAATCCCGCTGGGGAGCGAGGCGTTCGGGGAGCTGGGCGGAGGGTGCTTCCCTTTGCTGGCGGGCGGCGAAGCGCTTTGCCATCTTGGGAGAAGTGCGGGGGGCTTTGGGGCAGCCCCGGTAGTTAGCCGGGTGCCCAGCCTGGCCGCACAGCACACAGCTGGGAGGCTCTGTGCACTGGGTACGGTCTTTGGGACGGGGACAATCACTTGTTCCGTGCTCGCCCAGGCACTTGACGCACCTGGGTTTGGCGAAACAGTTTGATTGGGCGTGGCCATATAACTGGCAACGGTGGCATTGCCCGACAATTGCGGGCTTGTATGGCTTCTCGATGGAGATGCCAGAAAGGGAACAGACCGACTTCACTTTGAAGATCGGGTGGTGACCTTCGGTAGGCTCACAGACGACCAGTACCATATCGTACTGCTCGCGGCCTCGGGACTTATGCAGGCGGTGGACGGCGGTCACGGGGATGTTTTGTGGCAGGAGATCGGACTTGACATCGTCTGTGGAGATCTCTTTGGGGATACGTCTTATGACCACTCGGGTCGGCTTATCTTCGGGGAGGGAGTACGTGTGGAAACACACGTTTCTCTCCTTCAGGGAACGGGTTAGGTCGCGGTAATCCTGGGCAGTCGGGACTTGTACCTTGATGCCTTGCTGGAATGCCCTGGCGTTCGTGTAGTTGATCTTACGATCAACACACATCTTTGAAACCTCTGTCCACTTTGCCTTGTCCTGTATGTACAGGGGCGGCGGGGGACGTTGCTTCCTGGAGGAAGCGGAGGGAGAGCAGCTAGCCTGCGAAGCGGGGGCGGCTGGGGCGGGCTTGGTGGTAGCTGGGGTGGGCTTGGTGATGGCGGGGGCGGGGGCCACGGTGGTGGCTTTCTTGGCCTTGCTAGCGGCCTTGGAGGCCCTAGCCTTGCGTTTGCCGCGTTTGCCGCCTTCGACGAGTTGGAACTCGTCGTCGGAGCCGGTGGAGGAGTGCGCGTCGTCGGATGATTCCGACGAGCTGTCAACGGGGACGGTGGTGTCCATGGCCTCGACAGCTGAGGTGGACGCTGGGGTCACTGGGGCGACCTTTCCCTTTGGTTGGGAAGAAGCAGGGTGGTTGGGCGGGGGGGTAGACTCCTCATCGTCGGAGGAATCCGACGATGGGGTCGCCTCTACGTGGGTTAGCTTACGGGGAGGAAGCTTACTAGAGGGCGGGGGGTTGGTGACGTCATCGAGTGACGTCGGACGGGGGCCAGCGAACTTCTGGTAGGACTCCCCGTACTTCGCTTGGAAGTCGAGGTCCTGCAGAAGTACCTTCTGGAAGAAGGCGGCGAGGACTAAGAGCTCCTTTTGCTGGAACGGGGTCAATGTCGTTTCCGACATCTTGACCAAGAATAAGGGAGGAATTTAGAAGATGGGGAACATGAGTCCTAGGACTCTCTCCTAATGTCCCTAACACCTAAGTCCCTGGGTGGACGGGCCCAGGGGTGAGTGACCCTACCAGCAAGGGTTGTGCACGCTGGGAGGTGTGTACCTATTGGTGAGCCCTAAGCTAGTAAACCGATCGCCAGTCTTATTGTGCGATCGGGCCCTGACAGGGTCTGGTGCGAAGGGATAGACACCCCAACCGACACCAGGTGTGTAGCTGGAAAAGAGCTCGGAGTATTAGGTCTGACTAGGGGCCACCCCCAAGGCCAAGACCTAGCTCCCGACTCCAATTAACTGCCTAGCCCTGAAGGGGTTCGGCGGGTGTATCGGGGCAACACCCCCTTGGTTTTGTTGTTACCGTTAGGTTTCCCACCAAGGACCACGAAACTGTGGCTTTTCCCTGAAGGGGCACAACGTTTTTCGACAATTTCCGTATGGAAATAATCTATCGTTCACTGCCTTGAAAAAGGCGGCTTCGGATAGTGAGCGTGGTCGGGCGACCACTGATGACGTCACGGCGGGGCGCGACGTAGGCGAGTGGTGGGGCGAGACACGGAGCACAGAGCGGGCGCGGAGCCCAGGGCGGCACGTCCGATCGTGGCGAGCGTCGAGTGGGGAATGATGATATGAAATCCGTGCCGAGAACGGCGGAGCGGCAGCTTTTATAGACTGTGGTAAACAAGTGACGTCACATCGTACGATAACATTTTAAATTCGTCAATATTTGTATTTTATCATGAATCTATGGTTAAATTGTATTAAAATATAGTAAATATGTTTCAAATTAATTAGTTCTATTACATAGTTGGTCTTACAATGGCATAATTAGTAAACAAGTCACATTATTTTTGTAAATAACGGTTAAATGTAATTTTACACAAAATAAGAATAAAAGAACGGTATTTTGCAATAGTGTTGATAAGATTTTGCTGAGAAACTGTTGAGTATTGTGTATGACATGAAATGAAGGTTATGATTATTACAGAGTTGTTCTTATTTGTGTCCAATTAAAGAAACAGTCGTGAGTTTTTGTGTTAAATAAACTGAAATATTATGCATTTTCTATCAACCGCATCGTCGCTTTCTATCAGGTGAGATAGCGGTCAAGCGCAAACCTATCAACATTAAAAAAAAAACCTTTTACAAACCGTTACCTGGTAGCTTTTCCCATTTCACCTGAATAGCGTCCATTCCAATAGTATCCATGATGACATTGTGTTCATCGATGACATTAGATTGCCTTTGTGATTCAGTATAAGATAAATGAAACAAAAAACTCTTTATATCGTTTTAATTTACATCAATTTATAAAATTACCGAATAAACTATATAATACTAAATGATTTAATACTGATTGAATAATATTAATTTTTTCTTTAATGTAATTTAATTTAATAATAAAGTGATTGACATAATAATGTAAGTTATAATTGTAATTTGATAATAATGTGATTTTAATTTTAATTTAATTTATTTTAATTTAAGACATTTGTTTTTAATCTATTTTAAATATTAATTGTTATTATTTGTCGTTTTTAATCTATTTAATAATTGAGACTTATTGTAAATGTTGTGCATACCTGTAAGTGACTTTTTTACACAGGATCATCTCATATTTTCGTAATAAATTGTTTATACTATATTGTAAATAAGTCGTTGGTGTGCCTATGCAAATAAATAAATACACAGTGGCGGATCCTCGGTCGCATTCAATAAGGTCCTGAGACCAGTTTGAAGAATCAGAAACCATCAGTCACTTTGGTCATTACGGAGCCGCGCCTGCTAAATACAAGTCCATATAAGGTGGTCTCGGATGGTGACTATGGACACAACAATCCTGTAGTTTGACTAGAGACGTTCGTCCTGTTCATTTGTACCTACTTATCTTAAAACTTTAACATAAACTGACTTTCATATAATTCCTAAAATAACTTCTAATACCTACAACTATTGAACTATTTTGACTAAGAAACCATACGAAATGACTAGATTTGCCTGTAGGTAATAGGCCGTAACTACTGTAAACAAGTACATTTATTACACAACATCTATAATTGCACCTTAAAAGGGGTGTTTAAAAGAGATTAAACTACAATTAGTAACACATCGATAAACATTTAAATACAGTGGCCAATCCACTGTATTTAAATGTTTCGACGTTCGTCCTGTTCATTTGTACCTACTTATCTTAAAACTTTAACATAAACTGACTTTCATATAATTCCTAAAATAACTTCTAATACCTACAACTATTGAACTATTTTGACTAAGAAACCATACGAAATGACTAGATTTGCCTGTAGGTAATAGGCCGTAACTACTGTAAACAAGTACATTTATTACACAACATCTATAATTGCACCTTAAAAGGGGTGTTTAAAAGAGATTAAACTATAATTAGTAACACATCGATAAACATTTAAATACAGTGGATTGGTTAGACACATAAAGGCTCACCGACAGACAGACGCGACGCGACAATAGTTTAATGAAATAGTTCCATCTATATATAACATTTAATCAATTCCATGATAAGAGTAGTGGTTTCTCAATGTCCCCAACTTACGAGTCGTACGGTCGCGGTTTTCAAGCCCAGCCAGGCGCATCACTTTGGGTAATTTATTTTATCACCACTGCTCTCAATATGGTCACGGAATACATCGTGATGAAACCGGCATGTCGTAGAACCAACAATTCGAAGACATGTGACATCCAGAAGGCCACAGTCCCAGCAGTGGGAACAGTAAAAAGCTGACTATGCTTTTAAGCCACGTAAATGCGTTGTCACGTGATCACGTCGCATTCGTCTGCGGGAGTGACAAGGGAAGAGAACAATACGTATATAACATTCGTGACTATTGTTATCTATGTGTCGAGCTGATTTCTGAATATTCTAAATCTTTCAAGTTCATAACATATACATTATTTAGACACCCGCTAGGTACTTATGCCTACATTTATTTTGATGTACAACAGTATGTTCATTTTTTAAGCCTAGCTACAGTCATATATTGACTTTAGGTACTGTATTTCCAAAAGAATCTTCTACACATTAATACTTTAAAATCTTGACCCAGTAGGTACAGGTTGATAACCTAATTTGCTTATATTTTATTATTCTCTGTAGGTACATTATATACAATAAATAAAATCTATTTTAAAATTATACAAATGCATCCAATAAAATTGAACTGATGATATCATGTTATCTTATCTTATCTTGTTAAGGGGCCGAGAAATAGCTCGGACACTTCGACCAATGTGGATCTTTTGTGGTCCCCTAGATAGCTTACTCCTCCCCACCCTCGCTGAAAATCTCCTTCATAAGTTTCACAACGAGATGCGGGGATAAGAGCCTGTAATCCTCTGGTCTTGGATATCCTACCCCTAGAAGACTCATTCGCTTGTTAGCCAAAGCATCGCATGTGCACAGCAGGTGCTCCATGCGTTCTGTATGTTCCTCACACAACCTGCACATGGAAGTCGCGGCTAGACCCATTTTCATCAGCATGTCGTTGGTTCCAAAGTGCCCTGTAAAGGCACCCATCAGGTAGCGGATTTGCCCCCTGCTCATATTCCAGATACATTCCCGTGCCTTGAACGTAGAGCCCAGGAATTTCTTGGAGTGTCCCAGACCCGTAATAGACAGCCAGTGTGTTCTTTGGCTATGATCTGCAAACTCCCTGAATGCGGCCTTCACGAGGCACGTCGAGATGCCTACACATGGTTCTGGTCCCACAAAGTCATTTGCGGAGCCCTCTCTTGCCAGTTCATCCGCCATTTCATTACCATGGATTCCCTTATGCCCTGGGACCCACATCAACTTTACCCTGTTACGCCTCCCAAGCCTGTTCAGGGCCCGGATGGCGTCCAGAATAAGTTTGGAGTCCACCTTGTAGGACGCCATGGCCTTGATTGCAGCTTGACTGTCACTTAGAATATAAATAGATTTATCTTTGGTTTGTCTTTCTATATTCTCTTGAGCACAGGTTATTATGGCATATGTTTCTGCTTGGAATACTGTTGCCATCCTCCCTAAGCTTCTACTACATTTGTAGCCTTTTGCGTATATTCCCGCTCCTGTACCGGATTCCATTTTGGATCCATCAGTGTACCATACCAGACTATCTTTTTCTGGTGGTTCGAGTCCCTTAGTCCAGTCTTCTATTGTTGGGATCTGGACCTTAAAGGACCTTTCGAACACAAACATGGTTTGCATTTTATCAGATATCATGCTTGTTACCCGATCCAGGTCCTCATTCCTATCGAATCTTGTATGGTTAGTCTTTGGCTTAGAGGCATCTCATAGTCCAGCAACAGCAAGACGATGCATTGCCTTTCTTGCCTCGAGTTCTACCATCATATGCAGGGGAGGGATGTTGAGGTATCTCTCTATTGCTGCCGTAGGTGTTGTCCTAAAAGCACCCGTTATTCCAAGGCATACTGTTCTTTGTAGCTTGGTCACTGGCGCTTTGCACGTGGCAAGTTTCGTTTTTGTCCACCACACTATGCTGCCGTAAGTGATAATTGGTAATATCATTGTTTGGTACAGCCATCGTAGCACTTTAGGTTTTAGCCCCCAAGTTCTACCATATGTGGAGCGACACATACCGAACACCCGCAGGGCCTTTGTCGTTATGTTTTCCACATGAGTTTTCCACCTGAGCTCCTTATCAAGAGTTACCCCTAGATATTTAACTTCGGTGGACCATGGCAACTTGATTCCATTGAGGGAAGGGTTTCCTAGATTTCCCAGTTGCCTTTTCCTCGTGAATGGGATAATGACTGCCTTGCCTGGATTGATAGAGAGATGGTTCTTTATACACCAATCTTCTGTCATCCTCAGCGCTTGTTGTAACAATCCAGACACTATGTTCGGGAATTTACCATTAACCATTATAGCTATATCGTCTGCATAGCCTACTTTGTAGAATGGTCTGGTGTTGAGTTTGGTGAGTAGCGAGTCTACTACCAAGCACCACAGTAATGGTGACAGCACTCCGCCCTGCGGGCAACCTCTTGTCGTTTTCGCTATGAGTCGGCCTCCCATTATTTCCGATCTGACTATTCTGCTCTTTAGCATATAGTCAATCCAATTACACGTGGAATCATTGATACCATGCTCCTTTGCGGCAATGCGTATGGACTCAAATGTTGTCTTGTCGAAGGCTCCCTCTATGTCGAGGAAAGCCCCCACGCAGATTTCTTGTCCCTCTAGCGCAGCCTCGGCCCGATGATATCATGTTGATAACTGAATGTTATCAACATGATATTTTGCGAATAATTGTGAGAAAAATATGAAATGGAATAAGACATCACGGTATTATTTTAAACTAGCTTTCCGCCCGCGGCTTCGCCCGCGTGGACTACAGTTTATATCGCGCGGGCAGAGACCCGTGCTCAGCAGTGGAATTATTGGTAGCCTATGTGTTATTCCAGTGTCTCTTCTACCTACCTACTAAATTTGATCTAAATCCGTTCAGTAGTTTTTGCGTGAAAGCGTAACAGACAGACAGACTTAGTTACTTTCGCATTTATAATATTAGTAGCGATGACATTCAGATTTACGAAAACTATGTTATTGAGAAATATTTAGAGCGGGATAAACCACAGAACAGAAAATATAAGTAGAAGTGCCCCTAACGTGGCTAAGCACCAGTGTCGCCAAACTCACACATTTGCGTATCAAATTGTACATTACACACATAAAAAAACAGTAATAATGATTGGCAACGAAGCTACGAATTACAAACTTAACTTTTACAAATCATATTCTTATTGCTTTCATAAATTAGGTCTTATTACAACGAAAAAAAGTTGTTATCATTTGACATGTTTTTCGTCTAAACACTAATTTACAACGAGTTCGGCTACTCAACGCTAGATAGCGCTGTTACCAATTTATTCTATTCAGAACGCTAGTGGCTTTGAAATAGAAGCCATATTCACCTGCACATGTAATCGGCGAATTTCGCTTGATGTTGACACGCGCGCGATATCTAAGAGGCACTTCCACTACTTTTCTTTATTCCGTGGGATAAACGAACGCCCCATAGGCAGAAGGCTACTATATTCGTGGTACAAGTTTTTTTAAGGGACTAAGGAAAACTACTTGCTTACCGATTTATTTGATTTTCATAAGGGAACTGAAAATTATTGTATAGATTTCGTAGAGCTCTCTGATAAATATTTAAACATTATAAAACATAAAATAGTAGATGTCAATTCCATGTGATATCATAATAATTAAAAATTCTAAATACTGGAAGACCCTGACAACCATTAGAAGACACCTTTGTGAAACATAATAATTATTTTGGATTTTTGAATTTATTATTACTCTATAATATATTATATAAAAGGAAAAACTGACTGACCGCTCGGCCAAAATTACAGGGCCTAAGGTGTGTGAAATGATACAATAAATAGTGTAACGAACGACGAATAAAAATACTAAATAGTCCCATTTTGAAAGCAATATAACATTGCTAGCGGGGGGGGGGACTTATCTCCATGTGGCGTTTGTTTAGTTTATTCCCTTTGAGCTAAGGTAGCCTTGAATAAGTGCAGGTACATTAATACTGAGAGCAACAGCTTCGCGAAAACATTATTATTTTCTGTTTCTGACAATAGAGCAGCTACACACTCAATAATGTAACTGTCCTTACGACCTACAATTTACTACTGAACATTTATTGTAAAACTGTAAACGCAAAATCACTTTACCTAATAAATTTAAATCAACATAGTATCAGCCAGGTTCATCGCGGAATTGTGATAAGAGTCTGTGTAGGGCAGGTGGTGACTTGTAACAGTCCCGGGGAGGTAAACAGGGACAGTGGTCGGGCGAAGTCGCTGGCCGAAAACAGGAGCCAGGCCGGCGCCAGCATCGCGACCCACGCTGAATGAATGGTCGGTACTGGTACTGGTCGGTAAGTACGAGTTTTGCATGAGGTATGACTTATCTATGGGGTTCACGACGGAGCCAGTACTCAGGTTCAACGGTTCATGTGCAGAGTGTCCAGGGTGCTGATAAGAATGGTGCTGCACTTCTAAATTCTGCAAGCTCTTCGTATCAGAAGCTCTGTCACCCAACAACAACTGCCTACGCTGGGCTGATGTTAGTATTGTGCGCGGACGCTTCGGGCCTCGTCGACCGTCTCGCGGACGCTCAGAGTCGTTTAATATCATGTCATCTTCAGCGTGCTGCATCAGATACATTTTTTTCTCAAAATCCTGTCGGCAGAAGATCTGTCCCGCTCGGATGACGTATTGTTCTCCTTTCTGGAGCGGCTCGCAGCACATGACGCACACAAAGCACTGTTTGTGGAACACGTACTGCTGAGCGCGCATGACTATCTCCTGCGGCAGGAGGCGGTCGCCGCACCGGGTGCACTTGAGTCCGAACAATCTACAGGACAAGCAAAGCAAGCAAGTTTTTATTGAAATAACGGGAGGAAGATCCAATCGCATAGCAGATCGCATTGCATTACACTAGCATTTCGTAATGGGGTAGTCGCGGTTGCACAAATATGGTATCCTATCAATGACGTTGTCCTAACGATGATTAGAACAGTAACTGGAAATCAATAGATGATTTTGAGTTGCCTTCAATGAGGAAAAGGTTAAAAAAACCTTCGAAAGCAAAATTTCATTTTGCTGTCGAGGGTTTTATCGTGAGAGTTACCTATAGTAATCAGGTTTGCAGTATAGCTTAGCGTTCCTGGTGTAGCAGGTGTGCGCCAGCGGGCAGCCGCACACCCAGCAGCTGAGGCAGTGTTCGTGCCAGGAGAGCTCGCCCACGCGCATCAGGTACCGGTCCAGGATTTTCTGGCCGCAACCCTTGCAGATTTCCACGATCTTCTTCCGCTTGATGCTGGCGCTGAGCTCTGTGGTAATATCGCTATGGTTAGCAGCATGTGGTGGGTCCAATAATATAAACGTACGAAAATCAATAGTCTGAAGCCCATATTTCAAGTCAGTTTTGTCAGCACCTCCACTCGAGTCAGTCGTCATGACAAAGGAAAACGCTTCAGATTAATTTCAATAAATAACAAGCTATATCAATATTTTTTTATCTCGAAGTGGAGGCGACTTGGAACATAGGAGTGAGTTTGATCGCAGAATCATAATACAATTTGACCTCTAGGAAAATTGAAGCAAGTAGAACATTGTGTATGATTCTATTTCGGAATAAACTATTTTTCATCACAACATCAGTTCGCTACAAACGTCCTTTGAAGTACAACATAGATATTCGAAACGCAATACGGACATTCCAGCCGAAAGTTTTGCAATATTAGTTTCAATTGTCAGTTCACTCAAATAGGTATGGAATTTTAGCTTGAAAACAAAATTGAAAGCAAACACTTGCAGGGGGCGCAAACAGTAATGGAGAAAAGGAAAATAAACCGTAGTTACGAGACTAAAATATATCTAGTTTGTAGTCAGCGCTAGCTTGGTGATGATAAATAGTGCCTAGCCATCGATTTATATTATATGGGTAAGGCCGCCAAAATTGTCAATTGTTTTGTGTGACATTTTTGTCGCTTTTTTTTTGCAGTATCTTATGGCAAAAATATCCAATAAATTGTGGAGAATATCTGAATTATATATATACCGACGAAAATTTAGATGATAGTACCCTGCTATAATAATAATATTGTAGCAAAAATCCTTAAACTAACTTGTTTTATCGATAGTTTAAAATAATACAATGACTTTTACTTTTGTGTTACGATTTATTTGTGTGACGAATTTTTAACCCAAAACTACTATTTAAAGAGCCAAAGTAAAAAACGCAGTTTTATTATAGCAACACTGTCATCTACAAAATTAAAAAAAAAAGACAGCCATATTGTTTCGTCAGCAAAGGAGCATAAAGTGCGCGTCAATTCATTATTTGTGTAAAAAAAAAATATTTAATGTGATTTCTGAGGTAAGAAACTGATATTTTAATGTTAATGTATAATATTTGTTGGTAATGAGGCCCAAAGTATACTTAAGATCACCCATTAGTGTCTAATTGTAATAAATAACCGAAATATAACCTAAAATTGTTGTAAAAATGTAGCTTTTGTGTTGCATTTGTATTACTCCTGTGTTACATTTGTGTCACTTTTGTGTTATCTTTGTGTTATTGTAACACAAAAGTATGTGTTACGTAACACAGTAGATCTATAAAGCCCCATGCATAACGGTGTTTGGACTGATTTTTTAAAGTAATGTACTTATCTAAATGTGATTTTGTATGCATGATTTTTTATACTGAAAACCTGCTAAGTGCAAGTTAAGCTTACTTAACCTAATTTATTACGTTCCGGTCCGGTCATTTTAGATATTTGAAATAAAAATACCGACAGAGGCAAATCACCATCAGAAAGAAATATAAAAAAAATATTCGGGGTCAAAGGTCAAAACGGTCAAGACACAAAGGTCAAGACGATGGCTTCTTTCAACATTTTGAATCAATATAAGTAAAACGGAGGCTCTTAGAAAAAAAAAGTTGGGACATTTGTGTAGATAAAAATTTTATCTGAGCTATTTTTTTGATAAAACTTACCGAAACTTACTTTGTTGAAAATTACGAAAAACTCGTTTTTTGACCTTTGACCTTGAATAACTTTTTTAACACACGTGGGATCAATGGGCACTTTTAAATATTTATTTCTGATGGAGGACCCAAGCTCTCCACAAAAATTTTGCTCTCTCGGAATTTTTGTTATTTGACTACTGTTTTTATGTCTAAAATGACCGGACTACAGGCAATTATTTTCTTATATTTAAATATTGAAGTTGTAATTTTTTTTAGACAATGCCGTTAACTGCTGCAGAACGACAAAAAAGATATAGGGAAAAATTAAAAAGCACGGATCCCGAAAAATTTCAAGAACAAAAGAAAAAAAACAGTGAAAGAACATTACGCAAGTATAAAAATAAAACAGCCAATTATACCGAAGAACATAAGGAAGAATTAAGAAAAAAATGGAGAGAGAACCGAAAAAAAAAAGAAAATGTGCCGTCAATATCTCAACAACACTCTATGGACAACCCAAATCAAATTATTACTGATATTTCAATATTATATAAATTGCAACGCCGTAACGCGCAAAAATTTCAAAAGGAAAATATACTTTTGAATAGAAAGATAACTTCTATGATGAATGGGTTTAACAATCTCCAAAGGAAAGTTCAAAGACAACAAAAAATTATTGAAAGTTTGAATGAAAAATACGAAAATATTATGATGGAGTTAAATACTAATAAAACCAAAGAGACAGTAACGAGAGAGGAAGAGAGTGTTAATTATTATAAAAATACAAATGAAACTGAAAATACACCAAACAAAAGAGTAACTGACTATATAAATTATACGATACCAAATATTGAAACTTCAAAAAAAGAAGACATTAAACAAAAAATATTTGAAAATGATGTATTTCAAGAATCTTTTAAAAATACATACAAGTCTTCTAAAGGGTCAGAAAAAGAAGTTTTAAAAAGAGTAGTAAGCAGCGACATCATAAAAAAGTACAAAAAAACCACTATGTTCAAGGAAAAGTTAGGCATGCAAACCTCTGCTTATAAAAAATTAGAAGAAGATTGCAAGAAAAAACATCAGTTACAAAAACAAATCGCAACGTTTTTTAAAAGAGATGACGTCAGTCGAGCGACAGCGGGAAAGAAGCAGTACAAAACGTTAAAAAAAAACAAAATCCAAAAGAGATATTTGTTAGACAAACTAAAAAACTTACATAGAAAATATGTTGAAGAAGTAGGAAGAGTAAGTTTCAGTACCTTCAAAAAATACCGCCCTTTCTACGTATTACCTCCTAATATCAAAGATTGTGAGAGTTGTGCGTGCACCAAACACTCGAATATGCAATTCTTAATAGACAATTTACACTCGTTTGGTATTCTTAAGAGCAATAATTTGAATGACGTAGTACAGGAATTAGTTTGTGATTCAAAATCCAAATGTTGCATGTACGGCGACTGTTCTGATTGTTTTGAAAGAGAAATAGATAATGGTGATTTAAATCCAAATACTGAAGTGAAATGGTTTAAGTGGGCTTTAACAGATTATGAATATGGTAAAGAAGGCAATATGAAAAAATCTAAAAAAATGATGAAGACTATAAAGGAGGGCACACTCAAAGATTTATTAGAGACATTTAACAAAGAAATCAAGCCATTTAAGAAACACGTTTTTAATTTCTATTACCAGTACAACCAATACAAACAATGTGCAGAAAGTTTACAAGAGCATGAGGTATTGATACACATAGATTTCTCGGAAAATTATGTTTGTAAATATCACGAGGAAGTTCAAGCTAAACATTTTGTAAAAGACCAAATTACTCTACATACAGGTGTATTGTACCTTAAAAACCAAAAACCTATATCGTTTTGTTCAATATCTCCTGATAACACACACAACCCAGAGTCCATATGGGCACATCTAGATCCGATCCTTAATTATATCAAAAATACTCACCCAAATATAAACACCATTCATTTTTTTTCTGACGGCCCCGCGACTCAATATAAACAAAAGAAAAATTTTTTTCTCTTCAGTCGAAACATTTATGATTATGGGTTCAGTACTAGTTCTTGGTCATTTTTTGAAGCAGCGCACGGTAAAGGCGCTGCTGACGGCATCGGAGGTACAATTAAACGAACCCTCGATATGAAAACAGCTCAGGGACTAGATATACCCGATGCCAAGGCAGCATATGAAGCATTGTTATCTACAGAAACCAAGATTAAGATTTTTTACGTGCCAGCTGAAAATATTAAACCCCTTGATCCTTTGATTGTTGAGAATCTGATGCCTATACCTGGGACTATGAAAATTCACCAACTAATAGCCTGTGGACAATATAAAATCATGTATAGAGATCTGAGCTGTTTTTGCAAAGATATACGTGAAGCTTGTGCGTGTCATTCACCTAAATTCCATGATTTTTCTACGTTAAATAAAATAATTATTAAAAACAATCGCAATAGAAAGCGATGTAATAATCCTGAAAACAATAGAAATATTGCACAAAAATCTAAAAAGAAAGTCAAACGACACTACAAGCAATCCAGCTCATCCTCAGAAGATGACACAAGTATGGAAATCGAATTTGCTGAAAGTGATTGTGATGACAATTTTATGTCTGATGGTTCTTTGGTTTCTGACCAGAATTCACATATCGATGAAAATGTGTCAGGCGATAACTTTGAAAGAATCTCAAGCATAACTCAAACGAGCGTTAATCCTAATAAAAAAATCCATATTTTGTCCACTGTAATTATAAAGAAACCATTTCAAATTTCAAATGTTTCAAAATTACAAGAAGAAGATAAAAATCAAAATAAATTGCAAAACAGGAAATATATTAAACGGGAGAAATATTGTCAAAAGCAACTCTCTCCAATCGATAAAGAAAACTACATAAAGGAACAAGACTTGACCAAAATAAACAAGACGGCCGACATTCAAACTGAATGTAGTATGAATAAAGTAGCCGGAGAAAAGACTATAACAGAAGATAATTGTAGTGGCTGTATACTGGAGAAAACTGTTGAGCAAACAACTAAAAAGAGAGATGAAAATAACGAGACTGAAACGTACAAAGATAGCAAGACTGAATTGAATGCAAACCAAGAATTAAAACAGCCACAATCTTTAAAAAAAATAAGTTTGCAGTTTGTGAATCAATTCTTGTTACATGAAGGCAAAATTGTAAACTCGAACCTTATAAATTTGCCACTAAAAAAGAAGACGAAAAAGAAAGCGGTGGCATCAAACGTCCGTTTCCTACATGAAGTGTCTAAGACTGACAATGAAAATTTACCATTTTTGGCTGTATGTAAAACTGATTTACCAAAAAGTCTGCAAACGTCGAAATCACCTGATGAAAGTGGTAGTCTTATAAAGTTTGCAAAAAAGGCCCATGTAAACTTTTTACCTACGAGTAATGTATTATTTGAGGCGGGATCATCTAATATGGCTGTATATAAAGAAGATTTAACAAAGAGTCTTCAGATGACGAAAACAGTGGATTTTGGTAGTGGAGGTTTCTCAAAGTCAGTAATAACATCTCAAGTTTTGAAAACAATACCAATTCCGCGAAATCACGACAATGTACAATTCAATAAGAAAAAAAATGAAATATACAAAACGAAGAAGCCTTCACAGTATTCTAGTTCAACTACAAGTGTTTCTGACAGCATTGAAATGGAAAATGACATAGGAAACGCTCCACTTTGGTGTTTTGAACACGCAAGACCACAAAGTGCAAATAATTATAACAGTATCCCAGATGACTTTGACGACAAGATGTCTTACGATATTACGAAATGGAACAACATAGACTTATATGATTCTAAAATACAAAACCAATACGAACCTGATTTCTCCCAAGATCAAAGTAAGGTCTCGACACAAGGCGAATGCCCGAAGTTCGACACATACAACATATCAAGACCAGCTTCACTTCTCCCTGTTAGTGATCCCAGCCAACTTGTCGAAAATTCGAATTCACAGGTGTCACGTCCGTCAATGTTCGAACACTCAATGATCAAAATTACTAACGAGAATGATGCTGTGCTGTCAGATAAAATACCAAGTCCATCAGACAATGAAAGTGAACAAACATCTTACGATTATTCTGTGAATGATAAAGTTTTGGTGCGTTATTATGCCAGGAATAAGACATGGAAGTACTATATAGGAGTAGTTACGGCTGTTAATGCAGACCAAACTTATGACGTCTCCTTTTATGTTATGACACGTAATAATGGCGAGATAAAATTTAAAAAGCCTAAAAAAATTGACAGAGATACAGTCCCAGAAACATTGATGGTAAAGATAATTGAAATTGATAGAGTATCAGATAAACTAGAAGAGTATATATTACATGACTCAGCAGACGCAATTTATTTCTGATTGGATTGCCTTTAATTTGGAAGTTTACTTGTTTTTTTTTTGTGTTTATTTTGCTAGTTTTTTTAAAACATTTCCGTCCATCCATCTCTTCTTTGGTCTCCCTCTTCATCTCCATCCATCCACACGTATACTCCACTCATAACTCTTTTAGTAACATGCGTTTCGTCCCTCCTCTTTACATGGCCGTACCAAGACAAAGGATTCCCTTTCAACTTTTAAGTCACTTGCGCCACTTTCAAACTTTCTTTAATATTTTTATTTCTCACTTTATCTATTCTCGTCACGCCACACATCCATCTCAATATTGTCATTTCAGCTACATGCAATCTTTTGTCATTCGGCTTTTTCATAGCCCAACATTTATTAAGGGGCCAAATTTGCAGGCAGCTCAAAATAAAATCATTTCCTTTTATACAAACAGTCAATAGTTCATCATCTTCCTGCCCTTATCCCATTTTATTTGGGGTCGGCGCAACACGTTTTTTTCTTCCATTCTGTCCTGTCGCTCGTCACACTATCACTAACTCCCTTTTCATTCATATCATTTCTCACACAATCCATCCATCTTTTCTTTGGCCTCCCTCTCCCTCTCCATCCATACTTACAGACAGTCAATACTTACTCAACAGAAACAGTTAATACTTACTTAACGGAAATGTGTTACACCTGATTTTTTTTGGCGAGTTTCAAAGTTGGCTCATTAGTAAAAGTTGTTCTTGCCTATCTAGAACTAATTCAAAATCATTCCTTAAAGAACTCGGAATCCTTTTTATTTTTTTAACTCGTGGTATATGATAGGTAGGTACGTAATTCTTGTTAAGTTTTATTGTATTTTTATAAATGTCATTATTAAAAGTACATCGCTTAAATATCGTATTTTATTACTCCTGTAACACTGCATGTCCTATTTTTTTTATCTTGTATTTATTTAGGTTATATATTTAACCATTATGAAACCACCTTTACCCAAAATATGTGTTACTTTTGTGTTACTTTTGTGTAACGGTAACACAAAATCTGTTGTGTTACTTTTGTGATATAATTGACAATTTTGGCGGCCTTACCCATATATGTATGTGCCTAGCGAAATTATAGGACATTATGATACAAGTGCATAATGTTGGTGATTACCGCTGAGGCGGTCTTTAGATCCGAGCCGAGTTTTTCGACACAGTTGTGAAGAAAAGAAAACGAAAAATCAGTTTTGTTTAGTATATAAAAATTTATTTAGAGAAACAATTAGTAAATATGCAGTTAGGGAAATTATAATTAAATATTTTTTCAATACACTTGCTCATAAAGTGACTCTTATTGCACTGCACTTAGGTATATAATGGCCCTTGTTACCAAACTGTGACATTTTGATTACCATTATGCACTAGTGCTATAATGTGGGTAAAACCTTATTGTTCAACCTCTCTGCCGTCATAATTTTATTACATTATCGCATCAGGATGGGCGCAGGTCGTCCGAGGAAAAAAAAATGGGCGCCCATATGAAAACAGATTTTTACCGCCACCAAAGTTTACTAGTTTTACAGTTATTTTATTCACAAGTGTATTGAAAAACGTCGTATGATACACGTGAGTAATTAATGATTACCGTTCTCGGTTTTCTTAAGACCCTCGCCATAGCTCGGGTCTAAATACCGCCTCGACTGTAATCACTAACATTCCACACTTATATCATAATGTACCTACTATTGTCGGTAAAGCGGTCCCATGAGATACATTTTCTTCTGGAATACTTTCATTTTCTATTATTTGTGATAGTTCATTAACCCTTCAGATACCGTCAATTAGAGACACAATAGTAAGACAATAGATGCGCGGCCACCGGTGGTCGCTTGGGGATTTATGAATTAACCGTGTAGGTGGGTGAAACGGTACTAGGAGACTCTATTCGTATTCTTTTTGTAATTTTGGCACAAATGTCGTTCTTGTTTTGAATGGAATCTTCGACGTATGATTCCGCTACATTACTAGATCGCCACCCACCGTGACGCTTTAAAGTGAGTATATCAGCTTCTGAATCAGCCAGCAATGTGGCTGAAGTTCTTCTCAAACTATGTCCAGTGTAAGTCTCAGCTTCTGCTAGACCTAAAAACTTAGCAATTTCTTTAGGCATAGAACCAAACTTATTTACACCTATAGGCTGACAGGTACATTTTCCATTTTGGTAATTTAGGAAGAAACGGTCAGTTTTTGCTTTCAGAGAACGTAAACTTTCATATTTCTTAACAATTGGATAGAATTGACCATGTATGGTGAATGATCTCGGTATTTTATTTTTTGTGTTATGTATCTTCACTAAAAGCATGTGGCCGTGATTCTCTATGTCCTTTACAGATATATTTGTTAATTCTTGTTTTCTACGTGCACCAGTGACACCAAATATTAAAGCAACCTGAAAAGAAGGAACAATCATCAAGTTTTTATCACACAACATAGGCTGGAGTCGCGTACTTAACACAGAGTATACTGAAAACTAATTTAACTAACCTTAATAGCCAAATATTGGTTATCTGGAGCATTCTTTATGAATTTCTCAATGTCATCAGATGTTAAAACCTTTGATTTTTTACTTCGAAATCCATCAGACAGTCTCTTTAGATAAACTGTTAATTCATGAATCCCCAAGCGACCACCGGTGGCCGCGCATCTATTGTCTTACTATTGTGTCTCTAATTGACGGTATCTGAAGGGTTAAATTAGAGTATGTTTTTAAGTCCACTCCATTTTTTGTTCGAACTGTAGGTACTTTTTAACATTGAGTAAATACACCATAGAGAGCTAGGTTTGTACCTGGACGATAATTCTTTAAAGTAAGACATGAATACGTTTTCTGAAAAAGACTGGGTATTTTTGTTGATTTTCCATTGTATGAAATTATGGTACCTACGCCAACAGATATTTTTCCTTTGATTTTTCTGGTAGTAAACTTTCCATGACGTTATGGGCTTCACATCTTATATCGGGAGGTGTACAGCACAAATCATTTTCCTCATAAACAGTAGATGTGGACATTTTTACAGATTAATTAATTATTGCTTTATCAGCAAAACTGTATTTTTTTTTTTTTGTAGAAAGGCGGCAAAAAATTTTGTTTTTTTTTTCGAATTCAAAGTTTGATTTGAGAACAGAGGTTTAACAAAAAGGTTATCACTACATTATCACACTAGTGCATAATGGTAATCAAAAAGTCACAGTTTGGTTACAAGCAACATTATATACTTAAGTGTATTGCAATTATAGTCACTTTCTGAGCAAGTGTGTCGAAAAGGTTTATTAAATACGCGCATTAGTCGTGGAGTTGCGGATACCAGCCCGTTTTACCTATACCTATACCTAAATACAGAGCGGAGTTCTTGCCCTCTTTTACGCATGACACTCTGCCAACGATTTCGCTTGCGAGAATGTTTTCACAAAAACTATAACACCTATAAAATTGTATTTTCAATACACTTGCTTATAAAGTGACTCTTATTGAACTGCACTTGTGTATATAATGGCACTTGCTACCAAACTGTGATATTTTGATTACCATTACGCACTAGTGCTATAATGTGGTTAAACCTTATTGTTCAACCTCTCCACCGCCATCATTTTATTACATTTATCGTATCAGGATGGCACTATTCCCGCGCGCCTCAAGGAGTTGTCAACAACAGGAGGGGCCCAGCTGGGTCGAAACCTACTGGGGCCAGGGTTATCTGAAAGGAAGCTCGAGCCCCGGTATGAAGAGGCTAGAAGGAACGGGGTGGGGATGATTTTTGCCCACCGTAAAAAAAAATGTGTAATCATTGAAACAGGCGCGTAGGTACTCTGTAAAAAGGTACTGAGAATTTTTATTGAATACTAGCTTCTGCCCGCGACTTCGTCCGCGGAAAATTTCTTGTTTTAAAATAAGATTACACTCGATTAGACGCTGCGCACGTTCAGCGCTAGATTCCTGAGCACGGGCCGGCGATCTTATGGCATTTTGCCTAGCGAGCCGCTGCGAGCGCTCAGCGCTAGTCTCCTTATCCCTTGTTTCAGAGACATGCTGCCTTAAATAAGGTAGACGCTGCGCACGTTCAGCGCTAGATTCCCGAGCAGGGGCCTGCGATGTTATGACATTTTGCCTACCAAGCCGCTGCGAGCGCTTAGCGCTAGTCTCCCTATCCCTTGTCTCAGAGACATGCTGCCTTAACTCAGATAGACGGTGCGCACGTTCAGCGCTAGTTTCTCGAGCACGGGCCCTGCGACATCCTCACATTGACTAGCGAGGCGCTGTGAGCGCTCGGAGCTAGATTCTCTAGCGCGTGCTTGCGAAATATATTCTCTATTTCTCGAGAGGCGCTGCTCATTTTCAGGGGCAGATTCTTCCGTACGGCGTACTCGAGCGGCTCTTGTTTGTGATGTCTGCCGGGACAGTTGAGATTTCCTTTTAGACATGCTCTCAACAAACTACGCACAGACTTGAAAACAATTATGAACAAAGGGAGAGCGACTCGAACACCGTCCGCCTTTACAAAACAAAACAATCGTAATATCGAATAACTCGTATCGATTATTACGATAGAACGAAGTACGAAACTACGAACATACAAAACAAACGTACAACGAAATTACGATATTTTCGATTATGCGGTATCTATCAACAACAACAACCATACGAACGAAACAACCGAAACCAATAAGCAACTGACAGAAGAACTCCAACTAACGACAACGTGGTCATAATAATTCGAGAGGGTCATCAATCCACAGAAAGTCTTAACACCGCGATTCAGAAAAATTACGTAATTGCAGAACGCCATCTATGGGCAAATAGGTAAAACGTTGGGCACGCCACAATTATGGCGTCCTTACCTTCCACATGACACAGGTCCTCACCGGACATGGCAAGTTCGGGAGGTTCCTGCACCGAATTAAAGCGGAAGAGACGCCCGAGTGTCGCCACTGTGCGGAATGCCCGGAGGACACGGTGGAGCACACAGTCGAGGTGTGCCCTGCCTGGGCGGAGCATCGCCGTGCCCTCGTGGGGGCGATCGGCGGCGGAGACCTCTCGCGCCGGGCTCTGGTTGAGGCCATGGTCCTTAGCGAGGTGGAATAGCAGGCGGTTGCCTCCTTCTGCGAAGCAGTAATGCTAGCAAAGGAGGAGGCAGACCGCCTCCGCCGCCGCCACCGGGATTCCGATCCCGATTTCCGGCCACCGTAGACGCGGGCTCGCGGACGGCGAGCCATGGGTAGCTTGCTGTCCGATCGTCCGGTAATGGACCGAGCCCAAGACGTCGACGGCGCGCACTGTTCCCGCGCGCCTCAATCCAATCCTCGCCTGGGTCGAAGCCTACCGGGTCCAGGGTTATCCGAAAGGGAACTCGTGCCCTGGTTTGAAGGCTAGAAGGAACGGGGTGGGTTTTTAGTCAGTAAGAGTCTGACACTATCTCCCGCTCCACCCAAGGGCGGGGGGTGTCATAAGATGATTTTTGCCCACCATAAAAAAAAATATATAAAAAATAGGTAAAACGTCTGCACAATGAAAGTTATGCTAGGGGCATTTTGCGTTTTAGTAATTTTATATTATCTTAGAAACTGTATGACCAATTGATATGCTGTAAATGGCAAATCTTATCTGTATAATGTTCTTGTGATACTAAAATAATTTATTTTCATAAGAATTAATATTTTGTTGCTCAAATAATCAACCAAACGTAAGTATACCAAAAAAAATATTTTTTTTATGCAATAAAAGAAGTATAAAAGATAAAATATAAAAGATAGACATATGGTATCGCGGACTTTTTTGTAGAAATAATTAAGACGAACCAGGTAGCCATACATTGTTTTTAATTTTAAGCAACTGTTTAGGCAGCGCACGCAAATAATTCTGTTTTATGAGGTATTTTTTTCCGACTTGCTAGACAAAACTTGTGATAGCTCGGTTAATATACATGCTATAGAAACAATTTATAGCCTATAGCACTCAGGAATAATGTAGCTTTCTGCCAGTTAAAAAAAAATTTAGAATTGGATTATTAGTTCCAGAGATTACCCCCTACATACAAACTTACAAATTTTACCTCTTTATAATATTAGTATAGATTGCCGACCTTAGTGAAGTTTGGCGTGTCGGCTGACGCAGTACATTTGCTGCCAAATACTGCAAGATCATTAGAATGTGTTACATCCACATTAACTTCAAAGTAACGACTCCAAACGAAGACAGGGCTTGGTTCACAAGCATGCCATAAAGACAAATAGAAAGCTTTATTAAAGTGACATTGTAGACAGATGTTATCGAAATGCTAAAATATTTGGAGGTTGACTTCGTGATAATTCGGTAACGATATCTGTACGTTTTCGACTTTTGTGTCAATCGTTAGAGCTGGCGCGAGATAACTTGGCGCGTGGAAGAAATTGGGAACTAATCGTTGGCACCATCTTGACGTTTATGTCATGTGTCAGGAGAATGTTTAAAATTAACTTAATCTTAAAATTTATTTTTTTAAACAGTAGTAATAATAATAGTAGTCGATTTGTTTAGGGTTTAGGTAAGAAAATCTTGACATGTTTCTGTACCTAAAAATGATTTTCTTTTTTAGATAAATTACAAAAATATAATGATAGCTACATTGTTTACTAATCTATAATTTTAGAAAACTAGAACGTATTATAATATATATGTTATGAAACAGATTGCCGATTTTTTTAAACATATTTCTTTTACAAGACATCAACATTGTTTACTTTATTTTTAATAGGTACCTACTATAAATGTAGTATAGCAAATAAATTCTTTAAATTACCCCGTGTTATGAAAGAGCGTTTTTATTTAAATTAAGGAGAATAGATTTATTAGGCTGGCAACATTATACACGCCCCCAGCTACGCGCCAAGTTATCGTACTAGCGCTCTATCACTGAAATATCAATTCAATAGAGCCCGTTGTTTTGACATGCAAAAGTTATTCAAGCTTTATCGATTTCTCTGTCTGTACAAGTCCATTTTGCGAATTTTTGATAGTTAGATACAGTTTTTAAGGTGGAAAATATCCCACCATATACATTTTTATTGTATGTACACCATCATTATAGTAAATTAGATAGCGACATTTCTTGACAATTATATAGTAGTGAAAACGATCTGCTAAAACCTTACATTTTTGTTTATTTATTCAACTAAAGATAACGAATTTATTTATTTGTTTCAAACAATAAACATAAATTTATTTGTTTCAACTAAACAACCATCCTAATCTCGGGCTCAGACTGACGTCCGGGGATATCTTCGGTATAGTATCGATCGAGTCAATGTAGCTCTTGGGTCGTTTGCCAGATTCACAGTAGGTTTGGTGATTGATGTGTACAACTGTACATAAAAATGTTATAAATTATACCTATAATTATATGTTTGTTGACTATTTATAATCATATCTAACTTTTATTTAAGATTAGATGTATGTATGAAGGTATTGACTTAATGTGATTGGTCGAGACTTTGACAGTTCTCGACCAATCACAAGCAAGTAAAATGGCGGGAAGGGGCAGACGTTTTTTTGAGTGGAATACGCAATACGCGGCAGTCTTAATTTTCGGGACATCTGTGCCACTATAGGTATTATATTGTAACTGTTCGTAACTTTAGTAAGTAATAAAAATGGTCTTCAAAGTCTATAAACGAGTGTTTTGTATATTCCAAGTCCTTACTTCTGAGTATTGAACCAGTACGGTTTACATCTCAGAAGTAGGATAAACAGCCTAGTGCACACCAAAGGAACTGACACACGCTTAAGTATTTGGCGTACAAAGAAAATGCTCAAGAACATGGATGAACATGGTTTTAGTTCTCGAAGAGAACGTGATGGACCTAAACCAATGACTATACAGTGGTTTTATTCTCTTTGACCTAAACGGACCCCCTGCAAGTCGCTGACGCCGCCACTTCGATGTCGCACGAGACGTGGCACGCAGAACACGGGCATTCTCCTGGCAGCAGAACTTCTCGCCTGCGTACACCATCCCGTGAAGAAACGCGTCATGAGCGTGAGTTGAATAATAATCTGTTTATTCAGAACTTTATTACTGTACTTAAGGGTATGAATAATATAAGTGATAGCGATAGGTATCCTGTTTTAAATAATGTAATTCCTGATTTTGACCCGTTATGTAAGAAACAAACAGTTGATACGTGGCTTCATAAGGTTGACGAATGTGTACAGATCTATGGTTGGAACGATAAACAAGTAGTCCACTATGCCCTACCGAAATTAACAGGGGTAGCTAAATCTTGGTACCAGTACCCCCAGTACCCTCATTACTATTTTCTTGGCCGGAGTGGAAGTTAAAGTTGAAGGAATCTTTTCCAACTGGGGATAATTATGCAGACTTACTACATAATGGAAATGCTGAATTAAAAGGTTCGTATTGGTGTGTCATTTGAATTATGTTATTATAACAAAATGAATCTTCTAAATCGTTGCGAAATATCAGGAAAACGGGCAGTTGACTGTATCATCTACAATAATATTATAAAGAAGAATACTTTGTTTGTTTGGTTGTAATGAATAGGCTTAAAATATACTGGACCGTTTTTAAAAATTCTTTCACCACTCGAAAGCTACTAGCTAGCTAAGAAATCCACGAGTAACATAGGCTAAATTTTATTTTGGAAAAAAATAGGGTTCCCAAATATCTTATATTTGGGTTTTTCGGACACAAGGTGTAAAAAATCAACCAGAAAAGTTACTTATTTTGCGTACGCTGCCTAAACTATAGAATCCTAAAATGTTGTAATTAATTGTAGTTCTTATAAATATCTACAAAAAAGTCCGCAAAACACTATACCTATCTATGTCGAGTGAGGCACAAAAACCATTTTTTTTATCTAAAAATCTTGAATTTTTTTTGGACTACATTTAAACATTTGTGACCCACGGATGCCCCTCAAGTTGAAGGGTAAAATCTACAAGTCCGTGATAAGGCCTGTCGTACTGTATGGATCAGAATGTTGGGCTGTGAAAAAGATGGATGAAAAAAGATTGCATGTAGCAGAGATGAGAATGTTAAGATGGATGTGTGGTGTGACAAGAATGGATAAAGTTAGAAATGAGTATATTAGGGGAAGTTTGAAAGTGGCGCCAGTGACTGAAAAGTTGAAAGGGAATCGTTTGTCTTCGTATGGTCATGTAAAAAGGAGGGACGAAACGCATGTTGCTAAAAAAGTTATGAGTTTACATGTGGATGGATGGAGGGGGAGAGGGAGGCCAAAGAAAAGATGGATGGATTGTGTGAGAAGTGATATGAAAGAAAAGGGAGTTAGTGATAGCGTGACGAGTGACAGGACAGAATGGAAGAAAAAAACATGTTGCGCCGACCCCAAATAAAACGGGATATGGGCAGGAAGATGATGATGATGATGATGACATTTAAACGCATTTATTTTACTCATGCTATTAATCCTTATTAAAAATAAATTATTTCATCACTAAGTACAGTTTATTTAGATAATATTTGCTCTTTAAATGATTAAAATTAGACGTTTATTTTGTAGTTATGCCGAAATTAAAATATTTCGATTTCTGCTGCACGCCCCGTTGCGAAGTGAGCGTCACCACGGCGGGGGTGCGCGTGCGGGAAGGGAGTTTAGATCTATGAGTAAGGTACCTACCCGCGCGGCTCAGACGCGAGGTCGTGCGCGAAGTCTAATAATTTCCATGCGATTTTTTTTTGATTTCGTACATAACTACACCTACGCAAAAGTTCTTCTCAGAGCTAAACAACAGTTCTTCTCAGAGCTAATCAACAGTTCTTTTCAGGCCTAACCAACAAACAGTTCTTTTCAAGGGTAACCAATAGTTTTTTTCAGGGCTAACCAACACTTCTTTTCAGGGCTAAACAACAGTTCTTTTCAGAGCTAGAATATTACACGCTATTAGGTAACATTTTCTAAAACATTTGAAAATGTTTAAGAGAGACAGGTCTCAACTTTCTAAGCATAGTTCTCAAGCACGGGCAGCATGAATACGTCGTATGGGAGAATCTTCACCTGAACGTTCGCAACGTCTTGCTGAACAAAATCAGAGAAACTCTCAGGTACGCGCACGAGAGTCGAGTGTCGAACGTTCGCAACGCCTTGCACAACAAAATCTGAGAACCTCTGAGTTACGTGCACGTGAGTCGAGGCTGGAGCGTTCCCAACGTTTTCATGAACAAAATGTTTCCTTTGACTTACGCGAAAGAGAGTCAAGTGTCGAGCGTTCGCAGCGACTTAGAGCTCAGGCAGAGAGACAGCAGTTGTCCACAAATAGAGTTTGCAATCGAATTTTAGCTAACAGCATCAGCCTGACTTTCAGATATGATCCGCAGTACAACAAGAGTCCGTCCAAATCGGAGTCATGAATAAGATCTGCTCTAACTGCTCTGCCAAGAAATGGGCGAACGAACCTAATGGTATGTGCTGTGCTTCAGGTGCCGCAGAAATTGTCTGACCTAGCTTTTCTAAATTTGTAGGTATGTGTACTAATATTACAAAGAGAGACAATTCGATTTTTTAAATGTTTGTGTACACACGTAATAGATAGACCATGGAAAAGGCGATAACTAAGCGAAAAACCCAAATTCTGCTGGAAGTCGCGGCAAAAGCTAGTAGCAGATATAGAGGATCGTGGTGTTAGGTTGGGAGCACAAGGGGCTGAATTTATGGAACCGGAAATGCTTTTTAAATTATTAAAGACAATAAAAGTAGGGGATAGGTCCACAAACGAGCAGCAGAAGGTTAAGGATAGAGATAGGCAAGCACAAAATTATATATCTACCAGTAACAAAGTAGAACACGGCTCCCGGACGTCAACCGGAAATAGTATGGTTTGCTACAATTGCAAAGAACCCGGTCACCCATTCTTTCGTTGCCCAAAACCCAGGATTCAATGCTCTAAATGTAATTTAATAGGACATAAAGACACTGAGTGCCCTGGGACAAAGCAAAGTACCAATGATTTATCGTAAATTCCAAAATCAATATTGAAAGTAGAAATCACGGGCGATTCTGGTGCCAAATATAGAATGCCTATTAAAATAAATGGGTTGTTTTCAAAATGTCTCGTAGATTTGGTAAGCGAGGGTACTTTGGTCCATCTCAGTGAAGCTCAGCGTTTATAACTAGACTGGAAGGCGGGAGGAGTGTCACTATTAAGAGGAATAGGTGACGTGCCATATAAACCCCTTGGCAAGGTTAACGTCACGGTCGAAGTACATGTTGTAGTAGAAAATGACGTAGAGATATAGGCAGTAGATGATTATTTAATAAATTCCCCTATACTACTAGGCCACACTTTCACCGAAAGACCCTCGGTCAAAATAGTAAAAGAATCTGATGTCGTTTTCCAGCGGGTTACAGTCCCGGGGTAAACAGTCCTTTTTGATTTCTCCACTTTTTTGTACAAGGGAGACGTGCATAAGGCGCGGCAATCAAAGGCCATCCCAGTTAGTTCTTGTAATTCTTTCTCGGGAAAAATTTACGTGAATGGAACTGTGCGCAATATTGAACGTTATGAACATTACTTGTTGCCCGGCGAGTATCAATTAATTAACACACGGCGCGGGTAGGATTCTTGTTCAGAGTGCCTAGTGTGAGTTTATTTTGCGTTGACGCAGTCGACACGTTTGTGACGTTCGGCGTTCTGATTGGCCCGCTCCAAGTTCTTTACCAATCAGAAAGCCAAACGCGGCAAGCGTTTCGATCACGTTAGCGTAAAACGAACAACTCGCACTCAGCGCACAGAATATCATTGATAACCATCTAGTTATAATAATAATCGAGTCAAACCTTAACCCAGAGTCTAAACGTTTCAAAATTAGATTTTAGTGAACTATTGACTATAGATGAAGCACCAATTACCTACGGAGGCAATTTAACAAAGTGTCAAAAGGAGATTTTAGTACAAAGACCGGTCCTGGGACTTTATGACCCTGGTGTACTAGCTCAACTTCATACTGACGCTAGCAAGTACGGGGTAGCCGGCATTTTAAAGTAACAGGACAGATCTGGGGCGTTAAAACCTATAGCTTATTATAGTTGGCAAACCAGTCCGGATGAACAAAAACTACACTTCTTCGAGTTAGAGAACCTCGCTATTATTGCCTAATTAACTAGGTTTATGCATTACTTAGGTACTTGGTATTAGATTCACCATAGTTACGGACTGCAATGCTTTGCGTACCACTTTGAGTAAACGTGACGTAATCCCACGAATTGCTCGCTGGTGGCTGCAGTTATTAGAATACGACTGCTCAACAGAATACCGCCCAGGCGACAAAATGGCACACGTAGATGCCTTTGGTAGAGTAGAGGTGTGATAGGCGGTATTCCAGATGCTGATCACGTGTTAGACTTACTTTCGGTAGGTACTGACGATTGGCTAGCAACGGTGCAACAGACGGACGAAGACATCGCAAATGTTTTACGACGATTTCAAATGTGAAGATGCCACTGACATATTTAAAAAAAATTACAAGCTTGGAAATGGATGGGTATATTGTAAGATTGACAAAAATACTATACGTTGGGTTGTTCCGAGTGGTGGCAACTTCTAAAAACCAATCGTGATGATTCCGGCCGGCAGCCGGTGAGCTTATTAGAATACAACAGGATAAAGACAAGGAGCGGTACGATAGGTATAGCAAAACGGCAATGCGTTTAAATGAAGGTGACTTGCTTAGAGTAGTAAAAGCTATGACGGGAATAGAGAGAGGGGCAATCTAAGGAGCTCGAACCTAAGTGTAAAGGCCCTTACAGAATTAAGAAGGTGCTCCCCAACGATAGGTTTGTGGTCGAGGACACGCCCCTCACCAGGACCAGTAAGAGGTACGAGGCTGTTGTGGCCATTGATGAAATATTTCCATGGATCTGTTTTAATGAACCCGTATCAACCAATTGTAAATCCCAGCTTAAAGGTTGTGAATCTCAATGTGAAGGGTTGTAATTAGATGTATGGTCAATTCATTGGTGTTAATAAATATGAATATTGTATTAAATAAGCAGGTAGATAGGAACACCTGATGAGATCTTTTGGTATCAATTACATTGTGTATATATGAACATTTAAAGAAATATGAGATGTCGATGTCACAATAAAATGTAATGCTAAAAAAAAACCACCTTGGTTTTAAGTTTCGATGATTAATGTCATGTATCATCTAAATTATTTCATGTACTAAAAGCTGAAATATTTGCTAGTCAACGTCATGGACTAGTAAATACCGATTCATATTTGGTTAGAATCACGTACTAATTAGTTTGTGAGGGGTATCAGGTAAAGGATGCTTCCCATTTTAGAAATTAGTGCATTAGTGGGTATATTTGCTGGTCAGGGTCATGAACCAGTACATACACCTATTGTCAATATAAGACAAAGGCTAGGCGTGTCAGGTAACCGTACACCCTTAAAGGTTATAAGCGTTTTATTAATCAAGTTCATGGATTAATAAATAAATTTAATGTGTTTTGTTTCAAGAAAGCTTACAGACTAAAATTAATTTAGGAGTAAATATATTGTAAAATAATTGAACTTAAGATATGACTAAAGACGAATACGATAATTCATGTTCAATATTATGTTACATACATTTAGAATTTAAATATGACATGTATATAATGTGTATTTTTCTTTCTTTTGTAATACATAACAACGAGGGTCTCGTTGGAAGTCGGATGGCCGAGCTGTTATAAATTATACCTATAATAATATGTTTGTTGACTATTTATAATCATATCTAACTTTTAAAATTAAATGTAGTTGTATTGACTTTATGTGATTGGTCGAGACTTTGACAGTTCTCGACTAATCACGAGCAAGTAAAATGGCGGGAAGGGGCAGACATTTTTTTGAGTGGGATACGCGGCACTCTTAATTATCGGGACATCTGTGCCATTATAGATATTATATTGTCCTGTCCGTGTCCGATGGATGCGAGACGCACAGGATCGATCGTTGTGGCGACACTTGGGGGAGGCCTATGTCCAACAGTGGACGTCTGTCGGCTGAAATGATGATGATGATGTGATGAACTGTCCGTAATGGCCTGTTCGTAACTTTAGTAATAAAAATGGTCTTCAAAGTCTATAAACGAGTGTTTTGTATATTCCAAGTCCTTACTTCTGAGTATTGAACTAGTAGGTACGGTTCACAAAAAGCCTCAATCGCTCCCAGGAGCTCCGGTTTGCCGGATTTGACTTTACCACCATCTTCGGTCTTCAGTTTCGTGAGCTGGCTCTGCCAAATACACAGATCTCTTTCAAAAACTTTGGAGTCCTTATTTCGCTCAATCGCCCCTTTAATTTTTTCGGTATGAAAGTGACGGAGATCGCGTTTCTGCCGAAATGTGCAAGCACCGTAAATTTTTAGTATATTGAAACAAATGACTAACTTATTAATTATCAAATTAATTGTATTACGTATGTATGGAAGCCGGCCCGCACAATTACTCTAAAAACAAAATATTTTATTGACAAAGATTTGCGGAGGCGCCAGGCGGGGGGGGGGGGGGGGCGAGAAAGGGGTGATTTGTGATTGGCTGATCGCAATTCCGGTGCATTCAAATTGCCAAATGCACTAGCAGGCAGTGAGTGGGAAGCGGGGTTATGACTCTAGGCTGGACTTTATGTCAACTTAAAACGCGCGAATTTTAAAATTTCTCCTAGAAACTTTTTTTGTTGTGGATTTGGTGACTTGATGGCCTAACGACGGATTTTTTTTTGCTTTATTTCGGTGCCCCCCCCCCAGACGTGATGCTCTAGGCAATTGGTTAATTTGAATGAAAAGACAGCGAGCAGTCTCGATGTATTTATATGCCAGATATAGGTACATAATTATAATGTTTTACAAGAGCAACAATTAAGGTCACTATATTGAATACCAATAAGAGCAATAGAAAATGCAAGAGAAATCCGAAATGAATTTGCTCACATTAAATAAATTACCTACCTAATAACCTATACCTACAAAATTAGTATGTTGAATTAATTAGTACCGAAGCAATTTGTAATAATTTAACGATTTTGCTTATGAATATGTAAATTTAAAAAAGTACAATGATAATTAATTAATGTTTAACTTACCTCTGTATTAATAGTAACTGTGTCTGATTTATCATAGACCGGAGGCGGAGCAAGAAAGCTGTCCATTAGATCATAAGCGAACCAATTCGGTTTAAAAATATACATTGGTACTTAGTAATAATTTTGATATTATTACTACCAGTTTTTACAATTATTATTTTTATACTCAATTTTTAGAATTACGAACATTGTAGTGTGGTTTAATTCATGAATCCCCAAGCGACCACCGGTGGCCGCGCATCTATTGTCTTACTATTGTGTGTCTAATTGACGGTATCTGAAGGGTTAATAAATTTTGCATTTCTCCTATACCTATTCCCTACTTCATCCCCCACCACATAAGAACGAGGTTCATCACATCTTCTTTTTCCTGCCCTTATCCCATATTACTTGGGGTCGGCGCAATACGTTTGTTTTCTTCTATTCTGTCCTGTCACCCGTCAAACTATCACTAACTCCCTTTTATATTCGCCAACTGTCTCGCCCTTCCAGTCATGGCCCCAACATTCCAACTTGCATACCTCTATCTCATTTCCCGGGCTAGCTTCTCACGGTGCCCCCGCCCAGGATGGTGCAACAACCCTGGTCCATTTCTCACAGGAGCCGGGTGCTGCCCCTGCCCTTGTGCGTCGCCTGTGGGGTACGCTCTAATCCAATCGGGCATTCTATCCATTCCAATCATGTTGCTAGAGATTTGGCAAATATTTTACAGTCGGCCGCCTGCTTGACACTAACCCTCCTTGGGAATGCACGGTCTCGAAATGTCCCTTTGGTTTCATCACGTATTTTTATAATTTTACCTTTAGTCCAGTTAGCAAAATATATATTTTGATTGAACTTCAAATCCACAAGAGATTTTAAATTTACTATCATAAGTTTTCTTTACAGACTCTCTCAGCTTACTAAATAGTAACTTTTGGGTTCAAATTACTTTTTGAAATGGGTAGGTAGTAAGAAAGACATAAAACATACTACCAATAGACAGGACATAGCGAACAAAATCCTAATCCGAGACTTGTTACTAAAGTAGTAACAAGTCGTTCAGTCTGTACCTGTCAAGTCACGTTTGTGTCCGCTATTCGCATCAAAAGAAAATATTTTTTTGGAGAAATATGCCGAGTTGCGCATTGCACCATTGTAAATCGTATTATGGCAAAACAACTGGACTTGACTTCAGTTTATTTACGTAAATATTTTTCGTCTTCACTGAGGCATAAGATGACAGTTTTTCTAAGACATTTCTTCTGGTGGCCGCTCTATTGTATCTATTTAATCTCTTTGGGTAGTAAAGAGTTTAAACTTTAAATACTTGAAAATAACAATTGTGCAGGAGATGGGAGATACCACAGAACAGAAAAATGTATATGATTCCTTTGTTCTGTGGGAGATACGACTTAGGAGTATTTCTATAATTTAGCAAACCTAGATATGGATCCGAACCATCCTCCGTACATTTTTTAAATTATGCTCTTATAGCCATTTCATACTAAGGTTGCGCTTGCTCAATCTCTTCTTCTACCGCTCATAGACTATGCGGATGCCTGTTTTCTAGATGCTACGGAGGTAGGTATTTCTAAATAAACTCGAGCGATTGCAGAATTTGTGCATTCGCTTTATTTTGGGCCTCCGCAAATACGACCATGTGTCGGAGTTTCGGACCTGATTAAGGTGGCTGCCAATTCGTCGTCGACGAGATATTCACATTCTATCCCTTCTCTTTACTATCCTGCACAATCTCAATGCTCCTCAATATCTTCGTGAACGCTTTGAATACCTTGTACCAAGGGGTAAACCCTGTCGCACTATCAATTCTCTTCTCCTTTATACTTCTCGTCACACTTCCTGTCGTTACGATGGCTCCTTTAGGTACAGTAACTGCAGTGCGTCTCTGGAACTCTCTCCCATATTCCCTTCGCGACAGCCCTTCTCTGGATGTCTTTAAGAGGAAAATTAAAGAGCACTTCCTTTCTCAATTGACATAATATTAGAAGAATATATATTATATCTTTATGTATATATGTTGTACACAGGATGCTACCCTCGAATGCGATCTCTCAGTCACTCAATGGTTTGCTGGGAGAGAACTCATTGTTGAGTTAAGCTCGCCTGTGTACATGTGTTATCTTCATTCTACATATGAATGTATTATGGTTAAGTTTTGTGTGTACAATAAAAGAATCAAAGTGGGATTAAAGTTATTTTGTTATTTATTTTATTATTTAAATGATATGGAGGACTTACAACGAAAACAAACCAGGTAAGAAACAGTAAGACTGACAGCCAATAACAACTTGACTACTGTAACAGCGCCATCATGACTACTTACTTCTTGAGCGAAGCCCCTCGGTTTCTTCATCGGATAGGAATGATGGACTGGAAAATCTGTTGGCGCGAGCTGTACAAGCCGCCATGATGCCTTTTCGTTTCAAAATTAAGTACTTATTTTAGTGCAGCTAACCTTTGCTTTCTCCGATTCGCTTTGCAAGCTGTAACACTACAGCGGCGCGTAACCGATTTTCTTTCATAATATTCTTTACTAAAGTTCGTCTAGGCTTAGGCTTGACCATGCTTACTGCATAAAAAGAATCATTTCAGCCCCCAAGGACAAGGTTTCCCTTGTATATATTACTTCGCCGCATGATTCCCAGTAAAAGGAACTATCTGTTCATCAACACGAAGTTCTTTCTCGAGTAGTAGTATCAACGGTCTACTCCTGATGGTATCATAGATCGGTCGTACTTTGTACAATGCGTTTTGGCAATCGGTCGGTATTTTCATATTGTCAACAAGGTGCTATTGTTACGGAGCTCGAAGAACGGTTCCCTTGACATGTGTTCTGAGAAAAGTGGGATGCTGATGTTGGATTCCCAGTACATATTCAAGCATGGGTAACTAAACACTCCTGAAGTTAAATGTAATCCAAACAATACTTCTAGTTCTTTAGCATTAGCAAGCTTAAATCTAGACTTGTGTGACTGCACTGCATATAGATTCTTCATTTCAGCCATACTGTGCATCAACTGTTTCGGAACATAATTATCTATGATAAAAATCGATTGGCCCAGTCTGTGCCTCCACTTAGTCCTCGACTTTGGTGTCAGCTTCCCAAAAATATGATCTTCATTTGAAGAAGCAGCTCCTGATTGACTTTCAAACAAGGACTCAAACTGTAACCGTAATAATGTTTTTTAACACTTTTTTAAAACAGTTTCAACAGAAAGACACTTTTAAATGTAACAGATACAATAATGTTACCGAATCAAACTGTAACCTTTTACATGTGTTAATAAGTGTAAATATGTGTAACTGAAATAATCAGTTTTAGTATATCTTTAGGTATAAGTAACTGCACAGTACGGCAACAACGCGTGGCCGTAAGAGTGTAAGACGCGCGTTGTCAAAGCCTACGACGATCTTCAGTACACACTAGTGATGTAACGAATGTCAGATTTTTCACATTCGCGAATGCGAATATTCAAATTCAAATATTGACTTTCAAACAAAGTGCGCGCAAAATGTCATACAGTTTGACATTTCGTGTCAGCCCAGCTTAAACAAAACATAACAGAGCCGGTCTCCGATGCCTCTGATCCATCGGGTTCCCGTGACTCTCACCAGGTCATCGGTCGCCCCTTGTGGGAGGCCTTCCAATGCGTGGTCACCACTCCAGAACCTTTCGTCCCCATCGACTATCTGTTCTGCGAGGAATATGACACTTGAGGGAGGCCAACAGCCAACAGTGGACGTCTTTTGGCTGAAATGATGATGATGATTGTAGCCTATTGCTGCTATTATCATCATCTTTTATTTATTTATTTAACACTTTGTGCACATGAGTACAGAGGCGGACTTAATGCCTTAGGCATTCTCTTCCAGTCAACCTTTGGGTGATGCAGAGAAAAAGTAGTGGCAAGTGCAATAAAAGAGCGAGAGAAAATGCGAATTAAGTAAAGATATACTAATATACCATAGAATAGATATACTAATAAACCATAGAATAAATATATATAATTATACAATATTTATATACTCTAATTAATACACTACATACATACACTAAAATAATAAAAATCATCATCATTTCATAATGCTAATAACATTAAATTTATTCGAAAATATTGGTTATGATTTGACATTAGTTAGTATTATTGTATCAGTAAAATGGCCTAACTTTGCAAGAATTTTGAATATATTTTTTTAATTTTTGCATCGTAAACAGATAAATTCGTATGTGACTTGTGAAGAAAAATATGCAAATCAAAATAACAGATTTGGTACCTTAGCGTATTGATAAAGTACTTATATATAAAGTATAAAACGTTTTTTTTAAGGCAAAAATAGACAAGACTTTTTGATTTTTTCGTCCTGTGGCTTCTGAGTTCATTTTCGCGCTTAAAGAATCGCGGAATTACACTAATTTGCTATCAAACTAAAAAGTGACAACCAGCAAAGTTTTGTAAATTATTTATAAAAAAAACTAGCTTTTGCCCGCACGGCTTTGCTCCCGCTTTTCCCTACTCTACCCTACACTACTCTACCCTACCAAACTTCACATAAACCATTTACTAAATAGTCCGAACAAAGCCTAAAAATTTGGTTTGGATAGGTGAGCCCTTTCTTGAGTTATAAAATAACAATGAAAAAAGACATTGATTTTTATATATATAGACAGCTTACTATTGTTTTTCTCGATTTTACCAACTTAAACTTGAAAGATGAAAAGATGAATGAATGATAGAAAGATGGAGGTTTATTTATCATTTAAAATGTTCCCTAAAATAAGTATAACAGCTTAAAACAAACAACACACATAACATGCCACACTAAAACACACACAAAACAACACACTAAAACACACAACACAACACAACACTTATATAATCAAATTGTGCAATGCAGGAGAACTTGATATATAAACATGGCTATGACTCCAAATTACTTTATCATGTTGTTACACAATTTGTAACGACGCTTGGGGGAGCAAGCGTCGCCACAACGACCGGTCCTGCGCGTCACGCATCCATTGGATTCCCGCGACCCTGACTAAATCTAATGTTCATTAACCATAAATAAGTACATTTTGAAATAGGCAAGGCTGCGTTTACCTGTTACACTTATTAACACTGTCAACGCTTTTATATCTGTTACAGATATGTTACGGTTACACTTTTGTAAGTGTTTTGGGTTAACAACTTGAAAACACATTTATAAGTGTTACACATTAGATTCTGTTACCAATTCAACATGTAACACTTATAATTCTGTAACCTGTATGATCGGTGTTTTTAAGTCCCTGCTTTCAAATACTCCATCCGACTCAAGAATTTCGCCAATAGGATTAGGTGGGACGAACATGTTGTCGAGAGAAATATTTTTCCGTTTCGTCTTCACCAGACTGGAGGGAAGACCTCTCTTTGATTTTGGTAAATTGAATCTGCTCCGAATCGAACAGATCGAGATTCTCAAACAAAACTACCTCCATTCCCATCGTCGTCATCTGACGATATCTCCAACTCTGACATATATCCGTCACGTATAAGTTCCAAGGCATTTCGGGTAAACATTATTCTTTGTAGACTTATTCTGAAAATATGATTGAAAGAAATGTTAGATGATGTTTCTGATTATAAGAAAAAATGAATGAAACAACGTAAATTAACACTTATAAAATCTTTCAAAGATCGTTACACTATTTGAATAAACTAAACTACGCTGAAAAGACTATTTACACCTGGGCACATATGGGGACCTGCTCTTGGTCTGGTCATCGTGGGAGTGTAAGACCAAAACCCTCTAAATTCCAACATAACACCACACCAGAAATTAAAAAAAAAACAAATGCCACAGCAACTGAAGATATGCACATATAATGTGAGGTCATTGTCTACAAAAGAACGTTTATTAGAACTAACCTACGCTCTCAAGAACATAAAATTTGATATAATAGGCCTGGCAGAAGTAAGGAGAATGGACTGCAATATAGAAGAACATCAAGAGTACATATTATGCTACATCGGTGAAACAACCGGGCTGCAAAAAAAAACCCACTCCATGGTTTTTTAGTCAAAAAAAATCACAAACAAAACATTGTAAGCTTCACAGGCATATCAGAAAGAGTGGCAGTCCTGAAATTAAAATATGAGCATGAACTCTTAACTCTTGTGCAGGCCTATGCACCTACTGAGCAAGCTTCCGAAGAGGAGACTGATAAATTTTACAACGACTTAAGAAAGGCACAAGAGAATGAAGACCGCAATGTGATTGTAATGGGAGATTTCAATGCTAGGGTAGGACAACCTAAAAAGTATGAAAAACCTATAATGAAAAAATTTGGGTACGGTAAACGAAATGAAAGAGGTAACAAACTAGTACAGTATGCCTGCGAACAAAAACTGAGCATAATGAACATTTATTTTAAAAAGGACGCAAATCGCAGATGGACCTGGATATCTCCAGATCAAAAAACAAAAAACGAAATTGATTACATTATGAGCAACAAACCAAAGCAAATAACTAACATAGAAGTACTAAATAATGTGCCATTCCCATCGGACCACAGACTACTAAGATCATCCTTTAGCTTGAAATCACCAAAGACAAGCAGAAAAACTTACAGCTCATTTCCTAGAATACCTAAAACTAACGATGAAAAATTACTGTATTTAGCAAGCCTTAACGAAAACCTGGAGACACAATTCTGTGTACCACCTGAAAGAAATAATGTACAAAACTATTATGATAAAATGGAACATGCAATTACAAACAGCCTAAAAATAAAATATAACAATTCAAAAGACGAGACAAAAATCTTGAGCAGAACAACAAAAGACCTAATGGATAAACGCACTAAACTAATGCAAACCAAACACAAATCCAAAGAAATGAAAGAAGAGCTAAAGAATCTGTTCAAGATGTGTAGCAAGGCCATAAGAAATGATTACAATAAATACAAAATGGAAGTTGTAGAGAGAAACTTAAATAAATATAGAAGTTCCAAAAGAGCCTATAAAGAATTAATGACACACAGAAACTGGATAGGTAAACTCAAAAAAGATTTTGGAGAAACGAAAACAAGGCAAGAGGTAATCAACCATGCCACCGAGTTTTACAAGGAGTTGTATAAAAAATATTCGGAAACAAATGAGACAGAAGACAGACACATAGATTTTGAAGAGGAAGAAGAAACAGTAAAACCTATCGATGAGTGTGAAGTTCTTGAACATCTCAAAAAACTCAAAACAGAGAAAAGTCCAGGTCCGGACAACATAGCTAATGAAATTTTAAAAATTGGGGCGCCCCTTTTGCTCTCGCATCTTACACAAGTTTTTAACCTATCCCTCCAAACAGAAAAGGTCCCCAAACAATGGTGTAATTCCGATATTGTTTTGCTATACAAAAAAAAAAAACTTTTTACAAAAAAAATATAACCGACTTCAATGATAAAAAACACTGAAAAGTATCAAATAACTTTAATTTTGGAAGTCGGTGTTTCTATAATAGTTTACTCTCTTCGTTATTTAACACCGACTTCCAAAATTAAAATTATTTGATACTTTTCAGTGTTTTTATCATTGAAGTCGGTTATATTTTTTTTGTAAAAAGTTTTTTTTATTTTACACTTTTTAGTTATGGTACCACCACTAAAAAGTACCCCTCAGGCAAACTTAAATACCTTATAGTCAGAGCGCATCTCATAACGGTTCTAATAATCCCAAACACGGTTAGATTACATTAATTTACCTTTCGGCTTCATCATCAGATCAGTTCGATATATCCTCTCCCCCTCTTCTTTCAAACAGTCATTAGACTAGATGCTGGAGAGGGAAAGGATATATCGAACTGATCTGATGATGAAGCCGAAAGGTAAATCTTTCAATCAGTCATTAGACTAGATGCTGATAATCCCGGCTGTAGCATCAGGTCAGATTTATGTCAACATTGCAATGAACTTAAAATTTAGTCCTGTTTAAAATGAGCCCAAACACGACTACGGTGCTGTAATTTCAAGGTTTGTACTTTTCCTGATGCTCCTGGCTTCAGCATCAGGTCTCTATGTACTTCGGTGTTCTTTATTAGCAGTACGTTTATCCACACATCGAGCCGTTATCAATGAGCCTAAACTCGATATATCTGCTGTTTGTTGTCGAGGACTTAGGTACTCTGCAGACTATCCTGACTGCAGCATCAGGTCATGACTTGATGATCATGAGACCAAATGTGGCAAATGCCCTATCAAACATCAAAACAATTTACTAAAACAGTCCTTGCCTGTTCGAGTAACTTCTTACTGTTAAGGAGTTGTACCTTCCATCATCAGCCCAGCTACCTGAGATGGTGACGACCATACGCAAATACACAAGATACTTCATAAAATATGCGAAAATCAATAAGTGAGCCTATACAATTTGAAGGTTGCCCTCGATTTCTCCAAGATCCCATCATCAGATCCTAATTTGGTGATAATGGGACCACCTCAGAACTATCTACTTTCGAACAAAAAAAGAATTTTGAAAATCCGTCCACATTTGGGGGAGTATTCGACGAACAAACATACAAAAAAAAAAAAAAAAAAAACATACAAACAGCCGAACGCAGTACCTCCTCCTTTTTGGGAAGTCGGTAAAAAGGAGATCCACTGGATATTGGAAACTATAGACCAATTAGTCTATTGCCGTGCATTTATAAACTTTTCACAACAATACTCTTGAACAGAATCACACCAATCATAGACGCATCACAACCAATCGAACAAGCAGGCTTTCGCTCAGGGTTCTCAACAATAGATCATATCCACACCTTGGAACAAATAATAGAAAAATATAAAGAATTCAATCAGCCACTCTATCTGGCTTATATGGACTACACAAAGGCATTTGATACCATAACCCACACTTCTATCTGGAAAGCCCTCAATGTCTGTGGCGTAAGTAAAACATATATCAACATCATAAAAAACATCTATTCTCAAAGTACAAGCAGAATCAAGATGGAAAATAAAGGAGAACAGATTACAATAGAGAAAGGTGTCAAACAAGGGGATCCCCTATCACCGAAACTCTTTATAGCAGTACTGGAATGTGTCTTCAGAAACCTTGATTAGAGCCAGAATGGCATATGCGTACTAGGGCACCGCCTTAGTCATCTGAGATTTGCAGACGATATCATTTTGTTTGCCAGATCTGCCAAAGAATTAGAACAAATGATGCAATCTCTTGCATAGGAAAGTAGAAAATGTGGTCTAAAAATGAACGCAAACAAGACTAAGGTGATGACAAACAGCATACAAAGACCTATAAAGGTCTCATTGTTTCATTGTTTTCAAGTTTCATTCAACAAAAACAGTAATAAAGAGGAAGTGAATAGAAGGATCAACAGCACATGGAAGAAGTATTGGCTACATAAGGATATTTTGAAGGGAGACTATCATCTAAAACTAAAGAAAATTATCATGGAAACATGTATAGTTCCAAGCCTAACTTATGGCAGCCAAACATGGACAATTACAAATGAAATAAAAAGTAAAATCAAAACATGCCAGCGATCAATGGAACGAAGCATGCTAAAAATAAGAAAAATAGAAAAAACTCGCAGCGAAGACATAAGGAGGAAAACCAGGCTTACGGATGCTCTTGAACAAGCTTTGCGACTTAAGTGGAAATGGGCTGGTCACTTGTCAAGATACACAGATAAGAGATGATCTCTACAAACTACCAAATGGACAGGGCCTGCTGGAAAAAGAAACGTTGGGCTGACGATATTAAAGAACTAGCAGGCAAAGACTGGTTGTCAGTTTCCCAAAATAGGGACAAATGGAAGGAATTAGAGGAGGCTTTTACCCGAAAGGGGTTCGTGTAAAGGAACAGCTAGAAATACATTATATTATAACAAACATAATCATAAAACTAACCTAGCTTAAGTAATCTACTAACACTTTTAAATGTAAACATACTTTATACCGAAATAAAAAAGCTTTATTATTACATATGAGGACAAATAGAAAAATCTGTTATTTGGGTATGAAAAACCACTAAATGACGCATAGAATAAATCATACATAATCTTAGTAACCTAACTTATTGATATAAACATGCATTTAGGTACTGGTATAAAAATAGCAGCTTACCTCAGCGGTTCAAAATAAGTGCGATCACTGGGTGATTTTTCCGCAGAAATTAATGAAAGTAATACTTTTATATATTTCAGGTCTTCAATTGTGGACGCCGGTTCTGAAAGGGTATTGAATATTAGACACAGGCAAAGAGTTTCTTAGCAGTTTAAGATGACAAATTATATTCTCTTTAAGTTGCTTCATTTTAGAATCTACTACGTCAGCACAGCTTCTGGATAATGTGTCAGCAATGAAAAGCAAAGAATCTGGTTTGTATTTTATTTCCAGATTGTAACCTTGCACAGCTAACATCCTTTGTAACCATGCAGGTAATTTATATAAAGGTTTTTTTGAACAATGTTTCCAATGTTTTGTGGTCTGTTTCAACATGTACTTTACGCCCATTAATGTATTGATGCATTTTATAGCACCCAAAAACTATTGCTAACATTTCTTGTTCTAGCTGGCAGTTATTTTGCTCAGTAGAATTGAGGAACCGAGAACCAAATGCAATTGGCTTTCTATTTTGTAAGAACAGCTCCCATAGCTGTTGATGAACTATCAACTAATAACACAATATCTTGGTTTGTATTAAAAAAGGCTAAACATGGACTGCTGGCCAGAGCATTTATCAACTTGCCTACAGCTTCTTCTTGGTTGCTATCCCAGATGAAAACAGCATCTTTTTTCATTAACATTTGTAAAAGTTCAGTAATTTTTGAGTAATTTGGAATGAATCAAGACATGTTATTACACATTCCCAAGAACCTTTCCAAATCTTTTTTATTTTCAGGATGTTTCATGTTCATTACTTTTTTAGGATCTGGATATACACAATTTTCTGTGAATTTGTGTCCTAGGAACAAAAGTTCTGTCTCAAAAAAACACATAATTAGGTATTACCCCTTCTACATTTTCAAACATTTTATTAATTATCTTGCTAAATTCTTCTGGAGCAGAACTTATGCCAAAAGGTAATTTTTTACTAAAAAGAGAATTCGTTTGCTTGTTACCGAACGTGGCGACTTGCGACTGTTCTTGAGTAAATTGGAACCTGATATCAACAAACTTATTAAACAGCATTAGATTCACCCTTCACATTAGTTTTTATCTAAGGATTGATTATTAACCGACTTCGAAAAGGAGGAGGTTCTATGTTCGGCTGAATGTATGTTTTTTTATTTTTTTTATTTTGTATTTATGTTCACCGATATTTCGGTCAATTGTGGACCGATTTTGAAAAAATTTTTTTTAATTGATAGGTTATGCTCTCAAATTGGTCCCATAGAAATATTGTTATGATCTGATCATGAACTTCGAAGATATGGAACAGAACTCCTCATAGAATCATAGCAGAATTGTCGTAACAAGTAAAATTGCTTTGTTTATACGTGTAGTCGATGACTGACTAAAACAAAAGGGGGAGGGGGTAAATTCATGTAATATAAACGTATTTGGGATTATAGTCAAAGTCAAAGTCAAAGTCAAAATATTTTATTTCACATAGGCCTACATGGGCACTTATAAAACGTCAGAAGCTAGTGCACGGTTCCAAATTGGTCGTTTCCTATGGAGAAGAACCGGCAAGAAACTCCATGGTTACTCTTTTAAAAAAAGTGGTAGGTGTTACAATATGATAGTATGTAAGAACAGTGCATATCAATACTGTACACAAAAGCAAAAAATAAAAAAAGTAATTCAAATAAAAAAGTAATTTAAATAGGAAGTAATCTAAAGGTTTGTAAGGTATACAGTGTTCTCACATTCACATTACAAAACGAAAAAGAGGCTATATAAAAAAAAAGCAATAGAAATATAGATAATTGCAACTATCAATAAATTGATAACAAAATAAATTATCAACGAGTTTAAGGTAGTTGAAGTCTCAAAAATAAAAAATAAAAAAATACTTATTGCAAAAGCAATGTCATGTGAAAAAAAAAATACAAATAAAAAATGTATATATATTAAAACAGAGGTGGAGCAGTTAACAGACACAATATTGGTGAGTTACAGGGAGCCACATGTGCAGAGGTAGTCATTGCCAAACAAGCGTGTCTTCGACATAGTCTTTAACCTTGTAATATGCTTTTTTGGTTAAGACACGCTTAATATGCGTTTTGAATTTTCCCTCACTAAGTTCAGTTACCGCCTTTGGTAGCTTGTTGTAAAAACGTATGCTATTAACTAGGAATGACTTGCTGGTCTTAGCTAATCTCCATTTGGGTAATACAATTTCGTGTTTACTACGTGTATTTTTGTTGTGGAAATCGCTTCTAATTTTAAAGAGTCCTAAGTTTTTACGAACATACAAAATGCATTCCAAGATATAAAGAGAAGGCAGAGTCAGAATATCGATTTCTTTGAATTTATTTCTGAGGGATTCGCGAGGACCCATCCTATAAATAGCCCGGATAGCTCTCTTTTGCAATATGAAAATTGAGTCCACATCAGCTGCAGATCCCCACAATAAAATGCCATAAGACATAATACTGTGAAAATAAGCATAGTAAACCAACCTAGCCGTAGCTACATCTGTCAATTGCCTTATTTTTCTAACTGCATATGCAGCTGAGCTTAATCTTCCCGAGAGAGTTCTAATATGAGCGCCCCACTGCAGTTTAGAATCGATAGTCATACCCAAGAACACAGTGTCCGCAATAACATCAAGTTTTTTGTCATCAAGAATTAGACTGACGCCAACTTGGGGGACACTAGGTAATGAAAACTTTATACATTTAGTTTTATTGGCATTTAATAGGAGATTATTAGCTTCGAACCATTTCGAAAGAACTGCCAGACTTTCGTTAACATGCAAGACATCCCCATCTTTTCTATCTACTTTAAAAATAAGAGAGGTGTCATCAGCAAATAGAATTATATCGGATAAATTAGCCATCATATAAGGAAGGTCATTAATGTAAACTAGAAAAAGGAAAGGGCCAAGAATTGAACCCTGAGGCACGCCCATCTTTACTAGAGATCCCGAGGACGTCGCCCCATTAATGGATACTTTTTGCTGCCTGTAAGATAAATAGGAAAAAACAAGATCAGCAGCTCGTCCACGAATTCCGTAGTGATGTAATTTACAGATTAGAGTATTATGGTCAACACAGTCAAATGCTTTAGAGAGGTCACAGAATATGCCAATGGCATCCTGGGATTTCTCCCAGGATTCCAAAATGTGACTGATGAGTTTCACTCCTGCATCCGTCGTTGACCTTCCTTTCGTGAAACCAAACTGATGACTGTGCAAAATCCTATTAGAATTAAAGTGAGACAACATCTGGTCAAGCATGATTTTTTCATAGATTTTACTCAATGCTGGAAGCACAGATATTGGTCTATAGTTAGAGGGATCACTCTTACTACCTGATTTGAAAATTGGTACTACTTTACTATGTTTCATTAAATCAGGAAATGTACCGCTGTCCAAACATTGATTAAATATGCCTGTTAGGACAGGAGCAATTGTATCAATAATATCTCCAAGAACCTTAACAGATATACCCCATAAGTCTTCAGTGTTTTTTATATTAAGACTTTTGAATGTTTTTAAAATTGTATCAACAGAGATATGCTTAAATTCAAAGGTTGGTATATCCTTAGTGAAATATTGTTTTAAAAAAGATTCAGCTAACAAAGATGAAGAAGGGAGAGATTTCGTAACTTCTATTGGGATATTAGTGAAAAAGTTTTCTAATGTCTCGGCCACTTTTGACGTATCTGAGATGATTTTGTTGTCAATTTTTAGTGACAACTCGTTCCGATTTCGTTGGTTTGCCTTTCCAGTTTCCTTGTTTATCACCTTCCAGACAGCTTTTATTTTATTATTAGAATTTTCGATTATCTTACTTATTGATTTAGATTTAGCTTGGGCACAAACTCTTTTGAATATCTTTGAATAGATTCTAACGTGGTTATGCAAGTTAAGATCAGGCGACAAAGATTTTTCATGGTACAGCTGATATAAAGTGTCTCTGCTTTTTCTTATCCCAGCAGTAGCCCATAGCAGCAGTAGCAGTATAAGATGCATTCTATAAGGCTATAAGGTAATTTATGTTTAGCTGAAGGGTAGGTACTTTTTAGTGGTGCTACCATAACTTCTTCTTCTTCTTAGCGTATCGATGGCAAAATCAGTCAAATTCCTTGCCCAGCCCAGAACTAAAAAGTGAAAAATAAAAAATAATTGAAAAAAATAATGTTAAATAACGAAGAGACAAGATTAGGTATCTATTATAGAAACACCGACTTCCGAAATTAAAGTTATTTTGTACTTTTTGAAGTCGGTTTAATTTTTTTTGTAAAAAAGTTTTTTTTTTTTAATACTATAAAGTTGCGTTTCAATAATCATTCTTATTGGCAGGTGGAGCCCGTAAGAGTTAACTTGAGACCTAAGCGCCGTTGTATGTTACCTACTGCGCTCAGGTTTCAAGTTGCGGGTTATAGTAAAAGTTTCGTTTAGAATTCTCCGTTAATATAATAAAAAATAAAATTCATTTATTTCAGGTACCATTATTAAGACCCATATACATAATATACATATCTAGGTCACAATAATTAATTAATTTAATTTGAAGTTATAGTGGTTTTTAAATAGGTGAAAAAATGGGGGCGCTAAAAAAATATTTATTCTCAAAGTGGGCAGTAGACAAAATAAGTTTGGGAACCACTGCACTAGACCAACAGGCCGTCAACATGCAGGCAATGAACATGTTTTACAACCAAGAAGAATGGGAATATTTCCATCAATTATTATAAAGGAAAATGCTCTTGCTCCATAGAAAAAAAACCCAGCTCCGGCAGAAACGAGAAGTATCTTTAATTTATCAATAATGATAAGTAATAAAACAATAACCAGCTATTATCGTGATCCTTATCTGCAAAAAAAAAATTGCCAGTTTTATTAATCAGGCGTCTACTTTAAAAATCGCTTAATTAAAATTTAATATTCATTCTTTTTAACTGAATTAAAAAAAGAAGGAGGAGGTTCTCAATTCAGTTGTAGTTTTTATACTCATTTGTTTTTTTTTTCTAATTAAAAAAATTAGAAAAAAAAAACTTATTGATACCTCCAAACTCCGTCGTTTATAGACCGATTTGCAATTTTGTTTTTTCTCCTCGAAAGAAATGCTTCCAGTTCCAGATTGAGATTGGTCTTATTTTTTAAAAATTCAGTTCTGTTGATGGAATCCATGAGGAATCGAGAGAACTCCTCAAATATTATTGGCAACCATTTGGTGATTTTGGTATTTTTATTGAGAAGTCAAGTATTTACTTGCTAAAAAGTAACATTTGATGAAGTGGAACTGGTGAAGAAGACCAGGCATGGCCAACGGAATTTCACACTCACGTAGATATCACAATGGAGGTAGTTAAGCAACTATGGCAAAATAAATAAATAGTTCTGAATAATATTGTTGAAAATTGTATCATCGAAGTTATCTTATGATGATGGAGCCGGAAGGTAGGCACTGGAACTCCGTAATTAATTAATGTATCATAGCCGTGTTTGGGCTAATTAGAATTATCATGAGATGTACTTTGGCTATAAGAATAGAATAGAATAACTTGATTGTACACCAAACAGTACACTTTCGCACTGATCTAATGATGGAGCCTGATGGTAATTTTTTTATTATTTTTTTACGGTGGGCAAAAATCATCCAAAAACATGCTCTTGTGTGGAGCGGGAGATAGTTTCAGACTCTTACTGACTAAACACCCACCCCGCTCCTTCTAGCCACTTCATACCAGGGCAGCTCGAGCCCTGGTATGGTCCTTTCGGATAATCCTGGCCCCAGCTGGGCCTCTCCTGTTGCTGACTCCTCTCCTGACTCCTTGAGGCGCGCGGGAACAGTGCGCGCTGTCGACGTCTTGGGCTCGGTCCGGATAGTTACCGGACGGTCGGACAGCGAGCTACCCATGGCTCGCCGTCCTCGAGCCCCATAATAATTATAACAATGTATCCCAGCAGTGTCTGGGTTTATTGGAATTGTCATGAGAAATAGGTAGTTTGGCTATGGGTGTATTATAACTAAAAACATTATTTAAACAAAAAAAAAATTACCGAAATCGATGTTTCTGGTTTTACAGGTTTGTTATAATCTACTTCTGAAAATAACAATGTATCCCAGCAGTGTCTGGGTTTATTGGAATTGTCATGAGAAATAGGTAGTTTGGCTATGGGTGTATTATAACTAAAAACATTATTTAAACAAAAAAAAAAATTACCTAAATCGATGTTTCTGGTTTTACAGGTTTGTTATAATCTACTTCTGAAAATAAAGTTATTTTAAAAGTTTTAGTATTTTTTGTAGTGAATCTATTTTTCTTGTTAATTTTAGTTAGTCCCATCAGCATCTTGTGCGTATTGACGGACCGGTGGGGCTCTCCGATGCTTGAGCGCAGATAAAGACCGCACGCAGTAAAATAGCATGTTGTATGCGTTCTTGTGTCGGATTCTCCTTTTTTTTTAATGTAATTAAAGGGCTTTGTCGCTTAGCGACCACATCGCCCGGTACAGAAAACTTTGTGTTTTCTGTACTGGGCGATGTGGTCGATCGAACCCACAATCTACCTTAAGGCTAACTCAAACAATTGTTTAGCTTCATCGGACATTGGAAAAGAGAGGATTGTATTACAAATGCCATTATAATATGTTTTAGTCCAAAAATATTGATTCTTGTATTTTCATTCCGGACACACTCCATCAAGATGTGGACAACATCATCAACCACACCACAGTCATCACAATTTGAGACAAAACTTTCTTCATTAAATAGTTGAATTTATTTGATGGAATATGTCCGGAACGAAGTCTTACAGCTATAGTTATCAAATTTCTGTTGAGATTACAGTCTATCCATGGAACCCGAGAAATCTCTGGCTGAATAGTTCGGTACCATATCCCTTTTTCTTTTGACCTTTTGTCAAAATATTCCTGCCAAAGTTCTAGACACTTTTTTTTGCTTTCCCAAAGTAATCCGAATATTGTGGGGTAATATTCATTGGAACTCACTCAAAACACGCTTGTTTGGCGAATAAGTCAACCATATCATTTTCTTCTAACTGCACATGGGATGGAATCCATTGAAGATATACTGTTTTGGAGCTGGAATGTAGTTTTAAGAGCAATTCATATATAGCGTAGGCTGTCGGGTTACCTCGCATGTGAAAAGTATGGCGAACCAAATGTTGCAGCAAACTTTTGGAGTCCGTCAGGATAACAACTTTATCGCCATTAATTGATAGAATATAGGCTTCTAATATTGCTATCAATTCAATGTGCATAATAGAAATATCTGAATCAATCTTAATCCTCATTTGGTTCAGAAGTATGGGGTCCAAAAAAGCAGCACTTCCGATTTGTTTGTTTTTGGAGCCATCGGTAAAAATTGTATAAAAATTCGAATATTGTTCTCGAATATATTTTATACAAAGGTGTTTTAATTGTACAGTACTGTATCGGCGTTTAGCTTGACAAATGCTAGGAATTTTATCAAATACTACAGTAGACATATCAATATTACTAATCCACCTGTCAAGTGAAAACATTTCATGTTAAGCGCTTGAGTGTATTGGGACCGAAGTATACTGTGCAAGGATGTCAATCAGTAATGGCAGTTTCTTGTTCAGCCAATAGTTAGAACCGGTCACAAGTGAGAGTTTTTCTAGTGATTTAATAGTTTTATTATTATAAATAGACTTTGATTTTAACAAAAACTTAATAGCTAAATATCTCCTACGGATATGAAGTGGAGGAAGGCATAACTAGCTTTCCATGACGTGTATCGGAGTATTTCTTATAAATCCGCCAACGACACGCAGTGCTTGATTTTGAGCTATATCTAGTTTTATTACTTTAGAATTTCAATTATTGTCAAACAGGAAACTGGCATAATCAATTCTGCTTCGGATTAAAGAAATATACAAACATCTAAGGTGTTTTTGATGAAGTCCCCATCCTGCACCAGATAGAACTTTAAGTAAATTAATGAATTTCTTTACTTTTTGTGATACTTCATTGATATGTTTACCACTATTCTATTTTAGCCACATACCCAAATATTTTACACAATTAACGACTTCAATTGAAACATCATCAAAATTAAAGTCAATAGACCTTCTAAAACAACCCTTTTTAAAAACACAGATCTTAGTTTTATTTGTAGACATATGTAGTTAAACCTATTTTATCTATTAAATCTTTCGACATCTGGACTGGATCTGGACCTATGGAATAGAACTGTGGGGTTCCGCTAGCAACACTAACATAGAGATCCTCCAGAAATTCCAAAACATTGCCCTTAGAGCTATCTCAAGCGCACGTTGGCTTGTGAGAAATACTATCTCCGTATTTCTCACGCGCATGAATACCTTGAGATACATACTGTCAAGGAGGAAGTCAGCAATATCAGCAAGAGATACAAGGAAAGACTGAGCAAACACACAAATGAACTGGCAAAGAATTTACTGCAGCCACAAGATAACACTAAACGCCTAAAAAGATGGCACATACTGGACCTGGACCAAAGAACTTGAAAAATTCAAAGTCAAAGTCAAAGTCAAAATATTTTATTTCATATAGGCCTACAAACTCCATGGTTACTCTTTTAAAAAATGTGTTTATTACAATATTGATTGATTTATGTAAGAACAGTGTAGACCAGTCAACACTGTACACAAAAGCACAAAATTAATCATAATAAAATAAAAGAAATTAAGTTGTAATAGAAAGTTATCTAAGTGTTTGTGGATTATACAGTGTTCTCACATTCACATTCCAAAAAGAGGCTATACATATAAAAAAGCAGGAAAAATTTAAATAATTACAACTGTTAACAAAATAAATTACTAACAAATTATTCAATTTGTTAGTAATTTATAGCAGTTGAAGTCTAAATAATAAAAATAAAAAATATTGCAAAAACAATTCGTTAAAGGAAAAATAAATATATGTATATTAAAACAAAGGTGGAGCAGTTAATAGACACAATATTGAGGATTTATCAGGGGCCACATGTGCAGAGGTAGTCATTGCCAAACAAGCGTGTCTTCGACATAGTCTTTAACCTTGTAAAATGCTTTTTTGGTTAGGACACGCTTAATATGAGTTTTGAATTTTCCCTCACTAAGTTCAGTTACCGCCTTTGGCAGCTTGTTGTAAAAGCATATGCTGTTTACTAGGAATGACTTGCTGGTCTTGACTAATCTCCATTTGGGTAATACAATTTAATGTTTACTACGCGTATTTTTGTTGTGAATATCGCTTCTAATTTTAAAGAGTCCTAAGTTTTTACGAACATACAAAATGCATTCTAAGACATAAAGAGAAGGCAGAGTGAGAATGTCGATTTCTTTGAATTTATTTCTGAGGGACTCGCGAGGACCCATCCTATAAATAGCCCGGATAGCTCTCTTTTGCAATATGAAAATTGAGTCTACATCAGCTGCAGATCCCCACAGTAAAATGCCATAAGACATAATACTGTGGAAATAAGCATAGTAAACTAACCTAGCTGTGGCTACATCTGTCAATTGCCTTATTTTTCTAACTGCATATGCAGCTGAGCTTAATCTTCCCGAGAGAGTTCTAATATGAGCGCCCCACTGTAGTTTAGAATCGATAGTTAAACCTAAGACCACAGTGTCCGCAATAACATCAAGTTTTTTCATCAAGAATTAGACTGACGCCAACTTGAGGGACATTCGGTAATGAAAACTTTATACATTTAGTTTTATTCGCATTTAATAGGAGATTATTAGCTGCGAACCATTTCGAAAGTGCAGCCAGACTTTCGTTAACACGCAAGACATCCCCATCTTTTCTATCTACTTTAAAAATAAGAGAGGTGTCATCAGCAAATATAATTATATCGGACAAATTAGCCATCATATAAGGAAGGTCATTAATATAAACCCAGAAAAAAGAAAAGAGCCAAGAATTGAACCCACACCCACGCCCATCTTTACTAAAGATCCCGAGGACGTCGCCCCATTAATGGATACTTTTTGCTGCATGTAAAATAAATAGGAAAAAAACAAGATCAGCAGCTCGTCCACAAATTCCGTAATGATGTAATTTACAGATCAGAGTATTATGGTCAACACAGTCAAATGCTTTAGAGAGGTCACAGAATATGCCAATAGCATCCTGAGATGTCTCCCAGGATTCCAAAATGTGACTGATGAGTTTCACTCCTGCATCCGTCGTTGACCTTCCTTTCGTGAAGCCAAACTGATGACTATGCAAAATCCTATTAGAATTAAAATGAGACAACATCTGGTCGAGCATGATTTTTTCATAGATTTTACTCAATGCTGGAAGCACAGATATTGGTCTATAATTAGAAGGATCACTCTTACTACCTGATTTAAAAATTGGTACTACTTTACTATGTTTCATTAAATCAGGGAATGTACCACTGTCTATACATTGATTGAATATGCCTGTTAAGACAGGAGCAATTGAATCAATAATATCTCCGAGAACCTTAACAGATATACCCCATAAGTCTTCAGTGTTTTTTATGTTAAGTCTTTTGAATGTTTTTATAATTGTATCGACGGAGATACGCTTAAATTCAAAGGTTGGTTTTCAAAAAAGATTCAGCTAACAAAGATGAAGATGGGAGAGATTTCGTAACTTCAATTGGGATGTTTGTGAAAAAGTTTACTAAGGTCTCGGCTACTTCAGACCTGTCTGTGATGACTTTACTATGAATTTTTAGCGAAAATTTATTCCGATCTTGTTGGTTTGTCTTTCCAGTTTTCTTGTTTATCACCTTCCAAACAGCTTTTATTTTATTATTAGAGTTTCCGATTATCTTACTTATTGATTTAGATTTAGCTTGGGCGCAGACTCTTTTGAATATTTTTGAATAGTTTCTAACATGGTTATGCAAGTTAAGATCAGACGACAAGGATTTTTCATGGTACAGCTGATATAAAGTATCTCTGCTTTTTCTTATTCCAGTAGTAGCCCATTCATTAAATTTAGATTTATTATTGATTTGAATTTTTTTAACAGGACACGCCTTATTAAATTCTTGGCATACTGTAGAAAATAATGTACTATAGTTGACATTGGGGTCTTGCGATTCAAAATTGGCTGTTAAGAGACTACTAAGAACATTATTATTAAAATTATTTAATTTATTTTTAGTTAGCAGTCTAAACTCTGCAGTTGAATCTAATTGTAACTTTTTTACTAGCTCGAAAGATAAGAGTTGACCAGTATGGTCAGACCTAACGCCACTAATTATGGATGTGTCTTTAATATTAGAATTAGTAAAAATGTTATCTATACATGAAGCTGAAGTAAGGGGTTATTCTTGTTGCTTCATTAAAAATACATTTCAAATTAAAAGAACTAAACAATGAGAGAAGTTTAAATTTTTCGGGTGAATCTATACTAATATTATAAAGAGGTAAAATTTGTAAGTTTGTAAGTTTGTAAGTTTGTATGTTTGTAAGTTTGTATGTAGGGGGTAATCTCTGGAAGTACTGGTCCGATTGCTAAAATTTTTTCATCGATAGAAAGCTGCTTTATTCCTGAGTGACATAGGCTATATTTTATGTACGCGGGCGAAGCCGCTGGCAAAAGCTAGTTTACTAATAAATCAATATTTAAGTCCCCACAAACAAAAACCAATTTGTTATCTCTAATAAGTTTATTTAGTATTTCTTCTATTATGACCAAAAAAGATGTCAAGTTTGATGCAGGTGGTCTGTAGACACATACGAAAGTTCGGCCTTCAACCTCTGCACATGCTACCTTACATAAGCGATCAACAGAGCAAGCAGTGATATCTTTCCTTTACTTATATCTTAAAGAATTATTACATAATATCAAGGTACCACCCCCTATTGAAGATCTGTTATACGCACTGGCAACTGAAAAATTATTTACATTGAATAGCATTCTATCTGGTTTTAACCAGGTTTCACAAAAACATAAGATTTCCATATGATATTTATCTATTAACATTTCCACATCTAGAATTTTGCCAGAGAATCGATTTATATTTTGATGGTATGATAAAATATTGCTATTAGGCTTCCCTTTTGTCGTTGAATTATAACAAGAATATATTTTATATGGTGCCATTTAATGGAATGTCGCCGGCAAAGTTAGGATTGGTGGAACACATCTGATTATGGCTGGATAGCCGATTGCAGATCTAAGGATTGGAAAAAAAAAAACAAATCTTTCAACATATCGTAAAGCAGAAAGAAGGTCTTCAAAAGCTAAATCTAAATTACTGTTTGTGGAATATAAAACCAAATCATCAGCATATTGAGATATATTAATCTGTGCGGCGTTCTTACATATATCTAGAGTTACAATATTTAATAAAAGTGGGAACAATGGATCTCCTTGAGCTAATCCACGGCCTGTCCATCTAACCAGCTTGCAATCATATGTTGCCACTTCTAGATGTCTATTTGATAAAAAAAAGACCATAGATAAACGCAGAATTTTGATCCAACTCCAAACTGATCTAAAATACGTAATAAGCAAGGAATATCGACATTGTTATATGCGCTTTCAATGTCTATAAAGCACACCGCTGTAACCAAGTTTTTGGAAAATCCAAGTTGAATTTCAGAAACCAATCGCGTAAGGTTATCCAGACAAGATCGTGCCTTACGAAAAACCCACCATGTCCTCCAGAAAAGACACTGTTTTTCAAAGAACCATTCAATACGTTTGGCCAAAATAGCATGAAAAATTTTACAGACGCAAGATATTAAGGAGATAGGACGTAAAGATGAAGACGGGCTACTATTATGTTTGGGGATTGGAACTATTTTGATTTGGCGCCATTGTGAGAGAACAAATCCAAAAGAAAAACATTGATTATATATTAAAATTAACATATTTTTACCTGAAGTTGGAAGGTGCTTTATCATAGAAAATGAAATTTGATCTGACCCAGGGGCTGTGTCAGTATTTTTAATACAGTTAACTAATTCTGGCATTGATATTAACGATTCCAACGCTGTATTACTAGAATTAAAAGTAAGTTGCGAGGGACAAACAAAATCTGGAGTAAGCTCGCTAAGCAGGTGCTCAGCTTTTTCTTTATCCACACTGGCGTTAGGGATTTGCCGACCTTTTAACCACCTCATCTTATGCCACATTTCGGATGCTGAAGAGATTTTATCTACAGAAGAACCAAACTGTTGAAAGGATTTACATTTAGCCCTACGAATAAGTCTTTTTGCGGTGCTAATTTTTTCTTTAAGGACATCTAAATTTCTAGGAGAGGGGCAAGATCTCAGATTGGCAAGGGCCAAACGCCACTCTGCAACAGCCCTGGACAACTCTGGAGACCAGTATGGTTTCGGTTTAAATGTACTGCTAATATTTTGAGGGATTTTAATGTAGGGAATATATTTGTCTGCAGCTTTTTGCATAATATTAATTAGAAGGTCATATAAATTCTGAAGATCTTGAGGAATAACAGATTTTTGTAAATATTCGTCTATATATTTGGCGTATGACGCCCAGTCAGATGTCGGATTTTCCTAATCGTGGAGAGGGCAAATGTGAGCCTATACATTATATAAAAAAAAAACAGTGTTTCATGTTGATTTGTTTTTTAAGTCTGAAATAAATTATTATTAATATAGTTTTTAGTTCCTAAACTTAAATAGTGTGCCAATTAAATAGTAAGAAACTTATAGAGTATGAGTACTAATAACTATTAAAACAATTTATTGCCAGAAAATCTACATCTCGTGATAATTCTAATAAGTTCAAACACCGATAGGATATATTGTTTTATAATAAAGTTCCACCTTCCAACTACCAGTTCATAATTAGATCAGTGCGATGTTACCTCATGGCTGAAGTGCAGCTAATGACAATGTTAATAAATAAAAATATGGAGAGAATACATTGGTTAACTACAGAGTTCCGTTGCCTCATCATCATAAAATAACTTCAATGATACTATTTTCAACAATACTATACAGAACCATTTATTTATAATATTGTCTAGTTGCTTAACTATCTTCATTATGATATCTAGCTCTGTTGGCCATTTCTGGTCTTCTTCATCAGTTTTACTTCATGAAATATTACTTTTTGACTGTAAATGCTCAAGTTCTCAATAAAAATATCAAAATCACCATGTAGTTAGCCTATAATATTTGAGGAGTTCCCTCGACTTCTCATGAATTCCATCATCAGAACTGGATTTTAAAAAAAAGAAGACCAATCTGGAAGCATATCCTTTTAGGATGTAAAAGAAAACTGCAAATCGCTCTATAAACAACAGAGTTCTGAGGTAACAACATAAAAAAAAAACAAATACTTAAATATAAAAAAATCAACCAAATTGAGAACCTCCTCCTTTTTTTTAATTCAGTAAAAAATAATGAATATTGCATTGTAATTAAGCAGTTTTAAAGTTAACGCCTGATTAATAAAACTGGCAATTTCTTTTTTGTTTGCAAGTAAGGATCATGATAATAGCTGGTTATTGTTAGCTTTGCCCACGCGGCTTCGCTCCCGCTCTTCCCTACTCCACCCTCCTATACCCAACTCTACCCTAATCTACCCTACTACTCTACCCTACCCTACACTACCCTAATTTTTTTTCCGTAAGAACCTTCTCCTCACAATAACAATCACAACAAAAAAAAAAATCAGCCAAATCGGTCAAGCCGTTTTCATGCCAAGTCGTGACAACGGAAAACGGGGGTCATTTATATATATATAGATTTGAGAGACATTTCGTTTCTGTCAGAGCTGGGTTTTTTTTTGAGCATTCACTGTTAACCTTATATTTCTATGTATTAGGATGTACAATTTCTAACCAGCAGGCTCCTTTAACAGGGACACATTTTCCATCCAGCAGAATTACTTATTTGAGTTGGTCAAAAGGTAATATTTCAGAGTTTTTAAAGTGCAGTTGTTTACATACCTTACTTCCTATTACACTACTGGCAGCTCCTGTGTCGATTTTTACAAGCAATTTTGTATAATTGACTGTAAATTCTTGAAGAATTTCATTTCCCACAATCCTATGAAAAAATCAGCTTGATCATCTTCTTTCTTGCTGTCTTCCAACTTCTCCACCAAGTTTACCTTTTTGACAGTATATTTTCTTCTGTGAATCATTAAGAAGTGTTTTGCTTATTACATTTATAACAGGTTTTAACACAGGCTGGGCGCTGATTCAAATTGTGGGATAACTCACAATTTCAACAATTCTTAATCAATTTACTTTTCTGACTGACATCCTGACTGATACTTGGAGATTCATATCTCTGGTTTTCTCAATATCTGTTGAAAGCCACCACACTAAGTAAAAAATTCGTAACATAAGTAATGGTGAGTTTACTTTCATCTTCTGCCATAAGTTGTTGATTTTAGAGTGTTATAGTTCTTTCTAGGTGAAAAATATTCATCGAACAGTGCTAATGTTTCACTCCTATTGCAGTTGATGGTATTGTAGAATAAACCTTCATCTCCGATGAAATTGAGCAAAATTCTGGTCAGTGGGTCGTCTTAGGGGCGGATACTCACTTTTCTTTCGCAACATCAAGCCCTGAGGCTGATAGGTAGGTTTCGAGTCTTTGACGAAATTCCTTGTAACTCTCCGACAAATTGCCTTCGAATACCTTGCCCCCAAAGAGATTTAAAGTTGGTAGTATAAGTTTAACGTCTTTGCTTTGCTTGCCCCGGACAGGTCACAATGGCTGAAATGGCTCAGTCACACCTGAAACCATGTTTGTATTTATATTAATTTAAAAACAATGTGTTGGTATGTTGTGTTTGTGTGACTACTGACTGCTCCGTTTTTATTTAATATCCATCTTACAGTAGTATTATTTTAAAATATAATGTACTTCTATTCAAGAAGTTGCAGTTACAAAAATCAGTTAGCGTTTTTATCCATTTTTTTTTATCAAAGAGAATGTAATGTAAAGTTTTTTATCTTGTATAAGTAGTACCACAGACTAAAAATCTTGACAACCATTAGACAAACAAACACTGGCAGCGTGGTGCAGGCAGCGGCGCGGGTGATAGTGAAATATCGGACTGGCACTGCCAGTCCGATATTTTTTTATTTTGAATCGATATATTTTGAGGCGATACATCGATATATCGATACAAAATATTCAATATCGAAAATCGAATCAAAAACATTTTTTTTTTTTAATTTTTTCTTCAGCACGATATTATTTTAAAGGAATTCAAAGCAGAAAAAAGATAGAACGAACGAAAAAAACCACGGAGTAAGTATTACTCCGTGGAAAAAACTTTATTGTCTAAATAAAAAAATTAATTGGTTTTCAAAATATTAGTATATTATTGTTATTTATTTAGTTTTATAGAGGCACTACATCGCGTTGCCAGTGTCAAGTGTGGCCCTGTAATTCGAGCGTGTTGATGCGCCCGCGCCGCTACCCGCTCTGCGCTGCCACTGCTACATTCACAGAACAAAGGAGTCATTCTACATTCTTCTGTTCTGTAGCTACATTAGCTAAGGCCGGCAAGTCATTCTTAGTAAACAGCGTACGCTTTAATAACAAGCTGCCAAAGGCGGTAACTGAACTTAGTGAAGGAAAATTAAAAACTTATATTAAGCGTGTCCTAACCAAAAAAGCACGAGTTAAGCTTTGGTTTCCTAGGAAAGCGGTGCCGTCATATAGCGGCCGTTTTAACACATTGTCGTAAGGCATTTTTTCAAAACAAACGTCACAAACGTCATACGAAAAGTACCTATCCAAGATTGAAAATGGACGACCTTGATTTAGCTTTAGTAATTTACTTGGAGGATGAACTATCATCAGAAGAGGAAAATAGTCGTTGTTTTGAAAAACGGCCGCTATATGACGGCACCGCTATCCTAGGAAACCAAAGCTTTAAAGTCTTATGTCGAAGACGCTCTTGTTTGGCAATGACTACCTCTGCACATGTGGACCCCTGGTAAATTATAAATATTGTGTCTATTAAGTGTTCCACCTTTGTTTTAATGTAAAAACAGCTTTTGCAATATTTATTATTCCGACTTCAACTTGTTGCCTTATTGTTAGTATACGTTGCTTGTATCCCGGCTTGTATGTATCTCCGTTTGTATAAAAAACACACATCTAAGAGTTCGTGTATTATTACTTACATAACTCAACAACGCCTGGACCGATTTCGCTAATTCTTTTTTTGTTGTGATTGTTATTGTGAGGAAAAGGTTTTTATGGAAAAAAATAAAATTAGGGTAGTGTAGGGTAGAGTAGAGTAGGGTAGAGTAGTGTAGAGAAGGGTAGAGTAGTGTGGAGAAGGGTAGAGTAGGATAGAGTAGGGTAGAGTAGTGTAGAGTAGGGTAGAGTAGTGTAGAGTAGTGTAGAGTAGTGTAGAGTAGGGTAGAGTAGTGTAGAGTAGGGTAGAGTAGTGTAGAGTAGGGTAGAGTAGTGTAGAGTAGGGTAGAGTAGTGTAGAGTAGGGTAGAGTAGTGTAGAGAAGGGTAGAGTAGTGTAGAGTAGGGTAGAGTAGTGTAGAGTAGGGTAGAGTAGTGTAGAGAAGGGTAGAGTAGGATAGAGTAGGGTAGAGTAGTGTAGAGTAGTGTAGAGTAGGGTAGAGTAGTGTAGAGTAGGGTAGAGTAGTGTAGAGTAGGGTAGAGTAGTGTAGAGTAGGGTAGAGTAGTGTAGAGTAGGGTAGAGTAGTGTAGAGTAGGGTAGAGTAGTGTAGAGTAGGGTAGAGTAGTGTAGAGTAGGGTAGAGTAGTGTAGAGTAGGGTAGAGTAGTGTAGAGTAGGGTAGAGTAGTGTAGAGTAGGGTAGAGTAGTGTAGAGTAGGGTAGAGTAGTGTAGAGTAGGGTAGAGTAGTGTAGAGTAGGGTAGAGTAGTGTAGAGTAGGGTAGAGTAGTGTAGAGTAGGGTAGAGTAGTGTAGAGTAGGGTAGAGTAGTGTAGAGTAGGGTAGAGTAGTGTAGAGTAGGGTAGAGTAGTGTAGAGTAGTGTAGAGTAGGGTAGAGTAGTGTAGAGTAGGGTAGAGTAGTGTAGAGTAGGGTAGAGTAGTGTAGAGTAGGGTAGCGTAGTGTAGAGTAGGGTAGAGTAGTGTAGAGTAGGGTAGAGTAGTGTAGAGTAGGGTAGAGTAGTGTAGAGTAGGGTAGAGTAGTGTAGAGTAGGGTAGAGTAGTGTAGAGTAGGGTAGAGTAGTGTAGAGTAGGGTACAGTAGTGTAGAGTAGGGTAGAGTAGTGTAGAGTAGGGTAGAGTAGTGTAGAGTAGGGTAGAGTAGTGTAGAGTAGGGTAGAGTAGTGTAGAGTAGGGTAGAGTAGTGTAGAGTAGGGTAGAGTAGTGTAGAGTAGGGTAGAGTAGTGTAGAGTAGTGTAGAGTAGGGTAGAGTAGTGTAGAGTAGGGTAGAGTAGTGTAGAGTAGGGTAGAGTAGTGTAGAGTAGGGTAGAGTAGTGTAGAGTAGGGTAGAGTAGGGTAGAGTCGTTTATGGACCGATTTGCAATTTTTTCTCCCTTATATGATATGCTTCCGGATTGGACCAATTTTTTTCAAAATCTAGTTGTGATGATTGGATCCATGAGAAAACGAGGGAATTCCTCAAATATTATAGGCTTAAACACTTACCGTCAAAATGTAACATTTGATGAAGTGGAACTGGTGTAGAAGACCAGAACTGGCCAAAGGAACTTCATTCTCAAGCAAATATCAGAGCGACTATGACTATACAAATAGATGAATAGTTATGTTGAAAATGGTGTCATTGAATGATCTGATGGTGACAATGGAGCCGGAACATAGTCACCGGAACTTTGTAATTAATCAATGTATCCTAGCCGTGTTTGGGCTCATTCGAATTGTCATGAGATGTACTTTGAATTTAAGGTATCTACTATCGAACTGATCTATTGTGATATATGATTACATTCAACAAAACAAATACACAAAGATTGATTTGGATCAGAATGAACTTTGCTTGTGTTTTTTACTTTTCAGTATTCGCCTGGTCTAAACTATAATATTTGTTGGTTTTATAATAAATACACCTGTTATTTCAACTGTACTGTATTTTATTATAATTAACGTTTACACACAAGATATTTTAAGTTAGTCTAGTCTCCATCCTTTTTGTACCATAGAGGGCGAGTCTCTGGTAGTGTTGTCATTACAATAATATAAATCTATTACATCTCCCTTCCTTTAAAAGAAAACTAGTTATTTAAACATAATCTTTTAAATAATTTGGTTTCCTTATTGATCTACCAGATCTGCTATAACAATTAGTATTGTCAGTAGTTTGCACAGTTTCTTGTTGAATATTCTCACCTGTATTATTATCATTATCAGTGACTAACATGTCATCATTATACATTCCTAAATTTTCATCTATATCCACCTCATTTTCTTTTTTAACAACCATTTTCTTATCATTTTTACTTTCAATCAAATGTTTTCTATTTCTATCTATAGTAGTTCCATTTTCAGTTAATAACTTATAAGAATTAGGCCTTTCACACCTATTTAGTACTTCAGCATATGTTAATGGCTTATTATTTCCTGTAGTTACTATTACTTTCTGACCATTGTCTAAACCTTTTAGTTCCTTTACATTTTTATCATAATAGTATTTTATTCTGTAAATTTATATTCTTATCACAATTCTTATTTATTTTAGGAAGTAAACCTTGAATTTTTCTTCCCATTAACAGTTCTGCTGGAGTCTTAGAGTCTAAATTTAAAATAGGTGTATTCTAATAGCGCTAGATATTTATCTTTACCCTCATAATCAGCTTTCTTGAATATATTTTTTATAGTCTGTATATACCTCTCAGCAAGGCCATTTGATTGTGCATGTAATGGGCTACTGGTTATATGTATAAAATTCCAATCTCTACAAAAATCTTTAAATTTGTAGCTGGAATAATTTGTTCCATTATCAGAAAACAACTTATCAGGTATTCCGTGTCTACTAAACACAGATTTTAATGCCTCAATAGTACATTCTGGAGTTAAATTGTTGAGGTGTAGAACTTCCAAATATTTACTAAAGTAATCAACAACAATTAAGTAATTTTTATTCTTATAATGAAAAACATCCGTACCTAGCATAGACCATGGTTTATCAGGCATCTCTCTAATTGTCATGGGTTCTTTACAATTATTTTTCCTAAACCTATCACATGTACTACATGGTAAAACTTTGTTTTCAATATCTTTGACATATTAGGCCAATATAGACATTGTCTAGCTCTATTTTTACATTTTTCAATCCCTATGTGATTATAATGTATTCTATATAACATATCCTGCCTAAGACTATTTGGTACCACAATACAATTATTTTTAAAAATTAGCCCATCATACAAATACAATTCTTCTCTACATGTATAGTAAGACTTCAAATTATCTGGTATTTTATATACATTTTCTGGCCATCCATGCTGTATATACTGTTTTAACATTATTAATTCTTCATCCTTACATGTTTCCTCTTTGAATGTTTTATACTTATGATCTGAAATTGATAAATTGCATTTTACTAAGCACACCTGAGATTCATACAACTCTTCTATAATATTTTTATCATTCTTGTCATTTTTTACATCTCTGGATAGTGAATCAGCTACTAATAACATTTTACCGGGTACATACTTAACATTTAAATCATATTTTTGTATTTGCAGTCTCATTCTCTGAAGTCTTAATGGTATTTCATTTAGGGGCTTTTTGAATATTACTTCTAACGGTTTATGGTCACTCTCTATTTCTACAGTCATCCCATATATATATATTGATGAAAACGCACACATCCGAATACAATTGCTAACAACTCTTTTTCCATTTGTGCATAAGCTTTCTGTGTACTTGTTAAGGCTTTTGATGCATATGCTACTGGTAAATTATTTTGTAATAAAACAGCTCCAAGTGAATCTTTGGAGGAATCTACTGAGATTTTACATTTTTTATTTGGGTCATAAAACTGCAAAACTGGTTTTGACATTAATTCATGAATCCCCAAGCGACCACCGGTGGCCGCGCATCTATTGTCTTACTATTGTGTCTCTAATTGACGGTATCTGAAGGGTTAAAATATTTTTTAACTCTTTAAATGAATTGTCATGCTCAGATGACCACTGCCATTCTTTGCCTTTTTTAATTAATTCTCTTAATGGATTACATACATGTGACATAGCAGGTATAAATTTAGAAACATATGTTATCATACCTAATAATCTTTGTACCTCTTTTGCATTTTTTGGTTTTTCTAAATTCACTATTGACTCTACTTTTTTTGGATCTGGCTTTATGCCTGTACTACTTAACACATGTCCTAGATAAGGTATTTCTGTGATTCCAAATTGACATTTATTACATTATTTTACATTATTTAAATTAAATTGTATTCCTTTTTGTTCAGCTGTGTCTAAAACCTTATCTAATATTTTATCATTTTCTGTCTGATCCTTAGCATGAATAACTATATCGTCAACAAAAACTTCGCACCCATTAATATGTTCAAATATTTCACCATATTGCCTGTGAAACACTTCCGGTGCAGATGATAAACCATATGGTAGTCTTTTAAAACAATATCTACCAAATGGTGTAGCAAATGTAGTTAATTTTGTACTGTCCTGAGATAATTTTATATGAAAAAATGCAGTAGATGCATCTAACTTAGAAAATATTTTAGCACCTGCCATTTTAGAGGAAACCTCCTCAAATGTTGGTAATTTAAAATGTTCCCTTTTTATACACTGATTGAGGCTACTGGGATCTAAACACACTCTTATATTACCATCAGGTTTTCTTACAATTACAATGTTACTGACAAAGTCAGTAGGTTCAGTAATTTTTTCTATAATATGTTTTTTTTCAATTTTTTCTAACTCTAACTTTAGTGGCTCATGTAACTTAATAGGTATACTATGTAGTTGTGCTACTTTTCCTGTACTACCTTCTATTAATTTTATGTCATATTCAAAATTTTTCATCAAACCTAACTTATCATCATTAAATATGCTATCCTTATATTTTCTTATTAAATTGTTATATGAATTCTTTTCACTTATGTTATTTAAATATTTCCTTTCTATTATGCCCAAACTTTTAACTGTTTTATCACCTAGTACTGGACAGACACCCATTTGGTCAATAACTTGAAATTTAAGAGGAACGCTTTTGCCATTTACTAACTTACATATTAATTTAATTTTACCTGTACATTTTAATGGTGATCCATCATAATTAGATAAACTGACATTTGATTTGTCAATTTTATGCTTAAAATTTAACTTTTCAACCGGTCAAAAACAATCTGTCATACTCAACGGCTGATATTTTTTAAACATTTTAATTTCTCATGGGAATAAATTGAATTTAGGACTTTCGTTGGTAGTGGTGAAAAGTGTACACGTGCTTTTGTCATTGCTACGAATTTTTTCGATTTTAGTGAACTTTTAACTGAGTGAAACTCGATCGAGACGATTCTTTGTGCTTGTTTTCTGGTTAAGGTTTGTTTTTATTTGTGATTGTCCCCTTTACTTTGTTTTTAAGCCACCATGAATACCAAAAAGCCGCCTGACCCCGACCCCCCTGATGAACCCTTTGATATTTCTCCCATTCTGACCATATCTTTACCTAGTGACACTGAAGTACCCCTACAACAGTCTAATATGGATACAGAGTCCACAAACCGTAAAAGAGTCGCTGGCTCGCCCCCTGCAGCTTCAATTATACCCCCTAAGGTCCCGAAAAATATTATCGGTAGACTTACGTATACCAAGAGTGACAATCCTCCCTATATCGTGCATGTATCTTTAAAAGACCAACAAACCTCAGGCACTGTGCTACAACCAATCAAGTTTGGTATGTTTTTGACGGTCAATAACGTCAGTAATGTACGTCTCGACGGGATCAAACGCATAGGCAGAAATCGTGTCTCAGTCGAATTTAAATCGTATCAAGATGCAAACAGCTTCCTTAACAACACAATTCTGGACAAAAATAACTATGTAGCTGCCATCCCACAATTTAACATAACACGAATGGGCATAGTTAGAGACATACCGGTGGAGTGGTCGGAGGACGACACTATTAAAAATATCCAGGTCCCGGAGGGCTGTGGCCCTATTATCAAGGCCAGAAGGATGAGCCGTAGGGTGTCCTCTTCTGGAGTAACTGAGTGGAAACCTACACAAACTGTGGTACTAACTTTTGACGGACAAGTCCTACCCAAACGAGTGATCAGTTTTTACTCATCTCTTCCGGTTGAGAGATACACCTACCCGACCATCCTTTGTTATCATTGCTGTCGCTTTGGACATACACGCACCTTATGTCGTTCCAAACCAAGGTGTTTTAAGTGCGGTGGTGATCATCCAGGGGATGGATGTGAAACTACCCAGGAATTAAGCTTCTGTGTCTCGTGTACCGGCAATCATTTCGCGAACGACAGTGCTTGTCCTGAATTGGGCCGACAGAAGAGCATCAAAGCTTTGATGTCGGAGAAATCGATCTCATATGTGGAGGCCAGTCGGGTATTCCCACCTGTTTCTAGATCGTATGCTGATATATCCAAATCCTCTCCTCGTAACAAACTTAGGGTAAATGCTTCTCAATTCCAGTCCTCGAGTCCTATTCCAGTTACCCAAAAGTCATACCGTAAAACGGTCTTTTTAAAATCCAAACCCCACATCCCTCTCACACCTGGCTATAATACACAAGCTCACCAGGAGCTTATAAGAAACTACTCCTTCTCCCCATCTGGAAACGGATGTGCTCTTCCAACAGAAGTTGCAGAGCCAATTACTCCTAGACATGAGAATGACTCTTCAAATATTTTGAATTTCATAAGCAATATGTTAATGGCTGTACTTGCTAGTCCAACCAGATCAATACCTGACCACGTTGCCTCAAAATTGACCTCGATTTTAAACTATATCCAGGACGTTCCATCCCCTGACATTCCTTCAGTGGAACGTGAGGAGTATTACTCCCAGAAAGTCTGATCTTACCTTTTTAATTAATAAATTCAAACCATCAATCTGCGGCATTGCTGAGACATGGCTCTTGCCTGGAAGCAATTTCAGGTTGCCATGTTTTGGCTGTGTTCGTAATGATAGAATTGATGGATATGGGGGATGTGCTTTGCTCATCAATAGCAAAGTACCATACTCCCAGATTCCTCTAACCTTTGTTGGCGACAACATAAATGTTGTTGCTGTTAAGGCTGAGGATATAAATATTTTTTCTTTTTATATTGCGCACCCACAACTTGAACACCTTTCGGTAATAAAAAATCTGTTATGCAGTGTTAGCGGCCCAATACTTGTTATGGGTGACTTTAATTGCCATCATTATCGTTGGGGATCGGATACTTGCGATAACTTTGGCACAGGCTTGCTGGATATATTGGATGATCTAGATCTCTGTCTCATCAACGATGGCAGTGCTACACGCATGTCTGCACCTGGACAGAGCAATAGTTGTGTTGACTTGACGTTCTGTTCATCCAATATATCTAGCCTTCTCATTTGGCGACGCTTGGATATGACCTATGGAAGTGACCACTATCCCATCATAATTGAATTCCCTTCCAAAAATATTCCCTTTAAAGCTTCCCCTCCCCTTTTAAAATACCAACTTAATTCGGCAGACTGGAATTTATATTCAAAAATCTCAGACCTTAGAGTATCTTCTCTACCAAAAGTTGACAGTCATAATGCACAAGAATGTTTCTCGTCTTTTTCCTCCACTATTTCTTCCACAGCAGATGACTGCTTCCCAGTTAAAAAAACTCCCTCTGGTAAACTTCCTTCACCTCCATGGTGGGATAGGGAATGCACTGACATGATTAGGGCCAGAAATGAGGCGGAAAAGGCAGTTAATAGCGATATGAACCTGGAAAACCTCCTCTCCTTCAAGCAAATATTGGCTAAGTCCAGGAAATTCTTTAAAAAGAAAAAACGTGAAGGTTGGTCAAAATTCTGTAGTTCGCTGAGTCCGTCCACGCCGGTCTCGACGGTCTGGCGAAAGGTGAGACACTTTAGGAGTAGTTTAGCACCTGTCTCCTCAAGCAACATCACGGAAGAACTGGGATACCAGTTTTTCTCAAAAATCGCTCCAGCCTATGTTCCAAGTGCAGAGGAAAGCAGTGTTGACATTGATAATGTAGACAGCACTGCCGACCCAATGAACATGCCCTTTAGCCTGGAGGAATTAAAAACTGTGCTGTCCCATGTCAGAGACTCGGCTCCTGGGGTGGACGGATTCACCTACTCCTTTATTTCCAAAGCTGGTCCAAAAACTCACCAATATTACCTGGATTTGGCTAACTTCTGCTTTATTTCCGGATACATCCCCACAGAGTGGAAGGTTCAAGCTGTCATCCCGATTTTAAAACCAGGCAAGGATTCTAGTGATCATTGTTCATATAGACCTATTGCTTTATCGTCCATACTTATTAAACTTTTGGAACATTTAATCAAAAACCGTTTAGAGTGGTTGGTGGAAAACAGGAGACTGCTTCCGCCGACTCAGTTTGGCTTCAGGAAAGGTCTGGGCACAGCTGATAGTGTGGGTATCCTCACTTCAGAGGTCCGGCTGGCCCTCAGCAGGGATGAGTCTGCGGTTGTTGTCTTTCTGGACATATCGGCTGCCTATGATTCGGTCCTCCTCCCTAACCTCAGGCAAAAACTGCACGAGCTGAGAATCCCGGCTAGGATTTGTCGCATCATAGGTAGCATCTTTACTAACCGCACCATCCAATTAAGAATTCCTGGGGCGGACTCTGATCAAAGAACGGTCTGGAGAGGATTACCTCAGGGCTCTGTTCTTAGTCCCCCACTATATAACATATATACAGCCAATCTACCCTCTTGCCTCAATAACGACTGCAAAATCCTTCAGTATGCTGACGATATTGCACTCCTGGTTTCTGGCAGTTCCATTCAGAATGCCGCTCAATCAATGAATGTCTCTCTGTCGTCGCTAAATCAATGGCTTCTTGATCACGGTTTGTCATTAAGTGCGCCAAAGAGTACTGCGGTCATTTTTACCCGCAAGCGTTCTGTACCCTCAATAGATATTAATATCGATGGACAAACCATTCCAATCAAGACTAGGGCTAGATTTCTGGGAGTAACCTTGGACTCAAGGTTGTCTGGGGTCGACCACATTAACAACACGGTCAAGAAATGTGAACGATCTGTGTCGGTCCTTAAAGCGTTGGCCGGGGTGTGGTGGGGAGCTCACCCATACACCCTCAAATTAGTTTACAATGCGTTAGCCAGAAGTGCGATGGATTATTGCAGTTTCCTTATAGAGCCCTGTAACAAAAATGCGCTGAAAAGGTTGACCAGTACCCAGGCCAAATGCCTGAGAATTGTTATTGGGGCCATGAAATCATCTCCCATAAATGCGCTTCAAGTAGAATGTGCAGAACCGCCTCTACACCTTAGAAGACAGTATTTGGCAGACCGATTCCTGTCTAAAGTATTTTCCCTTTCATCCCATCCCTTACTCCCAATTTTAGAACAAATCGATCTCTCCTTTAATAATTCTCCTTATTGGAAACATAAAACAGTTCCTTTATTGATAAATAGGTACAGAGAACTTAAACAACTCTCCGCGCCGATTTGTCAATATCCAACTCTCCCAGTCTTCTCTACCGCATATGAGACGATTCATTTCGAACCTAAAGCCGTCTTGGGACTGGGGATATCGAAGAATACCCAAAACGCGAAAGACGACTTTGAGTTAGCTCTCAAGCGTTACTGGGTAGGATGGAACCTTTTTTACACTGATGCTTCAAAATTGACCGAAACAGGAAACACTGGTGTGGCAGTTTATTTCCAAAATTCTAGAATCGCTATTCTTTTTCAATGCCCACCAGAGACATCAGTGTTTACAGGAGAGTGCATTGGTATTCTAGAAGCCATACACTATATTAAATCACATCAAATAGCAAGATCAGTAATTTTTTCAGATTCACTTAGTAGTATTCAGGCCTTAAAACAAAATCAACTTCATAGTAAAATCCATAGTCAAATAATTGTAGATATTAAGAACTTGCTATTTGATTGTTCCCAAAACGGCTTGGACATCGAGATAGTCTGGATCCCCGGTCACTCGGGAATTGTTGGCAATGAGTGCGCTGATTCGTTAGCAAAGTATGCCACATCGAATCCAGTTGATCGAAAGCACTACGTAGTTCATAACTACGATTTGCGGAATGGTGCCAGACCCAAGTTATTTAACTCGTGGACTGAAACATGGAAGACGACCTCCAAAACCAAGGGTTCCTACTATGCAGCTATACAGCCCGAAATCCAACGTAGGCCTTGGTTCTTTAAATGCCCTAAATTGTCCAAGAGAACTGTGTCGTCGCTTTGTAGACTGAGACTCGGACATTGTTGTAGCCCAGTGTTCTTGAATAAGATCCATGTCCGAGATAGTTCTCTGTGCGAGTGTGGTCTTGCGGAGGGTACTTTAGACCATATCTTCTTCTCTTGCTCCCTAAACAATAAATCTTTTGACCTCTATCACAAAATTTCTAAATGTAAGATTCCTCTCCCAACCAATTTCCATTCCCTTCTCTCCCACTTCTCTCCCAAATTAGTTAATATTTTAGCAACTTTTTTAAATGAAAATGAATTAAAATTCTAATTGGTGCGTAATTATATGTGTATATACTTATCTTTTTTGTATTTAGTAGTTTATGCGTTGTACATATCATATTGTAGATAAGTTTGTAAATTAGCTTACGTGTCTTTATTAACACTTGTGATTGTCTTTTCAGCTTACTAACATCTACCACGAAGGTAAAATCTCGACGGTGGTCCTCCTGATCGAGTCGCCGTCTCAACGCGACACTGGCAGAATAGTCGCAATCGGCTCAATTGCCATTAATTTAAAAAAAAAAAAAAAAAAAAAAAAACTTTTCAACCATTTTTAAAGGTATAACCTGTTGTTTATTTCCAAACTTTCATATTGTGACCTGTCATTTACTCTGTTTATGTTGATTGATCCTAACACATATTCATTTTCTTCTTCATTCTTCTCTTCCTGTTTTATTACCTGAATGGACTGGCACGTCTTTGCATAGTGACCATACCTCTTGCACTTTGCACACCGCTGCCCAAAAGCGGGACACTTGAAACCATGCTCATAACCACATCTAGTACACTTTTTCTTTTTAAATTTATCACTTCCATCTTGTAAGCTTCTACTTGGTCCCTGTTGGATAATTATGTCTTTGTTGTGATTGCTGCACTCTGTTGATTTCATTATTCTCTGTCAACTTTTTCATGTTTCTTGTAGCCATTTCTGTTGCCCTGCAACATTCTACACATTTTTGTAAATTCAATGTTGAATCTTTAAGTAATCTCTCTTTTAAACTCATGTTCTGTACACCTCGGATAATCTGATCCCTGATGAGACTGTCTTTTATAGTTCCAAAACCACATTCACTGGCTAAGGTTTTCAAGTTTATAAGAAATTCATCAAAAGTTTCTAATTCGACATTGTCTCATTTTTAATTGGAGTACAATAATCATCAAATTTTTGTAGAACTTGTTCCATTGTGCCGGTCTTTTCATCAAACTCAAATGTATTGTACAGTTCTATGGCCTCATCACCCATGACGTGTAAAAGTAATGCTATTTTTTCTTCTTCACTCATTTTCTTATTATTACTTCCTGACGCTTTATAATAAAATATGAATTTCTGTTTAACGTTTACAAACAAGATATTTTAAGTTAGTCTAGTCTCCATCCTTTTTGTACCATAGAGGGCGAGTCTCTGGTCTCTGGTATAGTGTTGTCATTACAATAATATAAATCTATTACATAAACTCAACTAGATTCACTCACTCATTACACTACACACATACACTACACAGCTACACACGTTTTAATAATAATGTAAAAACTATGATATTATTATATTAAGATGTTAGTTAGTATTGTCACCTTCCTAATATTGACTACTGCTTACTTTTGTAAGATGAAGGAGACTAGTCTCCACGACACAGGGGATCCTAGTGTGAAGACTAGGGCTATATCCATTAGTGTAACACATTTTTTTCTGAAAAATAATAATTATAGGCAAATATAATAATAATTAAGGCTCAAAGGCCTTTGAGAGGCGTACAAGGGGCCGAAGCCAACTCGCAGAGGCCCTTTAGGTTATTATAATGGAACGTGATACCAACCGACGATTATCCCTGTACGGTTTGGAAAACTATTGCGACATAATATGAAAAACAAAATAATAGGGAGCTGGTTTTTGGAGTCTTAAGTGGACTGGTAACATGGAACTATGTTAAGACTATGGCCTCTGCCTGAACAATTATTAATATCCATCGATAAAAGGCAGAGGGTGATTTGCACACTCAATAAATGGGCCCCCAAAAACGGCCGCTAGCACAAAGTAGCGTAGCAACAAGATGGCAACATATCCTGAGGCGCATGAGGAGTGGAGAGGCATACCACGGCTATCAGGGCAATCCCGGAAGTACGGTCAAGATCCCTACCAGCACCTTACTGGATCATGCATCCTTCTCCCGAGCATGTTTGCTCTTGCGAATCTGCACTCAAGCCAGCCAATAAAGGCAAGAGAGAGGTGGGAGCTCTGTTCCTCGTCAATGATCACTACGGCCGGCCAATAAAGGCAAGCCGGAGATGAAGAATAAGAATTCTCCCTGGAGATTGGGTCCGTGGGGTCGCTAATACCCAACAGTTCGCCACAAAACTGCCCTGCGGATTGTATCTCTCATAGTCTGGCCCCTCACCCTAGGCATGTTGTGGCAAAGTAAATTCTACCGATACAGACCTAAGGTATGTTGGAGCACGCAAGCCCCACCACGACGTCAACGTAGAGATACGGCGATGGGGTTATTATTATTATTTATCTGATGATGGAGCCGGAAGGTGGACACGGAAACTTCATAATAAAACAATGTATCCTAGCAGGGTTTGGGTTAGTTGGAGTTGTCCAGAGAAAAAGGTAGGTACTCTGGCTACAAGTATATCGCAACATAGCAACTAAAAAGTGTGAAATAAAAATACTTATCACAAAAAAAAAAAATTCAAAATACCATAAACAAACAATAAGTACTGAGAAACACCGATTCCCAAAATTAAAGTTATTATTTTGATCGTTTTAGTGGATTTTTGTAGACCAGTCGGTAATTTTTTATTGTAATTTATTTTTTCTTATAAATTATTTCACCTATGAAATGCTATACCTACCTATTTACTTTATAATAGACTGACATATTTTCTACTTTCACGCAGGCGACGCCTTTTGCAGAAGTTAGTAGGTATTGACATAATTCAGCCTTGCAAAACATTATTAAAGGTGAACATAAATGTGGAAAAAAAGCAACATTAACTTTTTGCGAAAACTAATATGATAATGACCTATGTATAATATGATATTGTCGAATTACTAATTACTAACTTAGTTATAAGTATACAATATCAAAAGAAACTTGTCAATATTAATCAGATAAAAAAATAGAACTTTATTTTTATTACAAACTAGCTTTGCCCGCGCGGCTTCGCTCCCGCTCTTCCCTACTCCACCCTACTATACCCAACTCTACCCTACTCTACCCTACACTATCCTAATTTTTTTTCCATAAGAACCTTCTCCTCACAATAACAATCACAACAAAAAAAAATCAGCCAAATCGGTCAAGCCGTTTTCATGCCAAGTCATGACAACGGAAAACGGGGGTCATTTTTATATATATAGATGATATAATATTGCTACTTATAAACAACTAAATAACTATTACTACAATTCCACCAGTCTTTTGGGCACACACCTACCAGCCGGCAGCGATGTGGAAGAGTTTTTTAATGCCATTATTTTAGTTTGATTTTAATTAGTTGTAATTAGAGTAGTGTTTCATTTTAATTTATTGTTAATATCCTTATTAAAAAAATAGTAGTTTTCATCAGCAATACTACCTACCTACACGCATTCACTACGCTGCGGGGCAGCGGGGGTGCGTGGCAGTGTGATAACCGCCTATACGTTGAATCTAATAGATGTCACTAAAGTTACCTTCATATATAAAGACTAGCGCCATCTATCTTAATTGTAATGATGTGTATAAAGGTCTGGAGAAAGCACTGTTTTTATAACGTTTGCTTTCAATTAGATAGATGGCAGTGCTATTTTTAGTTTCATATTATGATGATAGATGACAGTACCTACTTGAAACTTTTTGCAAAGTATCTAAAGTGCAACCATCATCAAATAACTTCTTCTACTCTGGATGAAGCGAGAGGATGTCAGACTTTTACTGACTAAAACCCACCTGTATTGCTTTAGTTACCCTTTGTGTTTCAGGGTCCTGGTAACTCTTTCGAACAATCCAGCAGCAGGCATCGGACTTGTCCATAGCTGACATCTGTTCAAAGTTCAAAAGCCTATGGTTGGACTTTTCAGTGACCTTAATGATGGAATTGACTAAAACTTTTGTTCCTGCGATTGAATAATTTGTACGCAACGAAGTTTCAGTAGTATAGTAAATAGGTAGTTTCAGTAGGTAGTATTGCTGATGAAAACTACTATTTTTTTAATAACGATATTAACAATAAATTAAAAAGAAACACTACTCTAATTACAACTAATTAAAATCAAACTAAAATAATGGCATTAAAAAACTCTTCCACATCGCTGCCGGCTGGTAGGTGTGTGCCCAAAAGACTGGCGGAATTGTAGTACCTAATAGTTATTTAGTTGTTTATAAGTAGCAATATTATATCATTTGTATTAAAAATAAAGTTCTATTTTTTGATCTGATTAATATTGACAAGTTTCTTTTGATATTGTATACTTATAACTAAGTTAGTAATTAGTAATTAGACAATATCATATTATACATAGGTCATTATCATATTAGTTTTCGCAAAAAGTTAATGTTGCTTTTTTTCCACATTTATGTTCACCTTTAATAATGTTTTGCAAGGCTGAATTATGTCAATACCTACTAACTTCTGCAAAAGGCGTCGCCTGCGTGAAAGTAGAAAATATGTCAGTCTGTTATAAAGTAAATAGGTAGGTATAGCATTTCATAGGTGAAATAATTTATAAGAAAAAATAAATTACAATAAAAAATTACCGACTGGTCTACAAAAATCCACTAAAACGATCAAAATAATAACTTTAATTTTGGGAATCGGTGTTTCTCAGTACTTATTGTTTGTTTATGGTCTTTTGAATTATTTTTTTTGTGATAAGTAATTTTCACACTTTTTAGTTGCGATGTTGCGATATACTTGTAGCCAGAGTACCTACCTTTTTCTCTGGACAACTCCAACTAACCCAAACCCTGCTGGGATACATTGTTTTATTATGAAGTTTCCGTGTCCACCTTCCGGCTCCATCATCAGATAAATAATAATAATAACCCCATCGCCGTATCTCTACGTTGACGTCGTGGTGGGGCTTGCGTGCTCCAACATACCTTAGGTCTGTATCGGTAGAATTTACTTTGCCACAACATGCCTAGGGCGAGGGGCCAGACTATGAGAGATACAATCCGCAGGGCAGTTTTGTGGCGAACTTTTGGGTATTAGCGACCCCACGGACCCAATCTCCAGGGAGAATTCTTGTTCTTCATCTCCGGCTTGCCTTTATTGGCCGGCCGTAGTGATCATTGACGAGGAACAGAGCTCCCACCTCTCTCTTGCCTTTATTGGCTGGCTTGAGTGCAGATTCGCAAGAGCAAACATGCTCGGGAGAAGGATGCATGATCCAGTAAGGTGCTGGTAGGGATCTTGACCGTACTTCCGGGTTTGTCCTGATAGCCGTGGTATGCCTCTCCACTCCTCATGCGCCTCAGGATATGTTGCCATCTTGTTGCTACGCTACTTTGTGCTAGCGGCCGATTTTGGGGGCCCATTTATTGAGTGTGCAAATCACCCTCTGCCTTTTATCGATGGATATTAATAACATTGTTCAGGCAGGGGCCATAGTCTTAACATAGTTCCATGTTACCAGTCCACTTAAGACTCCAAAAACCAGCGCCCTATTATTTTGTTTTTCATATTATGTCGCAATAGTTTTCCAAACCGTACAGGGATAATCGTCGGTTGGTATCACGTTCCATTATAATAACCTAAAGGGCCTCTGCGAGTTGGCTTCGGCCCCTTGTACGCCTCTCAAAGGCCCAGGACTTCAGGGTCCTGGGCCTTAATACTAATTACATCTTAATATAATAATATCATAGTTTTTACATTATTATTAAAACGTGTGTAGCTGTGTAGTGTATGTGTGTAGTGTAATGAGTGAGTGAATCTAGTTGAGTTTATGTAATAGATTTATATTATTGTAATGACAACACTAGGTATACCAGAGACTCGCCCTCTATGGTACAAAAAGGATGGAGACTAGACTAACTTAAAATATCTTGTGTGTAAACGTTAAACAGAAATTCATATTTTATTATAAAGCGTCAGGAAATAATAATAAGAAAATGAGTGAAGAAGAAAAAATAGCATTACTTTTACACGTCATGGGTGATGAGGCCATAGAACACAGTACAGTTGAAATAACAGGTGTATTTATTATAAAACCAACAAATATTATAGTTTAGACCAGGCGAATACCGAAAAGTAAAAAACACAAGCAAAGTTCATTCTGATCCAAATCAATCTTTGTGTATTTGTGTTGTTGAATGTAATCATATATCACAATAGATCAGTTCGATAGTAGATACCTTAAATACAAAGTACATCTCATGACAATTCGAATGAGCCCAAACATGAGCTAGGATACATTGATTAATTACGGAGTTCCGGTGACTATGTTCCGGCTCCATTGTCACCATCAGATCATTCAATGACACCATTCTCAACATAACTATTCAGAACTATTCATCTATTTGTATAGTCATAGTCGCTCTGATATTTGCTTGAGAATGAAGTTCCTTTGGCCAGTTCTGGTCTTCTACACCAGTTCCACTTCATCAAATGTTACATTTTGACGGTAAGTGTTTAAGCCTATAATATTTAAGGAAATCCCTCGTTTTCTCATGGATCCAATCATCAGAACTAGATTTTGAAAAAAATTGGACCAATCCGGAAGCATATCATATAAGGGGGAAAAATTGCAAATCGGTCCATAAACGACGGAGTTCTGAGGTAAAAAACATTTAAAAAAAATACAATCAAATTGAGAACCTTCTCCTTTTTTTTGGAGTAGGTTAAAAAACGGTCTGGTATTTTTTTTCTATTATATCAAATGTGTAACATTAAAGAAATACCATTTGTTATCTACACTAATATTATAAAGATGGAAAATTTGAATTTTTGTGTGTATGTAATGAATAAACTCAAAAATTACTGAGCCGATTTCGACAATTCTTTCACCATTGGAAAGCTACATTTACCCTGAGTAATTGCCATCCATACACCATCCTTGATCAAACCGGTAGTTCCGTAAACGATATTAGGAAGGCATTATAACATAGGCTATATTTCTTGCCCGTGCGAAGCCGGGACGGGCCGCTAATATAAGATAAAACGAAATGTATTCCTAATACCTATCTACTAATAGATATCTGTCTATGTCGCACACGTCGAGCCGCTGCAACGCCCACAGCACGAGCCATTACACTGCTCAACTCTTTGTAAATTGATGTATTCCTTTTTGTTTTTAGTTTATATGTTTGTTTAGTTGGTTAGCTTTGTTTATTAGTCTTTAAGATTTTAGTATACAGGGTTATTTGTAAAGCACTAACAATCTTGTAGGATCTTTTGATCTATGACTTTTTACAAAAATAATAACATTTACCAAAACCAAACCTTCATGATTTCTAACATATTTGAACTCTGCATAACATCCCCTCTCCCCTCAGCTATTGTACTATCGCTTGCTTTGCATAGATTTCGTAATATTTAGAATGCACAATTTAAATATCTTTACATTTGTATGAAAACCTGATAAACTAAAATATGATAATTTTTTATAAGTCATTGAACAAAAGTAGTTGTTTGTGATCTCAGTAAAGGTCATGGGCACATTATACCGGCACCGCAACGGAACCGCTCCAAACCAGCAATAAACTTGTCATTCAATTTAGAGCATTAAATCGTGTGAAGTATAATATATTTCATAATGTCAATATGAAAATACCAACGGCGGGCGGCCAGCGCGCTTGCCGCTACCACACAACTCGATTCGCAGCCCGCGTGCTGCAAGCGAGCGGTCCATGTGCTTACAGCGCGCCGACCGCATGCTTATTACGCGCCGACTCCGAGTCGCCAGCGAAACAATGTCATTGCACCGTCCCGCGTCGACATTATGGAAACGTGCAAGTCCTAGGCGTGTTCAATCATAAATGCCATATAACAATATTGAGTTCGCGGTGACAGCAAGCTTGCACCTCGCGGCCACCACGCAGACTGCAAGCTTACACCTTTACGGTGCTGGTATAATGTACTATCATCTTTACATAGTCCTGGTTGCTAGTGTTTTACAAATAACCCTGTATAAGTGTTTTGGCCCATTTATAAATATAAGTTTGCAGTAAACTTATACTTTTAAATAAATAAATATACAACATTTATATTTAGTATATGCGGAACCTGAAACGACTGTCACCCCTGAAAAAACTACTCTAGAAAATGCTTCATACATTTTTCATTAAACGCACAATTTCCAAAAGTTCCAAGCCTCAGTCCTCCCTGGGACGCGTCGTCGGAAGCACATTCACGTCGCTGTCTTTCAAAAAATAAATACGTCGCTGATCAGCGCCGAATCATATACTGCGACTGCATATGTTGATACTTTATAGAATTAAAAATAAGTACCTACCCAGTTACGAGTACCATACCTATTTTAACCCGACTACGGCAAAGCCAAAGGAGGGTTATGATTTTGACTATGTATATATGTATTTTCATCTGTTCTCTCATAGCTCCTAATCTACTTATCGGGACTCAACATATGAGGTACCGTTAGAACCGTCTTAAATGTCCGCTGAACATAGGCTACGTCACGTGTCACAAATCTCGATATGGCGTCATCTAGTGGACCAGAAGTAATGGGTTAAAAATAAAAAGACTTCTCGTAAATAGTATAGAAACACTCATTGTGATTAAACACCAAAAATGTTTAGTTAAATACAAAAAAGGTAAAAAACTCAAACCCGATTAAAACAAGATTTTCAGGATGGTGAAAAACAAGAACAAAACAAAAAGAAAAGCTGTAGTCACAAGTTATTAACCTACCTATGTATAACGTGTGACTGCGGCTTTACTTTTTGTTTTTCACCATCCTGCGGAGTCTGTGTTTCCTGATAGCTACAACCCGGAATTCTTTAAGTCCAGGGTGAATAGGTTTCTCCTAGGTAAGCGCGTTCTGTCGTCGACCGCATCGTCGCTTTCCATCACGTAAAATGGCGGTCAAGCGTGAACCTATCAACAATAAAAAATTAAAAAAAAATACTTGACGTAGGTATAAAGTTATGAGTCTAATTTCCAAGGTTAAGCTAAGTTTGCCGAGGTCGGTTCGTAGATGGGTACCCGTCTTACCATCGAGCGAGACTCCTTTTGTTTAGGAAAGCACCATTCTATAAAGCCTGTAGCTCAGGCGTAGGGTAGCCAGCCTTTCGGCATTCTACAGAATGCATTTTGGAGAGTGTGCGCTGGAATTACATAACTTTTACACTTTTCTACTATTGCTTGGTCCAGTCGTCGACGGTGCGTACTGTTCCACGCGCGCCTCTGGGAAATTTCACTGGAGTCACGGGCTGTGCAAATAAAACCCTCTCCGGTTTTGTATCAGTAAAAGTCTGACACAAACTTCCGCTCCGCCTGGAGATGTCATTGGATGATTTTGCAACCTAAAAAAAAATGAATTTCTCGACGAAAATATTTGTATCTCCACGGGCAGACGTAGTATCTAAAATATGACCACCCATTTTCGTTACACCCTGTATAGAACACCAAGCCTATTCTCCTCAAACAGCTAGGCAACGCGGTCATTTCTGCTTGATCACTTAAAAAAAAATCACCTGAATCCTGCGGTGCGGCGCCAAACCTAATCCCATTGAAGTTTTCCTTTCGAGAGCAAGCAAAAATAAACTTAGTGGTGGTCAGGCGGAAATGTCTTCGATTGTACCACGGCTATATTTTATGATCTGATCATGAACTTCGGAGATATGGAACAGAACTCCTCATAGAATCATAGCAGAATTGTCGTAACAAGTAAAATTGCTTTGTTTATACGTGTAGTCGTTGACTGACTGAAAGAAAAAGGGGGAGGGGATGTATCGGACTGATCTGGTGATAAAGCCGGAACGTAAATTCATGTAATATAACCGTATTTGGGATTATTAGAATCGTTATGAGATGCACTCTGGCTATAAGGTAATTTATGTTTAGCTGAAGGGTAGGTACTTTTTAGTGGTGCTACCATAGCACCACTAAAAAGTACCTACAGGAGGAGGTTCTATCCTTTTCGAAGTCGGTTAAAAATGGCTAATTTTGCCTTCTTTTTTTATTTATTTGGATCTTTTTCTCTTATGATGGACCAACAGTAATCCCCTAATATTTTTCATCCCAAAATCCCCGATTACAGTATTCAAAAACCTTTAAATCTTGGTGATAACGCTCCCTATGTTCGTCGGTGGGTGCAGGAAACGTATCTTTAATAACATGTTAACTTCCATTTGTCAAAAATTTCTTAATAAATCGGCCACAATTTCTTTGTAATTTACATACTTTATATTTATTTTTTTTTTTTAAATATAAATTGTCCTCAAACGTAGCAAAAACGATCACCACATTGTTTTAGACTTTGTACTCGACAATTAAATCAATCTGAAATAAAATAAATTTTTGTCACCTAGTAGGGAAATTGAAAAAATAAATTGATTGCAGAAAAAAAATGAGACGTGATAGAATATTTCTGTTCATACTTTTAGCTTTAAGGAAGGTAAGTTAACACAGATATAGACATTTTCTTTCAGGGTATAAAAAAAATTGAAATTTGCAAACTAGTGGAATTAACTAGTATGTAGAAAGTAGGTAGTAAGTGTGGCGAGATATTTGTAGATCTGTGGGTAGCTCCAAATATGATTTTGTACCTTTGCCGGAGAAAGAGCTGTCAACAAACTGTACTTACGGGCCTGGTAAGGTCGACGCCCGTTCTGAAAGGGACACCATAGTCCAAGAACGCAAAGGCCAACTAAAGGATACAGGTGTGGTTTTAGTCAGTAAATGTCTGACACGCCGCGCTGTACCGCTCCATTGGACGATCAAAAAAAACCTGAACCTGTGTTTCCTGATATCTACAACTCGGGAATATTTAAGTCGAGAGTGAATAGGTTTCTTCTAGGTAGCGCGTTCCATCGTCGACCGCATTGTCGCTTTCCATCAGGTGAGATAGCGGTCAAGCGCAAACCTATCAACATTAAAAAAAAAACCTTTTACAAACCGTTACCTGGTAGCTTTTCTCATCTCATCTGAATAGTGTCCATTCCAATAGTATCCATGATGACATTGTATTCATCGATGACATTAGATTGCCTTTGTGATTCAGTATAAGATAAATGAAACAAAAAACTCTTTATATCGTTTTAATTTACATCAATTTATAAAATTACCGAATAAACTATATAATACACAGTGGCGGATCCTCGGTCGCATTCAATAAGGTCCTGAGACCAGTTTGAAGAATCAGAAACCATCAGTCACTTTGGTCATTACGGAGCCGCGCCTGCTAAATACAAGTCCATATAAGGTGGTCTCGGATGGTGACTATGGACACAACAATCCTGTAGTTTGACTAGAGACGTTCGTCCTGTTCATTTGTACCTACTTATCTTAAAACTTTAACATAAACTGACTTTCATATAATTCCTAAAATAACTTCTAATACAACTATTGAACTATTTTGACTAAGAAACCATACGAAATGACTAGATTTGCCTGTAGGTAGATGGTAGTCTGTAGGTAATAGACCGTAACTACTGTAAACAAGTACATTTATTACACAACATCTATAATTGCACCTTAAAAGGGGTGTTTAAAAGAGATTAAACTACAATTAGTAACACATCGATAAACATTTAAATACAGTGGATTGGTTAGACACATAAAGGTTCACCGACAGACAGACGCGACGCGACAATAGTTCAATGAAATAGTTCTATCTATATATAACATTTAATAAATTCCATGATAAGAGTAGTGGTTTCTCAATGTCCCCAACTTACGAGTCGTACGGTCGCGGTTTCAAGCCCAGCCAGGCGCATCACTTTGGGTAATTTATTTTATCACAACTGCTCTCAATATGGTCACGGAATACATCGTGATGAACCAACAATTCGAAGACATGTGACTTCCAGCAATCCACACTGGGGCCACGTAGTGGATTACGGCCTATTCCCTCTTCCAGAGGGAAGGCCACAGTCCCAGCAGTGGGAACAGTAAAAAGCTGACTATGCCACGTAAATGCGCTGTCACGTGATCACGTCGCATTCGTCTGCGGGAGTGACAAGGGAAGAGAACAATACGTATATAACATTCGTAACTATTGTTATCTATGTGTCGAGCTGATTTCTGAATATTCTAAATCTTTCAAGTTCATAACATATACATTATTTAGACACCCACTAGGTACTTATGCCTACATTTATTTTGATGTACAACAGTATGTTCATTTTTTAAGCCTAGCTACAGTCATTATATTGACTTTACTGTATTTCCAAAAGAATCTTCTACACATTAATACTTTAAAATCTTGACCCAGTAGGTACTGGTTGATAACCTAATTTGCTTATATTTTATTATTCTCTGTACATTATATACAATATATAAAATCTATTTTAGAATTACAAATGCATCCAATAAAATTGTAATCAACATGATATTTAGCGAATAATTGTGTGAAAAATATTAAATGGAATAAGACATTACGGTATTATTTTAAATTACGGTATTATTTTAAATGACATGACATTCAGATTTACGAAAAACTGTGATATTGAAAAATATTTACAGCGGGATAAACGAACGCCCCATAGGCAGAAGGCTACTATATGCGTGGTACAAGTTTTTTTAAGGGACTAAGGAAAACTACTTGCTTACTGATTTGTTTGATTTTCATAACGTACCTTACTGAAAATTATAATACGATTTTGTAGAGCTTTTTGATAAATATTTAAACATTATAAAACATAAAATAGTAGATATCAATTCCATGTGATATCATAATAAGTAACAATTCTAAATACTGGAAGACCCTGACAACCATTAAAAGACACCTTTGTGAAACATAGTAATTAATTTGGATTTCTGGATTTATTATTACTCTATATATTATATAAGAGGAGAAACTGACTGACTGACATGTCAACGCTAGGCCAAAATTACAGGGCCTAAGTTGTGTGAAATCCTGCAGACGGTTTTGACGTCGGCGAGCACTAAAAGATGGTAGTCCGAAGTTTGTACAGAGAAACCTGGGCGTGAACACACGTGTCAGCGAAGCCGCTGACAGAAGCTTGTTCAGTTTATACATAGTTTATCATAAGAAATGATTCAATAAAGAGTTTAACGAACGACGAATAAAAATACTAAATAGTCCCATTTTGAAAGCAATATAACATTGCTAGGGGGGGGGGGGGGGTACATATGTCCATGTGGCGTTTGTTTATTCCCTTTGAGCTAAGGTAGCCTTGAATAAGTGCAGGTACATTAATACTGAGCACAACAGCTTCGGGAAAACATTATTATTTTCTATTTCTGACTAAAGAGCAGCTACACACTCAATAATGTAACTGGCCTTACGACCTACAATTTACTACTGAACATTTATTGTAAAACTGTAAACGCACAATCACTTTACCAATAAATTTAAATCAACGGAGTATCAGTCAGGTTCAACGCGGAAGTGTGATAAGTGTTTGTGTAGGGCAGGTGGTGACTTGTAACAGTCTCGGAGCGGATCACAGGGACAGTGGTCGGGCGCAGACGCTGGCCGAAAGCAGGAGCCAGGCCGGCGCCAGCATCGCGACCCACGCTGAATCAATGGTCGGTACTGAAGTACGAGTTCTGCATGAGGTATAACTTATCTATGGGGTTCACGACGGAGCCAGTACCCAGGTTCAACGGTTCATGTGCAGAGTGTCCAGGGTGCTGATGAGAATGGTGCTGCACTTCTAAATTCTGCAAGCTCATCGTGTCAGATGCTCCTTCATCCAACTGGTCGAAGTTACTTCCGTCTAACGATATGTCTGAACTGCAGAAACTGTCACCCGAATGCGCTGGGTAATCTGCAAAAGAACAAGTTTATGTTAGTTTTTAGTAGCACTTCCACTGAAATGGTACATGGATGGAAATTGAAAATACGGGACTACTAAATACAGAATAAAGAGAAAATATAAAGTGGAAGCAGAACATTGTAAGTTCCCGTTCATTCTGCATAATTGTCTAGACTGCAGAGTGTTCAACAATCAGCGTCGGAAATGAATGTTATCAAATGCTTCAAGTTTATTTACGTTTGTAAAACTTCTCGGTATTAACGCGTTTTTGTAGTTGAATTAACCGAGGACGTGGAAATGTTTTTGTAAAGTCAAGGTTATGTTTTATAGTTGAAATGAAAAGCGTAAGGTCATACCATCAGGGGAGTATGGTAGGTTGGGGTTCAGCGGCTGACTCGAGGCGGAGTAGGCTCCGTCCAGTCCCAGATAGTTCCCGTGCTCGCTGGAGGGGGACTCTTGTTTGATGCTCTTCTCATCTTTGTCCTTCTCCTTGTCATTGTTCTTTTCTCCCTCCTGCTTTGCTTTCCTCTGGATCTTCTTCATCTTTGCCCTCTGATTCTGGAACCATACCTGCACCACTCGGACACTGAGTCCCGTATCCTTTGCTAATGCTTCTCGGACTTTCCTGCACGGCTTGGGACTGACTTCGAAGGAAGCTTTGAACTGCCTACGCTGGGCTGATGTTAGTATTGTGCGCGGACGCTTCGGGCCTCGTCGACCGTCTCGCGGACGCTCAGAGTCGTCTAATATCATGTCATCTTCAGCGTGTTGCATCAGATACATTTCTTTCTCAAAATCCTGTCGGCAGAAGATCTGTCCCGCTCGAATAACGTATTGTTCTCCTTTCTGGAGCGGCTGGCAGCACATGACGCACACAAAGCACTGTATGTGGAACACGTACTGCTGAGCGCGCATGACCATCTCCTGCGGCAGGAGGCGGTCGCCGCACCGGGTGCACTTGACTCCGAACAATCTACAGGACAAGAACTTATTATTGAAATAACGGGAGGAAGATCCAATCGCATAGCAGGTCGCATTGCATTATGCTTGCATTTCGCAATGGGGTAGTCGCTGTAGCACAAATATGGTATCCTATCAATGATGTTGCCCTAACAATGATTAGAACAGCAACTGGAAATCAATAGATGATTTTTAGGTTAAAAAAACCTTCGAAAGCAAAATTTCATTTTGCTGTCGAGGGTTTTATCGTGAGAGTTACCTATCGTAATCAGGCTTGCAGTATAGCTTAGCGTTCCTGGTGTAGCAGGTGTGCGCCAGTGGGCAGCCACAGACGCAGCAGCTGAGGCAGTGTTCGTGCCAGGAGAGCTCGCCCACGCGCATCAGGTATCGGTCCAGGATCTTCTGGCCGCAACCCTCGCAGATTTCCACGATCTTCTCCCGCTTGATGCTGGCGCTGAGCTCTGTGGTAACACCGCTATGGTTAGCAGCATGTGGTAGGTCCAATAATATAAACGTACGAAAATCAATAGTCTGAAGCCCATATTTCAAGTCAGTTTTGTCAGCACCTCCACTCGAGTCAGTCGTCATAACAATGGAAAACGCTTTAGATTAATTTCAATAAATAACAAGCTATATCAATAATTTTTTATCTCGAAGTGGAGGCGACTTGGAACATAGGAGTGGGTTTGATCGCAGAATCATAATACAATTTGACCTCTAGGAAAATTGAAGCAAGTAGAACATTGTGTATGATACTATTTCGGAATAAACTATTTTTCATCACAACATCAGTTCGCTACAAACGTCCTTTGAAGTACAACATAGATATTCGAAACGCAATATGGACATTCCAGCCGAAAGTTTTGCAATATTAGTTTCAATTGTCAGTTCACTCAAATAGGTAGGTATGGAATCTTAGCTTGAAAACAAAATTGAAAGCAAACACTTGCAGGGAACGCAAACAGTAAGGGAGAAAAGGAAAATAAACCGTAGTTACGAGACTAAAATATATCTAGTTTGTAGTCAGCGCTAGCTTGGTGATGATAAATAGTGTCTAGCCATCGATTTATAATTATGTATGTGCCTAGCGAAATCAAGGTTTAATCAGAGCGGAGGTCTTGTCCTCTTTTATACATGACACTCTGCCAACGATTTCGCTTGCGAGAATGTTTTCCTATAAAATTGTATTTTCAATACACTTGCTCATAAAGTGACTATTATTGAACTGCACTTATGTATATAATGGCACTTGCTACCAAACTGTGACATTTTGATTACCATTACGCACTAGTGCTATAATGTGGTTAAAACCTTATTGTTCAACCTCTCCACCGCCATATTTTATTGCATTTATCGTATCAGGATGGCCGCAGGCCGTCCCTCATGAGGAAAAGAAAAAAAAAATGGGCTGAAAACTTTTGTGGCGGTAAAAATCTGTTCCACGAAGGTTTACTAGTTTAACGGTTATTTCTTATTTACTTCACAAGTGTATTGAAAAACGACGTATGATACACATGAGTAATTAATGATTACCGTTCTCGGCTCTCTTAAGACCCTCGCCATGGCTAAATACCACCTCAACGATAATCACTAACATTACACACTTATATCATAATGTACTATTAGAGGTTAGTTTTCAGAAACAAACTATTAATGACAGAATCATTTGAACACAAAGAATAATTTTATAAGGGTACTTTGAAATGAAAACGTCATTTACTTGAGATATTATGCTAAGTTTCCAGCATATCGGCTCAAGAAATACAAACGAATTTCCCTCTTTCCACCCCCTTAAATCTCAGTAGTTTTGGCTGCACGTTGATATGTCATTCAGTCAGTTTGTCCTTCTATATATTTATCTATTATTTGTCAATATGTACAGTCACCTAGCGACACTCTTTAAATTATTCTATTATTCTACATATGGTTCTCAATGTACTCTCTATTCTCGTTTATACATATATTATTTTAAGTTTGTATATACCTATTCATTTATAATATTCAATAGTTAAAATGTATATTAAAGAATAAAATAAAGATACAATTTTACAGTGTACTAATGCAACAGCAAGATAAAAGGTCGACTTTCGTAGTTCAAAGTCACCAGCGGTTGTAAACACAGTGACAATGTTGCTGCGCTCGGAGCAAACGGGTCGGCTCAAAAAATAAAAACGGCTCATGGCTGCGGTACTTGTGTTACGTGGTGATCGTATACTGTTAATCATTGCACAACACTACAGTTGCTGTAAAATAGTTGAAACATCACTAAAGTTGAAATTTTAATGGATGAGGCATCAATTTGCGATAATCTTCTATCTTCTATATATATAAAAATGACCCCCGTTTTCCGTTGTCTCGACTTGGCATGAAAACGGCTTGACCGATTTGGAAAAAAAAAATTAGGGTAGAGTAGGGTAGAGTAGGGTAGAGTAGGGTAGAGTAGGGTAGAGTAGGGTAGAGTAGGGTAGAGTAGGGTAGAGTAGGGTAGAGTAGGGTAGAGTAGGGTAGAGTAGGGTAGAGTAGGGTAGAGTAGGGTAGAGTAGGGTAGAGTAGGGTAGAGTAGGGTAGAGTAGGGTAGAGTAGGGTAGAGTAGGGTAGAGTAGGGTAGAGTAGGGTAGAGTAGGGTAGAGTAGGGTAGAGTAGGGTAGAGTAGGGTAGAGTAGGGTAGAGTAGGGTAGAGTAGGGTAGAGTAGGGTAGAGTAGGGTAGAGTAGGGTAGAGTAGGGTAGAGTAGGGTAGAGTAGGGTAGAGTAGGGTAGAGTAGGGTAGAGTAGGGTAGAGTAGGGTAGAGTAGGGTAGAGTAGGGTAGAGTAGGGTAGAGTAGGGTAGAGTAGGGTAGAGTAGGGTAGAGTAGGGTAGAGTAGGGTAGAGTAGGGTAGAGTAGGGTAGAGTAGGGTAGAGTAGGGTAGAGTAGGGTAGAGTAGGGTAGAGTAGGGTAGAGTAGGGTAGAGTAGGGTAGAGTAGGGTAGAGTAGGGTAGAGTAGGGTAGAGTAGGGTAGAGTAGGGTAGAGTAGGGTAGAGTAGGGTAGAGTAGGGTAGAGTAGGGTAGAGTAGGGTAGAGTAGGGTAGAGTAGGGTAGAGTAGGGTAGAGTAGGGTAGAGTAGGGTAGAGTAGGGTAGAGTAGGGTAGAGTAGGGTAGAGTAGGGTAGAGTAGGGTAGAGTAGGGTAGAGTAGGGTAGAGTAGGGTAGAGTAGGGTAGAGTAGGGTAGAGTAGGGTAGAGTAGGGTAGAGTAGGGTAGAGTAGGGTAGAGTAGGGTAGAGTAGGGTAGAGTAGGGTAGAGTAGGGTAGAGTAGGGTAGAGTAGGGTAGAGTAGGGTAGAGTAGGGTAGAGTAGTGTAGAGTAGGGTAGAGTTGGGTATAGTAGGGTGGAGTAGGGAAGAGCGGGAGCGAAGCCGCGTGGGCAAAAGCTAGTTATTGATAATTATTATTTTATAAATTCATGTCTAGTCCATTGCCTGCTGCGGTCATCCTGTCCGATTATAATTTATCTGTTTTTAAAGCTAAAGTGAATTGGCAAACTAGTGCGCTTCGCCATCAACGATTGCGTCAAGCACTAGTTTATATTATTTAAAATAAATTGTGATGTGAAACTAGTATAGTACAGGTGTAGTGTGGTTTTGTATCTTAAATATCTTCATTAATTGGACAACATGTGTAATCATTGACCACCGCCGGGATTCCGATCCCGATTTCCGGCCACCGTAGACGCGGGCTCTCGGACGGCGAGCCATGGGTAGCTCGCTGTCCGACCGTCCGGTAACTGTCCGGACCGAGCCCAAGACGTCGACGGCGCGCACTGTTCCCGCGCGTCTCAAGGAGTTGTCGGCAACAGGAGGGGCCCAGCTGGGTCGAAGCCTACTGGGGCCAGGGTTACCCGAAAGGAAGCTCGATCCCCGGTATGAAGAGGCTAGAAAAAACGGGGTGGGTTTTTAGTCAGTAAGAGTCTGACACTATCTCCCGCTCTACCCAAGAGCGGGGGTTGTCATTGGATGATTTTTGCCCAACTTAAAAAAAAAGTGTAATCATTGAAACAGGCGCGTACTCTGTAAAAAGGTACTGAGAATTTTATTGAATATTGCCGACCTTAGTGAAGTTTGCCGTGTCGGCTGACGCAGTACATTTGCTGCCAAATACTGCAAGATCATTAGAATGTGTTACATCCACATTAACTTCAAAGTAACGACTCCAAACGAAGACAGGGCTTGGTTCACAAGCATGCCATAAAGACAAATAGAAAGCTTTATTAAAGTGACATTGTAGACAGATGTTATCGAAATGCTAAAATATTTGGAGGTTGACTTCGTGATAATTCGGTAACGATATCTGTACGTTTTCGACTTTTGTGTCAATCGTTAGAGCTGGCGCGAGATAACTTGGCGCGTGGAAGAAATTGGGAACTAATCGTTTGCCGCCATCTTGACGTTTATGTCATGTGTCAGGAGAATGTATAAAATTAACTTAATCTTAAAATTGATTATTTTTAATTAAGGTTATGAAAATAACAGTAGTAATAATAATAGTAGTCGATTTGTTTAGGGTTTAGGTAAGAAAATCTTGACATTATTCTGTACCTAAAAATGCTTTTCTTTTTTAAATAAATTACAAAAATACATTGTTTACTAATCTATAATTTTAGAAAACTAGAAAGTATTATAATATAATTATATGTTATGAAACAGATTTCTCATTTTTTTAAACATATTTCTTTCACAAGACATCAAAATTGTTTATTTTCTTTTTAATAAGTACTATAAATGTTGTATAGCTAATACATTCTTTAAATTACATTGTGTTATGAAAGAGCTTTTTTATATAAATAGATCATACTATTTACATTTTGTGGTTCGAAGCGGTTCTTATGAAATTGTATGAAATATTTTTGTATTGACGATGTATTTTACTTGGAAATTAAATCAGCTCAAAGAGGAATTAAAGAAGAGGGGTGCGACCTGTAGTGGAAGAAAGGCAGACCTTGTAGAGAAGTTAGTAAATAAAAGAAAAAAAGTACTGCAGTATTTTATATTTTCTTGCCAAAAATGCCAAAGAGTTATAAATAATGCTGCACAGATTTAAAGCCTAATGGATCATAAGTATAGCGACACCTAGCGGGAAAATATTTGATAATTAGATACAGTTTTTAAGGTGGGAAGTCATCCCACCATATACTTTTTTATTGTATAAACACCATCATTATAGTAAATTAGATAGCGACATTTCTTCACAATTATAAAGTAGTGAAAACGATCTGCTAAAACCTTACATTTTTGTTTATTTATTTTTGAAGATAAGGGGCTATGCATCTCCCGTAGTGTAGGGGATGTAATCACTGCGACCTAAAAGATCTATTGTGACTCACCTTGTTAGAGTAACTCACTTAGCCCGGAGGCTTCCAGGAAGTCTAGAATACTCCTAGCTTTAAGAGTTTTAATCTCCTCCGGGCGAATAATGTGTCGACCCAGATGGTAAGTAACCTCCTGATTACAGTACAGGCAAACATCAGTGTCACTCAGTTTTATGTGAAATTGGTGCCTGTTTAATTTGCAATGTCCGGTTAAGGCGCGGGCTATCGCACAGATGTTCATCCTGCTAAGCTCAAGAAGCTCGGCAGTTCGTTTTGGTGAGTAGCCTTCTATAAGAGATTTAGCGTGTAGCAGTCCTGGTTGTAACAAAAACCTTACATGCACTGTGATCATATTAATTTAAGGTTATAAAGCCATAGCCATCCCTGCGCTATATTTTTTCTGTTAATGCAATCAATTTTTGTGTTAATGCAATCAAAATAATTACACAAAATAATTTAATTATTAATACAAAACTTCAGCAATTAAATTCACACAACACAACATATTACATAGGAATAAAAACAATTAACATTTTTGCGGTGAAGCAACTAATTTATTGATGCTCATTATTTCGTAAACTGTATGGATTCAGAATACAGGGCAGGAATTCAACATGCAACAGTTATAAAATAATATGGAATTATAGGTAGGTTTTATCAAATAAACTGTGGTGAGGGATAAGTGAATTTTAGGGACATAATGAGAGGGTTTTAAAGGTTTGAACTCTATTGCATTTTTTCATTTCATTTTTAAATTAATAAAAAGCACAAGTTTTTAAATGTTCTTAAATTCAGTTATTCGTCCTATTTGACAATTGAAAGATAATACTTATTGATTTTAGGATTTAAATTGAGCCTGCTTTTTAAGATTCCTACAAGTGCAAAGTTACAAACTAGATAATGGCTCATAACTCAGAGTAAACGTAGATTAAAGATTCAACCGTTCACCCTCAGGCGAACTATTGATTAAATCGCGAACACAGCTAGTATACACCACCCATCGAGTGTAGGTTACACACCTATATACGTATAGCCACTGTCGAAAGCTTGAGCAAAATAAGGCGCCTTACCGCGCTCTAAGACTGTGGAGAAGACACGCCCCGCGGGGGGCGTGCCTTGGGGTCACGCCGATAAAACCAGCCAACAAAATTTCGGCGAAAAACAATAGTAATTTTAACGATTAATCGATGTACCAAATTAGAAATTATACCATAACTGCTTACTAACTTTTCGACGTATGTATAGCAAAGCCCGCTAAAAAATCCGGCTGATCCGAATTCAATTCAAGAAAACAGTTTCAAAAAACACCCGTATTTCTTACGATCCAGTATATTTTTTTCAATTACATGGCTTAAAAATGCAAAAAAAATCAATTAAAATGCAACCATTGCCGTTGCCAGCAAATGAATCTTTGTACAAAATTGAAAACAGAGCTCAGAATTTCAAAAAACGCAACCTACGAGTGACATTACTTAAGCTTATCTTTCATCCCCTTCTTTCGTTCGTAGATAAAAGAGACCAGCGTAAAGTGAATATAACTATAGATATAGAGCTATGCTCGACGCTCGAGTTGCGGTTTCAGCCACCCTGGGCTGAAGCCGCGGGACAAATGCCTTCGCGTTGGTACGTACTCATCTACTTGCGTACCTACAACGTTGTGGTATTAGATAATAAGTAGACAATGGCAAGCATTGTTTACGTTGAAAAATATTCACTGAGAGGAATTAATATGTTTTAATAAAGGGCTGTATGAATGAAAGACTCATAAAGGAAAAATGGCACCTCGCTCGCTAAGTATTTATTAAATCATAGGTCTTCTTATATTCTACCCGTCTAGCTGAAATATTTATTATTATTATTTGAGTATCCATGTACACACATAATATTGTTATTTCATCATCATCATCATTTCACCAGAAAGACGTTCACCGTTGGACTTAGACCGCAAGTGTCGCCACAATGAACGGTCTTGTGCGTCTGGCTGGACTGTCTGTCCCAGGTAGTCTTGGGCAGGGCTTGGTCGCCCTTCTTAAAGAAGAGTACCACCACACCTCCGCTCTATGCCTGTGGTGTTTTTACCTCGAGTATATTCTAATTAGGTTTTTAAGTGTCTTTTTAATATTAGATAAAAAAAATATACACTATAAAAATTCAGCCTTGATTCTTTTATTATAATTAGTTTAACGATAAATATCTGACAAGACTCGTCATGGGCTATCCCGCTACAGAGTAAAACAATTTTAGTAACGCGTAGTATCGAAAGTTTGGTCTGTTTCCAATTTACTTCAAGCGAATTGGTAATTGTCATCATTTATTTTTTATAAAAACCATGTGAGAAGTAACTAGCTAGACTTAATGGATTCCTTATTTAAATGGAGCGCGATCGTCAACTTGTTACGTCCATCTACTATGTTAGCCAAGGCCCTTTCTAGCTATTTAGCCGCTCCGGGCAAAGGTAATTTTCGCCGCCCTTCACATACACAAATCCATTTAAGTCATGAGCTAGTTATGTTAGGGGATGTATACAAGTATCTACACAAAATACGTGATATTGTTGGGATTATAGCTAGTTATACTATTCACATCAGTCTATTGGGCCTTCTGAAAACGCACCTATACGAAAGTCGATGAGTGTTTTTATGTTAGTAAGTTAAGTAGTAAGTACAGTACAATGCATGTATGTATTTTACAGAGAGAGCAGTGGTGGCCGAGTGGTAACGGCCCCGACTTACGAGTTTAAGATCGTGGGTTCAAACCCAGCCAGACTCATTACTTTGTGTAATTTATTTACTCACCATTGCTCTCAACAGTGTAGGAAAAAATCGTGAGGAAACCGGCATGTCCTAGAACCAAAAATTCGAACACATGTGACATTCACCAACGCGCACTGGGCCCGCGTGGTGGATTGCGGCCCATTCTCTGTCTTATAAGAGTCTTATAAGAGCCTGAGTCCCAACAGTGGGAACATTGTAAGGCCGACTATGCTATGTATTTTAAAGAATATCGTAGAAACTACTGAATGGATTGATATATCGACATAGCTATGTACAGTGCAGACAGTACAGCCCGTTGGCACAGCATTATCGTATTTGCGTATATTCATGTGTGAGTGAATTCAACGCAAACATTAATCCAGCATTCAGTATAAACACGAGAGGGTAACTGTTTGAGGTCTATACTAGTATATATTGAATAGGTATTGTCTAGACAAATATAGTTTTTGTTTTCTTCATATTAGTGTTCGCACTGAGCCAATCCAAAAGTAATGCTAAAATTTAAACGGTCAATCATAAGATCATGTAAGTGCAGAAACGTATCCTTACTAATATTATAAAAGCGAAAGTGAGTTTGTTTGTTTGTTTGTTACGTCTTCACGCCTCAATGGCGAAACCGATTTTGATGAAACTTGGTGCACTTGTAGACCATGTCCTGGAATAGGACAAAGGATACTTTTTATCCCGGAAGAATGTTCCTTTGGGATAATTTTCTGCTATCACGCGGGCGAAGCCGCTGGGAGCAGCTAGTTAAATATATAACAGTAGATCGTTATCGAATTAATCGTTTGTAATTAAAACTCAGCGGTATTAAGTTTTAAATCGAGAGCGTTATTTTAAACATGCCTATGAGGAATACTTCGAGCTTTAGAGTCCTTTGGCCCAAAAATAACGAAATAAAAAATCCTTAGAGCTAAATATCAACTTGGGCGTGTGTCTCGTTTACGTTCTGTCTGCGTGGAATATGTGTATCAGTTGTCTGGTACTCATATACAAGCTCTGCTTAGTTTGTTCTGTTTTTTATTCCGTTTATTCATTAAATTTTAACATATAAAATATATTTTAAAATATTTCAATAAAAAATCTTTAAAAATATTTCAATAAAAATATTAAAAAAAGACATTTAAAAATATATAACATTATTTTTAGTTTATGTGAAACTAGTTTGTTCAGATTGAGTAACTGAATGGATTCCAATAATTTTTACGCCATGTTATATTTTTTCCCAAAAATAATAATATTTAAAAAGCTCACAAGTTCGACACCACCGGTACTAAGTACAACACAGGTCACGGCAGGTCATAGCGAGCATTAGACGCCAGCAAATAGCTTGGTACAAGTGCAAAACAACCCCTCAGTCACCTGGATATCCTTATGACATATATTTTTGCTGACATAACAAGCTTATAACTTTGTGATTTTTCATGATACAGATATGAAATTTTGTACATACATTTTTTTACATAAAAATACTAGTTTCGGGTTACGCATACACTAAAACTAATGGTGTATAAAATACTCGTAGTGTCCCATCGGGCACAGGTATTATTATTATAACACGGAGCGAGACAGAATATAACAATAATTACGACACAGTTCTAAATGAGAGTGTTTCAGTAATATTGTCAGTGGCCAGCTTAATCTATTGTAACTTCTTCTTCTACGGTCTTACCATCCGATTATAATTTGGGTGTCTTTAAGGCTAGAGAGAAAGGCTCTTAATAAACTAGTGCACCTCACCATCAACGATTGCATCAATGCTTACAATCAGGTAGGATCGCAGTCAAGCACTAGTTTATATCAGATAAAAAAAATGGTTTACCCAACAAAGAGAACCGCGCTATTGAGTATTGATTCTCGTAGACGTCTACGGGCGCTACGAAAGCGCTACGACGTGACGTAACCTCGTAGCTGTGTCTACACAATATTACTGAGGCACTCGTTTAGAACCGTGTCGTAATTTGAGCGTAGGCTCAAATGAATGGCCGGCACTCGACCGGGCACAAAAGAAGTGCGACTACAGTTAAATCGGATAATCACTCGCCTGAAAAACCTTTTTAGTTTTTATTTTTATATTTTTTATTTATATTTTTAAGAACTGAAATATTTTAAGGAGTAAAGGCGTAAGTTTCAGTCAAGATTTTAGTGTGTATGATGTTCTTGTTGTTGGAAATCGTAGGGAATGTTTTGTATCACATTCTTAGTGATATTTTCTCAGTGATGAATTGTTTTTTGCTGGGAAATAGTTTACCGTAACAAAAGAGGGAAATAATAGTATCGTTTGCAACGTCAACCACAGATTAGAATTTAAATTATATTTTATTTTCGTACCCAATTTCGAAATTGCATCCGCTGTATTAGTTACGTATGCTTTTAAAATAAAATATATCCCGCAAATACATATTTATAATATATATTGCTTTTTTCTTTTTATACAAATAATATATACTTATATTCAAGTATTTCATTTGATTGTTTATTTCATTTCTAGCACTTACTCGTTTAAGGTTGTCATTTAAGGATGATCTAGATTGTGTTATAAATGTCAGTACTTCTATAGTTCTTATTTATTGCACAATCGAGATCTTCTCTATAATAAATATTCAAGTAAGCTCGGTTTTGGTGCTGAGGCCTTTTATCCGACTTCTAAAAAAGGAGGAGGTTCTCAATTTGGATGATTGTATTCTTTTTTTGTTGAAAAGGGTGTCCTTCCTAAATGGTTCCATAGTCACCAAGTTGAGATCTGATGGTGGAATCTTGGCGAAATCGAGGGAACTGTACAAATTCAATTCAATTTTTTAGTGAAGTCGGCTATTTTTTTTAATAAAAAGGTTTTTTTTGGAACAGCAGAACTTTTTTTAAAAAAGCTAGGGGCTGGCTACTACGTCACCAATATTATACTAAATGGATTCCAATAGTTTTTACACCATGTTAGGTATATTTTTTCACAAAAATATTTTAAAAGTTCACAAGTTGGACACCACCGACACTAAGAACAACACAGGTCACGGCAGGTTGTAGCGAGTATTAGGATTCATCAAATAGCTGGGTGCAAGTGCAAAAGAACCCCTCAGTCACCTGAATGGCCCGGTGACCTTGTATTTTTGCTGACATAACAAGCTTATAAATTTGTGATTTTTCACGAAAATTATGAAATTTATAAATTTTTGTACATAGATTCTTTACCTAAATATACTAGACAGACACGTGTTTCTGGTTTCGCATAAACTAATACTAATGTTGTATATCTAAACTAATATTATAAAGCGAAAAGAATTGATTTTGTGTTTGTTTGTTTAGAATAGAATAGCATTTATTCGGAGCAAGCAACACAAAAAACCATAACATAAAAAATTATAAAAACAACAAGAAAAAAAAGAAAGAGTAACTACAGAAATACAATACAGTTTGGATTTAATTCAAAATATACTGGACCGATTTTCAAAATCCTTTTACCGGTAGAAAGGTACATCACTGAGTAACATAGGCTTATATTTTTTATTTTTACTCTGACGATGCCGCCGGGAAAAGCTAGTTATAAAATACGTTATATGATAAAGATATACGAGTACCGGCAGTTAGTTAAAATGTCATTTAATAACGCGTCGTTAAAGTTAAAATGCATTCGTTGAGTTGAGGAACAACGAGCGACCATAACTACAGGCCTTTGTACGGAATTCAAAAAGGTGAGAACGTCGGTTTCCCTCGCTTTTGTATCATGGAAAATACTACCAGGCAGAGTTGTATTGTCTGCCGTTTCAAAGTGGGACGCATCATTGCCATAGCTGGGCATTCCTTCAACCAATGTTGCTTCGTGCAAAATTTATCCTGGACTTCCGAGAATTTCTCACGATTATGGAATTGTAATTTAACAAAACTGGCTTTTGCCCGCGGCTTCGCCCGCGTACATAAAATATAGCCTATGTCACTCAGGAATAAAGCAGCTTTCTATCGGTGAAATATGTTAGCAATCGGACCAGTAAGTTCAGAGGTAGAAAAACAAAAAAGCAACTTTACCTCTTTATTAGATTAGTGTAGATAAAAAGTGAGAAGGATAAGCAAACTAAGTAAGTATCTTGGCTTGACTCGTGAGGTTGTTGACATATATGTGGGAAGTGCATACTGTGCGTTCCAAATGAGAATAGGAAAGCCAATGAACTCGATCTGTCAAATTTTGATTGAAAAGTATAGTTTTCAAAAAAAGCTTATTTGCGTTTAAAGGGTTTTGTTTTTGTTTAACTGAGCCTTATTAAGTAATAGATAAAAAAGTTATTTATAACTATGTTTTTTTTTGAAAACTATACTTTTCAATCAAAATTTGACAGATCGAGTTCATTGGCTTTCCTATTCTCATTTGGAACGCACAGTACATCATTGCATCATGCAGTTATTGGGCCGCTAATCATAACAGCCAATGGCTTAATTGTTAAGAGTGACGAACAATATCTGAGGAGGTTCTCGTCGGGTCAAGGGCTTGATCCAGCTACTATAATCTTAAATGTGTTTATATTTAAATATATATTTAACTAGCTTTTGCCCGCGCGGCTTCGCTCCCGCTCTTTCCTACTCCACTATACTACTACTATACCCAACTCTACCCTACCCTACTCTACACTACTCTGCCCTACTCTACCCTACACTACCCTATTTTTTTTTTCCATAAGAACCTTATCCTCACAATAACAATCACAACAAAAAAAAAATCAGCCAAATCAGTCAAGCCGTTTTCATGCTATGTCGTGACAACGGAAAACGGGTTTCATTTTTATATATATAGATATCCGCAGGAGAAACAAGGTTACAGACACAAGCTCTGCTTAGTTTGGGACTAGACGGCTTGGTGTGATAGTTGTGGAATATTATTAAAATAATCAGTTAAGTAGTGTTTATTATTTTGTAAGAATTTATTATTTGTGTATGTTATCTATGGGATTATTATTATTATATGTACGTTTATTTATCTCAGGACCCTGAGGTCCTGGGCCTTTGGGAGGCATACGAAGAGCCGAAACCAATTCGAAGAGGCCCTTTAGACACTTATTATAATACTTCTGATTGTTTTTTTTTTATTATAAAGTCTTGTCGCCTGCTGCAACACTCCAGGAAATTCGTATGATTTTCAAGTAGAATAACTATCTGTGGGCCATAAAAATACTTGTTTGAATCAAACTTCCGATATGTAGCAGCCTTTAATCCACAGAAAAGATGAAAGAGGTTAGAAAGGAAATACTTTCCGATTTGTACTACAACGAGTGTCGCCACTTGTGTCACATCTTTTGTGCCCAGCTACACTGGCAGCGCGAGGCGGGCAGCGACGCGGGATCGGAAACGTGCGCGATTTGCGGTCTGTACTGGCAGCCCGGTGCGTGCAGCGGCGCGGATAATAGTGCCTATCCAATGTAAGCTTGTTGAAAAACTATCGATATTCTTGCTTCTAGATATCAATATTTTCAGTCGATATATATTTTGATCCGATATATCGATACAAATATCCAATATTGAAAAGCGTGTCAAAAACGAATATTTTTGCTAAATTTATTTATCAGGAGAATGTTTAAAGTAATTCAAAACCGTAAAAGAGGAATGAATGGAAAAAAATAACTGTATTGCCTATACTGAACTGTTAGGTTTTTACTTTCGTTATAATACCTGAAAAAATGAATTGATCTTCAAAATATTGGTATATATTTATTAAGTTATTTTTATTATGATTACATGTTGAGCCGATCCCATATCACTACATAGTATAAAACAAAGTCACTATCCGCCGTCTGTCTGTCCCTATGTATGCTTAGATCTTTAAAACTACGCGACGGATTTTGATGTGGTTTTTTTTTATAGATAGAGTGATTCTTAAGGAAGGTTTATTTGTATAATACATGCATAATATAGTAGAGAAACACTGATAAATTTAGAGGTTTCTAATGTGATGTCGTAAATAAGCACGTTTTTTTGCGCTTATATTGCAAACGCTGGCTGTACCCTACGAGATAGACCAAAATAATGTACTACAGTATTGTCCACCTTAAAAAGTTCAACAAAAAAGTCCGCGATAGTATATGTCTATCTCTTAGGGATAACCCACCATAACCATTTTTTATCCTTTACTAAAAAATGGTTATTTACGAAGTGATTTTAAACAATACAGCATTAATCCTTATTCAATTAAGTACTTTAAATAAATTGTGCATTTATTATAGATCAATATGCTTTTTACAGCATGTAATTTAAGTGAATATTTCCGAAGATATTACAAATTTAAAATGCAGGGACGTAGTTGTTGCGGCGTCGCGCCTATAAATAGCGCGTTGATGGCCGCGCTTCGTCCTAACCGTTTTCCTTCAGGCCTCGCCACCGAGGCCCGTCGCGACAATCCCGTCAACGTTCTCCCCGACTTTTGCTCGAGCCAGCCCGCGCCGCTGAGCCAATAGCTTTAAAATCCCCCTAATAATAATAATAAATATTATTTTGCTCGATCCAGCCCGTCCCTTTGCTGCCCTCCCCCAGCAACGCCCTAAGCCGAGGCTCGTACCCCACAGGGGGTGCCCTTAGCGTTGTCGCTTAGTTTTTAAGTAAGCCCTGGCTGGAGGCTTTCATTATAATCAGGGCCGCCACAGGCAAGATCGGTTAAGCAGACGACAACCTCATAGGTTGACCTGCGAGAGGCCACTCACAAAAAAAAATGCGCTTTGTCCTATAGCACTTCATGATTTGCAGCGATCGCACGCGTTTATCGGAGCTCTCTAGCGAGGAAAATATCAATCCCTACTATCCCTATCCCTACTAATATTATAAATGCGAAAGTAACTCTGTCTGTCTGTCTGTCTGTCTGTTACGCTTTCAAAAACTACTGAACGGATTTAGATCAAATTTGGTAGGTAGGTAGAAGAGACACTGGAATAACTCATAGGCTACCTATAATTCCACTGCTGAGCACGGGTCTCTGTCCGCACGATATAAACTGTAATCCACGCCGGCGAAGCCGCGGGCGGAAAGCTAGTAGGTAATATAGGACAAGGGCAGGAAGAAGAAGAAGTTTTATACAGATTCTCATATATTATAATAATGTAAATTTTGTATAGAAATTAGATGTTACTTATTATTGACCTAAAATCAAAATAAATTATTATTTTAAGACCGAAAATTTCGGAAAGTTTTACCGATATATCGAGGGATCCCTTCTTTTCGCATAATATTCTTTTACCTAATATACTTTGGCATAACGATTTTGGTATAATTGGTTTTGCCATAATAATACTTTGCCATTATTTGTTTTGGCATACGGTTTATGTTGGCATAATTGTCTTGAAGGCTAATTTGTTTTGGCGAAAATTTAATTCTCATATCGTTACTAGGCCTAATGACTATTAGTATAATAATATTTAGGCATACATTTAATATAACATAATATAACACCACATAGCTATAGGTAGTTTCAGTAACAATTCAATAATATTATTGGTTAAAATTATTATTGGTAATTATTATTGGTTGGAGCAGTGGTGGCCGAGTGGTAACGGCCCCGACTTACGAGTTGTAGGTCGTGGGTTCAAACCCTACCAGGCGCATTACTTTGTGTAATTTATTTCATTACCATTGCTTTCAAAACGGTGAAGGAAAACACCGTGAGGAAACCGGCTTGTCCTAGAACCAAAAATTCGAAAGACTTGTGACATCCACCAACCCGCACTGGGCCCGCGTGGTGGATTACGGCCCATTCCCTCTCCTAGAGAGGAGGTCTGCGTCCCAGCAGTGGGAATATTAAAAAAAAAAGGCTGATGATGATTGGTTAAAAATTCAATATGTTTTGCTACAAAAGTTAGTGACAGAATCGAATCGCTACAAAACCGACTCCACGTAGTCTTGTCTGTTCTACCCCTAGACTGTAATTTAAAATCGCATAGGGGCGAGGCGGCCCGCGGGATGTGGAGCAGGCGGCTGCGAGCGAGCAATGGTGAGCGAAAACCGTCGGCGAAAATTAGCACGCGTGGTACCGCCGGAGGCCCGCAGCGCCGGAGCCGTGACAGAAAAAAACCTAAAATTGTTCAAAACAAATGTTTATGTGACCAGCTTCACGAGATATGGTTTTATTCAATCGCCGAAATAAATTGGTATATCCTAAAGTTATGCTTTAGAATATTATGCTTAATAAATGTATGGTTTAGAATGTTATGCTTAATAAATTTATGCTTTAGAATGTTATGCTTATTATGAATGTTATGCTGTTAAACATTATTATGATAATTTTTTTAAGCTATGTTTCTCTTAAAATTATGCGTAAGCTGGTATGCGTAAATAATATTATGGAAAGATATAATTAGGACAAACAAAAGTATGCCAAGTTAAAAGCTCTTAAAATTTTATGCAAATGGATAGGGAACCATATATCGATATCTTTCCTCGATTAATCTAGGTCATCTACCTAATAAATTATTAATATATTAATATTTTTATAAATATCGATACATGGATATTTTCCATCACTGCCGACATCCCTAGTCCGCAGCCCGCCCGCGCACTCACTGTTGCCACTTGTGTGAACTCACTATGGCGTGAGTTGCCCGCGCGCGTTCCGCTTTTCGCAGCCCGCGCCGCTTTCCGCGCCTGAGTGTGCACTGTGGACACTCAAAGGAAGTTCTTGTGTTTGAGAATGCCGCACTGCGCCGCGCCGCACCCGCGTTTCCAGTGTGGCCAAATACTTTAACTCCACTACAGGCAATAAACCAATAAGAACGCACATTACGCAACAATCAGACTACGCACACTTAGATCGCAAGTCTCCTATTGGTAGTTGAACTATGAGCATAGCCCTACTTTGCGGCACGCCTGGTCCACCCACAAGGTCATTCTAACCTATTTCATCTGTTCTGTGCTTCAGTCCTTCAACTACTGCATCCACAGAACACAGGAATCATAGTCTTCTGTTCTGTGACTGCATCAACAGCGTCGAAAAATTGTTTCACCCTCGCCGTGGCAAGTTATACCACCGGTGGCATATGAATTGAAGTTTAGGGCAACCGTACCCTCATCAGTGCCGTCACCAACTTTATATTCTACTCTCCTTTATCAAGCTAGAGTGTAAAGACGTCAGGATATATTTATCGCTCTTTATGAGTTTAGATGGAAGCACTTCCGGGGTCAGGACCGTATTCTTTTAAAGTGAAGTTGCCAACTGCACGATTATAAATTGATTACCAACAGTAGTTGAAAATGACTTTTCCTACCTCTGTGTTTTCTTAGATGCTATTTAAAATGGAGCACTGAAGTTACTCTTTCATTTTCCACTGGGTAAATTCTCCTCAATTCCCAGAAAGAATGAAAGTTAAAAGTGACTACGCTTTTCTTTAATTTCATGCCCTTTTTACGTTAAATGAGAAAGCTTCGTTTCTCTTTGACTTAAATTTTTACCTCTTATTCACTTTTATTGTGTTTTCCATAAAATTCCATGTTTAGAAGAATTGGAACCATATATGCAATTCTTCGAAACATATATTTATTCTTTCAATTTTATGTTCAATATTCATGCTTTTTCAATCAGTTTCTTGTTTGTTGTTCCTTTCGGTTTAAAATGAAGAGTACCTATACTCTATATTCAGACCCCTCTATATCAGAATTTTATTTGAGACCTTTGAAGTTAAATTGGTTCCTACTATGTATGATTGTGTGTGTTTTATAACTTTTTTTCTTGTTTGCGACATACCTTATGTGGGTGTGTATATAATGTGTATGTTTCTACTATCGTTATAATGCCTGAAAAATTAATTGATCTTCAAAATATTAATATATTGTTATTTAGTTAGTTTTATTATTATTACGTGTTGCGCTAATCCAAAGTAATATAGGAAAAGGGCAGGAAGAAGAAGTTTTATACACATTCTTATATATGATTAGGTAATACCTAATTTCTATACAAAATTCACATTATTTAAATTAGGTATTACCTACTATTGACCTAATAAAAACAAAATGAATTATTATTTTAAGACCGAAAATCTCGAAAAGTTTGACGGATATATCGATATTTTTTCCTTGATAAATCCAGGCCGATATTAATATTTCTATAAATATCACTGTCGATATCCCTAGTCCGATGCGTGTATAATGCGTATACAAAGTGATACTCAACGGTATTCGATAATACGAAGGTTCCACAGGTAAATGGTTGAATCTATCTATAACTAGCGTCTGCCAGCGGCTTCGCTCGCGTGAAAGTAGGTTTCTCTGCAAAATTTGGACATCCGTTTGATGTTGAATTTCAAAATATCTTTTCTTATTCTTTGTGCACATTATAAGGAAGGATGGAAGGAACTTCTGTGCATAAACAGCGTTCTAGGTCCAAAAGTTTGAATTGGGCGTTAATGAGTTAGTGGGTGAGTCAGGACTTTGCTCTATTTATGTTACCGGTTTAACCCAATTTTAGAATAAACTAATTTCAATTAAATCAAGAGCGAGTGAAGCGAGCTCTAATTTTTGGGGTTTTAACTCCAATACGGACAGGTTATGTTAGAAGGATCTGTTTGGCTTTCGTGGTTATTTTTTTAAAACCGCTCAGAATTCAGAGCTTAGGGCGAACTAGTTTGCCCCAGATGAAACTAGTTCATCGTAAAATTGGGTTTGGCCGGTAACTTGTATACACCACTAATATTTAATTAGTACAAATACTAAAAGACTTATTAGAAAAGGTCTCGTAATTATTTAAGTAAAGTCTCATACTATCATTTTCGTAAACGGCAAAGTTATTACCGTTTGTCTATATTCCAAAATGTAGCTCAATTTATGGACATATTGTACAGGCTGTTGAAAAACAATGGAAAAATACTGAGCGTAGTAATATATGTTCTAGTAGAAACAGTTATGAATAATATTGATTCAATTATGAATTTACCAATCAAGACCTCGTGGAAAATTTTCGGATTTCGTTTTATTTAACTTTTGACTACGCAAATATGATCACTAACGGGTACGGACAGAGCCCCATTTATTTTGTACTACTTAAAAAATAGGGGTGTACAGACAAAGACTTTTTGTTATGTTTGAACCGAAAAATGGTACCACGAATACGCACTGGTACATCGCTGTAGTGATGTTCGTGGCGCGGAGGTAGTGAAGGCGTGTACAGCGTGTTTCCGCGCTATGTACATGAACATAGTATGCTACGGTTATATGACTCCTGTTGTGCAAACGTTGACGCGATTCATGGCCAATTTTTAATTTAATGTGACTTTAATTAACTGTTCATTTTAACAGTAATTTTGTATAGACATGAACATTATCGGACTATCAAAATAAGAATAATATGCACACTGCGCGTATTGTTAGGAGATCCCTCTCTTAGGAGCTCTGACTACCTGAGCTTGGATCCTGTTTCCGATGCCGTTAGACTACTATTTAAAAACAATTTTGAATGATTTAAAGTATTGTCATTTACCCCACAATTATGCAAGATCGATCGTACTCATTTGAATACCAGACTTTCCGTCACACCATTGGTCAAAAGTCGGACCACATATTTTTTTTAATTTCATTCCGAGTTATACCTAGTGAAGTGCGGATAGACAGTATAGAAATCTGTATATCTCTTTTGTTGACGTACCATTTGCGCAAACTGTACTTAAGTGTACTGTTTCCATTATCGACCGGGTACAGTTTACAAATAAAGTTATTCAATACCTTTTAAAGCGTGCTTTTTACTTCAAGTATGTAGGGGAGAGTCGGATACATTGTACTGCTTGATAAATTCTACCACCTCAAAATTTCCTACTGAATGTCACTATTTTTCTTTTCTGGCAACACAAAACTAAGAACTGGCAGCGTCCTCAACTACTTTTCTTTTTGTAATGGCATCCGGTAAGCGTACTCATTTTATGAGAATAAAAAAGGTTTTTAAGGTTTTGAAGCGTGTCTTTGTGAACAGGTAATTTACAGTTTTACTGTATTTTTTTACTGAACAGGTCTTTAATTATCTCTCAAACTATAAAGTATTGAACGTATTAGGTTAATAAGGTAAAATTTACCCAACTCTTGTCATGTATTGTTTTTTCTAGATGAAAGGTAATTAAAGAAAAAACGAGTACGAATACGCAGGGACCGTTTTCGGTTAAGATATAAGGTTACGCTACCGGTATTAAAAACCGGTACCGCTTTATTTTAAAGGTACACCGAAATTGGTTAATATTTGCGGTTACGCTACCGGTATAAAATAACGATAGCGCTTTTTTTTTAGATACCACTATACCCTTATTTATTCATTGCAGTGCAATGCGCGGTCAAGTACGGACGTGTTTGCGCTGCTCGATACGAATTTTGTATTCGCGATTTGCACGGCAGTAGCCGTTGCCCGATTTTCGTCGCTATGAGTCAACCACTCATAGCCAACGAGGTGTTGGCATTCATCAAACATGCCATTGACTACATGGACGAGGTCAGCATCCTGCAGATCTGCAAGTCCAGTTTCAACGAGGAGGAGATTAGCAGTGCCAAACTGCTGCTGTTCCAATTGCTGGGCAAAGTTGACCAGATGCAGTCCCGACGGAGGGATGGCGGCCAGAGAAGTGTGCAGGACATCATCACACTGATGAAGAGCACCGACCCGGACGACGTGCCCGTTTTCGTGGTGAAGGAGTTGCATAAGCTGCCCCCCGTCACGTTCGACCACGTCGATGTCACCAGGTTGCTGAAGGACATAACGTCCCTGAAAGCAAGCTTGGCCGATGTGCAATCCAAGCTGGAGGTATCGAACACCACCGTGGGTGCACTACGAGCCGAAGTAGAGTTGTTGCGCAACGCTGTTTCGGAAAGTAGGGCGCCTAACAACTTCAGCGTGAACATTCGTCGTGGAGCACGAAATGCATCCGTAGGCAGTTTTGCGTCGGCGAGTTGCAGTGCGTCACCCGCTGCCGATAATGCCTGCGTTGCATCTTGCTCCGCCGCTGCCGTCGCTGTATCGTCACCGGTCGAAGTGGTGACGCGTGTAGGTACGTCGACCCCTAAACGTGCCTATTCCGCAATCGTTGCCGCAAACAAACCTGCTGTGCCGCAGACAACGCGACAAGCAGGTAAAACGAAAGGGGGCAAGCAGAGCGATGAGGATGGCTTCACTAAGGTAGAGAAGAAGAAGAGGAAGAAGCCTCCTTGTCAGAACCAGTGCGGTACCGCACTGGCAGGACCCAACATGCTGCTGCGTCCAGCAATACCCACGACGCAGCTGTACGTTTCGAGGCTACATCACTCCACGAAGGTTGAGGAGATCGTGGAGTATGTGCGAGTCAAGTCAAACTGGACTTTGAGAGTCGAGCAGTTGGAGCCGCGTCATAACACTAATTTCAAGTCGTTTGTGGTGCGGGTGCCGACTCAACATTTGGACACCTTCCTCAAAGGAGAGTTTTGGCCGAAGGGTGTCGTGTATCGACGATTTCGCGGAAAAATACCGACCTCGCAGCGGAACACGACGCCGTCATTTCGTGTACAATAGTTTAGCTTAATAATAATTAGTTATAGTATCTTTTATGTATTAGTTTATTATTCTGTAATGATTATTTTTGTGTATTTTATCTATGGGCCTTAGATGCCTGAAAATAAAGGATTATTATTATTATTATTATTATTATTATTTAACCTTTATTCAACCGAAATAATTCCGGTACCGGAATTATTTGTCGTGAGAGTACCCACGACCTGTGACGTTGACAAATGGATTGCGATCGGTGTAGAGTGCGCCGCGCCGCACGTTATATTACCGCCGCCGTGCCGTTCTGCAGTAGATAAAAGGCTGACTTGATACAACGAATGACTTTGTTCGAAAAAAGACAAGTTAAGCCTGTCAAAATCATAACTCTCCTTTGGCTTTACTGTTGTTGGGTAAAAAGACGAACGCGCGCAATCGGCGCAACGAGTGAAAACTTGCAATGGGCAGCCAGCTACAGTACGACGAAATTGCGCGGTAGTGGGGGTTTCAACGGGTACCTTAATATTAAAGGTTTAGGTAACGTAAAAAAACGGTACCATTATTTTTCGGTAGGGAAAAGTTTCGGTATCGTAATTTTTCGGTAGTGAAAAATAACGGTACCATTATTTTGAGGTATTGAAATAAAAAGGTAAGACGTGGTACCGTTAACCGTTATAACCGATATTTTTTCGGTATGCGGTCCCTGAATACGAGTTGAATAAAGAGGTCTTTGAAAGGGCTTGATTAGCTTTAGCAAGAAGGAAATGAGTTTGAACCAAATAATATCTTTACGATATTCTGTCCCAAAACAACAATTTTATGTTATACCTGAAAAAAAAAGTTTGCCAACTATTTAACGACGCATACAGGGAAATCCACTACTTTGAATTTGGAAAATATGCTAGTCAAATAAAAAAAAAATTGTTGCCTATCAGTGACTTCTAAAACAATTACCACTAAATTACCTTTAGTAAATAAGTAAGATTGATTAACCAAACCAATAATGTTAAGTATACGAAATCGAATAATTTTGTTAGTACCTACTTACATAATATATTTAAGTTGGTTAAATGTTTAAATTTGTTTAGTTTTTGATAGTTTTTTCACACATAAAGATTACTTAGAGAAGAAATATTGAGTTAATTTTTGTTAGTACTTTTGTATAGTAAATAAATAACAATATTAATTATAATAATTAAATAATAATAATTATGAATAACATTGTTGTATTATTAAATTTAAATAATTATATATATATATATATATATATTTATATAATTTTATATATAATTATTTATCATAACTGGAAGTTTTTTAACTTTTCTTGGTACAATTTACCAGAACTGTGGTACAATTAAATCACTTAAGAGTATGTGTCAATTGCTGACATTTATAACAATAATAGTACCCAGTCCACTTAAGACTCCAAAAACTAATAGCATTAAATATTAATTTTCTTCATATCGCAATAATTTCCCACCAGCCGGGGTGTCCTTGGATGCACTTGTACGAGTAGCGCGTACAGGGATAATCACCGGTTGGTACAACGTTCCATTAAAAGCGTCTAAACGGCCTCTACGAGTTGGTTTAGGCCCCTCGTACGCCTTCCAAAAGGCCAGGACCTCAGGGTCCTGAGATAAATTAACATATAAAAATAATAATAATGCAATTTTTGTTCTCTAAATTCCATCGAATCTAATTAAATAAAGAAAAAAAAAATTGTCAATGTATTTAATAATTATATTATAATTAAATTTTAATATTAGTGCACTAAATATTTGGGAGAAGGCACTGATTCATGTAACACAGGTGTTTCACCCTAGCACAGTTAGGGTTTCACTCTATTTGTACATGTTTTTATGCTAATAATTGTATCGCATCATAAAGAAATATTTTGCCAACACTGAAAAATGGTCCATTACATCCGAGTCTCCCCTACAGAACGCAAAAGGTAAAATTCACGGTGCAATTTAAATGAAAGCTCTGGATTGTATTCAACTTTTCGGGCATAGCTTACTGTTTCATTTAGAATTTAACGGTTTAATTTAACCGGTTAAACCGTGACCTTCGTTTTTTGAAATGAATAATGCTTCAAAGTAAATTTCACTTCCACTAAGTAATTTATGTAATGTTTTACCGTTTTTAAAGTAAAGTCGAGGGTATAAAACTAAGACAAATTTTGTATTTGGTTAGAAAGTAATCTCTACTAATATATTATAAAGAGAAATTATTTGTATTTTTTTTTGTAATGGTTAAACTCACAAACGATTGGATCGATTTAAAAAAAAAGCCATTGCGAGACATTGGCCATGTCTATACCTATATATTCTTGTTCTTTCACACAGGCGGGCGAAGCCGCTAGCAGAGGCTATCAGGCTAGTGTACAAATGGTTTCATAGATTTCCTACCAACATGCAACTTATATAATTTTCGTCCCAGTTTAATAATATACCTTTGCTGCCTAGTTTCCCTCGCCCACGTGCGATTGTGCACGGTGTTCCATTTACACCGATTTTTATTTTAACCTGTCAACGTTCGGCATCCCGCATTTCGGCGCAAGAATTTGCCGAAATGCTTCGGTAATGACTATCGAGGAACGCAGAACGGGTATCCGATTTATTAATATGGAATCTTTGATTTATTTGCAATTACTCTTTTGGAAGTAAGGGGCTGATTGATGCAAAGTCGTTTGTTATGGAACAGGCAAAACTCATTGTAAAGGCTGTTTTCTAGCAACGTTCTAAGTAACCAGAATACAACAGTGTCAACGGGTTTATTTTTTCGTTTTCCTGAATCGTTGTTTTCGATTATGTAAAATGTAGTGTATTTGTTTATTTATCTACTAACTTAGGTAAGTAGGTATCTAGGTTGTTTTATATAACATGATATATTTTTTTCGTGATTAATTAAATTAATATATTAGTAATAATTAAAAAAAAAATAGATACGTATTTCAAGCTTGTAGGAAAATATTTTCAGATACGGTAATTTTTTGCATTTGCATATATGATTAAATAGACAAAAAAATATACCTCTGCCAATTTTTATTTTTATTGATAAATATTTAAAGCGGGGTAAATTGTAACTATCTATATAATATGTAGTAAATTATATTCCTTTTAACATTGTTGTGAGAAGTATAATATTTTAGAAATATTTTTTCAATGCGTTTTTTTTATCAATTATGGAAATGATAGATTTTTAATGCCTTAGCGAATAATGAAGTATAGCATTAGGAAAATTTTGAAGCAATATCTACAAAGCAAAAAATTAATACCTACATCTACATCGATAAAATGAAAAACTTAATTTTACTGAAATGTATTATACTATTAAAAATTAACAACTTAATAAACGTCGCGAAAACGCATTTTCTAAAAAATTTGTTCTATGGAAAATAGTCGTGAAAAACTTCTTTAAATATTTTTATTACATCGAGACTGATTATTAAATATATTGATTAGCTTAAGGCTGCCACAAAAATCACTTCTACTTTGACAAACTTGACGCAATATTGATATAATTTAAAAAATGTACATAACTATTATTTGAACGATAAATAATTTAAAAAAAAATTAGATGATATACCTGCTTATTTTTTATTTTATCACTCATTAATCTATTCGCCATTTCCTACGCAAATTTTAAAGTTAAAATAGAAAAGGATAATATTAAATTACACCGACAAATACCACTGACCTATTAAAAAAGTTTTATCACCAAAAGTTTTACGCGCTTGTCAAACTTTAATGTGTCACATTCCAACTGACCTGTTCTAGCCGTGCAGCTGAGGGGAGGCTGCATGCCCTCCGGCATCAATCCTCCGTTCATATTCGGGTAAAATTCTAACATTGTTCATTCAAGTCACTTATCACTGTCGCAAGCGCAGAGATGCTGCCAGCGCGTCGGTCGGCAACTTAATGGTAGCAGAGCCCGTCGTCGACACTCGTTATGGCACCCGGAGGGGCCTGCCCGCCAGTTGTCCACCAATGCCGGGCCCCCTTTCTTCGAGCCCCGCCCATTCTACCCACGACACAACCTACCTATTATACAGAACACAGCGATGATATTTCACCGCTCCGCTAAAACGGCTAAAAATTGGGTTTTTCGATAAAAAAAATCCTATGGTTGGACGGCCGGTCACCTAGTCATGATTAAATTTTGAAAATAGAAATGATTTTTTAAATTTTAGTGAACCGTGTCCCTAACTACACGTATCTCATTTTAGCTTGATTTGTTCGACTCTCTCACTTTGTAGGCGAGCGAGCGCTCGGTTTTACACCTGAGCGAAGTGTAATGCCATCGAGTTCCTATCGTTATGTCGCCGGAGCTCTGTCCTGAATGCGCAAGTTCCAACGGTTTGGAAGTAGGATAAATATGTATTGTTTTATTATTAAACTAAAATAAACTTTACTTTGTTAATTTTAATTGTTAGTGAATTGATTTTAAGTTTTTGAATTAAAAATGTAGTTATTTCCTTAAAAAAAAATGTTGTGACTTATAGTTGGTATTAAAGTTGAAAAAGCTCTACAAAAAATTTTTTTTACACTTATTAAAAAAATGCATTCACAATACCGTTGCAATAAATAGCATGAGTCGAGTTTAGCGCTGTGTACCTATATATTTTCATAGTTGATCGTCGTTTACGGTCGGAAATAAGAAAGTTTGCACCTCTCAAACAAGTTTCGTGATGTATTCGTTTAAGGGGATGCAACTCGACATAATATATTTTCTTTGTTTTACATACAACCGCTCTTATGCGATTATGACGTTATAACTCGTTAGTCATAAGATATTTTGCAATCACTCTATCTTGGGGATAATATCTAGGCTTTTATTGAAATCATTTTTTAAATTTTTGTAAAACTAATACAGTAAAATCCTTTAAAATTCTGCTATTTTGCATGAACTTTGATGCTTCATAATTTACACAAAAATTTAAAAAGTAAAAAAAAGTATAACAGTAGAAGCCTTGCAAATTGTATAGAGATTCTAAATAACGCATCAAAACAATTGTTTTCAAAAGCTTTTAAGGGTTATAAAAATAACACGTGCTTTCTGGAACAAGTTTTGTAAAATATTCGATTAAATTGAATGCCAACAGAGTTTCCAGGCGTTATCTCTCTTTTTTGTGTTGCCTTTTCGTCAAACATCTCGTTGGATTGCGTTAGATGAAGTAACAAGCTTTAAACTATGCTCGATGTTTACGATAGGCGAGTGGAAAAGCAGCGTCCACTTAATATTATTCAGAAGAAAATAAAGCTTTGTATTTTTTTACGCATCTAATCACTGAATTAAGCTAGGCTACGCTCAGCTAGTACATAATTCAACAGTAATAAACTTTGTAACTATGCTAAACATATTTAAGAAATTCCTAATACGTTGAAATATTTTTCGATACATTATATACCTAATTGCAGAATACGAGAGTGTAAAATTATTTAGGTGAGGATTGAAAACAACACCTATTATATTACATTACTGCACTACTCGCTCTAAAACGACCGTACCTATATAAAGCTACTAAAAATACATAATACCAAAATCCAGTCTTTAAAATCCAAGTCCAAACATGTTCATTCATCTCTAAAACGCTATAAGTATCCGCGAGGACGTTAAAAAAGCATTAAAACATGTTATTGGTCGGCTAGCAGACACGAGAGTATCTCAGCAGGGGCTGCCGGGCTATTGTGGCTCAAGTGGGCCAATTCTCCCATTGAACCCATACTTGCACCATCCACCATGTAAACATCACAGATGTGGGTAGAATTTTGAACTTTAGCGTGAATACGGTATGTACAATGGTTTTTGATAAAGTTTATAAGAATCAAATACTGACACCAGGTCTCACGAAAGTCGTTTGATTAAGGTTCAGTTAATATTTACCTACTGAAAATCAGATTTTTTTGTCTGAGTCGATTTTTTATCAACTTTTCAATCGTGATAATTAGAGACACAATAGAAAGACAATGGGTGCGCGAACGCCGGCGGTCGCTTGATGTTTAATGAATTAAAGGGCTAAATATGGTCATTACCAAAAAAAAGCTAAGTATTTCAGTCAAGGCGAGATGATAGACTTGAAGACGAAGTATTTCGCAACCCAAGACTCTGCACCGATGATCATGAAATTAACCGACAAACAACAAAAAGTCTATTCCGACTTCCGAAACGCTCGAAACAAACTTTACTTAGAAAACAAAAAAAACAATACCTACTCAAAGTGTAGTCTGCAGTCTCTTTCCAGTCTAAACAAAGCGAAAAGTGAAAGTCTGTATTAAGTCTGTATTATTAATATTGTAATTCGTATTTCTAAAATGCCGCATCCACCCCGCTATTCGCGTTCAGAATTCTCATATTAGAATTATTATTGTGTTTTCATTGCTCAAATTCAATGAATAGCGCTGTGTGCATTTTTTGTCCGCCATAGCGCATTGTGCTCCGCTGGGTCACCACTTCAAGGCAAACGGTGTGGTGATCAAGAAAAATGGTGCGCGGTTGACGGGCTGGAAATAAAAAACGGAAATATGGTTAAATCATCAAACACAAGTGATTTGCCAAAAGAAATCGTATTTGTATTGACAGTTTGAGAAACATTGCAAAAAACGTTGAATGGGTTGTCTTCGAGCGGTTTTTTATGGTACAAATTAAATTCTAATTTGAGTACTCGATTCTTTTTTGATTTTTAAAAGGGATGTTTCGAGTGGTTGGCTTGTAATTCTACGGGATTTACTGTACTTTTGTTTATAACTAGCTTCTGCTAGCGGCTTCTGCTGCCCGCGCGAAAGTTGGTTTCCATTAGGGGGTGAATTTTAGGAAATCTTCTCTTGTAAAAGGTAACCTTGTGCAAAATTTCACGCTCTAAGACCCTGTAGTTGCGGCTGTGCGTTGATTTGTCAGTCAGTCAGTTTCTCTTTAGATAATGGAAGCACGTGTTTATTTGTGACTCCATTTTATTTAACCAATGCGAACAAATATACCGACATATTGGCTGAAATAATAATAATAATAATAAAGACCCTGTTCCCGATACCGGTGGCACTATTTTTTATATTTTTATTTAAATATTTAAAAATATAATTTATAATGTATGTCAAATTAATAAACGAAATAAAAAAATAATATAATAATAATATTCCACAACCATCACACAACGCCGTTAGTCCCAAGCTAAGCAGAGCTTGTGTTATGGGTACTAGACAACTGATAAACATGCTTATATATTTCTAAATACATACGCATTATAGATAAATTACACCCATACACAGAACATATGATCATGCTCATCACATAAACATTTGTCCTGGTTGGGAATCGAACCCACCCACCGGCATAGCAGTCAGGACCATTAACCACAAGACCAACAAGCCAGTCAAAATGCTATTAATAAAGATAACAAGTTTCATGCCTAGTACCGGTGTTCAGTTCTCTTGTCAAATACAAATTGCATTCGAAGCGGGACCTTCAATGCACGATTTCTATTGTAGAAAGGAGAATGCCGCGTGTAAAGCCGTAACTAGTCAAACGAAGAAGCACTGTAGATATAATTAGCTACACAATACGTTTAGCACTGAAGTAGGGACAGTGTGATCCAATCAATGAGAGAACCGAAATAAATGACCAATTGAGCCAACGGTGCTTCGCTGGAAATTGCTCTTTGACAGCGCGTTTTCCCGATGAAACAATTGACAGAGCTCTGACACCTCACGAGTACTAAGTACATTGACATATGTCAATGTGTCTCTAGAGTGTGTGTACTCTAGCGACATACAACGTTATTTTTAGTGATATGTGAAACCTGAATATAGTTTGTTCAGAATCGGTAATTGAATGGATGGTATAGTTGTTACATCATTTTATATTTTTTCCAAAAATATTTATAAAAAGTCATAAGTTGGACACCACCAGCACAGGGCACGGCGGGTCATAGTGGGCATTACTGCAACTGTAAAACAACCCTACCGTCTCTGGAATAGTCCAGTGACTATGTACATATTTTTGCTGACATAAGCTTATAACTTTGTGATTTTTCAGGATACAGTAATGTGGTTATCCGAAAGGGAGCTCGAGTCCCGGTATGAAGGCTAGAAGGAACGCGGTGGGTTTTGTCAGTATGAGTCTGACACCCGTTCTCCACCCAAGAGCGGGAGTTGTTATTGGATGATTATTGCCCACAAAAAAAGGATACAGTTATGTTTGTATATAGATTCTTTACATAAAAATACTAGACAAGTGTTTCAGGTTTCGTACCTATATCTATTCTAAAACGAAGGTTGTATAAATAGCTATTTGATCGTTGAGTAAGTACAACTTTATCATAAAGGATGATATTAACCTCTGTTTAAAGTAAAGTTGGTTATCAAACTGCGTAGCGGGCCGGAAAACTAACTTCGGAAAGTTTATCAACAAACACTGCATCTTCCGTTCGTTTTCTCCAACTAGATATTCATTAGCGTCATTAAAAATAGTTAATTTAAAAAAAGAAACAGTCTTGGTGGCTCTGTGCAATAGTTGCATATCCAATAATCCGATTAAATATAACTATGATCTTTATTTAAAAAAGTAAGAACTGACTGATTGACATATCAACGCACGGCGGAAACTACTGGGACTAAGTTTTGTACCTTGTTTCCTTAGGTTTCCGCAGGCGAGCACTAAGAAAGGATTCTCCAAAATTCAACCCCTAAGGGAATAAAGCGAGAGTCGTAAAGTTTGTGTGAAGAAGCCGCCGGGTGAAGCTAATATGTAAATAAAACCCGTACATATAAATATGTCTGTCGTAACCAGATCTTAAAATTTATCACTTCATGACATTGATGCCTCCCACGTAAGCTGTTGCAACCCACAAAATGGCGAAAAAAGTGTCTAATTATATGTAATACAGTACTAAAACAATATTTTAATTAAAATCATTTTATCATAGCAAGCTTTTATAGCTCGGTATACCTATATAATTAATACTCGTCATGACGAATCATACGAGCCCAAACTCGATGGGGTTGTGTTGTTTAACTACCAAGTTCCTATAGCCTTCGAGTTCCATCATCAGATCAGCTCTATGTCATAATAATTTTGCATTGTCATCTGATTTACCCATGCGTGCAAAATTTCAGCTCAATCGGTAACCGGGAAGTGGGTCAAATTTAAAATAGAAGATTTGATGACAGACAAACATCGGGACTGGTGAAACTATATAAAAGCTTGTAATAAAAAAAAGTCCAAAAAGATTCATTGAAAAATGTAGTCAATATCACAAAAAGTATCTTTGAAATGCTAATAAAATTTTGGCATTTCATGATATGGCCGTTCAGTGAACAGATATTCCCGTTTGTGCCCTATGTTTATTCGGCCAGGTCGGGTCGGGGTGTTCTCACGATCGCTACAAACGCTTTTCAACCCCGACCCGACCGATCTGTAGCCCCGACCGGAGACTAAACGGCGATCAATGGACGGGCGTAGGCGTGGAACCTTACTTATACCTACATAAACGTACATATATAGTACGTCTATGAACGTGCCGGATACTCGCTTGATTTTTTCGTGTTACACTGGCGAGAAATATTTAGCTGTTCTAAGCTAGATTAAAATCTGTAGCCAATTTTATTAATTAAATTAACAAGATTATACAAGCGATCCATAAAAGGGAGTAAGCTTTAAAAAAAATACACACAGCTAACAATGAAAAAAGTGCTGTAAAGTTAGTGTCAGGCTGAATAGTAACGCTGACTTTTTGGCTTTGACAAAGCCAGTCTAGTTACGTGAAGACTGCAACCCCAAGGATGTCCAGACAAAACTCAGTATAAAGCTAGCTAGACCCTGTGGTCCTTAGCCTATTCGGCCTTATAATGATCCCACTTTTGGGACTCAGACCTCCTCTCTAGGGGAGGGAATGGGCCGTAATACACCATGCGAGCCCTGCGGTGGAAGTCACATGTCTACGAATTTTTGGTTCTAGGATATGCGGGTTTTCTCACGATGTATTCCTTCACCGTTTTGAGAGCAAAGGTGATGAAATAAATTACACAAAGTAATGCGCCTGACTGGGTTTGAACCCGCGACCTACAACTCGTAAGTCGGGGTTGGCCACCACTGCTCTCTGTGGTCCTTAGAATGCTTCGTAAATGTTTAAAACAACAACGACGACAAAAAAACGACAAGTTCAACGACATCAAAACATGCTTTTGCTGTTGTTTCGAAATCCTTTGTGACATTCTAGTACAGTAAAAATATTTGAATTCCATTGTGATTAGGTCTGTGTAGTCGCAGCAGCAATATTTGTATAGTTTTAGCAAACCATGTTCCGCATGGCGTCATGGATACTGTGACCTAAAAAAATATCGTGATTAAATTATTCGAAATATTTCGTTGGGTTACATGCGTGTGTTCTCAGTTGGTCATAATATTATGACTGAACATTGTTTGCTTACATTTAATTGATAAGGACGATGCCTTCGTATTTTGAGTGTAGTTGTGTAAGTAATAAAATAACAAAAAGAAGAACTGCCGGGCTGCGGGAAATTTTGGAAGAGTTAACTTGGTCCTGGAATGCAAAGAACAACTCAATGATACAGGTTGGTTCCAGTCAGTAACAAAATGTAATGAAAATAATGTGTTTAATATACATTATTTAGGGTCTTAGGGTTATTAGGGTCCAGGCACCATACAGGAAGATGGAGAATGTTTCTCTTAGTCTTACACGAGATGTTCCTGTCGCTCCAAACGCCTGTGACATGGCGCTTTTTGTCGTCCCAATACGTCTTCGTAAGTCCCGCTCACACGAGCCATTTTTCGTTATGGTAGAGCCCAGGTAGGTAAACTCGTCTATTATGTCCAGGTTGAGTGTGCCAGACAGTGCGCGACTTGCTTCGGTCCACAACCATGACTTTTGTTTTAGCCCTGTTTTAAATATGGAACCCCAGTTCCATGCTGATCCCCATCCGCATCTTTAAATTATTATTTATATGATTACTGATCTACATGAATAAAGATCGATGTTGTTGCCCTACCAAAAAATAAATAAAAAAAACTTAAACTGTATCTATTCTAGTTTATATCTATTTAAAATCATGTCCCTACCTACAAGATGGCAAGAATTTATCGAACAAAATGGTACCTACATACTTTAGTTAAAAGTAAATAAACTATATAAAAAAATGTTTTGAATTTTCTTAAAAAATGCGAAGAAGCTTTTTCCCCAACCTATTAATATAAAATCTAATAGACTAGTTGTTGTTGACATATTTTCTTAAATTCTTTTTAATTATGGAAGAGTAAACTATTCCTGCAAGCTTCGCTTACAACATTCTTTTTACAAGGGCTCTTACTTTTTCTACTAAGAATATAATGGACGTTGCTTTAATATTGTATTTTTTGCCTGTTACCTCTTCCCGTCTGCACCGAGTAACATAGCCTGAAGGGTACATGCTTTGTATAGGTTATAAAATGCTAACGGGCAATAAATATAGCCTAAGTTACTCAGGGTGAATGTAGCTTTCCAGTGGTGAAAGAATGTTTGTAATCAGCACAATAGGTTTTGGAGTTTATTCATTACAAACATACACACACCAAAATACAAATCCCTCTTTATAATATGATTGTAGATAGGTAGGAAACAGGTCGAATATAAAAATATTTAGTAGAATTCTTTTACTTCAATTACCATTATCTACGCTTCATAAATCTTTAAAACCTACGTTTTCATCTCTGTAACAAGTAAAAAGGAGCCGAGCAAAGTCCCCTAACTTAAAGACTACGCACTACGGACGGTTTTGGATGCCAATAAAGTGGGGCCAAGTATTTAAAGCAGGTGGTATTTCATTCGTCTCTCCGTGGGAGGAGCGAGATCTTCAATAAAGGAGAGAACCACACGTGCCATCGATACGGAAAATTCCGGGTGTTTCTAACTTACACACAACTCTTAACCTTATTAGTAAATAAACAAGGTTGAAGTTTAAGTGAAGATGCCAGAATCTTATGCGCAAAGGGACTCGCTTTCCCCCATCGTAAACACAGGGCTGTATTTTGTTGCAGATTATGAGGTTTGATGTGTGCAGATGCGACAACAGATTGTATGGACGGTTTGGTTAAAAGCTTTCACTACAAAAAGAACAGTAGTCTTTTTGACGGTTTTGATGTCCGAAAAGTTTTTACACCACTAAATTTCAATTAGTACAAATACTTAAAGGGCTTATTAGAAAAGGTCTTGTTATTATTTTAGTAAACTCAATATTCATAAACGGCAAAGTTAAAATAGTTCAAATATTGTACAATATATTGATTAAAAAGGAAAATGAAAAAGAAGGACATAACGCTGCGCTTAGTATTTTCTAGTTGTAATTATTATGAATGATTGATTCAATTATGAATTTACCAATTTTGAATTCGTGGACAATTTTGGGATTTCGTTAATGTTTTTACTTTTGACTACACAAATATAATACTAAGGTAATCTGAAATGGTTAACGCTAGTACAAAACTTCAAAATGTACGGAAATGACGTTATCTCAACGCTCAGTCACGTGGTCAGAACAAAAGAATCGGGGGCGCGATCAACTCGAGGCGTTCGACACAAGAGAATCAAAACGAAACGGTGGTAACTTGGCTAATAATCCATTCTGGTATATGAGCTATTAACAAAATTTGAAGTACCGAAGTATTATTACTAAAAGTCCTCACAGAGACTGTTTTACCTTAGCCAAAAAACTCTCAATAAAATGTTTTTTCCTACTCTTTGTCTTATACGGCCGTAAGCATTTTAACGGTTGGGCTTTGCGCCGGCTTGCCGACTTCAATATGACTTATTTTTTAATATATTATATGTTGTGTACCAAAGTGCATCGACCCGACAGCGTGCGGAATAACTGCACCAACCCCTTATAATGCAGATACGTATCCGTGTAGGTACTTTAAGGATCTCTTAATTTTTATACCACCTAAGTCATAAATTTAATGTCTGATAAACTAAGCATCACAAAACCGTTGTAATGGTTTGACTTTGGAGTCTCTAGACATATTTAAATGTTCTTATAACTAAATATTATTTAATCTTACTCTTATATAAAACTTAAGACTTTTTTAAATAATGTACATAATTTTATCTATTTGTGTTTGTTTCAATCCTTATGTCTTCCGACAGACTGTCCAAAAGGTATGGTATTCTCTTGTGTAGTGTTCTGTCACCACAGTAATTGGTTGTCTGTTGCGGGTAGAATTGGAAAATTGAAAAATCCTATAAGAAAAAACTTCAATATTATCAAATATACAATCGGATTCAAAGATTCTTGTTAATTCATGAATCCCCAAGCGACACCCGGTGGCCGCGCATCTATTGTCTTACTATTGTGTCTCTAATTGACGGTATCTGAAGGGTTAAATTGAGCTATATAAGACTAATGTCGTCAACGTCGTTACAATACAAATTGTTCAAAAACGTACAAATCTATTCGTGAAACATTTATTGCTTTCGGATAAAACCTGAAAACTACGCGAATAACACAAACCCACAGACTTCAAACTACACGTTTCAAATAATTTTCTTTTTCGACAGACAAGATCTCGAATTGAAAATTTGTTATTGAATAAGTTAACAAAAGTGTTTTAAAATTCTCGATAAAAACATCGTTTACGAATGCCGCCAAAGCGTCAAAGGCGATTAAGAGGTAGCAAGACAACTACCTAAATATCGGCAACCTGACGATAACGGTTAAAAATGTACGTTTACAAGGAAAAAAGTGACATTCCGGTTCGGAAATCGGAGCTCACAGCCCAAAATGTCGAAAGACTCTTAAATGATAGACGGCTATTTCCATAAAGGGGATGAAAGTGACAAATAAAATAAGAAGAAGGGGTCTGTTGTGTCGCTATTAGGGAGTGGCGCCGCCAATTTTGACGCGATTTTGAACGAAAACATACTTTGATTTGCGAAATGCTTGTGAAACATAGGAGCGTTTTGACTTGCTCAATGATTTTACAAAGTTTCGTCGTTCCGATGTCAGTATATGTGTAGTAGTATTTGGTGGTGTGGTGCTAGTAGAAAGTTAAAATCAAAATCACGGGTTCAAAACTTTGACGGATTTTTTTCCGCTATAGACTGTTGAAATTTTAACGATTGATGTATTTCTGTTGCCGCTACATCAAAAATACCAAAAAACAGAATAAAATAAATATTTAAAGGGGCTCCTGTAACGAACGTGATTTTTTGTCGTTTTTTGCTAAGAGCGGTATGGAACTCTTCGTGCGTGTGTCTGTTTTACACTTAGCCACTTTTTTTTATTTAATATGTGACAACACTTTTTAACCTCTTGGATTGATATGAGTATTCTACTAATAACGTTTTTAAATATTAAAATCATATAATTACTAAAACCGCTGCCGTCCCTGTACATCTACGATATGCTTATGTATCTTCTGAACCAGTTCTGATACTTTATGGAAGCATCACAATCAGATCACGTGCATCTCATCTTAGCGTTCGCAATAAACGAGATCCCAGCAGGCATGTCGCAATCTTCCTAGAAATATGTACCTATTTAATAAGAGCTACGTAACAATGTGAATGACGATGGAAAGGGCTATGCTCGGAGTTTTCTTGCGTGATCACATCAGCAATGAAGATATCTGCAGAAGAACCAAGCTTACCGACATAGCTCGGAGAATCGCCAAACTTAAGTGCCAATGGGCAGGACACATTGCACGCAGAACAGATGGTCGATGGGGATGAAAGGTTTTGGAGTGGCGACCACGTTCCAGAAGGCCTCCAACAACATGGACCGATGACCTGGTCAGGGCCGCGGGAATCCGATGGATGCGTCGTTGTGGCGACGCTTGGGGGAGGCCTATGTCCAACAGTGGACGTGTTTCGGCTGATATGATGATGAACAATATAATTGCTCAAAAGGATTATTTTATGAATCGTTTTGTAATTAATTAATTTGTTTAATCATCATGCAACTAATGGTACAAATGCGGACTTAATTAAATACCTTAGGCAGTCTCTACCAGTCAACTTAGCGTGGAAAGACATATGGCAATATATAAAAGTAGATATAAATATTATTAAAAAAAAAAAAACAAAAGTATACACATACAATTAAAATAAACATAAGTACGTACTTATTAAACATTATACAGAGTGTTTGGTCTTGTCTGTAAATTCGCTAGAATTGTGAATCGAGTCACATAAGATTAAATTTCAAATTCTACAGAAAAAATCTTTTCGAATTATGATTTAGGTGTTGCAAGTTAAAAATTTCTGCTAGCACTCAGTTTTTTTTTTATGCATTACAACACTAAGGCAAGATTCTTTGGCGGCACGTCATTTCACTATTTGAGCATATGCTTTTTTTGTAAATTAGTATTACTAATTGAGGTAAAAGAGATCATAAGGAAATAAATTCTTACTTTTTTATATATTAATTTAAAAAAAATGCTTCGACCGTTCGAACTTCGAATGTACAAAATAGAGCAGCTTCATTTTGCGATGGCGGCCGCTAATAATTTTAGTGAGCAAATGTAAATAATTCAAATAACTCTGCGTGCTGTGTGTGTTTAGAATTAGACCAAACAGCTCTGATTAGCTAAGTTAGTTTAGCACTCAATTAAGCTACATTCCGTATTACTGGACAATAGAATTATTATTATGCTAATTAGATCAAATTGGAATTTCTGTAGTCTAATTAAATTCCATTTTGAAATGAAGGCTAGAAGGAACGGCGCAGGGTTTTTAGTCAGTAAGAGTCTGACGCTATCTCCCGCTCCACCCAAGAGCGGGTTTTGTCAAAGATGAATTTCCCCATCGACAAAAAAAAACACAAATTATTTTATCAATATACAGTTTTGCAATTATAGATATAATATGTACTATTATGATGCTAAAAGAAATATTTTGAATATTTCTATCTTTTATCATGCCATACTTTTGAGAGCAGTGGTGGCCCAAACGGCCCTGACTTACAAGTTGTAGGTCACGGGTTCAAACCCAGCCAGGCGCATTACATTGTGTAATTTATTTCATCACCACTGCTTTCAAAACGGTGAAGGAAAACATCGTGAGGAAACCGTCATGTCCAAGAAAAAAAAAAATCGAAGACATGTGACATCCACCAAACACGCACTAGGCCCTCGTGGTGGATATCGAAAATTTAATTAACGAATGACAATTTTAGCGAAAATTAAAATAACGTAAGTTTATAACATCGAATGGTTATATATAATATACGTTCAAGTTCTAACCTAACCAAAAAAACAATTTTACAGGAGATGGTTCGAATGGGTGAGATAGGTTGGGTTAGGTTAGGTTTACTTCTCAAAATAAATCAGATTAAAACTTTTTCGATATTTTAACGAGTAGGTATTTTGAACATAATATGTGTATTAAACGTTGACATTTTGAACTTCAATATTATGAATCATTAGATATTTTTATCATTCGGTATTTCTATGCTAGACTTTTTAAACTTTGATATTACAATTTTCGATATTTATGACACAATCGATATTTAAATTTTCGATGTTTTGGACGACGACACCCAAGTTACAACCGTTTCATTTTGATTCTCTGGCGTATAACGCCTCGAGTAGGCCACGCCCCCGATTCTTTTGTTCTGACTCCGTGACTGAGCGTTGAGATGACGTCCATTCTCTGTTTTTTACTAGCGTTAACGATTGCAAATTATCAACTTGGATAGGGGTACTGTCACCCTCGGTGGCAGGCCGATAAGGCGCCTCGCTATCAATCGATTCAAAAGAAGCAAGCTTCACGACTTGAAAATATAGAAATCTCTGTCCATTCTAGGTTGCCTGGAAGAAATCGCCTGGTGCAATAAGGCTGCCAATTTTGTGTTTTCTATTGTATGGTTTCTTTTTGTAAATGTTCATTCTTGATGTGCAATAAAGAATATATAAATAAAATGCTACGGATACCTGTCTGCAGCAGTCTTTATATTTGCTTATCAAAGATTCCTGCACTTTTCCAACGAAACATTCAACCTGTTGCAATATTACCTGGCTACATAAAAATATTTAATATCACTTTATAAGTAAGCTTGTCGCGATACATTTGACAGATAAAATCAGCAGTACCAACCCCACAATATCAATCGGAAAGCGATCACATGGTAGCGGCGAGGCGACGGGGCGGGCCGGCACACGCACCCGCCACGTGCCGCGATTTAACTAAAAACTAGCTATCCGTTTAACCACCCTAATTTTAAACAGAAGGGACATTACTTAATCGGTCTTGTTTTCATGTGAATAGTACCTGACATGAGAATTTTCAATGAAATTAAAACATTTGGATGTTAATGAACCTTTCTTGCAAGGCTACTGAAATTGGATGGAAGAAATTATTGCATTTTGGTTGTACATATGTCATATCTTCTTTGGTGATTTTATTAACACTATTCGGAACCTAAATGGGAGCCTAAATGCAAGCAATGCTCTTTTATTTAGGCAACAACAGAGAGAGATTATACTCTTCGGTTTTGTGTATAACCTGCCGGAAAATATACGTTATTGTGTGATTGACGGTGCATCTGGCTTTTTTAGGAGGCTGTAAGTCGTCGAACCTGCACGCGAGGCGATTTGTGATGACTCCGGAAAACCGCTTAAAGCCATGGCTCAGAAGTGAGATGGGCCTATAATTCTTAAGCAGGGTATTGTCCCCCTTCTTAATGAAAAATACCACCATATCTCTGTTCTATGGCTAAGCCTTTTTCTCTCAAGTATGACAGAATTGAATAACTTCTTAAGGGCCTTCAGGACCGGTTTTCCATCCGCCTTTAAGTTTGGCCGTAATTTCGTCATCACCCGACGCCTTGTTATTTTTAAGCTGCTTCAGAGCCATTCTAATCTCGTCCCGGCTGTCATCCAGGATATCTTCGTTATAGTATTGGGTCAAATTAGCTCTTGGTTCGTTTTCAAGAAACGGTTCTGTTAAATAAAAACGTACGTGATGATAATATATACATTGACTCAATGGCGACAAATTACGTAAACATAAACAGGGCTATTTTAAATGCAAAATCACCATGTTCACGCGAGGTACCGCATGCCATCAGACGGGACACAAATATTGACACTAGTAGGTACAGAGTATCCGTGCTGTGTTCAACGAAAACTAATACTTTATTTGAAGTATCACTAAGTCCTCTTTTACAAAATCCTTTTGTTCGTGCGTCCAGCTGCGATGTTTTTAATTTCGTTGCTTTATGACGTCATTGGCTGACCTCACGCTGTGCTCAACCCCTCAGATTACGAGCTTTAAGATTACGCGCACGGATCGCAAAAAAATGGGCACGTTCATACGATCGTAGGGTTGTTCTCACATATACATTTCTATTGTACAACGCATTAGATATAGTCTGTGATGTTGAGAAAAAAAATTAGAATTACTTACCAATAAATAAATATAATATGGGATATGAAATAAAATGGGAACAGTTTTCCTGTTACTCCACATGAAAACTGTTAATATAAGTATTTAAAGTGATAAGAAAATAAATCTGTTAAGCATTTTCCTAACCATGTTACAATCTATATCAACGCCAAAGATCTACAAATGGTAGCCCGGACCGGTCAGGAAGTGCCGGTATGGAATGAAAGTACATTATAACTTTTTATTCTGCAAAAATACGCGATAAATATTCAAAATTCACGACCGACCTCTCTCGATTAAAATGGATTGCAAACTGACACAATGACCCAGGGATCCACCTACAAATAATACCGGGTTACGGCGCGCCGAACAGTTTTAATAACATCATTTACCGCCGTATTGTGCTGTGGCGGGTGAAATATTCGCCGATTAATTGTTTCAGATTCAATAATCATTTTATTCAGTTAGCACGTCAGTATGTTACATTATTATCTTTCAGTAGGAAGGGGGGTTTTTTGTAATACTGTAAAGAAATTCAAATAATCTGGACCGACATTTAGGTACAAGTATGTACTTTAGTAGATAAAAACTACTTACGTAGTTACATATCGTCCCTTAGCTTACAACACCGCTCAAGTTGAAAATTGGCGGTTTTCACATTTGAATGTCTTTAGATGGAGCTGCTTATTGCACGTCTAACCATTGGTCATATGATATAGATTTCAGCCAATCCGAAGCCGTAATTCGAAAAGTAGTGACAGCGCGCATGTCGGCCGGCCTATCAATACCGCACAGTTTTTTTCGTCTCCTGTAAAGTTGGTAAAATTGACTAATGCGGTGTTGTTAGCTAAGGGACGATATCTGAAACTAAAACTTATCACCACGATTTCCTAACTCTAACTTAGGGGAAGGTTACTAATGAATGGACTACCTTACCTAAGTATACCACTTCATTCTCTATTAACGTGACTAGCTCCTGCCAGCGGCGTCGCCCGCGTGAGTATAGGTTTTTCAATAGTAACTGTGGACCCTTTTTCACCTCTTTAGGAGAAGATTTTTCGGAAAATACCCTCTTAGTGCTTGCCTACGCCATAAAATAAACTTTGTGCTTTGTGAGTTTCGGCTGTGCGTTGATTTGTCAGTCAGTTTCTCCTTTTATATATGTCGCAGGGATATGAGGATAATACAGGCAACAAGAAATGAGTTAGAGGAAGTTTGAAAGTTATCGTCGCTTACATCAGGTGAGATAGCGGTCAAGTGTGAAACTATCGACAATTTAAAAAAAAGTAGTGCGGACGCCAGTAACTGAAAAGTTGAAAGTAAATCGTTTGCTTGGTACGGTAATGTGAAGAGGGGGGATGAAACGAAAAGAGTTCTGAGTAGGTATACATGTGGATGGATGGTGAGGGAGAGAGAGGCCAAAGAAAAGATTGTGTGAGGAGTGATATGAAAGGGAGTTAGTGATAGTGTGACGGATGACATGTCAGAATGGAAGAAAAAAAACGTGTTGCGCTGACCTCAAGTAATATCGAAATAAGGGCAGGAAAATGAAGAAGAAGAATACAGAGTGAATTTCTGAAGTTCATTTTTCGCTATCTTAACGGTTATTAAAACCACACTGTAACTAAACTAAACTTTCAGCGGCGGTGGTGAGCTTATTAATCCTATAGTTGTGCTAACTACATATTTCTAAATAATTATTTAAACACCTGCAAAAAAAACCACGCATTTTTTTTATTGTTGATAGGTTTACGCTTGACCAATATCTCACCTGTTGGAATGCGACGATCCTGTGGTCGATGAGTACGCTGGTCTAGTGTATTGTGTCGAAGTGGGGGAGAGGCAGAGAGGGGTGATTACTTCCCAGCTTCCCAGTTTATCTCACGGTTTTAAATCTAAAATACTTAAATATTTCAGAAATTGATTTATGCTTGGTTACTGAAACCAACTAAAGTAAAATAGGTAAGAATCTTCATAATTACTATAATTTATAGTCGAACTACCTTCGTTATAGATGCTTTTTTGTACTTATGAACCTTCTTAGATATCATAAACTAGTGTGTTTTCTATGACGAAGTGTAAAATACTCGACTAACAAGTAGTCGTGGGTTTGAACCTCAGGCAGCGGTATTACCTTGTGTAATTTATTTCGTACACCACTGTTCTCAAATCGGTGAAGGAAAAATCGTGAGGAAACTATCACTTTCGAAATTGACTCTGGCCCCAGTAGACTTCGACCCAGCTGGGCCCCTGCTGCCCTACTGCCTGCCCCATAAAGGGCCATGGACCGAACAATTCCTGCGTAGAGCCACCGGCAGGAGGCGTCTGAACCCCAAGGTTGGACAGGAGCCGCTTGAGAACAGCCCCAGTCCGTTTTAGTTTAAGAGCCATATCTCGGAAATGCTCCACAAAGTTCCACCAGCTGTAGAGGACGAGTCCCAGGTGCTTCATTGTCGACCCGACACCGCTGTGAACTCCTCCTATCGTTAATTGGGAACCCGATAGTGGCGCGTTCCAAGGGCCGTGAAATCACATAGCCTTTGACTTGTGCAAATGTGCAGCGCCACCTCAAGTGTCAAGTTCTGGATCCTGTTAACGACTATCGCAACCCCACATGTCGCTTGATCAGACGCAGCCTGGTACTACTCTCCCTGCGCTGCACGCTGACCCCGCCAGGGAAGTCGATAGCCTGATTTAGTTAGACTTTCTGGTGTCTGACTACCAGAAAGCAGTTGGTTCCGGTTGTCATTCGTGGATCTATAACATTTGCTACAATGTTATAGATCCACGAATGACAACCGGAACCAACTGCTTTACATGCTTCACGAGACACGGGGTTGTCAGTAGATAAAAAATTTCTTTTTAAAACCTACATTTATATTCAATTCAATATCTTTATTTCAGACCAAGTCCATATCCATTACATAAAACAATTAAATTCAAATAAAACATTACAATTACAATGACTAGAAATTATACAAATGAAACAAACAAAAAATAAAAATACAATTAAATTTAAATATAAAATCAATTAAATTAACAATACAAATTCAATTAAAATAACACACAATCACAAAATTAGACGTACACAATAATAACAATTATTTTTCACACACAAAATGTCACATTATACGAGGAGAGCCGCTAACATGAAGCTGCATCCACCTCTGTATCAGGGACAGGTCCCACCGCTCGGACAACATTTTTATCTGGTATTCATTATTTTGGCAATATTTTACTTTTTCTTAGACTTTCTAGACTCACGCATATTATTATAACAATGCCCACGTCTGGGACGTCCATATAGATTCCCACGTCCCAAAACAAAGCCTGGCCCTCCGTTGAGCGACACTAACGTGCCTATATCCTGTCACATATTTAAAATTGCCGCGCTTAGGCACAATGCAGCTCATCTTAGCGGCATTAGTCAAAATATTTATAATATCCATATACATCTTATTTATCGTCAATTTATAATTCTGATCACAACACATCCCATCTGCGCAATTACTAAACTCAGATGGGAAGTCAATCTGTTTTAGTTTTAAATTACAGTAACTAGTATACTCTGGGATCTGATTATTGTCCCTAAGTCCCCACATGATATAATTGAAAGCGTTTAAGCTGGTTGTGACTTTAGGTGTAACGTTATTTACATCACACTCAATCAGTAGCGGGTAGTGATCAGACCAGTATGTGTCATACAGTACGCGGACATCGCGCCGCACTCGTCACTACGTGATCGAGCCAACGCTGACACCCGTACGCGTCACTCACAACATACGTATCGCGAGGCAGCCACTCAGTATCTAGACACGTCCACGATTGTTCCGTACAAAAAGTTAATAACTCCTTAGAGAACAACTCACCTGGGTGCGCGTTAAAGTCTCCTAGAATGAACACAGATTCCACATCACAAGTTTCAATTATCGCGTTTAACTCACTCAGGCACTCCGTAAATTCAGACAAATTATCGACCGAGTCAGTAGGCATGTACACGGATATCACCAGCATAGACCGATCATGAAGCACTACCTTTATCGCAGCGAGACGCACACTAGCACACGCGACCACCGATTCCGCTGGAAACACCGTCTTCCTCCACAGCAAAGCAACGCCCCCAAACGGTCTTTCTCTAAGTACTCCAGCAGTTGTATCAAAAGCAGACTTCCCAGTAAAGGAAAACGCGTCATCAACGCTACCCAGGAACTGAAGGTCGTAAGACAATAGCCAGGTTTCTTGTAGTGCCAAAATGTCCGCCGCTTGACAGAGACGCTTTACACAATTCACCGACCTAGTGACACTCTTGAAGTTGAACGTAACAAGTTTAATTGTACTATCCATTAACTGATGATGATTCATTAATATGAATTGATAAAACTTAGTAAATTATTACGCATAATATCCTCAACAATTTCCTCGCCGTTGTGTTTTAGGACTTCTTTGAGTAAAGCCGAAATACTTCGCGTAATTAATATAATTAATTATGATTATTTTGGATTATTTATGATTTATTTGTATAATGTAACATTATGTAATTGACTTGTAAGTATCCCTTACCAATAAACTACTATGACTATGACTATGACTACTTATGTCTCACGGCATGCGAGCTACTTGCATACTTTTATGCCATCTACAGGCATGTGTATTTCGGCCTTTATATTCTCCAGGCTAACAACAAAGAAATGAGGTCGGCGCCCTGCCTCACGAACACCAAATTATAATAAAACGCGTCATACATTTCTGAATGCTGACGTGAGCTAACGTCCCTTTTATGCTAAATGCACCATTTGTGTAGATGTGCTATGAAAGGGAGGAATGCATAGGAATTCAAACGACGCGACATCAAAATTTGTGCGTTCGTGTGGGCTAGATTCCTGTCTGGGTTCACGCGTCACAAAGGCAATACCTAGAGTACATTCTCTATAGGTGATCTGGCTATTTACAGATGAAAACCAGTTTGCGTGTACATTTTGCAATTTTGTTGGCAAAACTGAAAGTAAGTATTTTAACTAAAAAAGCATTCAATAGAACATACTTATCATCATCTTCCTGCCCTTGTCCCGTTTTATTTGGGGTCGGTGCAACACGTTTTTTTCTTCCATTCTGTCCTGTCACTCGTCATGCTATCACTAACTCCCTTTTCTTTCATATCACTTCTCACACAATCCATCCATCTTTTCTTTGGCCTCCCTCTCCCCTTCCATCCATCCACATGTAAACTCATAACTTTTTTAGCAACATGCGTTTCGTCCCTCCTTTTCACATGACCATACCAAGACAAACGATTTCCTTTCAGCTTTTCAGTTACTGGCGCCACTTTCAAACTTCCCCTAATATACTCATTTCTCACTTTATCCATTCTTGTCACACCACACATCCATCTTAACATTCTCAATAGAACATACTTATACAAAAAACAAATGCTTACAAAAAATGCATGATTCGACATCAATAAAAAAAAAACACATAAAATAAAATAAGAAAGAAAAATCAATAAAACTATGTTTTTGGTTTTGTGATTTTATTATTCCACTCAGGAAATGTGTCACATGTCACTCAGGAAAATCAGTTTCTATCGGTGAAAAAATTTTACCAGTACTTCCAGAGATTAACTCCTACAAACAAAAAAACAAACTACCTATTTATTATATTAATGTAGATAACACCGATTTCCAAAGTCAACGTTATCGTTTTTTGTTAATAAATAGTGGATGATGTTAATCAAAATCGCTATATATTTACATTGTACTTAAGTACTTATAATATTTAAGGAGTTCTCCCAATTTCTCAAGGGTTCAATCAACAGAACTGAATTTTTATAGAAAAGGGACCAATCTGGGAGTAAATCCTTATAAAATGTATATTTAGGTATTACAAAACATTCCGATTCGGTTCATAATACAAGGGAATCTGAGGACAATAGAGGAAGGGCGCAAATATGAAACAAAAAATAAAGACAATCTAATTGAGAATCTCCTCCTTTTTTTGAAATCGATGTGAGCTGAGCGAAAATCGCTTTTATGACTGCTGAAGAAAGATTATAGTGAAGTTATACCATGGGAGTGTCGCAGATAGGGTTACACGGTGAAATTCTGTGCCAAACAAAATGAAAATTAAACTGTAGAATACCGTCAACATTTTCTTGCTCTTTTTCAAATATTTTTCTTGTCCTCTTTCCATTCCGCTTTTTTAATTTTTTTCTTGTCCTCTTTCCATATCCGCTTTTGTTTTTTTCTTATCCTCTTTCCATATCCGCTTTTTCATAATTATAACGTCATTTTGGTCAGTGATATCAAGTTTTAGCTATATCGTATTTCACGCATCTATCATCGCAAATCTTTGGGCCTTTTTTATTTCTTTTTTGCCATCAGGATTATCTAGAAGAGGCAAAAAACTTAAAAATTTATCGTAAAAACACCTTCTTTTAAAATTTTATAGGTATATCCAGTTTTTCAAAAAAAGAAATGTTCTCATATTAGAAAGTACTTCACAGATCTAGGGGTCATAGATGGTCAGAAGTAAGGACTCCCGCCGCGCTCTGTGCCGCGTCCGCTTCTGACCATTTGGCTCTTCGAGTTTATGGTACATCTGGCTTGATTGACAGCCCTGAGTGGCTGAGAGGAGAGTCCCTTTTCTGTTTAACTATGTTATGCAAACATCAATTAAATGGAGAAAAAAAACGCGGGTCAATTTCATGTTTTGCAAAGATTTTTCTAAAATTCGAATAATATTGTTGAAATCGTATAAAATTACGATACCGATTAGATTTGTAAGTAGTACTTGTAAGTGGATTACTTTTTAGTGTTCATCTTTGGTGTTTTTTGTACAAGTGCAACCAGTTCTTCATTTCGGCCAATCCTGGACATAGGGCTCTTTCAAGTGTCACCACAACGACCGGTCCTGTGCGGCTCGCATTCATCGGATTCCCGCGACCCTCCTTTGGTCGTTGGTCTACCTAGCTGACCAGTTACTATCAACATAATGTGCTTTGGTGCTTTGTGAAGTCCTTTTCAATTCACAAATAAACGACTCGGCAAGAGTACTTTGGTTTATATCAAAAAAGTACAGTTTTTACGATCAGGTTACCGAAAAAAAGGACGTCTTTAGTAATTAGTGGTGTTGCGACCAGCGTGGCGGCGCGACACGTAACATTTTGTGTACACGTCCGAGCTGGTCGTGTAGCTAAATTGGTTACGCAATCAGGCGGACACAGGTGAGTCTATAGACACAGTATATAGAGCTGCATACATTTTGTTGGTAACGGCGAATGGTTGTGCCGCCAGGGTGTCCCGGTGAAACATAGCCCTAAAACCCATCTGTTTCCTTTATAAGTTGCCACGGTAATTCTTTCGAACATTCCCACTAGAGCCCCGGTATGAAGGCTAGAAGGAACGGCGCGGGGTTTTTAGTCAGTAAGACTCTGACACTGTCTCCCGCTCCACCCAAGAGTGGGTTTCGTCAATGATGATTTTCCCCGTCAACAGAAAAAAAAAAAAACACCTACCAAAACAAACATAAAACTATGGACATACATAATATACCAAATTCGAAGTCGGAGGTTCGTCGATATTTGATCAGCCCTAGATTACCATTACCGTCCTTATGAATCTAACTGGGATAATAAGATTGCATTCCCATTTAGAGTCTGTCTAAAAAGTCAAACGACTTGGAATAATTATTAGGGCAGAATGAAATCTGATGTAGTCAACACGAGTTCAATAATCAAGATTGATTAAGAGATCTTGATCATTGTTTACTAATAGAAGAACCTTATAAAAAGTATCGAATAAAGTATTTTTTAAATGATTAAAATTTCCAAGTCGTTTGACTTTTAAGACAGACTATACCAAACTTTATTTTTATATTGATGACGGCGACTACTATTGGTAGCAATAAACTTAATTTAAACACACACAATAACTTACTTAAATTAAAATTATTTAACATCTTGAAAACATAATTTGGTCTTTTGTGACAATTAATAATATTGTATTCGAAAATATAAATACTTGCTGATATTGTACAATTTATTGTATTATACCTATTTCACCCATGTGTTGGCAGTGTATGGAGAATCTTATATTATGACGACATAATTGTGTACGAATACAAAGTTTGAAAATAAATTATGATGATTATTATTATTAAATTCAAATCTTGATTAGACGGAAATAAGATAAACCGGCTTTGATCAGGATAAAGCCGCAGCCCGCTCGAGTCAGACATATTGGATGGTTTATTGAGATTTGCTCAGATCCACTCGAGCAGAAGACATGTAATAACTACAGGAGCTGCCCTTCAGCTATTTCCCTCGCCATAGCAAGCGGGTTGCTGCGGCAACCGGGTGGCAACCGAAAGCGGGGTGTGGCCTCTAGCACCAATATGAACGAGGCCACTAAAACAGCGAGAGGCAGCGGTTTGAACTGGGACATTTGAGGCAGGAGTGAACGAGGTTTTATAAATTACAAGCTTTTATTTAGTTTCACCTGTCCCAATGTTTGTCTGTAATCAAATCTTGTAAATTAAATTTGACCCACTTCTCGGTTATCGATTGAGCTGAAATTTTGCATACATGTGTAAATTAGACAACAATGCCAAATTATTTAATTTATTAAAATAATCTGATGATGGAACTGGAAGGTGGCTATAGGAACTTGGAAGTAAATGATACAACCCCATCGAGTTTGGGCTCGTATGATTCGTCTTGACGAGTATTAATTATATAGGTATACCGAGCTATAAAATATTGCTATGAAAAAAATAATTTCATTAAAAGCTTGTTTGATAATAGAGCTTTTTTGTTCTATTTGAAATCGAACTCAGTTCTAGTCTTCAATATGGTTTTTTAATCTGGGACGCTAAATAAGTATAGCAAGGGAGTAGACGTTATAGGTACGTTCTATAGGAGTCGGATAGTGATCGCACATTAATTCATCAAATTACAATAAGCAACAGTATGATAGATCTCACACATTGGAGCTCATGAACCCGTTCGTGCCTCGGCAATCAGCACAGTTTACCCTTCAAGTAATAAAACTTAGACAGAGAGCTATTCTTAGAAACTTGCAAGCCTAATAGTACGCGACCCTGCTGCAGAATTAGTGCGCTCATCGAGTATTTGCTAAGAACCAAATTTTTACGCATATATATGATTCGTCATCATCATCACAGCCGATAGACGTCCACTTTTGGACATAGGCCTCCCGCAAGTGTCGCCACAATGCGTTCATTGTGGCGACACTGAACGCGCACGCACGCAGACGCACAGGATAACGATCCTGTGCGTCTCCAGAACAGATGGCCGTTGGGGCCGAAAGGTTCTGGAGTGGCCACCGCGTACCGGAAAACGCAGCGTCGGAAGACCTCTTATTTATTATTAGGAGAATATATATCCACCAGGCTGCCTATCAAATAGTGGCCGCTAGTATTTCTAATTAAATTATTGTTGATTTTTGGTAAAAAAAAAATTCATTCTCTAGATTTTTAAATAAAATATCGTGCACTTTACGGCAATATATAGGTATAGCTAGCGGCCCGTCCCGGCTTCGTACGGGCAATAAATATAGCCTGTTACTCAAGGTCAATGTAGCTTTCTAATTCTATAATATTATAAATTAAATGGCTATTTTCTTTTAATTAAATTCATCAAATGAAACGGACATCCTCCTGAGAATACAAAGTATTTCATGTTGCTCTCTATATTGTAATAAGAGTGCGTGAATGAAATAAATAAATAAAAGAAATAAATAAATAAATGAAAAACGTTAGTTGTCGCGCAACAAACAACAACACCTCGCGCGATTTCGATCGATAGCTCCGTACTCACATTCGATATTACTCGATAGTTTTACTCCAAAACGAGTAAATATTAATGTGTGGACCGCATAACTCACAGCTCAAAGGCTCGCATCGAGCCGGCTCGATGTAATTAAATAATAGTAGATTATGCACCGAGGGGCTAAAGTTGTGTCTTATGTCACGGGCGTCATATTGAATCTCGAGGGCAATGAAGGATTCGGGATTTAACTCACGAGCAAAGCGAGGGAGTTAATACAAGAATCCTGAATGCAGCGAGGGATTCAAGTTAGCCCAAGGCAAAGACACCTTTAGCCCAGAGGAGGATACTCTACTTTTTACACCTACTGTGAGAAAATAATAGTCACATTATTGACCAGCGGGTCATAATGAAATCCAGTACAACATTATTGACCGGCTGTGCCCCCGGCCCATAGATATAATATATTTCTATGCCCCGGCCACTAATGACTCACTTTAGGTTAAGGTTGCTTGACATATAATTTGACATTTCGAGCAGGTGGTGTGAAAAAGTAATTTCCTTCGTCCTGGTGAAGGTTGCGGGAATCTGATGGATGCGGGACGCACAGGATCGATCATTGTGGCGACGCTTGGGGCAGGCCTATGTCCAACAGTGGGCGTCTGTCGGCTGAAATGATGATGATGATGATGACGATGAATTTCCTTCGCACCTACTCGAAGCGAGCCATCGAGCTTGACTCAAGCGTGTGTACGTCGGCGCGAGTGGCGCGAGAAGAAATAGATAGTCTTATATGAGTAATCATAGCAAGTAATTCTTCATATAACATTCCAGGCGTCCTTAAATTGTTATAATCTTGGGGACACTGCTCTTTAATCAAGTTCACGTGGCTGTAATCATAGATTACTTGTAGGCAAGCGTGTTCAATCGTCGACCACATCATCGCTTACCATCAGGTGAGATGGTGGTCAAACGCAAGCCTTTCAATAATAATAATTTAAAAAAAAAAACGACCTAACCAATCTTTAACCCAGTACCTCCTTTAATGTTTCTTTTTTTCATTTTCTTTAATTCTTTTATAACTAAGACCAATGCAAAAAAAAAATGTAAATAAATGTAGCAGCCACCGTCTGCTTTGTTTAACAGACATGTTTTGACTTGAACGCTTCGGTGAATACTGAACGGTGCGCGTCACTCGATTGATTAATGTTGGATGTGCGGACGAAAGCCCATGCCGCCATGGTTTTTATTTTTACCCGACATGATAGCTCGGTCGAGTAAAACCGTGTGTGAGTACGGAACTTGTAAGAGTAGTTTTTCATCGTCGAAATCCCTGTTGCAACTGAATGTAGTTGCGGTCAATTGATCTCGACTGCTCTAAACAGTTGGTCTATGGAGGGCCTAAAAACCAATATATTAGTCTCTTATTATGGTGTTAAACTTTTCCTTAAAATAATATTCAAACTTTATTTATTTAATTCCGATTTATGTAGGTATATCAAAAACACCTAATTAACTAATATTACAGTAAAACCAAAAAACAAAAATAATAAAAAGCTAAAATATGGTGTTAAAAACTCCTCCACATAGCTATCGTCTGGTAATGAACTCAATGTGTGAAAATATAACTTACAACATTGAAACTGCTCCTCTTTTAGTAATTATAATATTTAAATACGCTTATTTCGTAGCTCCAAATATATTAAGGGCCTTAGGAGAATTCTATTGAAAAAAAAAACATATTTCTCTGATAGTCACTTAAATTCCTAATAGGGAATGATATTACTGTCGATTCAGTTTCCCGACTACTTTTAACATACATTACTCAATGTTAATAAATTCCTGAAGTTTAAAATTGATAGGTTGCTATCAAAAAATGAGCCCTTAGTCGAGGTGGAGTTGAGTGGAGGTAATGAACAAAAGTATAGAGTCTAACCTACGATAATGCTAGCAAAGGAGGCGGCCGCATGCGCGAGGCATCCCTATTTCCGGCCATCGTAGGCGAGGATTTACGGACGGCGAGCATCTTTTGCCAGCTAGCCGTCCAACGGACCGGTAACCGTGCGGACCGAGCCTAAGCCGTCGACGATAATATTCCATGCGCGCCGTGAGGAGTTGTTAGCCGTAACCGTAGGGGCATAGCAGGGTCGAAGCCTACTGGGGCCATGGATGATGTGAAAAAGATCCCGGGACCCTGGATAAATGGCAAAGAAGGAACAGGAGTGGGATTTTAGTCAGTAACACACCACACCCACTAGCTCCACATTCGGACGCAGCAGTCGTTTTGCCGAGACAGTTTCACTAAACCACAAAATAGACACCGATTGAGCAGAGATATCGTGTCAATGATTCGTTACATATTATGTCCATTGGACACTCCATTACAGAATTTAACTAACCCATCGTTATTCTTAATTGTCAAACGTTTCGCGGTAACATCGCAGGCCATTTCATTTTAGCGTACGAAGGTAATCCAATTAAGTTCTTATATTATATTACAATATGTTTTTTGCGCTTTGCTTTGTGCGTGGTTTTGCATCAGGGGCAGTGACGTGAAAACTGATTGTGAAAATATTCTTCAAAATGAACATAGCATATGTAAATCTATCAAAATTTCGCATAGAAAATGGATTCATAGGTCAGCCGCGCACTATCCGGGCGCAGCTAGTCGCAATTAAATGCACAGATACGCGTACCTAGGCGGGTATGACAGTTGTGTCAATTTAATTTCGTCCGGATGGTTCAGGGGACTATAAACCATAAGAGACAGTGTTCAGCTGTGAGGTTACATAAGAGGGATTATAATTATTTATAATACTACAATTGCAGACTGTACACGGTCATAAACTCTCTCTGTAATTATTACTTGAAATAATATTATTATACCGCGTTTAACTTAGTTGGCCCATTTTAACAAATTTAAGTGATAGTAAAAAAGATTATTAATAATAACATTATTTATTATTCAGGTAGACACTCATGTAAGTGTGGAAGAATTAAGGCCAGGTTCTACTCATTTTGAACTTTTTTTAAACTCTGGAAATCCACAATTATAAAAGAGAACCTACAAAAAATATTTTATTAAAATCTTACTATGTGACCAACCTTCGGACAAACATCAAAACATGATATAAATTAATTGGCTCGATAAAAAAGTACGATTCAAACGTGGTCTACGAGATTACGTCACGGAAACAATTGAACGTTACAAAACATAATAAAGTATATTTTTTTAAAAGAGCCACGAAAAAACAAAACTAGAATAGTCATTGTTTGTAACAGGGCCGCGAAATCGATATAGACCCGGGCGGAGTTCATACAAAATACTGTGTGCCTACAACCAGCTACTAGGTACACAAGGGATAAGGTTCTTTTATAGAAACTTTGATATCCCGAGTCAAAGTAGACAGAGGGTAGGTACTTGTTATTAGCGTTACTCTACAACAAAAGCTAAGCTAAACCTAAGCCAGGTACTAAAAAAGACTCGCTAAATACATTTCAAAAAGCAACACCCCCCACAAAAACCAAAAATCAATTTTATGAGTCGGCTAATTTAGCAACATTTAATCTGCAACCCAACTATCGATAGTGTACGAGATAGTGTATCAAACAAATAGGGACATCACAAGTGGAAACAGTTCCCATGCAAAGATTCATTGTGATATATTTCGCAGTACAAATAATGGGACGGACGAGCTCAAAGATTAAAAGGTGCAGATGTGTCATTCTGATTGAGCCGTGCTGGTTTACAACGTGTCGCGTCGTTTAGGTTTGTTTGGGCGAGCGATGTTACAGGATTTTTTACACTTGGTTTGTTGACCTCGTGAAGTTCAGCTCAGCGTTAGTCGAATATACCTCACACTCGTTGCACCTATGCTTTGGTATATTTTGTCGTATATTTTGGTCTAACATGCATAATAATCAAGAACATCCACGATTCAAATAATATAGGTAATCGAATACGATTTATTTTCTTTCTGACACAAAATTGTATAGTGTTATTGACTTAACTTATTATTTATGGTAAGTGCTAATTACCTTTGGCACAAGAAATTTTACACTTAGAGAGCACTCTCGGGAATAATGTTTTTATCTGAACTTTCTAAAATTGGCACTTTCTACAATAAAGTTTTAGTTTTCTGTTTTACACCGGTACTTGGAAGATGTCTGAAGCTCGTGTACAGGTCCATTTGATCTTTTGCTATGGAGAAGAACCGAAAATATCACTTTTAAAGCCTTAACTAGTGTGGTGAATGTCTATTCTGCCTACAGCACCCCTCTGCACCATCTAATCTGTCCAGGTAACGCGCAGGCAGGGGCGCGCGCGCACGCCCCGGGCACGCGTGGGAACGTGCGGGCGCGCGCTATCACTATATTGGCACTTGTCTCGATAAAACGATCAACCATCACTCCTCACTGGGGCTAGTGAATCGGACAGTTTGACTGGGTTTATTGGGGTCTTTAGTGGCGGGTAGACGTTGCATGTGAAATTATTTGAACTATTTTTATTTACATGAGGAGTAATTGACTTCGATTTCGTCAGATGGTTAGCCATGTTTAATAAATAATAAACATGCTTGTTTAATTTTCTACAATTTACTATAATCTCCTCCTAAATAAAATCCTATAACTAGGAAGAAAATCTTTTGTAGACTCTCGATTGACCACTACATAACCTGAATGTAAGTGACTACATCGGTTGACGATAAAGCACGCTTGCCTTGAAGTAACCCGCCCCTAGACAAGTTACGACCGTTTCGTTTTGATTCTCTTGCGTCGAACGCTTCGAGTTGGTCACGCCTCAGATTCCTTTGTTCTGACGTCATCTCAATGCTTAGTCACGTGGTCGGAAACGATCATAACTTGGCTAGGCCTGTTGTTCCCAATAAAGCGAAGATGAGTTTAGGCCATTAAGACAATGCACTAAAATGTTGTTTTTTTTTTTCAACAAATAAAATATATTTACGCGAATCCACGTATCCATCTAGTTTTTCTATAATTTTCAATAGAGAAACTAAGTTTTCCTCGAGTATTAATTCCAGTTCGATTTAATGGATATCTCAGTCCAGTAAAACAAACCAAGAAGACACTTTAAATGCAGAAGATATTCAACAGGAACTGTGATTATTTCAGTTGGTATTACTTACCTTTGGATTTATTTCATGAATAATAAACTAAATTATCAGTTTTTCAAATAGTTAGTATACTTTCTGATCCGGAAAACTTAACCTAAGCTTTAAACACTTCAAAGTACTCGAGCTTAACAATCTTGCAGTCAGAATGTAAGCCGAAATCATATTATTTCAAACGTTCGTGTTGCTAATTGCAATTTACTCCACAAAGAGGTTTTAAATAAAACCCAAGAAACGTTGGCGAAGCATTCACGAGTTCAAAGTTAAACCAGGAACGCAGTAACGTAACTACGTGGGTTAACATTTTTTCTCGGAACACCATTTGTTATAATAAACCTTGTCACTTTGTTCGGTTTGGTGCCAGGACCTCCTACGCTGACCAAGTTAATCTCAGAATTTAATATCTTATGTTTCAGGTAAAGTAATTTTCATGGGTCGCGGGAATTCGATGGATGCGTGACGCACAGGACCGGTCGTTGTGGCGACGCTTGGGGGAGGCCTACGTCCAACAGTGGACGTCTTTCGGCTGATATGCTGATGATGATGATTAGTTTTCATGGCGGTTTTTGCTATGAACAGCTTGTGACTTGGTTAAGTTTTATTTGTTTATGCTTGCGAGATTGTCACTCACTGGATGCCAGAAGGAGGTCGATGCCATCAAGGTTGACCTCGGCGAAGGTGGTGTGATGATCTGATCAGGTTCGCGGGGTAAACTTGACCTGAGAAGTCTGGAAGGAGAAAGGGAAGGCCTTTGCCCAGCAGTGGGACAAACAATAGGCTAATAAAAAAATGCTTGATTATCGACTGTACCTACCGAACTCAAAATTATATTTTGTCCGTCAGATTATCATAAAATATTTGATTCCTACTACTCGTACCTATTTGCATTATTACTAATAACACACCACGTAACTTTTCACAACATTGTTGTCATTTTGTGTTTACTTGACCAAAGAAAAAAGACGGTTTGTCCTTTTTTAAGAAATCTATACACATTATTAACACTGAAAATGAATTTGCCTGCGTAGCTTTCACACGTAAGAAATTTTAATTTATAAAACTTTTTTTTAAGTAAATAAAATATAATAAAATAGTAACATGACTTCAATCCAGTATATCTTTTCAGTAGATCACAGTACTACATTCTGTTGTCTTGTTTGTGACTAACCTAACCTAATCAGGTAAATGTTTTTTCATTTCTTGACACTATTAGTTCTGAACCAAACATTTTAACTTGCCAATTAAAAAAACTCAATGCGAAGGTGTTTTTTGACGCTATACTTTACTTTACTTTATCTTAACTTCATTTAATTGCATAAATGTGTGGCTGGTCGAATTCGAGCCAGTGACCTGTAGACCGTGGTCGTCCACCACTACATTGTGTTTACAAGGTACTACTCACAATAAACAAAGCCCCAGATCATGGAAAACCATGTAATATCCTCCGATAGCAGCCCTGTAGCTGTAATACGTTCGTTATCTGCGCTCAATCCGAACAATCCTGCTATTTGCTGGGGCTGATATGCTGCATAAACACGACCTGTTTGTACAGGTGCCCTTCGGACTGATTGGCAGCGGACAATACTCTATGATAAGTGATATGGTGTGGGGACTACCGGTGATAACTTCTTAAGACAATGCAGTGCCCAATTTCAGACGTTATTTACAAAAAGTAAAGTGCAAAAAGCTAAATGAACAGGTCTAGAAATAACTGAAAACCATTTTACAGTAACTGGTATTACCTACTATAAAAATAAACTGCCAAATAACTACAAACGAAACGGGTCGTTTGATGTGAATCAACACCAAAACTTATTGGGGCATTATTTTGATTCGGCGTAGGTACAAACACAGTAAATCTACAAGTCAGTATTTGCAAACCACTAAAATCTGAATGGAAAAGGTTTTCCCATCAGTAGACACAGTATTTATTGTAAGCAACAACGAGCAACATCCCACGGGCAATAAACGCGAGCAAACAAGGGCGGGCGCGCACTAGCAGACTTATCAATCGCACCGTTTGACGTTTAGTGGCGCATGAGCGCCGGCCGGCTTAAGGGCGCGTGCACACGCCGCCAGCGCCACGCGGCTGAAGTCATACGTTATGGAATATAGCCGAAGGGTGCCGGAGCTTAAGATGTCCGGTATGTATAGTTAATATACTGAATCCCGGGTTAGAACTGTTTGGTAACGCTCCGAATGGATTACCTACTTAGTAATCATATGCCATGGCAATAGCTTATTCTCTTAATTTCATATTCATATGTATATGTAAGGGCAGTAGCCGAGTGGTAATGGCCCCGTCTTACGAGTTGTAGTACGCGGGTTCGAAACCTGCCAGACGCATTACTTTGTGTAATTTATTTCATCACCATTGCTCTTTAAACGGTGAAGGAAAACATCGTGAGGAAACCGGCATGTCCTAGAACCAAAACATTCAAAGACATGTGACATTCACCAACCCGCAATGGGCCCGCGTGGTGGATTACGGCCCATCCCCTCTCCTTGAGAAGAGGCCTGAGTCACAGCAGTGGGAACAATAAAAAGGCAGATGATGATGATGACATATGGCTGGTAACATCATAAACCCTGTACACCAGAATCAAAACGAGACTTTAAAATACATTAAAGCTGCCCCATCACATTGTTTGTATACCAACATAGTTTTATTAATTTAATCCACAGTACGAGTACCGTTATCGGGCTGTGGTGTGTAAACGCAGCCTTACCCACGGGTGGACACATTTAATATTGTAGTTAGTGCGACAGAATGAACGCAACAAGTTTTATATAGGGCTCACCGGGGCATGGTTCTGCAAACTTTCCCGAAAAAATTAGTATAGTTTTGCAGGTACTGTGTACCAGTCTCGCTGTTTGACATGTAGCTTTTATTTAAAATCGTATACGAGTATAAAACTATTATGAAAAATTTTCTGAGCATTTAATGAAATAAATTCTGGGAACGAAAATGACAGATGAAATATATTTGTGTGACACAAAAGTACACGTATTTACACGAATGCGAAATCACTTTTGTGTTTAAATTTTAAAATTTACCTAGTCTGAATTCTGTCAACGTCTGTTTTTCCCGACGCATGTTTTTGGCAAGCATAGAACGAAATTGACGAGTATAAAGCACAGAAAATAAAAGCACTAATTAGGTCCTCAAAAACATAGGACCCTATATCCATAGTATAGTACCCTATGGAACTTCAGTTTTAATGCAATATCAACAAACAAGCTTCAAAATTTTCAGACCAATTAGTGGAAATATTCTTGACTAATAAAGGAAGGAAGGGCCAGCGCACACTTGAGATAAAGCAGTCTTACACAGACTTATTTATTTATTATTTATTTGTTATTTATTTATTATTTATTTGTTATTTATTTATTATTTATTATTTATTATTTATTTATTATTTATTATTTATTATTTATTATTTATTATTTATTATTTATTATTTATTATTTATTATTTATTATTTATTATTTATTATTTATTATTTATTATTTATTATTTATTATTTATTATTTATTATTTATTATTTATTATTTATTATTTATTATTTATTATTTATTATTTATTATTTATTATTTATTATTTATTATTTATTATTTATTATTTATTATTTATTATTTATTATTTATTATTTATTATTTATTATTTATTATTTATTATTTATTATTTATTATTTATTATTTATTATTTATTATTTATTATTTATTATTTATTATTTATTATTTATTATTTATTATTTATTATTTATTATTTATTATTTATTATTTATTATTTATTATTTATTATTTATTATTTATTATTTATTATTTATTATTTATTATTTATTATTTATTATTTATTATTTATTATTTATTATTTATTATTTATTATTTATTATTTATTATTTATTATTTATTATTTATTATTTATTATTTATTATTTATTATTTATTATTTATTATTTATTATTTATTATTTATTATTTATTATTTATTATTTATTATTTATTATTTATTATTTATTATTTATTATTTATTATTTATTATTTATTATTTATTATTTATTATTTATTATTTATTATTTATTATTTATTATTTATTATTTATTATTTATTATTTATTATTTATTATTTATTATTTATTATTTATTATTTATTATTTATTATTTATTATTTATTATTTATTATTTATTATTTATTATTTATTATTTATTATTTATTATTTATTATTTATTATTTATTATTTATTATTTATTATTTATTATTTATTTATTATTTATTATTTATTTATTTATTATTTATTTATTAGAACTTCATGCAACACAAAGGTACAAAGGCGGAATTAATGCTTTAGGCATTCTCTACCACTCAACCAAGGGTGGTGAAGAGAAAACATGGCAGGTGCATAAAATAGATTATTAAGAATAATAAGGTACAAATGTTAATCATCATCATCTTCCTGCTCTTGTCCCGTTTTATTTGGTGCCGGCGCAACACGTTTTTTTCTTCCATTCTGTCCTGTCACTCGTCACGCTATCACTTAAGTCCCTTTTCTTTCATATCACTTCTCACACAATCCATCTATCTTTCCTTTGGCCTCCCTCTCCCCCTCCATCAATCCACATGTAAACTCATAACTTTTTAGCAACATGCGTTTCTTCCCTCCTTTTCACATGACCATACCAAGACAAATGATTCCCTTTTAACTTTTCAGTCACAGTAAATATATATAAATAAAATAGGCATACATTACATATTTAATACAATATACGCATAGATGATTCTGTCTTGAACTGGCGAAACAAGTCTGTTTAAGACTGTCTAGTCTCAAGTGAGCGCAGGCCCTAAGTAAGGTACTTCTACTGGCTGCAGTTTTCTCGAAAAGTTGTTTTAGCTTGACAATATTACAATGCCGTCAAACTCTGTGTTTATAGGAATTTATATTGCTTTGTTGTTTATAACATTTTCTATGTAATTAAGCAAAGCAACCAGCTACCTTGAAGTTATAATTATGTTAACGAAAAGTTATGATGTTCGGTGATGGCGAGGTGGCCGGGTGGTTGAGTGGCCAGGTGCCGGGCACTGCTTCCAAGGTGGGCCGCCACCGAAGTGAGTTGCTGCGCGACCCGTCATACTCTATCAAAGCTTGAATGCTGTCAGCGGAATCGAGATTATTTAAATTAGGAGGTTTAGATTAGAGTCCCAACAGTGGGAACATTGTAAGGCTAACTATGCTATGCTATTTAAAAATCTAATCACGATTGCACTGACTAAAGTTGTTGTTAAAGTTTGAACGGATAAAATTTCGTACATGGGAGTATGTCCTGGTGGCTTGCAGGATGATTTTATATTTGTCTTCTTTATGAATATTATTTTAAAATTATTTCCATGAAGAAGATATTAGCTTGACTAGGTGTTGCCAGTGGTGGATAAAAAGATATATGTGCTACTTCAGGATAGTCGATGGGGACGAAAGATTCTGAAGTGGCCACCACGTACCGGAAGACGCAGCGTTGGAAAGCTTCTTACAAGGTGGACCGATGACCTGGTCAGGGTTGCGGGAATCCGATGGATGCGTGACGCATAGGTCGCACCGGTCGTTGTGGCGACGCTTGGGGGAGACCTATGTCTAACAGTGGACGTCTTTCGGCTGATATGATGATGACTTCAGGATATAGTCTACCCGTGTACGAAATTTCATCTAAAACCGTTCGGCCGTTTGAGCGCTACATACGCACACACGCACACACTACTTTCGCTTCAGTCGCTTATATTTTAGGTAATCCCAAGCGCAAGCACGCATTTACAAATCAAAGAAACTTTCATGGACTGGCATTCTCTGAAAACTATTTTATGACAACGAGTCTGTTGCTTATTTCAAATATTTTATAGAGACACTCAAATATGTACCCTAAATCCATTCACATGAGGTAGTAATTTCAGTAAAAGACGATTTTAATACAAATTTACAATTTAGCCTAGTCAGTGGCGTGCGGCGCGAACCTAATATGTGTGGTTAGTAGAATAGAAGCGAAATTATAATAATCATTGGAAACTTGCGGCTGCTATTTAAATTAAATTACAGTACATTTGATATTCGGCATGTCCTTCGTTGACAAGCGAAATTCACCAACCCGCACTGGGCCGGCGTGCCATTCCTTCTTCTAGAGAGGAGGCCTGAGTCCCAGCAGTGGGCAGGGCCCGACCCAGGGGGTATTCAGTGGCGGCAAAATTTACTTATTCATATCTTCCAATCTATCCATTAGCCATCTACACCCAAGTTGGCAGGTTGAGAATTTTATGTGCCACCTTAAAACCTACTTCAGATTGGATAGTGGAAATGGGGATGCAACTCGACATACGTTTTGACTGTTTTTCATACAACTGCTCTTCCGCGATTATGACGTTATGTAATACAGTTTTTTCATTAGATATTTTTAAAACACAGTATCTTGTAGATATTATCTTTTTTTTATGTTGGAAAATCATCTAAATGACGTCTCCCGCCCTCGAGCGGAGAGCGGGACGGCGTTTCAGACGGCGTGTTTTACTGGATAAAGACCCACTAATGTTTCTTCTCCGCCATTGGTCCAGGGCCCCGAGGATATCTTTCGCATCACCCATGGCCCCAGTAGGCTTCGACCCTGCAGAGCCACTTCGGTTGTCAACAAAACTCCTTGAGGCGAGCGTGGAACAATACGCGCCGTCGACGACTTGGGCTCGGACCGGACGGTTACCGGACGGTCGGATGGCGAGCCACCCATTGCTCACCGTCCTCAAGCCCGCGCCTACGGTGGCTGGAAATCAGGAACAGAATCTGGGCTGCTGTGGCGTCTGCAGTCTGCTGGGACGCGAGGGCCATTGTCTCACGCATGCTGCCGCTTCCTTTTCCAGCATTACTGCCTCACAGAAGGAGGCGACCGCCTGCCACTCCTCCTCACTGCGGAACATGGCCTGTACCAAGGCCCGACGCGAGAGATTGCCGCTGCCGATCGCCCCCCTAGGTCACGGCGGTCCTCTGCTCAGGCGGGGCACAACTCTACCGTATGCTTCACCGTGTCCTCCGGGCGGTTCACGCGATTGTGGATATTATCTAGGCTTCAATTGAAATCAATTTATAAATTTGTGTAAAACAAATCTAGTAAAACCCTCTGAAAATCTGCTGTTTTGCATTAACTTTGACCCTTCATAATTTTTACATTTAGTAAAAAAGTATGGAAGCCTTGCAAATTTTATAAAGATTTGAAATGATGGCAATTTTTTTCAAAAATTTTCACGTGTTTAAAAAAAACCCGTATTTCCTAGAGCAAGTTTTTTAAAATATTCGAATAAATCACGGAATTATCGAATGCTAACAGAGTTTTCAGGCATTCTCTCTTTTTTCGCGTTGTCTTTTCGTCAAACATCTTAAACCATGCTTGATATTGACGATAGGCGAGTGAAAAAACAGCCTTTTAAGACTCATCATGGCTTTGTGTATGTAAAGGGTGGCGAAATTATCTTTGCCTAGAGCTAGATCGGGGCCCTGCAGTGGGAACATAAAAAAACTGAGTATGCTAAACAGCTGGGTGCAAGTGCAAAACAACCTCTCGGTTGTCTGGAAGGCCCGGTGACGGCGACTATGTATTTTTGCTGACATAACAAGCTTTTAACTTTGTGATTTTGCATGATAAAGTTATGAAATTTTGTACATAGTTTCTTTACATAAACATACTTGACAGGTATAATAAGTTTGTATATAGGATGATTGTGATAATTCGTAGCGAATACCGAGAAAAACTATTCTTACACTTTTTAGTAAGAGCACCCATAACGGTCAAACGCATATATAACGTATACATAAGAGTAATTATATTAAGTAGCTATTACTGCAATATATCAATGCATAGTGGGGTACGCACCGCAAATTAAATGGAAGCTATTAAAGAGCTCAGTATTGTCACCTAGGGCATGAATTATTTATAACTGAATTAAGCGAACGCCCGTTGGTGGGAAAATGGCTAGCGACGAGAAAGGGGAAGTAATGATTTTGTCACCGTCGCGTCGTGCTAGGTAATCCTTTTGGCATTTAAGTATTAGAAGAAAGTGTGGAGGGGTTTAAACACATGAATGACGAGTATACTGGGTATGTGAGAGCTTAGTTGGTGCGAGAATGCTGCCCCTGATAGTTAAAAAGACTTCTCTAACAAAAAGTAAAAACGGATAAAAAGTTGTTTTAATGAATGAAACGGGAAATCGGGCCCTATTTCCTTGTGTTAAAACCGCACTGGAGAAAGTTAGCAAAATATAAAAAATACAGGCAGATGCGCCTTTTTGTTCTGATTCCGGCAATGTATATAACTCAAATCTGAAAAAAATGTTATGTGCGTATTACTAACGGGGGCAGAATGAATGATTTTGTATTAAGTATGATGTTAAAAATGTTTTAGAAGTTTCTCCTCCTTAGTCGTTCACTCTGGTCGTGGTTGACGATATTGCATTTCCGTTGGCGAGTGAGGCTCCCGTGATGCGTCTTCACTTGTCACGGTTTACGGCGTCTCGAGAACTCCGACCTATGGATGTTTGTGTTGCAGCTTTGATGAGGTCTGTCCAACGCGTAGGTGAGCGCCCGCGTGACCGCTACCCCTCTATTTGTTTAGAAGTTTACAGTTAAGATATAGTGACATTGCGCGTCGTCCGGCTCCTCAACGTCTGCGACGCCTCCTGTCGCAACGGCTGGGCGTGAGGATCTTCATATCCTCACGACTGCGGCCTATCACCTTCGCTAGCATTACTGTTTCACAGGAGGCGACATGGCATCCCAGTTCCTCTCACTCCGGATCATGGTCTGAGCCAGAGCCCAGTGCGAGAGATCGCCGCCGATTACCGCTACAAAGACATGGTGGCGCTTCCCCCAAGCGTGGCACACCTCCACCGAGTCATTCGAGCGATCCGCAAAATGGTCACACTCAAACGTATCTTCCACTTGAGTCCAAATCAGGAAGCTACCTGGCCTGTTGCTTCTAAGCAAGCTCGCTGCTTCACGGGAGACGGTGCGGTATTCCAAATGGTTCCTCTGGGACGCATCATGGAGCAATGGCTTCAAAGGGTAGCAGAATTGAGAATTTGATATTAATTTCAAGTTGATAGCTCCGCGCCTTCCTGAGAAAATGTGTCTTCATAGTCCGATTCGTATATAAGGGTTCTGGTCTTATCGACTGAGATACGGAACCTATAAAACACGAAATCATTACCTGAACAGTAGAATGTAACCTATACAACATAATTTTTAGTACTATGCGTATTTCAATTCCTTATTCATTCTGTTACTGATTCTGAACCAGTAGCAGAATGGATTCCAATAGTTTTTACACCATGTTATATTTTTTCCTAAAAATATTTGAAAAGGTCACAAGTTGGACATCACCGACTCGATGACCGACACTAAATACAACACAGGTCACGGCAGTTCATAGCGGGTGTTAGGTGCCGTCAAACAGCTGGGAGCAAGTGCAAAACAACACCTCAATCGCCTAGATGGCTTTTGATTAGAATTTTTGCTGTCATTACAAGCTCATAACTTTGTGATTTTTCATGATACAGTTGAAATTTTGTACTTCTTTACATAAAAATACTTGACAGTTGTTCCAGGTTTCGCATATACTAAAAATAAGTTTGTATATAGGATGATTGTGATAATTTGTAGCGAATACCGAGAAAAACTAATCTTACACTTTTTACTAAGACCACCCATAACAGTCAAGCGCAACAAGATTCCTCTCCGATACATTATGAAGTTGTCCCATAAAATTAGACATAAAATAAGTATATGTGTATACATAGAAGAGAACATTAACTCTCACAAAGAGAATCGTTTAACCGATGGATCACCAACGGGTTTATCATTGTAAGAATCATAGACGTGCAGGTATGACAGACAGACGATTCGACACACCTATTCTCATTATAATGAAATGACCTAACGGTTAGTTTAACGTTGTACAACCTGCGTATGCTCCGGTCCACATTAATACAGACATAACAGGAACCTTTCTATATTGTATATAACTTTTTCATTACTCTGCTCTGAAAGTGGGTCTAAACTTGCCTGTAGAGCGGGCTGAATAGTATCACACTTTTCATCCCTAGGGAGTTTTACTTTCAACTAACAGCTGACAAATTATTAAAAAAAAAAACTATGTCTATCTTCTCGTATTCGTAATGAAAAGCACAATGCTTACCTCGGGGTTAAAGTTACTTATTTAGTCCCTCGAATTAGCGACCTCGCTACGCTCGGCCGCCAACTCCTTCTCGGGACGAATTAAGTAACTTTCACCCCTAGTGTAACAATGTACTATTACAATATATAAACAATAATACAGCTGATGTACACAGGCGAGCGTAACCCTAAATAATTTATTTTATTTACCAAAAACAAACTTTCAATTACTTTAACTTCATTTAATTAAAACTAATTTAAAAAATAAAAATATAAGCGCTAAAGAACTAAAAAAAAATGGCAATTTAAAGAAAGGCGTCGCAAAAACCCTCCGCAACGCTGTCGATTGAAATGTACCCAAAAGACTGGCGGCATTGCTACGCTGAATGGCAATGCTTATCCTTTGACCGAAGTAAAAGCCGGCCTTTGGGTCACGCGAAGTGTCCACGAGGCGTTTCGAAGTTCTGAAAGTTCTTTAAAGAATAAGATCGTGTGATGGGGTCCGAGTGAGCCCACGATCCGAGAGTTTCGATCCCAAACGGCTCGAAAATATAACTACCAACAAAGTTATTATATTTCCGCCGCTTGAGGTTCTCTGCAGCCGCTGCAGCAGCACCAGCAAACTTGGGCACAACAAATAAATAAAACCTATACATATATACAGGGTTATTTGTAAAACACTAACAACCTGGCAGGACTGTATTACTAACATCATTAAGGTGGTGCATCACGACTCACATTTTCACTGTTTTTCATACTTACAACCGCTCATAACTGATTATGACGTTATTACACACTTTTCATTAGATATTTTGGAAACACAGTATCTTGTGGATATTATCTAGGTTTCTAAAAAAAACAATTTCTAAATTTGTGTAAAACTAATCCAGTAAAAACCTCTGAAAATGTCTTATTTTGTATGAACTTTGACACTTCATAATTTGCCTAAAAATTAAAAAAGTCAAAAAAGTATTCCTCTAGAGACCTTGCAAATTTTGTTAAGATTCTAAATGATAACAACTTTTTCCAAAAACTTTTAAGGGTTTAAAAAAAACAGCTATTTCCTGGAGCAAGTTTTGTGAAATTTTTGAGTAAATCTCGGAATTACCGAATACTAACAGAGTTTCCAGGCGTTATCTTTCTTATTTTGCGTTGCCTTTTCTTCAAACATCGCGTTGAATTGCATTAAATGAAGTAACAAGCTTTTAAACCATTTTCCATGTTTACGATAAGCGAGTGGAGAAGGACCCTCTTAACATCAACTTTTGTTCTACGACTTTTTACAAAACCTTATACATTTACTAAAAACAACAACATTTCGTGGTTTTATCTAACAGATTTCAACTCTGTATCTCGCTGTGCCTACCTACGCTTCCCGTGCACTGTTCTCTATTGCCCGCTCCCCTCCTCTATTATATTATTGCTTGTTTCGCAAAGACTTCGTCGTAACATTCAGAGCGTTCAATTTAAATACGTTTATTTTTGTATGAACTAAAACAAGCTTTTAATGAAAATCATTTTATCATAGCAAGCTTTTATAGCTCGGTATACCTATATAATTAATACTCGTCAAGACGAAGCTTACGAGCCCAAACTCGATGGGGTTGTGTCGTTTAACTACCAAGTTCCTATACCTTCCAGTTCCATCAGATCAGCTCCATGTCATAATAATTTTGCGTTTTCATCTGATTTACAGATGCATGCAAAATTTCAGCTCAATCGATAATCGGGAAGTGAGTCAAATTTAATTTACAAGATTTGATGGCAGACAAACAACGGGACAGGTGAAACTAAATAAAAGCTTTTTTTTTTGTCGACGGGGAAAATCATCTTTGACGAAACCCGCTCTTGGGCGGAGCGGGAGACAGTGTCAGACTCTTACTGGCTAAAAACCCCGCGCCGTTCCTTCTAGCCTTCATACCGGGGCACGAGCTCCCTTTCAGACAACCCTGTCCCCAGTAGGCTTCGACCCAGCTGGGCCCCTCCTGCTGCTGACAACTCCTTGAGGCGCGCGGAAACAGTGCGCGCCGTCGACGTCTTGGACTCGGTCCATTACCGGACGATCGGACAGCGAGCTACCCATGGCTCGCCGTCCGCGAGCCCACGTCTACGGTGGCCGGAAATCGGGATCGGAATCCCGGCGACGGCGGCGAGGGCGCCGTTGCCTGATGGGGTCGCCCTCCTCCTTTGCAAGCATTACTGCTTCGCAAAAGGAGGCGACCGCCTGCCATTCCTCCTCGCTCCGGACCATGGCCTCGACCAGGGCCCGGCGCGAGAGGTCTCCGCCGCCAATCGCCCCCACGAGGGCACGGCGATGCTCCGCCCAGGCAGGGCACACGTCGACGGTGTGCTCCACCGTGTCCTCCGGGCGTTACGCACAGTGGCGACACCCGGGCGTCTCTTCCGCTTGAATCCGATGCAGGAACCTCCCGAACTTGCCATGTCCGGTGAGGACCTGCGTCATGCGGAAGGTAAGGACGCCGTGAGGTCTTTCCAGCCACGCCTCAAAGAGGGGACTTACCGCCAAATAAAAGCTTGTAATAATATGATAAATACTTAAAAGTCATAGAACAAAATTTGTTGTTTATGATATTATGTATGGGTGAGATGTATTACATACTTATTATGTTATCTTGAGTTTAAAATCCATTAAACAGTATTTAAAGCTTTATGATTCCTGTATTCTGATAAAAAATTACATATGTACACAAAAAGCTTAAACCATTTATACTAAAACCTAAATAAATACATAATGTACATAAATAAAATACAAAAACACAAAGTACACTCAGGCTTCGAAGTACTCCTCCACTTCGCTGTCATCCCAGCGAAGGCCCAGGGAAGGAAGGGAAATGTGCCCAGAAGACTGGCAGCATTGCCACGTTGAATGGCAATGCTAATTCAATGTATTTAAAGTAAGTACTTATATGAATATAGTTAACGAGTTTTATAAATATGGCTGAAAATCCAAAACCTTTTAGGTGCTTAACTTCTATGGAGCCTAAAAGCATGTCCAAAAGGGTGACGCCCATAGATTCAAGCATATTTCAGCTGATCTACATTTTGTTTCTAATCTTACTACAACCAGTCAATGAACAATTTCAATAGCCCGGTACCTATACCATTTTTTCTACTCACTACGTTGGCTACCGCCGCCTCAAGCTTCTTTTTTTGTGGCATGTGTGCGGCGGTGCCGCCATGAAAAAAAACGCTTGAAACCAATGTAAGATGATAACCAGCTCACTAAAGTGAAATATAAAAACACCTTTTATATAAAGGATATTTTTATATTACACTTTTCAGAAAGGACCACTTTTTAAATGGAGGCAAAAAGTAATTCCTTTCGCATATTCCAGTTGTGCCATTTAATATTCTGCATTTTTCCTGCTCTTTCGCAAGTTAATTGAGTCCGAGGCAAAGTAAGTATTTAATACGTTATCGTTTCTATGCGCAGAGAAGATTACCATTTTATTAATCCCCAACAGTTAATTTTATTGAAATAAAATTAAATGAGATTCTCACCAAATGAATCTGCGGAGATGATTCAAATTCCTGATGATTAAACATGAAGTTTGTAAAGTGGCTCCGGAAATAGGTCGCTATTATTAGGTTTTATAGAGCCTTTGTGGAAAGAAACGACAATTTGCATTTTTACTGGAATAGGTTTTCGATCCCATAATTAAAAGGTATTTATGAAAACACTAGCTGACCGTTCACTCGTTAAACAGTCAAAAACAGAAAAAAAAATCACAGCTTTCTTTCATAAAAATCTTCTTCTGAGGTAAAAATAATAAAGTTTCATAAAAAAACACAACAAAAATAGAATTAACCAAATTGGTTCAGCCATTCACGCGTGAGTTGAGAGCAGTGGTGGCCGAGAGGTAATGGCCTCGACTAACGAGTTGTAGGTCGCCGGTTCAAGCCGGGCGCATTACTTTATTTCATTACCACTGCTTTCAAAACGGTGAAAGAAAACATCGTGAGGAAACCGGCATGTCCTAGAAGTCCTCGAACCAAAAAATCATATGTGACATACACCAACCCGCACTGGGCCCGCGTGGTGGATTACAGCCCATTCCCTCTCCTAGAGAGGAGGCCTGAGAGCACTTGTAGACGTCCTTTTTTTCCATCGGAGAACGGACCGTCAATAAACGGGTATCTTTGTACACATATATTTTTTTTACCGGATGGATAATACGTTGGACTGCCGTCTATATGCGCTAGTTTTGAGCTGATAGTCAGAGATTACACACGTGTGACACAATGTTGAATAATAAGAAAAAAAAAACTCGTATTGGCCTACTATTTGTACAAAAAGAAACAAAATGAAATAGAAAAAACGTAAAAGGTCATCGTGGGTGCATCCTATACTACTGGAAAGGGAAGGAAACTAAATTTTACAATTTTTTTCGGATGAAGAAAGAAACCTTTCAACTTTTATTAACAGCCATTTATGATAAAATAACACCATCTATTAGTAAGTATGAAACAAGATTTTTAAACTACAGTATATAAATTATATAAACAAGGTAACTGGAAAAACAAGAACAGAAAAAAAACCTGTAGTCACACGTTATTAAAGTATTTCAGTTGGTACCTATAACGTGTGACAGCGGCTTTTCTTTTTGTGCTGTGTTTGTTTTTCCAGTTACCTTGTTTATTTCAGCATAGTGAAAATCTTTTTTATACTTTTTCAGCGTCGTTTTTTTTATCGTAGTCAGGTTTTAGTTTTTGTTGAACGTAGGTAGACGGCACTCAATTTACATATAACAGGCAAACGTCAACACGCACCAATACACTGGCCAAAAAGCATGTAAAGTAAGAGGCGGGACGGGACTCCCATAGTATAGAAAAAACCGATGTATGAAACGTGCGTCCTCGATCAATACCAACCTAACAGAATTACAGAACTATGGCCGAGTACATACTGTCAACATAATAAATTAATAAATAAATAATGACATTACTAGTTAGGTAGTAAAAATTTATCGACATCGGTAATTTTTCTCAACCGGGATTCCTTTATATTAAGATCCCGATTGACAGCACCACCTGCCGGATCTAATTGTATTTTCAAACTATTTAGAGACTTACAAATATACACACAAATTGAAATCCAAATCAGTCAAGCCGTTTAGTGAGAGTTAGGATACAAATACACGTGTAGAAGAATTAAACAGGTATGCAACTATCCTATTGGACCAGTATAAGTTACATAGATGAAAAATACGGTATGTATATTTTTTTAATACTATTAATTATAATAACTCAGCCGCCAAACTAAAGTGGAACTGGGCAGGTCACATCTGCCGCATGTCGCAACAGAATTGGGCGAAAGTAACTACTGACTGGATTCCGAACAGCAGGAACCGGCGACGCGGTAGGCCCAGAAGGAGATGGCGTGACGATTTGGACTCCTACCTTAAGGATTGGCCAGAAGTGGCTAAGGACAGAAAAGAGTGGAATAACGGAAGGGAGGCCTTTGCCCTGCAGTGGGACACAACGGGCTCATAATAATAATAAATAATAATAATAAATTAATTATAATAGATATATTTTAAATATGTTGTTACTTTAGATGCTTACGAAGATTTTTCCTGAAAAGGGTTTATGTAAAACCGGCAGTCATGGCTGGTATATATAGACAGAACGGTTGTTGGTCTGCCGGCTCATTTTTCTCGCAACTTCGCTCCACCATGCACTTGGGGGCTCTGCGTAGTAGTGTCAGCGAGTGTAGAATTCAATTAGTGAAAAAAAAATTGTAATCGGGTCAGTACTAGTCAGTCAGTAGTCAGTACTTCGGCCTCCAACAAATTAACCATCAATTTTGCCCCTTTTTTTGTATTTAAGGGTGGTAATCATCCAATGACTCTGCCGTTCTGGGTGGAGTAAGAGGGCGTGTCAGACTTTTACTGGCTAAAACTACCTGTGTCCTTCAGTCACCCTTTGCGTCCTCGGACTAGCTTATACAGGGTTAATTTAATTGATCTCAAATATTATAAAAATGCGTTGTAACCAACACTAACTGCCGCACTCAGAGACGCCCATTAACGCTAATCTCTGATTTACTAATTTTGTCATTGAATAATAGTCTATATCTTTATGATGTTAAGTACCTTAGGTTTTGCTATAATTGACATTAAAGTAAAATGACGTCTCTGAGTGCGGCAGTAAGTATTTCATAAGGATAACTTGTACAATGTAGATTTCAATTTAGATTGGTTTTTTTACTACAAAAATGTATGGAATCCTAATCGCAACTTATTTTTGAGATGCGATATTTTTAATGACTTCTCCCGCTCTTGGGAAGAACGAGACACAATTTTACTGACTAAAACCTACCTTTGTTCCTTCATAACCCTTTGCGTTTCACGGTAACTCGTTCTCACAGAAAATGTCAATCATTTTTACGTGGCAATTTTGACGGAGTAAGGACGCAGCTGAGACTTTTTAGAGTATTTATATAATTTTTTACTGTTGCTTAGTTTTCTGTTTGAAAGTGGCGCCAGTGACTGAAACGTTGAAAGGGAATCGTTTGTCTTGGTTTGTCATGTGAAGAGGAGGGATGAAACGTATATTGCTAAAAAAGCTATGATTTTACATGTTGATGGATGGATTGTGTGAGAAGTGATATGAAAGAAAAGGGAGTTAGTGATAGCAGGACGATTGACAGGACATAATACGCACACATCATACACATTTACACTAAACATATACACTATATCATCAAATATGGCAAACTTAAGCTTTAGTTATTAATTTCAATATCGTAGACAGTCTCTGTATTTTTAAATAACTGTATTATTGGGATCTTGGGCTGGCGAACCTTAATACTGTGTAATCTAGCTAGGACGCCATGACACCCTTCTTCTACTTTTAAATTAGTCATATCTATTGCAAACTGTTTAGACTGTACCTCATTTTGTGAAATAAACATTATTATTATTTGGAAGAAAAAAACGTGTTGCGCCCACCTCAAATAAAACAGAACAAGGGCTGGAACATCTTCCTGATCGGGCAAGAAGGGCAGGAAGATGATGATGCTTAGTTTTCTGCAAAGCTAATAAAAATCGTTTCATTGTGGAGACATTTGGGGGAGGCCTACTACTCTGTCAAGAAAGTACCGGGAAAAGATCAATAATAAACAAAATGTCTGTTATTCATCCAAATTTATTTTATCATCTTCAAAGTATGCTCCTTTAGAAACGATACACTTGCGCCGACGAATAATCCATTCATCAAAACGTTTTTTAAACGCTGCTTCCTGAATTGAGTTCAGTTCTCGCCGCGAATTCTCCTTTATGTCTTCTATCGATTGAAAACGGGTGCCACAAAGTGGTAATTTGAGTTTAGGAAAAAGAAAAAAGTCAGCAGGAGCCATATCCAGTGAATATGGTGGTTGCTGGATGGTATTTGTTGAGTGTTTGGTCAAAAATTCGTTCACAAGGATAGCCTTGTGCGAAGGCGCATTGTCGTGGTGCAAAATCCAAGAATTTTCTTTCCACAAATCTGAACTTTTTCGTCGAATTTGCTCTCTTAATCGCCGCATAACGCTCAAATAATATTCTTTATTTACCGTTAGACCTTCCGGTAAGAATTCAGAGTACACAACACCGCGATAGTCAAAGAAAACAGTCAACATGACTTTGACTTTTGATCGACTTTGGCGTGGTTTTTTCGGTTTCGGACCAGTTGGAAGGCGCCACTCCGAAGCTTGTTGACTAGTTTGCATGTCAAACTCGTAAACCCACGTCTCGTCACCAGTAACAATGCGTTTCATGAATGTTGGGTCCGAACTGACTCGTTCTAGCATGTCCTCAGCGACTTTCATGCGATTGAGTTTTTAGAGAAAATTCAGATCTTTTGGGACTAGCCGAGCAGCAACATGTTTCATACCCAAATGATTAGTTAAAATGGTACGGATCAACTCGTGAGATACAGAAAGTTCGGCGGCTATCTCTCTCAGAGTTGAATGGGGATTTTCAGTCACTATTTCCTTCACTTTTGCGATGTTAACTTCAGTTGCAGACGTTGACGGCCTACCAGAGTGAGGCAAATCTTCCATCACATCTCGACCGCTCTTGAACGCTTTGAACCACTCATAAGCACGAGTTTTTGATAAAGTCGATTCACCGTAAGCCTTCTGTAACATTTTCAGTGACTCCGAACACGAAATTCCATTGGCGATGCAAAATTTAAGACAAACTCTTTGTTCGATATTTTTGTCCATTATGAAATTCGCAATACACACTATATATGATATTACTAAAACCAGCACTGTATTTAATATAAATAACAGATGCAACTCAAACTCCGCGTCAAAATGGAAAACAATTGTGCCAATCTAACAACTACAAAAAAACAAAAATTTTAATTTGGAACCATAAACAAATCATCCATTCCCGATACTTTTTTGACTGAATGTATGTCCAACAGTGGACGTCTATCGGCTGAAAATGATGATGAATAAAAATCAAAATAAAGCTTACAAAACATTTGCTGCCGCGACAGTAGGTACACGTTTCGGTATGCACTGCGATTCGTTATTTTCAAAGCTTATGAGTTTTGACTGTTTTACACAAAATTGCTTTTTGAGCGACTGAAATAAATATTTTAATATTGCAAATATTTGCAGTACGATTGGATTTTCGAAATGAGTTATCTACGTGTGACGTTATTTAAAACATGAATTTTCATTTAACACGAATATTCTTTCTGGAATATAATATGTGACAACTGTGAAATTCTGTTTTATTGGTATTCGTATGTACCTACGTAGTACCTAATATATATCGATTTTTATTGATAACTGAAATGTATTTTGGATTCCATACGGGTACTTTGTAATAAGTTGTTTGAATCAATTGATACAAATATTCTTTTAAATATCAACTAAGAAATACAAACAATTGTTATTGTTTTGCTCAAATGTTCTTATCCAGCTTTAACCCTTCAGATACCGTCAATTAGAAACACAATAGTAAGACAATAGATGCGCGGCCACCGGTGGTCGCTTGGGGATTCATGAATTAAAGCGGTTTGATTACATAATAAATTGAGAATAATGGCCTGCTTATATGTACCTATACTATTATATAATATCATTTCTGTCAATCTGTAATGCATATAACAATTACATGGATATAATACTTTGTATGCTATTGTTTAACTAAAATAAAAACTCATGGACATGTATATTCTCCCCGTCCTAACCTACGGCTCACAAACTTGGTCTTTGACTAACATCTGGAAGTCCAAACTTAAGGTTTGCCAACAAGCAATGGAGCGCAATATACTAGGTGTTAAATTAATGGATCGAGTTCGAAACACTTTACTGCGCTCCAAACCCAAAATAGTTCATGTGGCTCAAAAGGCTGCCAGGCTGAAGTAGGACTGGGCAGGACACATCTGCCGCATGCCCGACAAACTGTGGGCCAAAGTAGCACAAAGTTGGTGCCCTGAAACAGAGCGTCGGGGCCGCAGTAGACCGTGACGGAGATGGCGCGACGAATTGGACAGATTCTACCAGAATTCGCAAGAAGAAGCCCGGGCGCGCGAAAGATGGAAGGAGTGGAAGGAGACTTTTGCCCAGGAATGGGACAGAACAGGCTAACAAAAAAAAGAGTTTTTAGTATATCAGGTCACTTGAAATACAACTAAAACATGAATATAATAACAATCTTTCTAGTTTGTATATTATTACAATATTGTGAAAGATCGACTTCATTGTTATTTTACTTTCTCTATTGCCATTGTTGTTGTGATAAACAATAAGATTATTGATATTAAAATGTGTTCATTCAAAATTATAAATGAGCTCTCATGGAGTTTCTTTGCTTTTCTTCTCTATGAAATTAATTGTCATACCTATATAAAATAAATCTAGTCTTCTATTTAAGTATGTGCTTTTCTTTATAAAATTCTTTTCCAACATACAATATACACAGTCCAAGCCCAAAGGAACCAATATAGCCATCTTGTCATTTGATAGTTACGGTCGAACTTGGTACGACAGACCAAACTTACGCTGAGTTACTTACTAAGCCTGATGCGAAGTTAGATAACAACATATATCCATAAAGTTAGGTACCTCCATCCGTCTAATACATGCATTCCTGCCCTCTAGCCATGTTGCTAATCTGCAACAGTTAACGCGTAGTAGCTGGGACGTTTTTTCAACAAATTCTCTACTGGTTCTACAAAATATAAAGCAAACATTTAACACATTTTTTTTTTTGAACTTAATTTTAACTCTCGAGATCGGTGCTATGACGGAATCAGAATTGTCACATTTTAGATATGGTTGAAAATCAAATCGAATCTGATTGAAGTTGAATCTAATAAATAATTTATGTTAGCTGCAATATTGCAATTGCAGTTAATATAAATTATTATTAAAATCACTAAGTGGCCAAACACGGATTAATCGAAACCAAATATTGGATTTCATAGTTAAGTTAGTTTGGAGGTAAGCGGAACAGAGAGTAAAGCCCCGCAAACCTCCATTGAAAAGGGAGGATCCTCCGGCCAGACCGGATGTTATGGTCTGGTGGGCGACTGCCCGATAGTTGATGTCGGGCTGTCGTATATGTTCAAATCGCGCGGAGAACTCTGATTGCGCGATGCAGGATTTCGAATTTTCTTCGTAGTTCTTATGTGGCGTCATAGATGTCGCTACATCACTCCCCTCCGGAGATCGGAGATCGATGATTCTTCTTGATATGTGCCAGGCCAGCGGTAGGTTGGTTCCAGTGAGTCGGAACCGATGCCGCATAGTTCTCGGTGAGTCGGAACTGTCTGCGGTGATGCCCAAGTGAGTCGGGGTGTTGCTATCCCAGTGAGTCGGGATAATGCCCCAGTGAGTCGGGGTGATGATGTCCCAGTGAGTCGGGATGATGCCCCAGTGAGTCGGGGTGGTGCTGTCCCAGTGAGTCGGGACGATGCTGCAGTCTCCAGTGAGTCGGAGTAGTGCTGCTGGCTCCAGTGAGTCGGAGCGGTGCTTGTGCGACGTAGGGCTTGATTGCTGGCGTCGACCAGGAGAGGTTCTTCATAGCTCTTCATATGACTGGCCGAAGGTGCGGTGTGCCAAGGTCGCTGATGCGGCTGAGGTGGTGACCAGGTATGACCGGGTAAGCATACTAGTGGTCAGGATACCCTTAGCCGTGGGTGCTGGCTGTATGGCTCGTTGCTCGAAAGCTTGAGGAAATGATGATGACGTCACGAAGTATTAGCTGCACGAAGGCTGCGCTGACGTTCTTTGTCGAGGGTCACCAGTTTAGAGAAAAGTTTATGTGGGTAGGCGGTGAGTGCGGGTGCGCGGAAATAAAAATCACTGCTACCAAGTACTCACGGTTTACTTTGCTAAGTCCACACAACAACACAGAAGGAGAAGATGAAAAGACAAGGAGACACACAATATACAGTCACGGCACAAAACAATAGTTCACATAAAAAAGTAAAGACTCGCGTAACAATATGAAGGATGCGAACGGAAAAAATCAGTGGCGCGCACGGCAGTTCTTAGCGGACTGAAGGTCAGCGTAGATCACTGCGTGCACGCACACATCGATATCCCTTGACACCACCGATGCGTTCCGAAATGTGATCGTTTTTGTGTATGCAAATAAATATTAATAAATGTGATTACATAATTGTGTTGCTGTTATTGTGTTGTGTGATTTTATAGTAAACATACATAAATTAATAATATGGTAGGGGTGAACCCTACAATATGTTGACCTGGCAGCAGCGATTTGCAACTAATTCTAACTGGCCTGTTGGTCTAGTGGTTAGTGACCCTGACTGCTATGCCGGAGGTCGTGGGTTCGATTCCCACCCAGGACAAATGTTTGTGTGATGAGCATAATCATTTGTTCTGTGTCTGGGTGTAATTTATCTATAATATGTATGTATTTAGATATATATAAGTATGTTTATCAGTTGTCTAGTACCCATAACACAAGCTCTGCTTAGCTTGGGACTAGACGGCGTTGTGTGATAGTTGTGGAATATTATTATTATTATTATTAATTAAGAGTAAATATTCGCAGTTAAACATTACCAGGAAAATGTTAACACAAGTTACACGGCACTAGTCAAGTAATTATGTTTCATTTGATTGACAGCTCAAAATAGATGAATATTTTCAAACGGGAGCTCTTATTTGTTTGTTAATTTTCTGCTCCCCTTATTTATTTACAACGTCTTACAACCGACGAATGAATTGTCTGACTGGGCCTCGAGTCTGCTATTACAATAGTATCAGAATGGCCTATCATTGATTTCATAATTGTTGATTTTAGCAATTTTACGTAATCTACTAATATAATGGTGTCATTATGACTTTCCAATGGTCAATCATTGACACTCCGTTGAAAGAAATGGCATAGAATGGTAATCTCGTAAATAATGACAAATGAATATCTGACGTATGCGGTAATCTACTAAAATTTTGACAGTTCCTTTGATCAATGACCTACCATTAGAGCGTCATTGTGCAGTGATTGCTTATAATAAGCTCGATATTGTCATTTTATTACAACTCTGTTGTAAGACCATTGACCGATCAATGTTCAATCACTATGAATTAGCACAATACGAACTTTTAACAAAACTACAATGGGATGATCCCATTGTAACTTTGTTGGATAGACGAATTTATAAAAAATATTACATTTATAAATAGCAGATTAGGTCCCCTGGCCGGTTGGTCTAGTGGTTAGTGGCCCTGACTGCTATGCCGGAGGTCGTGGGTTCGATTCCCACCCAGGACAATTGTTTATGTGATGAGCATAATCATTTGTTCTGTGTCTGAGTGTAAATTATCTATAGTATGTAAGTATTTAGAAATATATAAGTATGTTTATCAGTGGTCTAGTACCCATAACACACGCTCTGCTTAGCTTGGGAGTAGACAACGTTGTGTGATAGTTGTGGAATATTATATTATATTATTAATTACAATGTCTCCTTAGAGTCGCCGCCCATGGCCATGGGTCACATGCCTTAGCCAATAACGCCGCCACGAGCAGCTAGAAGCTGTGCCATATTATTATGATGTACCTACATGCTTGTTTTCATTGTTATTGTTGTGTCCTGTTATACTGTTTCGTAGTATTGTTGTGTCCTGTTATACTGCAGTGAAACCTAGTTAAGTGAGACATCGAGGGACCTGCAATGTCGTTTCACTTATAGAGGTATTCCACTTACCCAGTGTCTCAGATATACAGGTATAAATAAATATCTGTCTCATTTACAGAGGGTTTCATTAATAGAGGTGAGAATACAGGTTATTTCAGTTGAGAATGAGTAAACAAACAATGTTATCTCAGTTACAGCGGTTTATGCATATAAAATTTACTCGCTGTCTCAACTATAGAGGTAACTATGATGATAAATCGAAAGAACAAATCCCAGATATAGAGGCTTACCTCGTCCCACTAACAGAGGTAATTCAGTGCCAAAGTGTTGGGACCTCAGCATGAGTTCCAGTTATGGAGGTTTCTCACTTATCCAGGTCCCACTTAACCAAGTTTCACTGTATATCGTAGTATTGTTGTGTCCTGTTATACTGTATCGTAGTATTGTTGTGTCCTGTTATACTGTATCGTAGTATTGTTGTGTCCTGTTATACTGTATCGTAGTATTGTTGTATCCTGTTATACTGTATCGTAGTATTACGTGATGTTATTAACCTGTTCTGTATTATATTGTAATTGTACTATAAGGTGTACTGCATGCTTCTATAGACGACAACTGTTTAACTAAAATTTTTAATGTCATTTTATTTTATTTTATTTTTATTTATTTATTTATAGTACTGCCACATCACCTACATTTAACATTATTGAAAAACAATTGCATTACTATGGTCGGATGTACGTGACAATGAGGGCGTACATAGCATTTACAATTTTACAGCTCATATGAATATATAAACAACACAAAATATACAAAATTAAAATTCAAGTCAAAATTAATTATAATATAAATGTCGCAATTTATTTAATACAATACAATATAATTTAATTTAATTTAATATGATTTAATTTAATGTCAATTAATTCAATGTACTTAATTATAATAGAACTTAATCTTTCAGAGTCATTTAAGTGATTATGAAGGATTACAATATGTTCTTATGAGAAATAAAGATTCATTAAACCTGGAAGTGGCCACAAAGGAAGCTGAAGGGCGCGACAGCCATTTGTGGCCGGTGGCTGCTACAATTTTTTTTTGATGATGATGATGACGCGCTGTATCATAATGGACTCTGACGAAGAAAGTTTAAATGCACGAGTGGCGTGTGACTGCGTTTAGTGACCGGTGCGGGCCACGAGGAGTAAGCAGCCGATTTGTAGCGTGTGGCGGTTTCCAGCGTCACCCTTGTGCGGCGAGTCCATAAATGTATGAAACCTACACGAAATAATGCTGGCGATCGGTAACCCGTGTGTTGCGACCCTTATCCGCTTTGAAGATGAAGGCAGAGTTTATGTTTTTTAATAAATATTAATAATTACACTAATATTATAAAGGCGACTGTTTGCATGTATGTGTACGCTCAAACGAGTGAACGAATTTGAATCTTCACCACAAGAGAAGAGCATATTCTGGATAGAAAAGTTACTTTTTGTCTCGGCAATATATTTCTTTGGGAGAATTTTCTACATTCACGCGGCTAAAGCCGTTAGCTAAAGCTACTCGTATTAATTTTAGTGGTCAGTACTGGTCAATACCGTTTTTTGGTTTCCTGCACGCTACTGAAAATTCATTCGTCAATTTTACTACCTATTAATAATCTACCTCTACACTAATATAATAAAGAGGGAAGTTTTGTGTTTTTGTGTTAATGTTTGTTATGAATAAACTCAAAAACTACTGTGCCGATTTCAAAAATTCTTTCACCATTAGAAAGCTAGATTCACCCTGAGTAACATAAGCTATATTTATTGCACGTGCAAAGCCGGGACAGGCTGGTAGTTAATAATATACAACTTTATTCAAATGTAGTTTAAAATCGAGATTCAATTAAGAAGATTTCAATATACGGCCTGCAATCTAATCAATCAGTTCTATTTATTTGTAGTTTCATGCACAATATACAAAGATTATCTAGAAAGCAACCAAGGGAGGTGAAGGGATGTTACACTGTGGATGTACTATAGTGCCGAAGATACAATTCAAATAAAACATTCAATTTAAAACAAAACTAAAAAGTTAAAAGTTACGCATGAAAGTGATCACAGATGTAGACATTGTCAATATAATCGGATTATTTGGCGCAGCGTGACGGTGACCCGACGCCGCGCCGTGCCGACGTGACGACGAGGCGACGTGTCGCGTTGTCATCTGTCAGTCTGTGACTGCTGACAATGGGGTTCATCTGCGATTAGTGACTGCGGGGTTCATATAAGTCATAGGTAGCGTATTGTATAAAATTTCTGGTAGCGCATGGAGTTCGTAACTAAGTAAAAACCAGTCGACGGATAGATCTTCGTAATACTCGCTGAGGATGATCCGAGGGTTGGATGTATGGCCAACTATATCCTCACGCACCGAGACACCTCCGTGCATCGGATTTAAGATGTCAGATGCCAGATGTCCGAGATTTCCGGGATTGTCCCGGAATTTAAGTCTTGTCCCGTGTCTTAATTCGACCTATTGTCCCGGATTTCGATAAAATCTACAAAGATAGGTACAGAAGACAATCTCATGTATGTACTTCACTTTTTATACCTACGCTCGGTGGATGCACACTAATGAGCGTTTGAGCGGGAGCTATTCGACGAGCTGGCCGAGGCGCTCCGAGAATATCGTGTCCGTGAGCGCTGTCTATGTGTGCGATGCTCGAGCGCGCTTTGTATGTAGATTTACTTCTGTAACTAAGTATCTATTTTGTGGCTAGGAGAGCTAAATCTATCAAAGAGAGGTTACTATGATTGTTGTTTTTTTTAAACCTGATTTTATTTAATTTATAAGGTAGTACCTACATCATAATTTACTTATTAATTGCCTACTTTATAAGCAAAGTATATCACTTATATATTCTTTTTTTTTATTGACATAAACTAGTTGACTCGATCCCACCTGATGGTAAGCAGTGATGCAATCGTTGATGGTGAGGCGCATTAGTTTATTAAGAGCCTATTCACTCTTGCTTGAAAGCCAACTAAAGTATAATCGGACGGGAAGACCACAGCAGGCAAATTGTTTCAGTCCCTCGATGTACGTGGTTTAAATGACGGGCCGTAACGCTTGTTCCGGACTGTAGAGGTTTCAACAACATAAGAACGGCGAGTATCCACATACTCGCCGTTTGTCGGCTTGTCTGATGGTAAAAGTGATATGGTGGAATCAATGTATTCATAGTTATAGCTGCCATGGATTTGTCTCGGACTCGGTAAGTTCCGATCTGACAGAAAATTTGTGAATTTCTACGTTTTAGAAAAATATTCCAATCAATTGTTTTTATTAGAGAAAACTTAGCTCCTTCAAAATTAGAAGGGCAATAGGTTCCATATTGAAAAGTTACACATTACAGAACTTGGCAGCCATTTGTATTTCAATTATTTTGACTGCGAATATACAACCATACTATATCATAATATTGAATTCTCCGATTTTCAATATATAATTGGAATACCAAACATAATATAATTCAACTAATTAGTTGTTTACTCGTACATGATCAACAAAGGAAGCGTTACTAACCTCGTTTAACTTAATTTGCTTTGAACAATAACCGACTAACAATATATATATATATATATCTAGGTAGAATCATACAACATGAGCTTAACATATGTATATATTGGACGTACGTATGTTTAGCATAGCATAGTCGGCCTTATAATGGGACTCAGGCCTCCTCTCTGGGAGAGGGAAAGGGCCGTAATCCACCATGCGAGCCCAGTGCGGTTTCCTCACGATGTTCTCCTTCGCCGTTTTGAGAGCAGCTGTGATGAAATAAATTACACAAAGTAATGCGCATGGCTGGGTTTGAAACCGCAACCTACAACTCGTAAGTCTGGGCTGTTACCATTCGGCCACCACAGCTCTTTATTTTTAGGGACTTTTTTTTCCAGTGTGGAAATCATCTGATAACATCCTGCGCTCTTGGGTGGAGCGGAAGATGGTGTCAGGCTTTTACTGACTAAAAACCCACTCCTGTTCCTTCGTTGCCTTTCGTAACGGGGCTAAGCTATCTTTCGAAATTAACCCTGACCCCAGTAGGCTTCGACACAGCTGGGTCCCTGCTGTTGCTGACAGCTTCTGGAGGCGCGCGGGAACAATGCGCGCCGTTGACGACTTGGGCTCGGTCCGGATAGTTACCGGACGGTCGGACAGCGAGCTACCCGTTGCTCACCGTCCGAAAGCCTTAGGGACAATTATTATTAGGCAGGTTTTTAGTAATAACGTAAGTCTTCATCTAAGTCAAGATATAGGTTCTAAAAATTTACTTGACATTGCTCCCGTGTCCTATTTCATGGAAAAAGTACAATTAACCGGGATAAAGTTAAGGGCTCCCTCACAAAACAGCGATGCGATGCGATGCGATACGACGCCGCGTTGCAGAGATGCGGGCAGCACCGATGCGATTTTGTGATTTGCGAATCAATTCACTTACGTTTTTTAGCGTTCCGTACCTCAAAAGGATAAAACGGCACTTTTAGGATTACTTTATTGTCCGTCCGTCTATCTGTCTGTCAAGACCCTTTATCTCGGAAACGCGTGGAGGTATCGAGTTGAAATTAGTCCCTTAAAGCTGAAAAAACAAACCTTTAAGTTAACGAAACAAATGATACCTACTGTTTACGTCTCAAAAAACATGTGTTCCGACATTCAAGGGAATCATAATTCATAGAGAACTTCTCGTTGACCTAGAATCCTGAAATTACGTCACTAAAAAAACAAAATATGTCTTTTTTTTTCTCTCGACGGGGAAAATCATCATTGACGAAACCCGCTCTTGGGTGGAGCGGGAGACAGTGTCAGAGTCTTACTGACTAAAAACCCCGCGCCGTTCCTTCTAGCCTTCATACCGGGGCTCTAGTTTCCTTTCGTTTTGCGATTCGTAAAAATCTTCGTAGCTCAATCCGGGAATTGAAGTGTTTTCATAGGTAGGTAAGTTTGTACGAAACCTTCAGGGCGCGAGTCCGACTTGCACTTGCCCATTTTTTTTAAATGCGTTTAACCCTTCAGATACCGTCAATTAGAGACACAATAGTAAGACAATAGATGCGCGGCCACCGGTGGTCGCTTGGGGATTCATGAATTAATTGACCGTTTTTATGCGAAATCATCACACAATCAAAGCCATAACGATATCTTTGTCATTTTTGTATTCACATCAATCGAGTTTGAACGACACCGATTTTGAAATCGTTCGATCGAAGAGTCGTTGAAGCGTATTCAGCTATGTGAATCGCCATTCAATCGTTGGCTTAGTTGTTTGATCGGGTCGGATGCCAACGACAAATGTCAAGTATTGCAGTTCAAATCCCAGAGTACTTTGTAACATAGTAGTACTCTGTGGTATCTGGCAACAAGTCGATGATAGAGCGTTTTGTTTCGATCCTGCCCCCCTAGCCAAGTTACAACCATTTCGCTTGCGTCGAACGCTTCGAGTTGACCTTGCCGCCAATTCTTTTGTTCTGACCACGTGACTGAGCGTCGACAGCGCGACATTTCCGTACATTTGAAGCTTTCTACTAGCGTTAACTATTGCAGATTAGCAACTTGGCTAGGGGTACAGTTCTATTGTCGTTCTATCCAATCCCGATTAAAGAACATATGAATATCGATTTCGGATAGGACTTCGATCAAACGACTATAAAACTTCAATGATATTTGGCTTGTTTGATTTCACGTGAATAAGGCTACTGATCCATTGCTTACCTCAGTAAGTCGTCAGTTGTATAATCAGGGTATAGGTCCATAAAAAAAGTAAAAAACTTAAACCCGACTACGACATAAAAGCGACACTGAAAAAGTTTGAAACAAGTTTTTCACTGAAGAAAAAGCCCTCCTTTGGGTTTGCCGTGGTCGGTAAAAAGAATCCCATAAAACAAAAACCCTAAAAAATAGAAATGAATATAAAACAAAAAAATTCTTTGATTTATCAATTACTCTAACAGAAAAGTTTATTGGACAAAGAAACAACAAAAAAACGTAAAATAAATGATCGCATCTTGCCGACTATGAAATAGAACACCTGCTCTTGCAATGCACTTGAATTTGACTTGAGTTCGGATCTCCACAGGGCCGCAGGATCGCGGAACTCAAAGCACCGCACTCTGCTGCGCCATTTATATTTTCTTTCTATTCTCCATAGAAATCCGCGTTTACGGAAAATCCGTTTAATGGTCAAATTCCTTTCACATTTGTTCACTTCTTTTTGTAAACCATTTGATTGTCGAAATCCGTTTATTCGTCAACGTCCCTTCACACTTGCTCACTTCGTTTCGCAAACCATTTGATTTTCGTAATATTCCTACTTTGTAAGCCTTGTTCAGTTAATTCGTCGAGTAGGTGTGAACGGAATTAAAGTTGGCAACGGGAAACACGCTCGTGGTCGCTTTTGACCGTTTGTAGTGTTTGATGGCTTTTCAATAAATTCACCTTTTGATTTGTGAATAGGGACGTCGTTTTCAAGTTTGTTTGATTGAAAGGTAGCATTATCCATTTATCCTTTTAGCATAGTCGGCCCACTACGCGGGCCCAGTTGGTGGATTTCACATGTCCTCGAGTTTTTGGTTATCCGTTTAGTTAGTTTTATTAAGTATGGGCGTATTTTAGTGCCGTAATAAAACATGATTGCTATGCCGGTGGTCGTGGGTTTGATTCCCACCCAGGACAAATATTTGTGTGATGAGCACGATCATTTGTTCTGTGTCTGGATGTAATTTATCTATATAGTTATGTTTGTACTTAGAAATATATAAGTAAGTTATTTAGTTATCTAGTACTCAATACTCATACCACAAGCTATGCTGAGTTTGGGACTAAATGGCGTTGTATGGAGGTTGTGAAATATTATTATTTATAGATTACTGTATCTGAGGACCTTTGAAAGGCATACGTGGAGCCGGCCGTAGCCAAATCGCAGAGGCCCTTAGACAATTTTCGTGGAACGTTGTCTCATCGGCAATGATGCACTTGCCAAATTCAAGCTCCAAAGCCTTGGGTATCGAACCGATTGCTAGCCTGTCGGTTTTCTATCGTTTACATTTCGGGTAGTATGCTCTGGAATTGCACAGTCTCATTCCGCCAAGTCAATTCTATCATCGGACCACTAGACGTACGGCGTTGCGCCACCTGCACCGGTACACGGTAGTTACCCCACCCATGCGTACAAAGCGTTTTGAGAAGACATTCATTATGCGTACAGCTAAGGAGTAGAGTTCCCGGCCGGAGTCTGTGTTTCCTGATAGCTACAACTTTTGGGTCTTTAAGTCAAGAGTGAATAGGTTATTTCTAGGCAAGCGTTCTCCATTGTCGGCCACATTATTGCTTACCATCAGGTGAGATGGTAGTCTAATGCGAGTCTATAAAAAATAAAAAAAAAGATACAATGGTGGCGATGGGGTTATTATTATTAAACGAAAGACGAAAAGAGTTGGTTAACATACAAAAATCTCCTTTGAAAATAAGGTTTTTTTTTAATTTTATCGTCCTATCCATCCACCTAACTCCACACATCCCTCATAGCATTAGCATATCACTTGCTAGTAATTGCTCAATTAACTTAGAATAAGTCCAAGCCGAAAGATCCAGATGCTGATGATAATGATTATTATATTAACCCTCAAAATCGAAAAATCGAACGCACGGACACAGCAAAAATCGAAAAATGTCAAGTCAGACCATTTTAAGCAATTTCCTATGGTCACAACAAAAAAAATAGCTCAAGCTAAAACTGTGTCACAAAATGTCGTTCGCCTAGGGCTGGCACGACGCATGACGCTAATTTGTTCGATGTAGCTTGATTGATGAGCGCCCGCGCATGCAGCCACACGTCCCGAACACTTGCGCATGCTTCACGATAGGGTTGCCAAGCTATTAATTATATTGTGTCACATTTGCTCGTAATTGTAGAGCGATGATTTTGTGAATGGGTGCTTTATCTTGTTACAGTACTTTTTTACGTGGCTTCCTAATACCACATTATTTTATACAAAATAACACACATCTCTCATAACACCCACAATAATCTCAAACTCACAAAACTTCAGCATTATAGTTAGCTTAGCAGCATATGACGTTTTAAAAATGTTAATATTTTATGATAATATGTAAATCCACGTTTGGACATAATATATCATTGATGTAGGATTTCTATGAAAATAAAGGATCTAAAGAAAGTAGGCCAACCGTGAATTGCCCTAACATCAAACTAAAACGTTTAAACGATCAGGCCAGTCTTAGTCAAATACATAGTAAATCTGACATTGTATTGAAACTGAATCTGAATTTATATTATTACTATTTAAAGGACATTGGTCGTCGTCCATACATTGCTCGCCTAAGATCCAACAGGGAGGTGTATTTACTTTTTGGATTTTAGATAACGTATATATTCGATTGAACCTAAATTAAAACAACGGACACTTTTGAGAATTCTGAAAAAATCAAAACACTTTCGGATTTTGAGGTTATAATTACGCCAATAAAAACATTCGGTATGTTATTACTACCAAATGTCAAATGTTGTCATCTGTCAATTCATCAACTTACAGTGTCGATATTGTTGCTCGTTTCAAACAGCGCTTTCAATCGAGTTTTTTGATTAGTCGTATTATGGTTCCGCGACATCATAGCGGACTATTTGTAACTAAAAATCATTATCGTATATTATGTATTGAGAATACTGACACTTTTCTGTATCAAACTCTTATTTTAAGAGTGCTATTACAAAGACTTGGCTGTATGAGCTAATACTTTTGCCTATTAAAAATCTCAAATTGAAGCAAAAAATAATAGAAATATCACCGAGGATTACGACGGAAGCTAAGGACGGAAGTGAAAACTTTTTAAAATGTTTTTGCAATTAAAAAGTGTCCGTTCTATTGTAATATTTGTAATGTATATTATTAAAAGAACTAGTAATTATAGTAAATGTTTCGTGCGTGTTGATTCATGGGCCATTTTTTACAATGTCCTTTTTCAATCTGTTTTACTATGGGTTTTCCAAACCTGAAATATATTAATTTATTATTATTATTCAGTGGCCCCTATTCACTATTGATCATGAAATAATCAATTTTTAAGACACGACATATGGAAGTTGAAACGCTTTGTGCGCACGGCTGGGATGCTTCAAATCTCTCATGACTTTAATTTCTTTGTTATTACACCAATCTGCGTCACCGCTGCAACTGCAACTTATAGAGATGTGCCACATTATTTCCACCAATATTTCCACTTTTCGGCAATATTGTCGACAACGGCACATCTCTAACTGCAACGCCGAATTATTTTGAGAAATAAAAAGATTTAAAATTCATAGACTTTAATCTATGAATTTTAAATTAAATTGAAAAGCTCAGTACATTGTACAACGTACTGATTATTCAAACTATCAAAGTACCAAATCTTTGTTCTGATGGAAACAAGTCAGTCACCATGCTTACGTAGGAGCGTTGTTTTGATCTTCATAGATAGGTACTTAACATTCAAGGAAGCAACAAAAAAGAGAGAGATAAAAGAGTTAGCAAAAACTGGCAAGTTTTTTTTTTCGGTGGCAAAAATCATCCAATGACAACCCCAGCTCTTAGATGGAGCGGGAGATAGTCAAGCTAGCTTCCTTGCTTGTGTTTGCTTTCTTATAAACCGCCTTAGTACGATTTCTTGATATACTATAGAACCGAGAGAATTAAGGCAAACAAAGAGGTTTCAAACTGTTATTTACACTCCACAATTAATGAACCGTGACTTTTGTTCTCCCAATCGTGTTTCATCCACCAGATATACAAATAATATTATTTGTAACACATGTACTGTTTGCTTACCTTTATTTAAGCACATTCAAATCGCATTAAACGGATTAAATAAAAACTAGAGAAATTATTACCACTACCATAGTAAGTTTAACCTTTTCACCAAGAGAATAGGGTTTAATTTCCCTTGTCGGTGTTACCACGTCCAAAAATAATTTATTATCTAAAGCCAATAGGGGTGATACCCAGGGGGGTAGTAACAGGTGGTGTAATGTTGCAGACAGATCAACCCTAATTTTTGGGGATGATTTTAAGTTAAGCTTTTGCGTGTCAATACATTTGGGACGTAGATTATCAAATTGTGATAAGATTTTTTGAAAGCAAGTTTGTTGATTTATGGGAACATAAACCAAGAAAAGTAATTTAAGATAATAGTCCGAAAATACAATCCGTAACGTACTATGTACTTAAGTACCTACTTATTTTTTAAGTTGGGCAAAAATCATCCAATGACAACCCCCGCTCTTGGGTGGAGCGGGAGATAGTGTCAGACTCTTCCTGACTAAAAACCCACCCCGTTTTTTCTAGCCTCTTCATACCGGGGCTCGAGCTTCCTTTCGGATAACCCTGGTACCAGTAGGCTTCGACCCAGCTGGGCCCCTCCTGTTGCTGACAACTCCTTGAGGCGCGCCGGAACAGTGCGCGCCGTCAAAGTTTTGGGCTCGGTCCGGACAGTTACCGGACGGTCGGACAGCGAGCTACCCATGGCTCGCCGTCCGCGAGCACGCGTCTACGGTGGCCGGAAATTGGGATCGGAATCCCGGCGGCGGCGGCGAGGGCGTCGTTGTCTGATGCGGTCGGCCTCCTCCTTTACTAGCAGTACACGTACTTCCGTACTTTTATATTGAACAAAACGGTTATCAGTGTTGGTTTACATACTTTCTGTATGTTATCGAGTCTGTCGATACGTACTGGTACACGGTACCGCACACGTAACGTGTCTCTCCCAAAGTTCACTCGTATAAATATTACAATCAGATATTGCTAAACTGAAATCTGCGTATTATAAATCTCTATAAAAGCTTCAAATGTATATTACTGTTTAAGAGGCTCTCGCCTATCGTCAACATCGAGCATAGTTAAAAAGCTTCTTACTTAATCTAACGCAATGCGATGTTTGACGAAGAGCGAAAACGAAAAAAAAAAGATAACGCCTGAATACTATATTAGTATTCGGTTTCGGTAATTCCGTGATTTACTCGAATGTTTTACAAAACTTGTTCCAGGAGATAACTGTTCTTTTTTAACCCTCAAGTTTAAAAAAAAAATCATCCTTTAGATTACGTTAGATGAAGCAACAAGCTTTTAAACCATGCTCGATGTTGATGATCTTGAATATGTGCTCGATGAATAGCAGCCTCTTAAAGACACTGCTTGGGACTATCCACATAATCTACTATTAATTGGACCCGTTTCCACCAATCCTAAGCTATGTAGACCCATCAATATGATTGATTAATATCAAACGCATCCCTAACAACGTAACAGTGTACATAGAGATGCACTCTGTACAGTGTACTGCCAGAGAGCAGAGAAACAACCGTAACCACTCACGTTATATCGTCGCGTCAATTTTAGGAAGGTAAATTAACTCTATATATTTCAATTACTGGTAGTAATAGTAATAGTCTAATAAATTATATTGCTGTAATAATATATTTTACATTACGTTTGCTAGGTACATTACGAAATGAAAAATAAAAACTGTTACAGTCTTAATACTCCGTACAATATAAAATATGCCTTAGTACTATAGTGTGTTTAACGTAAGACTTCCCTTCGGCGTAATGTTGGCTCTTCTGTCTACAGAAAAAAGAAAAGAGTTGCGATACTCTAGCAAAATTGTTGCACAAATTGCGACACGAAATCGATTTTAACGGAGCACTTTATGGAAGATTATGAGTGGAATGGAATTTTATAAAAAAGCAGGTTTAAAAGGCAGGTATTTTAATGAAGAGGTACGATATTGTGGCGAGGCGTTGTCTGAAAGAATAGCAGGACAATCGAAATAGAACCCACTTTATTCAAAAATAGTTGTTACAGTTTCCAAAAGAAAAAAGTAACAAAATTATTAAAGCAATTGTTAAAAGTAACAAAATATCAGTTAATTTCGAAATATTGAGTAATTTCATTGCTAAACCAGCTTTTAATGAAGAAATTTTTTTTATTTTTTGTCCTAGAACCAAAAATTCGAAGACATGTGCCATCCACCAACACGCATTGGGCCCGCGTGGTGAATTACGGCCCATTCCCTCTCCTAGAGAGGAGGCCTGAGTCCCAGCAGTGGGAACATTAAAAAGGCTGATGATGATGATGATTTTTTCATAGCAAGCTTTTATAGCTCGCATAGCAAGCTTGTATACCTATATAGTTAACTTAATACTCGTCAAAACGAATCATACGAGCCCAAACTCGATGGGGTTGTGTCGTCTAACTACCAAGTTCCTAATAGCTACATTCCGGTTCCATCACCAGATCAACTCTTTGTCATAATAATTTTGTATTGTCATCTGATTTACACATGCATGCAAAATTTCGGCTCAATCGGTAAACGGGAAGCGGGTCAAATTTAATTTACATGATTTGATGACAGACAAACATCGGGACAGGTGAAACTAAATAAATAATATAATAGGTCTTTACCTATGAAATTGGCGTTCTGCAGTACTGGCCATTTCAATCAAAATAATTTTTGTTTGGCTAAGAATTCTAATTGCAAATTAATTTTATTTTAAAACATGGATTATTTCCAAAAGTAGTTACATTTTCATCGCATTTCAATCTTTTTCGTCATCATGGATACGTAAAAAATTCGAGTAATTATGGAATATGAGTACCGTCGTGGCAGCAACGCGGCACAAGCGGTACGCAACATCAACGACGTTTACGGAGCTAACACTACAAACAAACGCACCACCTGTTATTGGTTTGATCGCTTCCGTTCTGGAAATTTCGACCTGAAAAATGAACCTCGCGATCATCCAAAGACTTTGGTCGACAATGACGAATTAAAGGCGATTGTGGAAGCTGATGATACACAATCTACGGCTGAATTAGCAGCAGCTTTCGACGTTAGCGTTAAAACAATATTGGTCCATTTGCGTCAAATTGGCAAGGTAAAAAAGCTTGACAAATGGGTGCCCCACGAACTCAATGATCGCCAGCGCGAAGTACGCGTCGAGACGTACCTTGCACTGCTCAACAGACACACAAATGAAGGAATTTTGAACCGCATTGTTATCTGCGATGAAAAATGGATTCTGTTTGATAACCGCAAGCGCTCAGCTGGTTGGATCCTGGTTCAGCACCTAAACAATGCCCTAAACGAAAACTTACCCCTAGAAAAGTGATAGTCACTGTTTGGTGGTCTAGCGCCGGTGTGATTCATCACAGCTTCTTACCAAACGGGGTGAGCATTACTGCAGATGTGTATTGTGAAGAACTGAACACAATGATGGAGAAGTTGGCACATCTCCAACCAGCATTGGTCAATCGCTCGTCTCCGCTGCTCCTGCACGACAACGCGCGACCTCATACTGCACAGCAGACGGTCTCCAAGTTGCAAGAACTGGGGTTGGAAGCTCTCCGTCATCCGCCCTACTCACCAGATCTTGCACCTACAGACTACTACTTTTTCCAGAATTTGGATAACTTCTTGGCGGGAAAAAAATTCAATACCCGAGAGGCAGTACAAAATGCCTTTGAAGAATTTGTTGCCTCCCGTCCAGCTGATTTCTTTAAGAAGGGGATCAATAAACTGCCACTGCGTTGGCAAAGATGCATTGATTGCATGGGTGATTACTTCGATTAATACAAATAAAAAATACATGAAAATAAATTCGTTTAATTTTTTTCATACAAAACGGCAACTTCATAAGTAAAGACCTAATATAAAACCTTGTAAAATATAGCAACAATGTTATTCCGTATTACCAACATTGCGGTGAAGGGATTTTTTTACGTGAAACTTTGCGTGAAACTCACTTTAGCTTAGTACAAGAGTTGTGGAGTGTCTAATGTGTGGTTGCCTAGCGACGGGTCTTGTTTGTGGAAACCATCGTATTTGAAATATTTATTAAATATTCAAATCTACCAGATCCTTCAATCATATTAATATCCATTTTTAACAATTTTATATGGAATAACACGCATAATCAAGTAGTATCGAAGTTGTTACCATAGTTAAACTAGAGGTTGCGGCGGTTTAACTTTAGTACCATAGATAGTTAAGAAATTAGTGATTAACTACATTTTTAATACCTAAATTCCAAATTCAAAACCTACCTTTGGTCATAAACCTTTTAATAATCCAGGAACGTTGTCGCAATGACGTTTTACATTCAGATCGCGTTTTGGAAAAAGGCGGTAAGAGTTTGGCAGCTCAAAAATATTTTATTAGCAAGCCGGATTTTCTGTAACCGCATTGTCTAGTCTACGTAGGCTACGTGGCGTCAGTAAACACAGACAGTGCGTACATTTGAACATATTGATAACATAATCAAGTCCGAACGGACCAAATTAATTATATTACCTACGTGTGTCGTGATCAGCAATTAGGACATCAAAGGCTATCGTGGTCGTAGCGTGGTTTAACTAGCACACAAACGGAATATCCCACCTCTGTGCACTACCAATTCAATATGCAAATGCCATCGTTATTCAATAATGGCGATCATTATTATTATTACGATTGGTGAGGCAGCACCAGGAAAGGCTCGACAAATCTTTGAAAAAACAACCTACTTCTGTGACTGATTAATTTTAATGTCAAAATTAATCAGTAAATAACAGCAAAAGTATAAGACACATGAAAGTAAGTTGTCTTTTAACTATAAAAGAGAGTTTATAATTAAAAGACAACATATCAGTAAAAATCTAAACAATTTTTCTCACGATGCTTTTCGGCCACTGTGTAAACGCGAACACATTCCATTCTTCGCACCCTCTCGCTACAAACGTTAATACCTAACGAGATTAAATTGCAGTATACCACAAATGACATACCTGCAGTATGCTATTCTGTATACTTATATATATGTATAAAGTATATATGTATGAAATTTGTAAAAGCGGCTCAATTACTTATTGAGAAAGGTCTGGACTAATGATTTACATTCATAATTAATTTACCATGTACCTACTATGTTTGTTATAACATCGCCTTGGACGCGTCTGTAAAGATGTTATAATATCATTTTGTAAATAAATAAATATGTTACCGCTAACGTAAATCAGTTACAGTGCAGATTAACTAGTTAGGCCGGTGTTCACCAACACTAAACCGACCGTTTAAATATTAAAATGGCTGTTTAAACAATATTTCCTGTTCACCATAGTCAACTCTAAACATCGGTTATTGACGTTAACTCGATGATTATCTTAACCGAGCTTTGAGACGTGGTTTAAACATTGGTTACAGTAATTTGACAGAAGTTTTGCAGGAAATATTGTTCGATTTACCAGCGAAGTACTTATTTTTCACGGTGGTTTGGATTATTTGGATGAGTAAGAAACGGTGCCGAGAAGACCTAGGATCTTTCAAAATCGTCATATCTTTTATAAACGATTTTTGACAATATCAAAACATAATAAAACACAGCAAAAAGCACAACACAGTATCAGATAAAACAGTTAGTTACACTGTTACTTGTCTTCTATATTGATCACTAACACTTTTGTTTACAATTACAACTGATAAAATGACAATACTACGAGACTTCACCAGAATCAAAATGATACTGTCAAGTCCTGAAAAAGCGCGATAATAACCTTCAACAACTTCAACGAAAGAAACAATTAACAGCTACTTTCACATTTTGTGGTATAAACTATAATCTGACAATTTTAAAAAGTTGTAAACCTGAACGACATTTTATGATGGATACTTACCTTTTTTGGTAGTATATTACATTTGATCACCCATTCATTCATAAACGCTCCGTTTTGTCTCAGTTAAGTAACCGAACGCCGAAAGGTGATCGTGAACAGTAATAAACCGCTCCTTGTGTAACCATTGCTTAAGTATTAACAGGCTGGTTACGAAATCATGTATGTAGACAACTCTAGGCACCCGCATCCCAATCTCTCCTGCTCCGGACCAAGAGCTGAACCAGGTACGAGAGGCCACCACCACGGATGGTTTCCACAAATACACGGCGTTGCTCCGCCTCAGCGGGGAAAACCTCCACCGTGGCCTTCGGTGGTGATACCCGGGCGTTTCTTCAGTCTAAATCTGAAACAGCAACCTCCCATACTTGCCATGTCCGGTGTAAACCTATGTCATGCAAAAAGTGAGGGCGCTTCTCTAATAGGGGACTTATCACCATAAAGATGTAAAAAAGAAAGAAAGAATGCCAACCGTTTGTTTGTGCCTCACACATACATTTAAATTATAAACAATAGAAATACGATACAATAAAGAAAATACCATATAATTTAGTATGAAAAAAAAAGATAACTTTCAAATCCGTGTAAGGTCAAAAAGGCGCCTAACTCAGCATATGCTGCGATATCTATAGAGATAAATACCGCAGCGCTGGTATTCTGTTAGGGCCTGCGGTGCTGCCACAGTCACACCAAATATGTTTTATTTTATTTATCAACTTTATTACTAGCTTTCCCAGTGACTTGTCTGAGTTAATGTAGGTTACTGCGGACGCGAAATCGAAGTAGAAGTCAAATAAAACGTTGTCTATGACCTTCCTTATAGTTCAAGCTTACTCCATACCTTTCATCAAAATCAGTAAACAGACAGAGTTACTTTCCCATTTATGATATAATAATCAAGTAATTGATTTATACACACACATGGAAACATAAAAAGAAAATACATAAATATTATTACAAAGGTAGGGACTGCGTATTTCTTAATTTTATTCCAGCAGACCTGCATTAGGAAAGATTAAAAGAAATGTAGAGTGTAGAATTTTTTTTGTCTATGAGTTAGTAGATACAATACGAATCCGAGGCAAAACGAGATACAGACATAAAGCTTTTCACCCCACAAAGATGAAAGAAAAACCAGGCTTATGAGAGTGTAAAAGTAGGATAATCCTAAACTATAATCTTTACAACTCCACCATTACCAACGCCAACTTCTCTCCATATCTATCGTTAGTAAAGTTTATATGAAACACTTTGCCATTGTTCGCTTTAGCTTCCGATGTAACTTGCACTGACTGCACCGCGCTAGACTTAGCCAGCAACAGCTTATCTACTGTTGCCAACAACTGCTTCCGAACTAATCAGCCGGTTGAAAATGAGGCTAACTTTACCCCTGAATGAAAGTTTATAATGTTACATATTTTAGAAGTTAGGATGTGAGATTAGTCGGGATTAGGTCTGAAAGCTTTAGAGGCTTCTTTTCCACTCGCCTTTCGTAAACATCGAGCATGGTTTAAAAGCTTGTTACTTCATCTAAAGCAATTCAACGCTATGTTTGGCGAAAAGGCAATGCGAAAAAAAGAGACAACGCCTGTAAACTCTGTTAGCATTCAGTAATTCCCTGATTTATTCGAATATTTTACAAAACTTGTTCCAGGAGATAGGAACGTGTTTTTTTTTTAATCCTTAAAAGTTCGCGTTCTCTTGGGTTTAATGAATTATGACGCTATTCTATTCTTATTTTGTTAGATTTGTTAAATTCTTGGGTTCAGTGGACTGTGAGATTGAAACGAAGTACTGCTTTTATTCTTCACAGAATTCTGTAGTTGACACAACCCGCCATAATGAACGGCCCATAGATTAAATATAGATCAACTTTTTTGCACAGACTAAAATTAAAAGCTTTGTATTGCCATCAACAACATTCGATCGATACAAAAGCACCCGTGTCTCAGTTATGGCTACCACAAAAAAAATCCTAGGTGCCAAGTGTGTACAAACATACGTTTCAATTACGTATCATAAATGAATTCATGTGTTGAAAGAACTTAAGATGATACCTACTTCAAACTAGATTTACGGCTCTTCATTTAAAGAGATAAGAAAAATGTGAGAAATATGTATGTTAAATGGCAAGTTCATTCAAAAGACAAAAAAAAATGCTCCACCCCCCTCCCAATACAACTACTTTCTCCCACATAAAAAGCATAAATAAGGTTAAAAGAAAACATACCTGCGGCTTCAGTAAAGTCTTGGCGCTGTGCTGCTTGAATATTCCAAGAAATCATAACACAAATTGTCACAAGCGAGACAAGAATACGTAAATAAGAGAGAGCAACATAGAAAAAACAATCACAACGCCACATTCAAGACCTTGAATTCACCAAAAATAAGACGTGAATGTCGAAATTTAATAAGTTTGGGTTCAACTGTTATGACAGGAGATATCAGACAGGTCACACTGACAGTGTAGCCATGCCTATGTGTGTGTACGATAGAGTGTGCGTGTGTAAGTGTATCTTTGCGATTGCACGTGACGCCGTGTCGTCGCCACTGCGATATTAAACTAGGTTACAGCGGTTCTCAAACTTTGCGGGTAATGTTCGGGGAATTGTTTTGGTATCTAGTTTTCGGAATGTGATATCTATTTAAGATTCGTCGACTACTCCTTTCGAATAATGTAATTAGAGACACAATAGAAAGACAATTAGAGAGCAAACGTTCGCTTGAGGTTTAATTAATTAACAACAATAGGGAACCAATATAAAAAAAGTAAAAATCTGTTGTAAAATTTAAAATAACTGATGAGCGGAATATTGAAATTTCCTTGACTTAACTTCAGTCATTTGGAAATCCTCTACTATTTCTAAGTAAGTAGGTACACCGCACCAACGATATCTACAATAATGTGTATAAAGAATATAATAAAATTAGAATTTCTAAATAGAAAACCTAGCAAAGCTCGTAAATGATTTTGCAAGAGTAACGACTTATGATCATATGAATAAGTCCGCATATCATCATCAGAGACTAGAGTTAATTTTTTGAATATATTAACATTCCTTGCGTGATAGCGTCATATGCGTGAGATATATTAACATTCCTCAGGCCATTAAACTAGTTTACTTAGCGTTAGTCAGAAGTAAAATGAAATCTTCTGCGGGTATTTGGTACCCTTACGAGAGCACTTACGATTTGCTTCTTTAGAAAAACTAAAAAGCATCTCTTAGATTCTTGACAAGAATCTCTTCAGATATTATTCTGAAATCTTCGAAAATTAAACGATTTGAACAAAACCTTGAGGAACCTTGGCTCTCACCCTCCGGCGAGAGCGCCGTTGCTTGGCGAACACACTCGCCGAGATCGCGCCAGAAAAATTTAATTGTGAAATACGACCATCCTCCCCTTTCACCCCCGAACTCCACGGTCTCTCCCTGCGAGCCGAAAATCAGCCCATTTCAGGTGGGTGGGCCTTAGGTAACCGCTCGAATCTCCTTCTTGAATAACCTCTAAAAAACCCAAGTGCGTGTTGCCCTAGTACCTCCCTGAGACATTGCAGTACCAAACTAAGCCTGCTTATCTGTTTGATTTTTTTAGTTTATGGATAGCAAATAAAATTGAAAATATGTACCACTTATGAATTTTCTCATCTTAGGATCTTTTGCCTTGATGAGTTGATGGTTTAGTTATTAAAACGGTTCCAATAATTAACAAAATAGAAAGAAAAATACAATAATATTTGCTGGTCAGTTGGTCTTGTGGTTTGTGGCCATGACTGCTAAGCCGGAGGTCGTGGTTTCGATTCCCACCGAGAACAAATGTTCTTGTGATAAGCATGATCATTTGTTCTGTGTCTGGGTGTAATTTATCCATAATAAATGTATGTATATAAATTATAATTATAATAATTATAATTATATAAATTATAATATTTATATTTATATAAATATATGTAATGTATAATACATGTATGTATTAAAAAATACAAGTATGTTTATCATTTATCTGGTACTCATAACACACGCTCTGCTTAGCTTGAATGATAGTTGTGGAATATTATTATTAAGTCAGTATTTTCACCATTGATAATAACCGTTACGGATTTCAGAAGCAAGGATATCAACGATGAGACCAGTCAACGGGTCGCGGGACGTTTGTGTAAGTAACCGTAGTCCTAGAATGTAAAAGGAAACTGAAGGACACAGGTTGTTTTTAAACAGTAAAAGTCTGACACGCCTTCTCGTTCCACCCTAGAGCCGGAGAAGTCGACCGAAGCGATAAAGAAATAAAAAAAAACAATCCAACTGGTATCGTATTAACTATTTACTACTGGGTTGTAAATAAGCAATCGCTATATAAGAGTAAAATACTGATAACCCAAATGTGTCAATTTTGAGTTTTGACTGAAAGCCACAATTGGGAAAAAGCTAGGCTGATTCATTGATACATAGTAGATCAAAACGTATAGTCTTCGAAAAAAAGATTAAAAACAAGCTTTTAGTGAAAATATTTTTTCATAGATAGCTTTTATACTTATATTATACACGTCAAGACGAGTCATACGAACCAAAACTCGATGAAGTTGTGTCTTTTAACTACCAGGTTCATATGGCCACCATCCGGTTCCATCATCAGATCAGCTTCATGTCATAATAATTTTGCATTGTCCTCTGATTTACACATACATGCAAAATTTCAGCACAATCGATACCGGGGAGGCTAAATTTAATTTGCAAGATTTCAGTACAGACAAACATCGGGACAGGTGGAACTAAACAAAAGCTTGTAATAAAAACAACCGGTACGCAAGCATTTTGGGACCTAACAGAGGCACCCTCGAACAATGAACGTTCCTAGCATCTTTTTGTTTATCTCAATTACAATAAACTCGTGACTCGATGTGAGAAACGGAACCTTTATGGGATCACTTTATTGTTCGTCCGTTTGTCTGTTAATTAAAACCATATACTCAATGGACTCTTGAAGCTGAAAAAAATCAAAGGTAATCTAAATTCATAGAGCTCTTCCCGTTGACCCAGGATCCTGAAATTTAGCTTAAAGCAAAGTCATATAGCACAGATATAGAAATAAATTGTTCTTACGTAATTTTTTTTTTGTTATTCGGAAAATTCTTCCAAGACTCCATTCTAACACAGATATAGAAATAAATTGTTCTTAAGTAATTTTTTTTTGTTATTCGGAAAATTCTTCCAAGACTCCATTCTGGAAATGAACTGTTTACATAGGAAAGTTTGTACAAAACCCTCAGGGCTCGAGTCCAACTCACACTTGCCCAATTTATATTGATCTGTTAGGCCTATACACAGTATTTCAAATTCAGATTCTGAACTTGAAATTTTGATTTTACATCTAAAACCTCAATGAACCTGTTGCAAAAATAAGTTATTTTAATCAGACAAAGATTAATGGTATAACGCACCATGATCTGCATCATAAAGACTTTTATTTGATTGTGGCACCGCCTTGCCAGCACCCGGGCTTGGCACACGTGTGCCCCGGAATGCGCCCTGACCACGCGAGGGGAGTACGAACATCCCTTAGGGTGCACAACAATGGTGCGGAACCCACCCGTTCAAACATATTGCCATACATTTAATAATAATTCAATTTCGCGGAGACAGTAATTAATACATTCCAGCTTGTTTTTTCAATTTATGAATGAACACGTATCAGTTGAATTAGGGGGTTGTTTGATTGTTTTATTAAAGGTTATGGTTTTTACCCTTTCGAATACCGTAATTAGAGACACAATCGAATAAAATAAAGTAAAAACGTTTATTTGAAACAAAGTAACATATTGTAGTATTCAATAATATTTCCAATAATATTCCACACCTATCACACAATGCCATCTAGTCTCAAGTTAAGCAGAGCTTGTGTTATGGGTACTAGACAACTGATAGACATACTTATATATTTCTAAATACATACATATTTTAGATGACTGATTACTTCTACCCAGACACAGAACAAATGATCATGCTCATCACACAAACATTTGTCCTGGGTGGGAATCGAACCCACGACCTCCGGCACAGCAGTCAAGGCTACTAACCACTTGACCAACAGGCCAGTCATTAGTAGTAGAGTGATTATTGATTATTCTTTTCTAAGTGCCTTGAAAGTCGTCTTATGTTCATAAACCACCAAAAAGCTAGAACTATTTGTTATGGTAGAACGAAGTACGTAGTTATTAGCATTCAGGGAATGGTAATAACTACGTACGAAATTTCAAATTCGTTCTACTTGGCGAATATTAATTTAATATAGGAAGCATGCATGTGTAAAATAGGCATGGAACAAAATAGTGGGCGCTCGTTAATTAACGAGCGCCCACTATTTTGTTATTTTGTTTGTTTGTTTGTTTTGTTATTTTGTTGATTGTGTTGATTTTGTTGTTGTATGACATGATGTTACAATTGTAAGCAAGAAGATGCGTCATAAAATTTCATGAATTTAAAAAGTGCAACTCAAGCGTATAAAGCTCTGCGTAAACCGAATAAAATTAAACAATTTTTAAGGTTTTTTAAAACCTTAAAAATGGGCTTATATTTGTTATCAAAGCGATACTTCATGCTTAGATACTCGTTGCTTCAAAACATACATAAGTGTAATGAAAATGAACCGATAATGTTATCGGTTCTTTTTTATAATCTGTTCCTAGATAACCTATTTTAAAGAGGCTATATAACGGAACGTGGGCAAAAAAGAGGGGCTTATGTAGGCACTGGATGATTATGAATGGTGATAGGTGATACCTAAAATTTTTCATCAACCTCATTCAGTTTATAAATACAATATTTCACAGAAATACTCTTATATAACATATAACTGGAATAAGGCACACCCTAATCAATTAGAAAATTGAGTTACTATCACTGAAACACTGAAATTTTACATAAAGAACGATGATCTTATGAAACGCATCAGCAAATATCAACAGATTTGAAACAGGTATCATTCAAAGCGTATAATAAAATAGTTTTTTACTATGGCAACATACTTCAAAAATATAGGGATTTAAGTTTTATAAAACATTTTAAATTTATTCTAATCTAACCTAAGTTGTGCGCAATATCCATTGTATGGTATATGGCGTTACGGAGACACAATGATTTGAATTCACCGGCACAAATGCTTGATCATATAGTAATAGATGACTAATTATTGGTAAATGTATTTGTATAGAAAAATTTACACATTTCTACAAGTTTTGTTTACGAGTAGTTAAATAAAAACCCTATATTTATTAACAACCAAATCAGCAGTTTGGTCTTATATGAATAGGAATTTACAAACTGACATATAGGTATCCCTATCTACTTCAAAAATATGAACTTTTAGGAATGTAGCCAAATAAAAAAAAAAACTCTATTCAACTGTACGCTTCAAATGTCACCTGTTTCAAATAGTTTGGTACCAACCAACCCTTTGAAACAGGCGTCATTTTTGGGAACAGTTTTTTGCAATTCCTTTAGCCACATATTTTAGGCTCGCCGAACTGCATTCAAAAATGTATTGATAGAACTATGTTAAAAGTATATTTGAGGTCTAAAGCACTTGTGTTAGGTTAAGTTAGATTGAAATAAAAATATTTTATAAAACCTAAACCCCATACTCTTTAGGTAGCATGTCGCTAAAAAAAAACTCACCTTACCAAGATCTTTCGATGGAAATACATTTCAAATCTGTTGGTCGATGTAACAGTTGAGGAGAAGTTTTGATGCATCGGTCTTTATTTATTTGCTAGGTTTTGCCCAACACCAAACAGCTTTCTATCGGTGAAAAAATTTTAGCAACCGAGCCAGTAGATACTTTAGCAGATTACCTCTTGTAAAAAAAAAATAACAAAAAAAAACAAACATTTAGCAATCGGACCAGGACATTGAGAGATAACCTCCTCCAAAAAAAACTTAACCACTTTATAATATTATATCAAAACAGGTAATTTTATTAACCGAAAATAAATAATTATTTTGGGATAAAAAACACCTATTTTAAAAATAGCTGAAATCTATTCTATATCTTGTTCTGAACATACTACATTCAGGATGAGTGCTTCTCATGTATCATGTCATACATGATGTAGACGCTGCACCTGATCTGCAACGAATCAGTCACCACGTTGTATCCCCGCATCTATTGGCTTTGTCCTTCGCAGTGCCAGCTTGGTCACGGCTGCATCATCACTGTCACGTTACCTTTGATTCGAGTGCCTCCATATTGTCCTGCCTGACTGATGATTAGTCAAGCGTGATCCGCCTCGGTAGGGGAGGGATGCTAACTAGGCGTTGCGCATTATGCTGGGGCTAGGAAAGTAGCGGATATCAAAAATTGAGAACCAAAATACGTCGGTATATTATTTTTTGTTGATAAAAACTAGCGTTCGACTGCAGTCTCACCTGAAGCAGTGATACATTCGGTGAAGCGCACTAGTTTATGGAGCCTATTCAACCAATCATAATCGGACGGTCAGACCGCAGCATGCAAATTGTTCCTGGAATGAAGTTGGTTGGTATATTTCGAAGAATTGATAAAATTAACAGCGGGCTGAGCACATTTTTTTTTTATTCTGAATAAAAAACGTTGGCCAATACTTTCGATCAGATGTATTTGCAAAGTACACAAACGGCCAATCCCGAAATTAAATATAGGTCATTGAAATATTTGAGCAGTGGTGGCCGAGTGGTAAAAGCCCCGACTTACGAGTTATAGGTTACGGGTTCAAACACACACGGAATCCGCCGAATGTGAGACGCTGAGGTCTTTGTGTGTCGCGGCTTCGATTCCAGCATGGAACAAATATTTTTAAGGCCAACAGATAAGTGTTTCGGGTCGTGGATGTGTAATGTTAAAAAAACAAAAATTATGTTATGCAGACATGGACGCTTTGCAAATGCTAATAATAAAATCATATTGAAACGCGGAACAGAACCACACAAAGCCTTTTTAATTTTGGTAATGGGGAACCTTTCAAAAGGTACCAGAACTTTTGGTAAAAGGTCGGAGAGCGCTTAGAACATCGCCTCATGACTTCATAAAAGGATCGGGTAGGTATCCCTGGGAGACTAACGGAGACCTAAGTAATTCCTACGAAGCCGCCAAGCAAGTTTTCTGGAATCCACAAGGTTTGCTAAAAGCTGCTACGCAAATCTACGCAGCCTAAGAGGCCGCTACGCAGGACTACGTGACTGCTACGAGGCCTCTACGAGATGCTACGCGGTAAATCTATAGCCTGCTTAGAGGCCTACGCAGGCTTAAACGATGCCAACGATGACAAATCAACATAGTTTTAGCAACCATCGCAACATAGTTTTTAACGGAATAAGCTACTGAATTCCACATCACACTTCGTTTGGGCAGGCAATTCATAAAATAACTTTAAAATAACTAAATCGGGAAAAATATTGCTGGCGTGTGCTACGTAACTACGCAAAAAAAAAACATTTTATTTTTTTATTGAAAAAAATAAAATGTTTTTTTTACATTTTTTCATGTTGCATGAAAAAATGTAAAAAAACATAATGCGTAATGCAATGTGTGTGTTGTTGTTGTTTTGTTGTTGCATGTGTGTGTTGTGTGTTTTTTTCATGTTGTTTTTTTTTCTGGCAGAAAGCTATTCCTTTATTCCTGAGTGCTATAGGCTATAAATTGTTTCTGTAGCATGTATATTAATCGAGCTATCACAACTTTTGTCTAGCAAGTCGGAAAAAAATACCTCATAAAACAGAATTATTTGCGTGCGCTGCCTAAACAGTTGCTTAAAATTAAAAACAATGTATGGCTACCTGGTTCGTCTTAATTATTTCTATAAAAAAGTCCGCGATACCATATCTCTATCTTTTATATTTTATCTTTTATACTTCTTTTATTGCATTAAAAATATTTTTTTTCGGCATACTTGCGTTTGGTTGATTATTTGAGCAACAAAATATTAATTCTTATGACAATAAATTATTTCAGTATCACAAGAACATCATACAGATAAGATTTGCCATTTACAGTATATCAATTGGTCATACAGTTTCGGAGATAATATAAAATTACTAAAACGCAAAATGCCCCTAGCATAACTTTCATTGTGCAGACGTTTTACCTATTTTTTGTTTATGGTGGTCAAAAATCATCTTATGACAACCCCCGCCCTTGGGTGGAGCGGGAGATAGTGTCAGACTTTTACTGACTAAAAACCCACCCCGTTCCTTCTAGCCTTCAAACCAGGGCACGAGTTCCCTTTCGGATAACCCTGGACCCGGTAGGCTTCGACCCAGCTGGGCCTTTACTGTTGCTGACAACTTCTTGAGGCGCGCGGGTACAGTGCGCGCCGTCGACGTCTTTGGCTCGGTCCATTACCGGACGATCGGACAGCGAGCTACCCATGGCTCACCGTCCGCGAGCCCGCGTCTACTATTGTCGGAAATCGGGATCGGAATCCGGTCTGCCTCCTCCTTTGCTAGCATTACTGCTTCGCAGAAGGAGGCAACCGCCTGCCATTCCTCCTCGCTAAGGCCATGACCTCAACCAGAGCCCGGCGCGAGAGGTCTCCGCCGCCGATCGCCCCCACGAGGGCACGGCGATGCTCTGCCCAGGCAAAGGCACACCTCGACTGTGTGCTCCACCGTGTCCTCCGGGCGTTGCGCACAGTGGCGACACCCGGGCGTCTCTTCCGCTTTAATTCGGTGCAGGAACCTCCCAAACTGTGTCATGCGGAAGATAAGGACGCCGTGAGGCCTTTCCAGCCACGCCTCAAAGAGGGGAATTACCGCCATAATTGTGGCGTGCCCAACGTTTTACCTATTTGCCCATAGATGGCGTTCTGCAATTACTTAATTTTTCTGAATCGCGGTGTTAAGACTTTCTGTGGATTGATGACCCTCTCGAATTGTTATGTACTATCTTCTGTCAGTTGCTTATTGGTTTCGGTTGTTTCGTTCGTATGGTTGTTGTTGTATACCTCATAATCGAAAATATCGTAATTTCGTTGTACGTTTGTTTTGTGTGTTCGTAGTTTCGTACTTCGTTCTACCGTAATAATCGATATTTTTTTTTTATCGATCGTTCGAGTCGCTCTCCCTTTGTTCATAATTGTTTTCGAGTCTGTGCGTAGTTTGTTGAGAGCATGTCTAAAAGGAAATCTCATCTGTCCCGGCAGACATCACAGACAAGAGCCGCTCGAGTACGCCGTACGGAAGAATCTGCCCCTGAAAATGAGCAGCGCCTCTCGAGAAATAGAGAATATATTTTGCAAGCACGCGCTAGAGAATCTAGCTCCGAGCGCTCACAGCGCCTCGCTAGCCAAAATGTGAGGACGTCGCGGGCCCGTGCTCGAGAAACTAGCGCTGAATGTGCGCACAGTCTATCTGAGTTAAGGCAGCATGTCTCTGAGACAAGGGATAGGGAGACTAGCGCAGAGCGCTCGCAGCGGCTTGGTAGGCAAAATGTCATAACATCGCAGGCCCGTGCTCGGGAATCTAGCGCTGAACGTGCGCAGCGTCTATCTCATTTAAGGCAGCATGTCTCTGAGACAAGGGATTAGGAGACTAGCGCTGAGCGCTCGCAGCGGCTCGCTAGGCAAAATGCCATAACATCGCAGGCCCGTGCTCAGGAATTTAGCGCTGAACGTGCGCAGCGTCTAATCGAGTGTAATTTTATTTTAAAACAAGAAATTTTCCGCGGACGAAGTCGCGGGCAGAAGCTAGTACCTATATAAATAGATAAGATATAGATTTAAGTTGATGTATAAATGGTGTAACTTTTTTGGTATACAATAAAGTTTATTCTATTCTTACCATTTATGGTTATTTTTGTTGTAAAACCATTTGAAGAACGCGGACGTTTTAAAATGGTGATTCTCGCTCTTATGTGCATCCGCTGCCCGCCGGGCCCCTGGCCCCACGGCTCCACATAACACGCATTCATGCAATGTCACGGTTGACACACGATTGGCGACGCGCACGCGTTCTCGCCAATTGTGGTGGCAGCCCTCGCCTGGCTTGCAAGCTGGGGCAGCCCTGTAAATACCCATTACGAACCTAACAGCCCTGTAATTTATAGATTCAAAGCAATTATTCGGTGTTGAACGTCGGATGTTGAATGGAGTTAGTGTTTGTTTGTCACTTTGTGACTGCACATAGCAATCGGTTTGTTTGATAGGTTAAACAAAGTCTGTACTATTTCTCCCTTGTGTTTCAGTGAATGCTAAATTGAGGTCATCAAGTGGAACCTTACTCTCAATTACACTAAGACCGAAGACCTAATACAGATAACCCAAAAAAGTACATTTTTTGAGTGTGGATAAATGTTAGTCGCGGATTTTACATCATGGTTTTGCTCACTCTCATTCACACACACACACCCACAAACACACCATCACACGCACGTTCATACCATCACACACACATTTTTAATGTTTCTGTTCACAAAACACAAAATAGTAAATAATGAAATAAATCTTTCATCATTATTATAAATGTCCAATTGATAGGCAAGGACGCTTACGCTTATGCCAGAGTTCATCGAAAACATTTCCTTTATCTTAGAAAATAGTTTGTAAATTGTGATGTTGGTTCAAACTTATTTAATAAACATCTTTATTATTATTTTATTTTTATTGAAATAAACTAGTGCCTGACTGCGATCCCACCTGATGGTAAGCAGTGATGCAATCTCAGATGGTGACGCGCACTAGTTTATGAGTGAGTGAGTGTTTCTGTTTGTTTTGATTTATCGACAGAGAAATTATTGAAATACTTTTTTAATGATAACCGATACACTTAACATGAAACTAAGTGGTTTGATATACGGTGCGTTTGAAAGTCTTATATTGTTGGTCTCCATTTAACTCTAGCTTTAGCCAGCGGATTTCATCATCATCATCATATCAGCCAAAAGACGTACACTGTTGGACATAGGCCTCCCCCAAGCCAGCAGCATTTGGACAGCAGATTTGCCCACGTCAAATTCTCCATAAAATCTTTAGAATCTAAGTGAATTTTGGAAATTTAATTAATATTCTTTGTATTATATTAATTAAAAAGTAATTGGCTCATTTAAGGATCGGTTTGTATATATACAAACTATACATCTCGCGGTGAAACTGTTAGCACATCTATTTAGGTTCTTAATTTTTCTTGTGTAATTCAGTGAAATGTATTTTTAGAAATTTTAAAAACTTTAAGATGTGTTTCTAAAAAAATAAACTAAGAAAAAATCAACGCAAAAGTAACAAATAAGAAATCGAAATGCTCAACTCTACTTTACAGCACTTACAACAACCTATATTTAAAACAAGTTTTCAATGAAAATGAAAATTATTTTTTCATAGCAAGCTTTTATAGCGCCGTCTGTACTTATATAATTAATACTCGTCGAGACGAATCATACGAGCACAAACTCGATGGGGTTGTGTCAACTACGAAGTTCTTATAGCCACCTTCCATTGCCATCATCAGATCATCTCTATGTCATAATAATATTGCATTGTCATCTGATTTACACATGTATGCAAAATTTTAGCTCAATCGGTAACAGGGAAATGGATTAAATTTTTAATTTGCAAGATTTGATAACAGACAAACATCGGGACAGGTGAAACTTACTAAAAGCTTGTAAAAAAAGGAAATGAATCGATGAAAGCGCTGAAAGCGCTGAAACGAAAACAATTACAGGCATCTGAAAATATCACAGTAATGAAGCCGATTCGAATGGTTTTTAATTTGTAGCGCGAGGTAAATGGGCAAATATGCACGGAACTATTCAATTTTACATTGCCTTTTTATTTCATTCATGATACCGGGATCGCTATCGCTCGTTTCATGAAATATTTTTTCTTTATTTTTATATGGTTCCATACCTCAAAGGAAAAACTTTTTACAAAAAAAATATAACCGACTTCAATGATAAAAAAACACTGAAAAGTATCAAATAACTTTAATTTTGGAAGTCGGTGTTTCTATAATAGTTTAGTTTCTTCGTTATTTAACACCGACTTCCAAAATTAAAGTTATTTGATACTTTTCAGTGTTTTTTTATCATTGAAGTCGGTTATATTTTTTTTGTAAAAAGTTTTTTTTATTTTACACTTTTTAATTATGGTACCACCACTAAAAAGTACCCCTCAGGCAAACTAAAATACCTTACAGTCAGAGCGCATCTCATAACGGTTCTAATAATCCCAAACACGGTTAGATTACATTAATTTACCTTTCGGCTTCATCATCAGATCAGTTCGATATATCCTCTTGACTGTTTGAAAGAAGAGGGGGTCTTCTTTCAAACAGTCATTAGACTAGATGCTGGAGAGGGAAAGGATATATCGAACTGATCTGATGATGAAGCCGAAAGGTAAATCTTTCAATCAGTCATTAGACTAGATGCTGATAATCCCGGCTGTAGCATCAGGTCAGATTTATGTCAACATTGCAATGAACTTAAAATTTAGTCCTGTTTAAAATGAGCCCAAACACGACTACGGTGCTGTAATTTCAAGGTTTGTACTTTTCCTGATGCTCCTGGCTTCAGCATCAGGTCTCTATGTACTTCGGTGTTCTTTATTAGCAGTACGTTTATCCACACATCGAGCCGTTTTCAATGAGCCTAAACTCGATATATCTGCTGTTTGTTGTCGAGGACTTAGGTACTCTGCAGACTATCCTGACTGCAGCATCAGGTCATGACTTGATGATCATGAGACCAAATGTGGCAAATGCCCTATCAAACATCAAAACAATTTACTAAAACAGTCCTTGCCTGTTCGAGTAACTTCTTACTGTTAAGGAGTTGTACCTTCCATCATCAGCCCAGCTACCTGAGATGGTGACGACCATACGCAAATACACAAGATACTTCATAAAATATGCGAAAATCAATAAGTGGGCCTATAAAATTTGAAGGTTGCCCTCGATTTCTCCAAGATCCCATCATCAGATCCTAATTTGGTGATAATGGGACCACCTCAGAACTATCTACTTTCGAACAAAAAAAGAATTTTGAAAATCCGTCTACATTTGGGGGAGTATTCGACGAACAAACATACAAAAAAAAAAAAAAAAAAAAAAACATACAAACAGCCGAACGTAGTACCTCCTCCTTTTTGGGAAGTCGGTAAAAATGCGGAACGCTTATAGGATCACTTTGCTGTCTGTCTGTCTGTCAAAACCTTTTATCATGGGAACATCGGACACATCGGACATCGAACATCGGACCACAAGACGTACGCCGTCGCGTCACCAGTACATGTTTGACATCCCACCCATACGCACAAAGCGTTTTGGGAACAAATTTGTTGTGCGTACAGCCAAGGAGTGGAATTCCCTGCCGGAGTCTGTGTTTCCTGATAGCTACAACTTGGGGGTCTTTAAGTCAAGAGTGAATAGGTTACGTCTAGGCAAGCGTGCTCCATCCTCGACCACATCATCGCTTACCATCAGGTGAGATGGTGGTCAGATGCGAGCCTATGCCATGGATAATAATAAAAAAAATATGTGAAAGTATCAAGTTGAAATTAAAACCATATACTTAGGTCTGCGGTCTCTTGAAGCTATGAAAAAATCAAACTTGTTGCAAAAAACGTATATTTCCACACTCTCAAGGGAATCAAAATTCATAGGTTACTTCCCGTTGTCCTAGAATTGTTTTCATAGGTAAGTTTATACGATAGATAGTAAACGGAAAAAACGGAAAGTATACAGAACCCTCAGTGCAGTCTGACTCGAACTTGCCCGGTATTTTTTTTTAGCTTTGGATTTAACAGTTCAGAGGTGTTGGCTGGCCACTCAGTTACTCGTTTTAAATATTATTCTAGCAATAGGATTTCGAGGCTTGAATGAAATGCAGTTTACATTATAATAATAATAATCAGTAGTGCCATCAGGATGGACTTTGGTGTGGACAAATGTACAGTCATACATGTAAAGTGAGGTAAGATTATGGAATTCAACTCTTGGATTCTATACACCTTAGATCCCTCAGCTCAACCGAAACTTATTCGTATTTGGGTATGTCGGAAGCGTTAGGCATCAATACTGATGACGTGAAACAATCGTTGAAGGAGCGCTTCTTTGTTGGCCGCCTGAATAAAGTACTGAATAGTCTTTTATCAGACGGAAACAAGGGGCTGACGGACCAGTCTGCATGGAATTCCCCGGCTTTGCCGGAACCCACCTGAGTAATTTAACAACTGAAAACCAAAAAACTGTTCTGCATATTCATTGAAGAGTAAAGGTGGGCTTTTTTGGAATCGAAGTTGCCCTTCCTCTGGATCGATAGGATGAGGGGATGTAGGGAAGGAGTGAGTTTGGGGTATGGGAAAACAGGAAGTGGGCATCGGGTTAACCGTAGCCTGGGATTTGTTTTCGGGTAACTTCTCTTGTCCGGAGCCTCACCCGAGGCACTCCGGATAGGGGATCGACCTCAAGCAGTAAGGAAGCGGTCCCCAAGCCGGAGCTGGGCTATCCGCAACCTGCCCACCCGCTCGGTTGCACGAGAAGAAGTGCCTGGTCATTGGATGATTTTTGACCCACAATAAAAAAAGGGGTACTTGTACCACGATGTCTGATCGGCACAGCCAGCCCTGAGCCCAGAGTAATATAACCTATATCTTTGGTTTACATTCAACTATTTTTCTTGTTTTTCCAACCTTATTTCCAGTTTAGCTGGGAAGATCAACATTTAACTATTTTACAATACTACTAAATCTATGTAAAACTATATAAGGAACTGAGCCCGTTCAGCCCTAACCGAGTGCACCTGCAGGCAGCCCTTGCCACTCGCCACCGGATCGCGAACAATGCTGCAAGCTCTTCACTGGTTTAGCTATCTACTCGTAGTTGCTAGCTAGCTAGTACTTAATTGAACAATTAAGAACAATTAACACGTATGATCCTAATGTTATTGGCATTATTCTTATAATTATTATCACTGCATGGGGATCTATATGAAAGAAAGATTAATAATAGCAACGTAAAGACTCCTTACAATATAGGGGAGAGTCGGACATATTGTACTGCTTGATAAATTGTACCACCTTAATATTTTCTACTAAATGTCAAAATTCTTCTTTTCAGACCATACAAAACCAAGCTCTGACAGCGCCCTCAACTACTGTTCTTTTTTGTAATGACCTCCGGCAAGTGCATTCATTTTGAGAGAATAAAAATTTAACGAGATATTTTGCTGAGATTGAAAAATGGTACAATACATCCGACTCTCCCCTATTAGATTCCAGGGTAGCAAAACGACATTTTCGCAGGAGAACCAAGGTTACCGACATGATCCAAAGAATCGCCAAACTTTTAAGTGGCAGTGGGCAGAGGACATTGTTCGCAGAACATATAATCGAATACGTAACTTCAAAAAATTGAAAGTGAACTGAAACTAAGCAAAATTAAATTACTAAATAATATACATTTATATTCTTATCTATTCTACCGTGTAAAATGCTGTGTCGTTTTTTTTTAATTAAATTTACGTCCATATCCCGAGTTTCATATCCTTAGCTTTTCCCTACTAGCTTTTGGGTTGGCATCCAGTCTAACCAGATGCGGCTGAATACTCCTGTTTTACACGGAGCCTATATCAGACGTCTGCAAACCAGTTACTGGGCAACACGATATTCCTTCCGAGTTTCTGAAAACAAATATTACTTGTCAACCTAGTCGCGCGGCTAGGCGTTGGAGCCGATTCTACGTCAGTTAAATCTGGAAACCTTGAATTTATACTTTTATCAATTCTAGCAATAAATCACTCTGTTATTACTCGTAAGCACGTTAAGTCGCCAGAAATTCTCAGTCAATTCTGGGTTGTGAAGGTCAGATACTCAGTCACGCTATGTAAGATCCTGTCGCTTGGGAAAAGTTTAGGCAGAGCGATTGGTACAGGATGTAACAAGACCTATTGTAAGTATACTATTACGTAATTTGTGGGTAAATCAAACTAAAACTGTATGTTTGAAAGTTTGAAACGACTATTTGTGGCTCTAAAAATTGTGAATAACAATTGACACATCAGACTATGTACGAGTTATGACCGATGTAACGTTCAATTAAAACATTTAAATCATATTATCGTAACGCATTGTTAATTGAATATTTTTGTTTTTTTTTAATATCTATTTAATCACAACATCAAACAGCACCGGCCGTTACTTAAATACGTACAAAAGTAAGAACTAGTTGATAAATTCTCCAAAATAAAAATGGTCATCCCAAACTGACTATCAGTACTGGAAAAGCAATATCAAACAATTTTATCTTATAGGCATAGGAATAATTTTCAAAAGTCCGCAATCAATCCATTTATTCGCTGTGTAAAATTTTAATCTGAAATATTTCGCACTTCGCCGGCGGAAACAATGAGCAATCGTTTAATATTCGAAAACGGTATTTTCTCTGGGGTCACATTCCAATGATAAATGGGCAGTTCTTAAAAATTTTATTCTTCGACTGATTCATATACCTAGTCAACATTTAATTTCACTTTCAGGTCTATTTAACATGTTTACATGAAAATAGGATATCAAAACACGGATTGAAGTTTTAAAACAATAAAATGTTATAAGGTATTTTATATCGATGAAATTTCGGGTAATTAATTCTCCATAGGAAAAGATCAATTTGGAACTATGTACTAACGCCTTGATCACACGTACCGAGTAAATAGGCGAGATAGTGCTCTCGGCCGAATACTCGGTACGTATAAACAAGGCGCGGAGGGTTCGGCCGAGCTTTTGTCTCTACAACTCGCTTACATAACTATTAAAGTGTAGATAGTTTTCACAGGTTCGAAAAAAAAAAGTCACTGTCTCGGCCAGGCAACATTTTACTGTCTCGCCTTTTACTCGGTACGTCTGATCAAGGCATTACTTCTGACATTTTACAAATGCCTATGTATATATAAAAGAAGCTCAGTTTCTTCCCCGTAGTGTTGGCAATACGAAAAAACAGTGTTGCTATATTTTTAGCAATGAAATTACCTTAATATTTGGGAGATTAACTAATATTTCGTTACAATTGCTTCATAATTGCTGTTTTTTTTTTCCTTTTTGAAACAGTAAAAACTATCTACACTTATATATAATACTAGCTTTTGCCCACGGCTTCGTTCGCGTTAAATTCTTTAAATTTACTATTTTAGGGAAGTTGGGGGTTAGAAAGAGACAAAAAGTAGCCTATGTCACTCTCCATCCCTTCAACTATCTCCACTTAAAATGTCACGTCAATTCGTCGCTCCGTTTTACCATGAAAGACGGACAAATAGACACACACACACTTTCCCATTTATAATATTATTATGGGTTAATATTTAATATAATATAATATAGTAAAGTTTGTTATTTTGTTTGTAGGTAATCTCGATATGCTATGCTAAACCGATTTTCAAAAAAGGAGGACCATATGGTCCTCCTTTTTTGAAAATCGGTTAAATATCAGCTTATAAGATATAGAAAGGTGTGACCAACAAAATTAGTGCAGAAATTTTAACAATTAAACTCGACCCACCCTCCTAGTCCGCACGTGCTGAGCCCCATCAGACAGACGCATAAATTGCAGCCGCCATTGTGTGACGTCATGCCTTCCCCTTGACAGCCAACATATTGCGGCAACATATTGTGGCAACATATTCCAGCTTTGGGGTGCTGCAGTACCTTCGACCTCTCAGCTTGGGTTATTAAGTTTAAAAAAAATCTAATTTCAAATAGGAGATGACCAGAATTTAGTCTTCAGAGGTTTATTATACCTATATTGACACACCAACGGCAACGACTCATTCACTGGTTAACATTACAGACAAAAGAAATTTGCAAATATCCCTTCTTGAATTCGGGTAATGAAGAAGAAATATTGTGGTAAATTCATCACTTACAGGCGTGCACTTCACTTAATACTCAAAAAAAAAATACTCGTACAATAAAATATAATCAAAGCTGTGATCACATAAATAATAAATTAAATTACTTAAAAACTAATTAAACATTTATAAATTGCATTGGAATAATTTAAAATAAATTAAATTGAAAATTACATCGAAATATCAGTGAGATGCTTCTGGGCTCCTGATTGAAAAACAAGGGTGACGTACTTTTTTAAGTAGGCTAGAAAGAACTCCAAATTAGACAGACATAACTGCCGGACAGCACAGTCTTCTTTCAACCCGGAAATTATTCCCAAAACTTTATATTATGTCGGTATCCAACAAAACAAACGAATTAATTGTATTTACTGATACACTTGACTGGTTTTGGCAAGGTAATTATGTGCACGAGTATTGATTTTCCCGGATACAATGTTTTCATTTATGTCGGCTACGTACCTATATAATGTTTTTGTAAGCGTTCGCTCTCTCATTGTCTTTCTATTATGCCTCTAATTACGGTATTCAAAAGGTTAAAAAACTTTTCCAGAAATGTGTCAAGAGAGTCTAAAAATACGTCAATATCTTGAGATGGAGGCGCGGAGGTCTGTAAATAGCCAGCTAATAATAAATAATAATATTCCACGACTATCACACAACGCCATCTAGTCCCAAGCTAGGCAGAGCTTGTGTTGTGGGTACTAGACTACACATACATATATACACACAGTCACACACTACATACTTGTATATTTGTATTATTTTTGAACTATCGGTTCCTTTACTGCTAATTTCAGATTTTTCTTAATATGCACTACTAAGCCGTCATTTTGATTAATTTTTCGATTGCTTTAGTGAGTAGAATATCCATCCAGGGGAAGCAAATTCAGTGTTTGGTTGGACAACCAACATTCTGTTATTATGTCACAGTTTATGTCAAGTTTTTGTAATAATACTTCAAAACCATTCATATTTCTGTTTATGCTGCGAATATTTTAGGTGTGCATGATTTTATTTACAGCAGGGATACATTTTTTACAGTCTTGAACATTACATATTTTAGTAAAACAAGTCATTAATTCATGAATCCCCAAGCGACCACCGGTGGCCGCGCATCTATTGTCTTACTATTGTGTCTCTAATTGACGGTATCTGAAGGGTTAAGCTAATAACAGATCATAATTACAGTTACTATTTAAAAATAAAATAAATAAATAGAGCTTTTAGGCGCCTTCATAATCTATAGAATGAATATAGGTTTCCTCTGCGAATGTGCGTGCCGGGCAACTAACATCACCTGTTCGATGGTTACGTTTGCACTTGAAGCGCTTGCACGTCGCACATTTGGTGGGAGCGTTCTTATAGAAGGAATGACCTGTCTCTCCGCAGTGGTGCTAGGTTCTCGGCAAAACTTGACTGTATGTACGAATTGCCGACAATTGAAACACGTGTACCCCTAGCCAAGTTGCTAATCTGTAATAGTTAACGCTAGTAGAAAGCTTCAAATATACGAGAATGACGTCAACTCAACTCTCTGTCACGTAGTTAGAACAATAAAATTCGACGAAAGATTGCGTCGAAGCGTTCGACGTAAGCGAAACGGTTGTAACTTGGCTAGGGGGGCTGGTAACTATCGTGAATTCTCTTACAAGAGCACAGAGCAGGGGCAAGACGTCCAATAGATGAAAACTCTTCCTTGATCAATACCAATTGTCGTGATATTTGCTGGTAACTAGAATATAATCACAGATATTCTGATTTTTCTTACCTGATTTGTGGCTTCATTTTATTGCAGCTAAAAGGGAGTCATGGTTTGTGTCCGGTAGCTCTTCAGAAAGGTTTTACTCTAAAATACAATCAAAATACCTTCTGTTTAGTTAGGATAACGGAAACACCAACAACTGTCTGTATTTTGTTGTTTCTTCAACGGTAAGGCATGAGGAAACTAGTTTCGGGCTATAGCGGGCCCACTACTTGGCATTCCATCAAGTGTAGCAACAGGGCCCGATCTAAAGAGGCCCCATATGCCCGGCGCATTTGCCCAGAGCGGCAAAAATGTGAGGGGTGGCAAAATTGACTGTCCTATCTTCCAATCTAGACATTAGCCATCTACACCCAAGTTGCCAGGTTGAGAATTTTATGTGTCACATTCTAACCTACTTCAGGTTGGATAGTGGAAATATTTAAGACTTCAGACTCGTGACTTATATGGTTTTGTGTGGCGGCGAAAATTATCTTTGCCCAAAGTGGCTAAATCAGGCCCTGTGTAGCTAAGGTCTATGCTTAAATCTGCCTATACCTACAACGAAAGTCCAGGTTGTCAGACATATAAAATGCCACACTATCAGCACGAATATAACTAAGTTTGTATAACGTTATCATATCGTTATCACTGGGATTATCGTCGTCTATCGCACACTTGAGTATGATCGCGATAAAATCGCTCCAATTGATTTTTCCGACACAATAACGCTTATTTGGCTCTTGTTTTGTTGTTTTGTGTTTATGAGCTTTTATTATCGGTAGAAATTAGTTTTTCTATTAATATATATTATGTTAAAGATATCAGTCAACTTCTCTGGAGGGTTATTGGGCGGCTGGATCAAAGGTTGCGCAGAAAGCTGTACCTGGATAAATTTTGCATTCATTATCTTCCTGCCCTTGTCCCGTTTTATTCGCAACACGTTGTTTTGTCACTCGTCCTGTCCTGTCCTGTTGTCGCTCGTCACGCTATCACTAAATTTTTTCGCTTTTTTTTTCATATCACTTCTCACACAATCCATCGATCGTTTCTTCGTCCATCTTTTTTTTGGACAAATTTTGCATTCTAGGTGAGAAACTGTTTAATGTTGTGTAACCCACTGAATCACGGTTGCTAATCACAACCAAATTAAATTTAGAAAATATCATTTGGTCATCCATTGCCTCGTAGTTTTCTACACTAATATTAACAAGCTTTTAATGAAAATCATTTTTTCATTGCAAGATTTTATAGCTCGGTATACCTGTTACCTATATAATTAATACTTGTCAAGACGAATCATATCAGCTCCAAGTCATAATAATTTTGCATTGTCATCTGATTTACAAACGCATGCAAAATTTCAGCTAAATCGGTAACCGGGAAGTGGGTCAAATTTAATTTACAAGATTTGATGACAGACAAACAACGGGACAGGTGAAACTAAATAAAAGCTTGTAATAATAAAAAGTTAATGTTTCGCTTATCCCTATAAACAATGTCGGATGTGAAAATTGGCAACTTTACACGATAGCGAGTCAAAGTTTGACATACGTCATTGTTAACTGGCGAATGGGCCACATCTGACAATGTTAACGTGGCCCATTTTAAAAACTACACGTAATTTATTTTTTCTTTTTGCTGCTATTAAAAAAGGGACTTTTTGAGAGTGATTCGTGAAATAAAAAGAAAATGGCAAAAAAACATATCCGACATTGTTAATAGGGACAAGCGGTTTGTTTTTTTTTTTTGTTTGTTAGAGGTGATCTCTGAAAGTACTGGTGTGATTGCTAAGTTTTCTTCACTGATAGAAAGAGTAACCATGGAGTTTCTTGCCGGTTCTTCTCCATAGGAAACGACCAATTCGGAACCGTGCATTTGCTTCTGACGTTTTATAAGTGCCCATGCAAGCCTATGTAAAATTAAATATTTTGACTTTTGACTTTGAGAAAGCTCTCGGGTAAAGAAAAGGCTTTGCGAGAGATGAATTTGTTTGTTACGATTCTAGCCCGCAGATCATCGGCCGCTTGGCTTGACAACAGTGAGGTCGTGTACTTAGACCTTGAGGTGTTATTTTGTCCTTTGGAAATATCGTACGCGCCCGCTCCGTCTTACCACAAAATATATAGGTACTTAGTCACGGTTCATCGCTTAGGTACGTAGAGCACTATGAGGAGACTATCAATTTTCATGCATCACATATACTCTACGAACGAGAACCGAAATCTTCTACACATAAATAAAAGTAGATTTATTATTTGAAATACGAATATAAAGTAACTATAAAATTAGAAAACAATTTTCTAATATTGTTGTATAAATTGGTAGACATGGTCTAATGATCCTGTTGACAGCATAATGTTTGTCCAATAACCCTCTCGGAACATGAATCTTGGGTAAAGTGTCATCAGCCTATAAATAGTGTTACCGACCTTGGATCCTGTATATACCAGCTCGACATGAAAAGTCTTCTGTAAAGTAAATTCTGTTTTATTATTGCAATCATAGCGCGCCTCACCATGGGAGATTGCACTGCTTACCATCAGGTGGAATCGTCAGTCAAGCACTAGTTTATTACAATAAAAAAAAAACATTTTGTAACTTCTTGGTCTGTTGAAATAACCAGCATTACTCTTCCACTTGTCAGCTGTCCGGTGCATTAATTAATTACTAAAAGTTAATGATTATAAATATTATTGTTATTAATTAATATTGAATGAAACATTTTATTAGATAATTGTGTTGTAGGTACATTAATAGTGATTTATTCGTGTAAGTTGTAAGTCGATATAGTGGTTTTTAAAAATTATATATATTTAAGCTAACTAAATAATATATAATAGCATATAGTATATAGCTCATAGCACAACAATATCGCGCACCATACATTTATTTAATTTTGCCAATAATACCTAGTATAGCAAAGTGTGAACGTGTTCTGAATAAATGTACGGTGAGCGATATTGTTGTGCTATGAACTATAAGCTATTTGCTATTATATTATACCGTAGTCGCCGTAGTCTGAAATGAGCTTAACTAAGCTATCTCACCACATTAAAAAAAATCCTATGATTACCTCCCACTATGGAAGCAAAATGCAGAATAAAACCCTCAACACATATTACTCTATCGGCTCAACGTAACACTGGCAGAATAGTCACAACCGAATCAATTGTCATAAAAAACCCCTAAACACGAGCCAAATACAACATTTAACTTCTCAAGTCTTCGCCAACAAAACGTTTCCCAAAGCGTTTCGGTGATAACTTGTCAAAAGGTGTTTAAAAGAAGTTGGAATTGTCCTCGATACTGTGTAAAGGGTGGTAACACTGTGTCGACGTTTTCCATCATAACGAGTGTTTGATCCGACTGTTCAACAGGTATCGGATATGCCGCAGCGTAAACAAATTGTGAAAATGACTTCACTCGAACGGCCATAGACTTAGAAACGGTTACAGACGGCAGTTTTTATTTCTCATTATCGTAGACTTCTTTCGGCTATATTTTATTTATTTATTTATCCTCTTTACAGATCTTATAGCATAATGTGACAGTGCAGCTAACAATATGATCTATGTAGTAGTAAGCTAGTGGACGACACAGCCTCTGCTTCCATTTAATAATATATAATAACAGTTCGGTTAATTTTTACACTGACTATTTAAATAATTTTGTACTTAATTACAAACTAAACGCAAACTGATGCCTCTAAACTATGCCAAGCGCTTGTGTTTTAGGAGTCCAGGTTCCTCCAAAGGTAATTAAATTAAGTCCTGTGCGTCACACATCCATCAGATTCCCACGACCTTCACCAGTTCAACGGTACACTTTGTAGGAAGGCTTCTAAAGCTGCGTGCCGGTACGCGGTCGCCACTTCAGAACCTTTCAGCCCCATCGACCTTATCTTCTGCGAGCAATGTGCCTAGCCCACTACCCCTTAAGTGTTCTCCAGTGGATATCTTCATTGCTGATACGATCACGCTAGGAAACTCCGAGGAGCGCTCATTGCTCTTTTTCAAGTCTACCGCTTGCCAAACGAGAAATAGGTAGAAAATTCTGCGGGATGGTTCGAAAGAGTTTCCTTGGCCAAAGAAAGCAAAGGACACCAGGAGCAACACTGATAGGCTTCAGAGCAAGAGAAGTGATTTGATGATTACCTAATTCAGAAAATCATTTTCACATCATTTCACTTGCTTGAAAGTGACTGTTATTCTAACTTGACTTTTGTTTTAGCTGCGGACGGTTATAACCAGTGCCATCTTTGACCAGCATTTAGTTTTTGATACAGAATACTGTAATTTGGTTTTCCATAAGAATATGGAACCCATTAATTTTGCAGTATTTGGCCGCAAATGCGTCGATTCAGCCTTCTCGGTAAGCTTCGCGATGCTTCCTCCATGTTACCGATATGGCATGCATATTTCAATAATTCAACATATAAGTATACTTTTGTTGACACTTGAAATATAAAACTACTCCAATTTCACATCGGATTATTCGCTAGAAATTAATAAGATAACCAGCGGCCGGCTTTGCATGGGCAATAAATATAGCCTATGTTACTCTGGGTGAATGTGGCTTTCCAATGGTGAAAGAATTTTTGAAATCGACACAGTATTCATTACACACATACACACCAAAATACAATTTTTCCCTCTTTATAATATTAGTGTAGATTAATATAGCCACTGAACTACACTCAAAAAAAAACCCGCCATTATCTAACATCCACCTCGATTGGATAGATATAGCTTACTTCGCCGAATTTTTCAAGATAAACAGTGATAGCACCCTCATCGTCTTGCATTGTGTCTCTAATAACGGTATTCGAAAGATTAAATTGCTTTATCTACTACAACAAATATGTAGGGGACATGTTACACAAAAAACATGTCAAAAAATTATCTCCACAATCAACTCTAATATCTTCCTAGGTCTATTATACCTTGTTCAGAAAGTTCTGTGTTTCTTGTGATCTCGTTTCAAACTGGGAAACTGAGGTAAACATTACTGGTAGGAAGGCAATTCAACTTGAACACTTAGCCATGTTGTCTAAATGGTTGCAAACTGTTTCCATCAGTTTGGATTTATCAAATAAAAACGGTACAAAATGATTGTTTACGGTTGTAATCCAATAAATCTATATACATAAATGGAGAAAGTGACTGACTAACATATCAACGCACAGCCGAAACTATTGGGACTAGGAGTGTGAAATTTTGCACAAGCATCCATTAAAGGGATGATTATTTCTATATTATATTCTTTATATGAATAAACCTATTTACACGCGGGCAGAACCGCTAGGAGCAGCTAGTGTAATAATAAATATTTATTCAGGAACATTCCATTCATTTCATTCTCAAAGCGAGGTGTCGAGGTGCATTAAATATAAAATTTACCTTCTGGTACGGGAATATCTATAATATAAAAATGAATCGCAAAATGTGTTGGTAAGCGTATAACTCGACAACGCCTCGACCGATTTCGCTAATTCTTTTTTTGTTGTGATTGTTATTGTGAAGAAAAAGTTCAGGAAAAAAATAAAATTAGGGTAGTGTAGGGTACAGTAGAGTAGGATAGAGTAGTGTAGAGTAGGGTAGACTAGGGTAGAGTAGGGTAGACTAGGGTAGAGTAGGGTAGAGTAGGGTAGAGTAGGGTAGAGTAGGGTAGAGTAGGATAGATTAGGGTAGAGTAGGGTAGAGTAGTGTAGGGTAGGGTAGATTAGGGTGGTACCTCCTAGGTAAGGTACCTCCGGCATAGCAGTCAGGGCCACTAACCACTAGACCAACTGGCCAGTCAATTTTGAAAGAAAGAAAAGGCATTGCCATTCCATCCAGTTTTACATATATTAATTCAATGTCCCAGCATTGGAAGTACAAACACAATAATGCTAATTTTATATTTTTATTAATGTAATGTTAATTTTTTTGGAAGTTGTAGTTGTTGTAGTATTGGGACTGGTGTGTTAATTTTTTGGTTTATAAAATCTTGTGAATGAACTAACATTTTTCGTCATGATCAACTACTAGCTTTCGTCATGATCATGTAACCAATAAATGAACACAACATATTCAGTTAAAAAGTATTTTTCGCATACATTATTTTTCTATTATCCTTACTAATAAGTATTATAAAAGCGAAAGTGAGTTTGTTTGTTACGTCTTCACGCCGCAGACAGGATTGTGGGCGCGCTTTCGTCGTTGATTCAAGTAAGATCTAAGCATTATTACATTTCAAATTTTGATCCCAATGTGCATGACTTTGATATGTGGTGTGCGGAAGTAGATCGTGGCCGCGAAATATGTCACTGGGACGATCGAGAATGCCTAGGACGCATAGGTGTTTACGTGGCGATGCTAAGACGTGGCTTTACGATTGGGTGACTAATGATCCATCGTGGTCGAATTTTAAATCTGAATTTCAATCATTATGTTCGTGTGAGTAGATATGGCAAAGGTATTATATGACGTCATGAACACGAATTCAAATAAATTCATAACGTACTTACTTATAACGAATATGCGAGGTAGTCCCTGTTGCGATTAAATATAGTCAAAGGGCTTTCGGAGGAATTAAAAACCGTTATTGTGATCCGTGGTATTTCTGATCCCCAAGTGAAGGCCGCGACCGCCAATGCTAAGCTACAATCAAAGGGACTAGTTTAGTTTTTATCAGCCTAAAACTGCGCCACCCGTTATTAACAATCCCGTTCGCACGTCAAACGCAAATCCTTCTGATTCACGTAAATACAAGGAGTATGACTGATTAGTTGGTTTTTCATGTGGAAATGTAGGACAAAAGGACGCCGCTTGTCCTAAAAAGACCTCAAAATCTGACATAGATTCTGACAAATATTTGTCGAAAACCGAAACGACCAGTTGTAAATTTACAGTCAATAAAATCAAATTGAGCACATTCTGCAAAAAGAATGGGCATTTACTTAAAACTTGTTTTGTTATAAATCGAGTTGAGGCAAAATCAGATAATAACAATGCCAGAGATTGACAGAACAACGTAATGTCCGCCGTTATTTAGGTAGAATGTGCCAGTTTTTGAATTGATTAAGTCAGAAATTTTACTTATTATATTCCGAGTTAATGCATTTTAGTTTAAATTCCTACCTACCGCCGTGTTCGGGGTTTTGGTAGTCAAGACAACATAGTCCAGTTCATATTATGTAATCGCTATTATTGAATTTTCTGATTTATTGTTCGTCATACCCTCGGATTGTATTCAGGCCCTAATTCTGATAAGTATTGATGTTCTAAACCCTAGCGGAGTCACATATATTCGAACAAATGACTCTCGGATATTTGTTTCTAGACGCTGAGTTAAAATATCTGAGCAGACTTACTAAGGATGGTTAGGTACGGCCGAGCTCAAGAAAGACTGAACTATTTAATGCTGGAACATGAGGCTAGACAGAGGGCTTCTGAGCTACCTGTTGAAAATCAGCAGCGATAAGACGCGGTACGTCAACGAGCGTCGTCGTCAGCCGCGTACATTTGATGTCGGTAATTTTGTTCCTGAGTAAAAGTTCACAGAGCACCGGGAAGCAGGACTACGGGATGCGTGGCCTGTACGTGGTGCTACGAGCGCTACCCCATGACCGATACGAGCTCGATCTGCTTGCTGAGTCGTATGGAAAGAAGACGCAAACCGCCGTTCAGTGGCGTGGCGAGTGGCCGCCCCGACCAGAGTAGCCGCCCGAGCAGTGGCCGCCCGAGCAGTGGCCGCCCCGAGCAGTGGTAGTGTTGTCCTGCCCCGACCAGTGGCAGTGTTTCATAGCCTCGACATTTGGCTATGTCCTACCCCGACCAGTGGTAGTGTTGTCCTGCCCCGACCAGTGGCAGTGTTTCATAGCCTCGACATTTGGCTATGTCCTACCCCGACCAGTGGTAGTGTTGTCCTACCCCGACCAGTGGTAGAGTTGTCCTGCCCAGACCAGTGGCAGTGTTGTCCTGCCCCGACCAGTAGCAGTCCTATCCCTATGGCCTCGACATATGGCTATCCTCCTGCCTCGAAAGCGGCAGTGGTTTCTGGAACCCCGATAGTGGTGTCCAGGCGACTTTGTTGACTGTTTCGGTAATGATTGAGGTCCAGAAGTCTAATCATTAGTGAAGCAGCTAACAGATCGCTTCCTACCTATTTTAATGTGACTACTTGATGTATCGCTTGCAGCTTCATTCCAATGGGTAGCTGGAAGTTAAGTTTTCAGAATGTTTTACTGTTTGTTTGTTTGTTTCGACTTGTTTTAGATGATGATCCACAAGATGACTCAAATAGTGATGACCAGGCGCATGGAGATCTATTGGACCTATCCAATGGCAACCAGACCGATGAGGAGCCTGTACCAGGAAGCCAGGCTGACGAGGACGTTCAGCTGTCAGGAAAGGCTGTCTTAGACGATTAGGCAGTTTAGAGCAAAGATTTTATATATCCTACTGTACTAGGATATATAAAATCTTTGGTTTAGAGAGCGATGACGTCACGTGACAGCGATGACGCTGCAGCTGTCAAAAAAATGGCGGGAAGACGCTAGGAGAACTCGGATGCGACGCGGTCGTGATTTAGGCAACATAATTTTGAATTATATCGTTGTTACAGTTTTTGATCGTTTGTCATTCTAAATTAATAAATTAGTTGTAGGTTGTTCCGAGTTTTCTTTTAAAAAAGTCAAATACACTTCTGATCCATAAGACTACTATATAAAATCTTTGGTGTGTACCTATCTGTACCTATCCATGTGGCAAATCGGTTAAGGAATGTACAGAATAAAAATCAAATCCTGCTGCCGAATGTGAGAATTTTGAACGCAGCTATATGAATGAGATGGCAACTGAGAGAAAGAGAGGAAGGATAACATAAAAATGCTATGGCATATTACGACGATGGCATGGGTACGATTAACGTGTGCTAATACAAAACGGGTATCATTTAAGCTATCGCCAATTTAATTAGTTTTGTGTTTCTTAAATAATAGTCATAATATAATACAACTTGATGACAAATATAAAGTTTGGTGACAAGAAATATAGTCCCCATACAAAACATAAGACATTATTAAGAAGACTGTTTTATTTTCCAATCCTCAAATCCCACGTTCGGGATAGATTCCGTAGGTACTAATATTATAAATGTGCAACTGACTGTTTATTACGCATTCATGATTAACCCTTCAGATACCGTCAATTAGAAACACAATAGTAAGACAATAGATGCGCGGCCACCTGGTGTCGCTTGGGGATTCATGAATTAAACCTTCAGATACCGTCAATTAGAGACACAATAGTAAGACAATAGATGCGCGGCCACCGGTGGTCGCTTGGGGATTCATGAATTAAACTATTGAATCGAATTTGAGGAATTTGATACAGTTCTGGACAGACAGACAGGGACAGTTTTGGACAGTCAATTGTGTTGTTATTTATTTACTGTCCGGGATAAGTTGCCTGTAAATAAATAAATAATAATAAATATTACATACTTATATTTGTATGGGCAACAGATAGTGATTCCGGATTAGGATGTTTTGTGAAGGTAATCTTTTAAAACAAGCTTTAAATGAAATATACTTTTCATAGCAAGCTTTTATGGCTTGGTATACTTATACAAGGTGATTGGAAGATGTTATATATAGTATAATATAGTTTATGTTATCATTTCGAACACATAAAGTATTCCTTTATACAAAAATTCAGTTTTTAGTAGATTGCCTAAAATTTAAAATTTCTCCCTCAAATTGGTTTGTAAGTCCTAACTTCAATAATTTGTAAGATATCCACGTAAATGATATCTCAAAAGAAAGAACGATTATCAGGCATATTTCCAAAATGGTTTGAATAAAAAAAGCACCCTCAGTTTTTGTTTTAAATAAAGTTTTGAAAAAGTATTGATAAAAACTTTAAATTTTTTCTGAACTTTAAATGTCTGTAAAAAAAATGTCCAAGGACACAGTTGCCTAACACATGTTTTGCTGAATTGCTTACACATTACTTTCTTAAAACAAAATAAAAATGGATTCATTTATCATTCAATTTGGCCATAAATAAGCAGTTTACATGAAATTTTGGGAATTTCCGAAATACAACTTAAAAATAGGTTAAAAAAAATGGTAAGACTTCGTCTAAGACAACCATGGCTGAAGAGGTTCTAAATTATCTGTACTATATTCGCCTCAAAGCTTTGCACCCATCTGCCAATCACCTTGTATAATTAATACTCGTCAATACGAGCCCAAACTCGATGGGGTTATGTCGTTTAATTACCATGTTCCTATTGCCACCTTCCGGTTCCATCATCAGATCAGGTCTATTTCATAATAATTTTGCATTGTCATCTGATTTACACGTGCATGCAAAATTTCAGCTCAATCGGTAACCGGGAAGTGGGTCAAAAATTTGCAAGATTTGATGACAGACAAACATCGGGACAGATGAAACTAAATAAAAAGCTTGTAAAAAGATCGTTTTTCAAATTTCAAAAAACATGGGTTAATAAGCGCCATATTATTAGGTATCTCTCTTAGTCTTTACCCGAACACTCGTCATTTAGCAGTTACATCACGCCACAGTCGCAGGCAATAACACGACGCGACTGCGATCAATTTGTCGTCAACCCGCTAGACTAATAGTCGCACGCTCATAATCGCCCTTAGGGAGGGTTCGGTGGTTTTAAATGGACGAATGATTTAATTATGTGCTGATTTCAGAACATCATTAAATCATTTAGTTAGAGTTAGGTACTCGTATGTAGGACCCGCCCATTAATAGGTGAATTTAGGTCATCGATATATATGTACTACGTACTAGATTACGCGTTCCGAACATTCACTTCAGTTCATTTCATTATGAGTATTCATTTGCAGTTGATCAACTACAAAGTGATATTGATGTCATTAGTACAATTTTGACGTTCGTGCAGTGTGAGAGTGGCGCATACAATTTCAAATCAAAGTGAATTTAGGACGTAAATAATAATTCAGTAGTCATGAAAGTAAAATAACTGATTATTCAAGCAATTTAATAGCTTTAAATATCGTTATAGTATGTTAGAAATTATATTATTTTATTTAAATGCTTTCTCAATATACAATCATAGACTAAGGGCCTGCGCTCACTTGAAACAAGACGTCTTAGACAGAACTGTCTGAGACGTTTTAGACCAGTCTGGAAACAGTTTTGTCTAAGACGTCTCAGACCTGTCTCAGAACTGTCTGAGACGTCTCAGTCAAAACTGTTTTGTCTGCGTCACGGGGCGCTAGAGCTGTTGATTAAATATCAATATATCGATATTATCGCAGTACGCAAACAGCTAAACATATAAACATGTATTTGTAAGCCTCTTGAGAAATATTGGTACGCATAATGTTTTATTAAAATTGAAGAATAATTACTGAGAATGTTACATTTTCATACATTTATAATTTAATTTGTTTAATAAATATCGTGAAACTCAATTTATAATTGAGTAAATTATTTTTGAGCCGATTTACGATTGCTTTTTAGACAAAAACAATAAAATAAATTCGAATAAAATATAAATATTTTATTTTATCAACTATTATCAAATATTGATATTTTATCAACAGCCGCATTGCTCCGTGTCGCAGACAAAACAGTTTTTTCTGAGACGTCTCAGACTGGTCCAAAACGTCTCAGACAGTTTTGTCTAAGACGTATTGTCTCAGGTGTGCGAAGGCCCTAAAACATGCAGATGTTTTTGTTGGAGGGATCCCACAAAAACCAGGTTTATACCTACAATTGGTTTAGTGAACACGAACTTTGCATGATGTTTTAATCCCTGTTTGTTTTTTTTTTTTCTGACAAATGAATTCCGTCAAATTAAAAAATTACGAATACGTCGGTTTTTCGATACTGTAAAAATTCGGCAAGAAATGCCAGCAAGTCACTGAGTATCAGTTTTCATCCCTAAGTTTTGTGGTTAAGCATTCTGTTATTCGTAAGCACTGAGGTTACCTAGTACGTACCTATCTAGATTAGTATTCAAATATAAATTAGGTTCAGTTGAATTTATAGTCTATAATAAATTTGTAGAAGTGAAAATTCTGAAATTACTAGACCGACACCGAACCCAAAAATGTGATTAAAAAAATTTTTGTCTGTCTGTCTGACTGTTTGTTCAGGCATCACGCAAAAACTAACGGTCCGATTACGATGAAACTTGGTATAAGTATTCTTTAATATCCTGAGCACCACACTAGGTACTTTTTATTGCGGAAAAGTAGATACAAAACAAACAAACTTAATTTTGCGGTTCGATCCCTAGACCCGATTATTGTACCAACCGCAAATAATAAGTTTGTCGTAGGTTACGTCACCCGCAGTGCAGTTCACTAAGGGGTGCTGCACACGGCTAAGATACTATAATATTTGGGTAAATAGTATGTAGTTTCCGTTTTCTGACTAGATGGCGTTGGCGTCGAGTTAGATCGCGCTATGGGAACACTTTTTGGAAATAAAGACAGAAGCGTGTTTTCCTGTAACCCATTTATGAATTACATCGAACACGGAGACATTGGCACCATATTTGAGGTGTGTGCACACTGTCACGCGCGTAAGTGGAAAGGAGAGATCTGGAACGTCTCGAATCGTCTCGCTCATCACGTTGTTTTCCCGTCCCCGGGCTCTTAGAATTCGATATCAGACGTTTTAGATCTTCGATTTTGACGACCCCGTTGTCGCTGGCAGAAGCAATAGGACTGGCGTACGAAGTCGCGGGCAGAAGCTAGTTATAAATATTTCCCATAAAAACATCACGACAGGCCCTTTTCGGCCTAACACGCACTGACGGTGAAAATACACTAGTGCGGCAGTGGGCGCATGTCGGCCCGCCGCCACACCAGGCCGCCAGCGACCCGATGCCGCACAGAGCGAGCGCCCCGCCATTTAGTGATGTGCTATCTAACGTAGCGTGTGTTCGATACAATCAATGATAGCAAGCAAAAATACAAATTTTGAAAAACCGTGTAGTTCCCCTAAAGTTCTTGATAGTGATAGTGACCGCAGTGAAGTTATTAATAGTATCAGCCTTTCAACACTGCGTCTTCCGATACACATTCGCCACTCGAGAAACTTTCAGCCCCATCTCTTCATCATCTGTTCTGTGACCAATGTTCTCCATTATTAGGAACTTATATTACCTTAAATTAGCTATTTCCTGACCTGACCTGGTAAAGGTTGCGGGACGCACAGGATCGATCATTGTGGCGACATTTGGGGGAGGCCTATGTCCAACAGTGGACGTCTGTCGGCTAAAATGATGATGATGAGCTATTACCTTTGTTCTCCTACAAACACCTTCATTCCTGTTACGATCACACAAGGAAACTTTTGTTAGCCCTTTTCAATGACCTTTGGGTGACATTAAGCCTTCTGATGAGGCCCGGATCAAAATAATGAAAGACATTTTATTTTTTAAATTGATATAAACTAGTGCTTGACTGCGATCCCTCTTGATGGTAGGTAGTGATGCAATCGTTGATGGTGTGGCGCACTTAGTTTATTAAGACTGAAACTTTTGTTTTTTAATTACTAATAATTACTTACTAACACTTGAATTATCGCCAAGAAAAAAATAGGTAAGGTCATTTGACTATGGTATCACCTCGTGTGTTTAAGCGAATGCGGCGTGTCTTCTAAAAATTGCAAATTCATTATAAATTTCGCAGAATTTTACTACATATGGTACTCTGCTGCTTGCGGTCTCACCCGCGGGATAGTAGAAAATTATCCCAAGCGAACAAAAATTTTTATTCCAGGATAAAAAGTATCTTATGTGCTATTCTAGAATATGGTCTACCTTTGTACCAAGTTTTGTCGAAATCCTTCCAGTTGTTTTTGCATGAAAGAGTAACAAACATCCATACATACAAACTTTCGCATTTATCTATACTAATATTACTAGCTTTTGCCCGCACGGTTTCGCTCCCGCTCTTCCCTACCCTACCCTACTATACCCTACTCTACCCCACACTACTCTACTCTACACTACTCTACCCTACAATACCCTACAATACCCTACTATACCCTACTCTACCCTACCAAACTTCACATAAACCATCTACTAAATAGTCCGAACAAAGCCTAAAAATTTGGCTTGGATGGGTGAGCCCGTTCTTGAGTTATAAAATAACAACGAAAAGTGGCATTGATTTTTATATATATAGATAGATAATAGATATATAGATATAGATAAAGAGGTAAAATTTGTAAGTTTGTAAGTTTGTATGTAGGGGGTAATCTCTGGAACTCATAATCCAATTCTAAATTTTTTTTACTGGCAGAAAGCTACATTATTCCTGAGTGCTATAGGCTATAAATTGTTTCTGTAGCATGTATATTAACCGAGCTATCACAACTTTTGTCTAGCAAGTCGGAAAAAAATACCTCATAAAACAGAATTATTTGCGTGCGCTGCCTAAACAGCTGCTTAAAATTAAAAACAATGTATGGCTACCTGTTTCGTCTTAATTATTTCTATAAAAAAGTCCGCGATACCATATCGTTCTGCAATTACGTAATTTTTCTGAATCGTGGTGTTAAGACTTTCTGTGGATTGATGACCCTCTCGAATTGTTATGTACTATCTTCTGTCAGTTTCTTATTGGTTTCGGTTGTTTCGTTCGTATGGTTGTTGTTGTATACCTCATAATCGAAAATATCGTAATTTCGTTGAACGTTTGTTTTGTGTGTTCGTAGTTTCGTACTTCGTTCTATCGTAATAATCGATACGAGTTATTCGATATTGCGATTGTTTTGTTTTGTAAAGGCGGACGGTGTTCGAGTCGCTCTCCCTAATTCACTAGTTCATAATTCTTTTCAAGTCTGTGCGTAGTTTGTTGAGAGCATGTCTAAAAGGAAATCTCAACTGTCCCGGCAGACATCACAGACAAGAGCCGCTCGAGTACGCCGTACGGAAGAATCTGCCCCTGAAAATGAGCAGCGCCTCTCGAGAAATAGAGAATATATTTCGCAAGCACGCGCTAGAGAATCTAGCTCCGAGCGCTCACAGCGCCTCGCTAGCCAAAATGTGAGGACGTCGCGGGCCCGTGCTCGAGAAACTAGCGCTGAATGTGCGCACCGTCTATCTGAGTTAAGGCAGCATGTCTCTGAGACAAGGGATAGGGAGACTAGCGCTGAGCGCTCGCAGCGGCTTGGTAGGCAAAATGTCATAACATCGCAGGCCCCTGCTCGGGAATTTAGCGCTGAACGTGCGCAGCGTCTACCTTATTTAAGGCAGCATGTCTCTGAGACAAGGGATAGGGAGACTAGCGCTGAGCGCTCGCAGCGGCTTGGTAGGCAAAATGTCATAACATCGCAGGCCCGTGCTCGGGAATCTAGCGCTGAACGTGCGCAGCGTCTATCTCATTTAAGGCAGCATGTCTCTGAGACAAGGGATAGGGAGACTAGCGCTGAGCGCTCGCAGCGGCTCGCTAGGCAAAATGCCATAACATCGCAGGCCCGTGCTCAGGAATCTAGCGCTGAACGTGCGCAGCGTCTAATCGAGTGTAATCTTATTTTAAAACAAGAAATTTTCCGCGGTCGAAGTCGCGGGCCGAAGCTAGTAATATATATTTAACAACTATCACACAACGCCGTCTCTAATAGTCCCAAGCTCTAAATACAAACATATTATAGATAAATTACACCCAGACCCAAAACAAATGATCATGCTCATCACATAAACATTTGTCATGGGTGGGAATCGAACCCACAACCTCTGGCATAGCAGTCAGGGCCACTAACTACTATACCAACTGGCAAGTCAAAATAATAGTAGGATGAACGAGCAAAACGAACTTATTCACAATTTACAATAAAAAAACAAAACATTATCTGACTAACTAATGTTTCTACTGAATCACAACCAAATAACGCGTTAAACTTTTCTACTAAAAGCTGAGACCTCACCAAAAAACCTCACTGCAATATTAATATTATACTTAATCACAACTGCCAACTCAAATATGACCTCTAAACAACGTGGCAAAAATCGTGAAGCGCGTAGAAAGCAATAAAGCCGTGGCTTGGGGCGATGAATAAATATCGGATCGTTTGCAAACAGCCCAGGCGTGTGCCTGGCCCGGGCGGACTGTAAATCTGTCGTCAGAAAATGTGGCCACGTGCCTCTCCGCACGCCCTGCTCAAATATTTAATGTTTCTTCTCTATTTTGTTACCCCGAGGATTAGGACACTGTTTAACCTGACGAGTCGAAAACCTTTTATAAGAGGCTTATGCTGATATTTTCGACTTAATGAACGTAAGTTCAAACGGTTTAGTAAGAAAGTATTTTTATTCAGATTCAGATCAGCACACAGCAGTAAAAATAGCATTGGCATTACAAAAGGAAAAAGAGCAGCAAAGAAGGTATAAAAATAAACCAATAAACATGATATAAATAATAATAAACAAAAAGAAAATTATTACTGACGTATTTTGGTGATCAACAATACTGAATGTAAACCGTTCATAAAAATATTCGAAATGTATCAAGTTTTCTAAAATATATTAAGTTTTGGAAAAATAAAGGATAATAAGTTCCTTTTACTAATATTGTAATTATTAGGCTTAGAATAATAACGTTATTAGGTAATGTCTGCGTTTCTTGGTCATTAGGTTTACCGTTTACCCATACATATGTTTATGAAAGGAGTTGTGTGGAGTGTTTTTTATATTTCTATGAGTTTACCCCATATGCAGGATTTTTTGTTATATACTGATAGTGAGTGTGAGTAGTAGATAAAAAATTAAGACTAACTTTTCCACCTTTCAATGGTTTAGCCTTTTAGAACCATTTGGCAAGCGAATAGAAGGATGAACTCACAAAGGCGCCGCGTTTGGACCATTTAAAAATTAATCAAAGTGAGTTGAGATTATCCAATCAAATGAAACCAAATTTATATCATGCATTAAACGCACACTATGTAGACAAGCATATTATAAACTAGAAGATTATATATCCTTAGATAAAAAAACACTAGTTTAAATGAATTTAAAAAAATGCGGGTATTGTTTCACAGCCACAGTCCCACTTTTTCCGTATAATAAGTTTTTGTTTTTTTTTTTATATTATATAAATATTGGAAGAGTTGCCTTTTTTAGGGTTCCGTGTCTCAAAATGAAAAACTTAACCCTTACAGGATCACTTTGTTGTCCGTCTGTCAAGACCCTTTATCTCAGAAACGCGTAGAGGTATCGAGTTGAAATTAAAACCATAATTATGCTCTCTATAGGTATTTGGTCCCTTGAAGCTGTTGAAAATTCAAACTACATAGATGGTGGCACGTGTTATTGGGTCATTTAGTTCTCTTCAAAATGGTCGATTCGAGTGGGGCAGATGCATGCGTCATACTCGTGAACGGGTACCGTCATCGCTTAGATGCCAGTGGCTTATTTTTTTTTTTCAACAAGCAGTATGTAACCAAGATTATAATAAATTATGTAACTCATAATATGATTTTAAAGAGTGACCAGCTTTCCTTGGAGTTTCTTGCATGTGCTTCTCCATATAAGAAATCTACGCTTTGAAAGCGCAATTTAGCTTCAGTTTTTTTTTTTGGACTTACCTCTACTGTTTATCAACGTCAGTGCCGACATTGGACTTCGATTCAAAAGTACATGTAAATGGTCTATATGAAAATAAGCGCTTTTGAAATGATTTAATTTGAAGTAGGTACATTATTACTAGAAAAAGGTTTTATACACTTACTCAATTTATGTGTTTGGACAGCCATAAAGAAGGAAAACAATAAAAAACAAAAAACTCTGACAAGTAGATGACATACAGTTTCAGAAATATTTTTTAGCGATAATGAATTTTTAGGTCCACAAATAAAAATTATACAAAAAAAAAATGTCAGTATCTAAGTAAAATAAATTACCAGTCCCTGTTCTGAAAAAATGGCTACCGCGTAAGTATGATGGATTATTTTTAAGGATATGAAAAAATTACAACATGTCATTTAAAAAGATATAAGATTTGACTCTTAAGATTTAGCGCTATGACAGGCCGCCCAGGAGTCCAGCTGGCTTCGACAACGGCGGCCATATCTACTATGTTTATAATAAACAGAATCTGCGTTTAGGAACACTAATCACTGATGACAGTCATTATCATCTGCTAAGCGTGTGACTGTGTGAATCTGCCACAGTCTGGGTCCCGCAAAATGTAGGTTTAAGGCAGACCCAGGTGTCGTCTTAATGTTCACTAAGTAAAAATACAGGTAAATAAATATCAGCTCACTAGTTGAGGCACTACATCTTTGCTCTCTGACAACTGTCCCACGTCTAGCCCCTCAAGTCTGTAAAAGCCCGCGCAACACATATACCAACCAGAAATGACACCAAATACACCCTTACAGGTTTACAGCCAATACTAATATATTTTAACTATAAAATGTTTAATACCGATAATACATTTTATTATATACTAGCTTTTGCCCAAGGCTTTGCTCGCGTACACTGAGGAATAAAGCAGCTTTCTATCGGTGAATAAATTTTAGCAATCGCATCAGTACTTTCTGAGATTACCTCCTGCAAACAAAAAAAAACAAACTATACCTAAAATATAATGTCATCATAATTCCAGCAGGAAAAAGGGATGGCGCTATTACTTAGTCATAATTATATAGCTCCCTCTTCCCTCTGTAACAAAACATCATTAAAACGTCATAGCAATAGACCAGTTTAAAGATTCTTTTCAGTTGCTCCTTCTTGGATTGAAGCCTTTCAAGTTTTACAAACGTTTTAAGTTAGTTGCATGTGTACAGATGTTGCCAATGTCAGGGCTCCCAGTCTGCCACCAGCGCAAGTGGTCGGGCCAATCTCCCACTGATATGCCTGGTGCCCCGCGATGACCCGCGCGCAGCCAAGCAGTTTGGCAGCGGCGGCAAGCCACGACCGGCCTCGGCATCGGCTGGAGGAGCCCAGAGTGACTTCCAACTTTTGGATGAAAACTACATTAAGGCACACTTCAATCTGCCCAAAAGAGCCTTGTATCTTGACCCGTTTAGGTAAGAGAATAAGTAATGGTACCTACAAGTAGAACGAGTTTGTTTATATAAAACTTATTTCATTTCTCATGTATTATATTTATGTAATTTATTGTATACAACTATGTGTAGTTGAGGCCTTGATCTGGTCTGTCAATCTCTTTGGTGAACCACGTAGCTTGGCCTCGCACTAAGAGACGCTCTATGGAGTCATTACCACGACAAAATAGCCCGAAGAAGGTCAAAAGGTGGTGTCTGATGCCGAGTTCTTATAATATGGAATCATTTGTATGAAACTCTGTCCACGATACCCCTAGCACCTGTCTCCAGCACCACATCTCCAACGCGTCAACTTTCTTCTTCTCGGATTTATGAAGTGTCCATATGTCCGATGCATAGAGGAAAATGGGGAATATTAGACACTAAACGAGCCTGGTTATCTTGGTCTTGGTAATGTTCCATTACCCCAGACCATTTTAATTTTATATATAGCAGACCTATTAAGGGTTAAGTGATCGCCATGCTTGATGTCGTCTATGCACCCGCCGCAGTAAAAGCCTGACACTATCTCCTGCTCCGCCCAAGAACGCTGAGATGTCATTGGATGTTTTTTCCAACTAAAAAGAAAACTTCAGAGTGGTCAAGATATTATGACCGTACTGTCTCTAGCTCTACAAATACTTATAATTCAAATTATTATCGCTAACTTCATCAAATACCAATCGACTGGAAGTTAGACTAATATCCATGAGCATTTTATATTTTGGCGATCAAGAAACAGGACAGAACCGGCAGGTCGTTGTGGCGACGCTTGGGGGAGGCCTATGCCCAACTGTGGACGTCTTTTGGCTGATATAATGATGATGATGATGATGATGATGATGATGATGATGATGATGATCAAGAAACTTAAAGCATTGTGCGTCATCTATTAACAATATTCTCACAACTGAGATTCGACAATAGGGTGCACAGCGTGCAAGTAAGTTTTCTAGGGGCTGATTTCTTGCGACTTCTGCGCTCCCCTTCTAGTATGTATTTCAAAATTAATTATCTACAAAGTAATGTTTTGATGAAAACATTTAGGTACCTCCTAGGCATTTATAGGATATACTTTATCACTTTTACCATTTTATTAATCAACCGAATCATTAATTAACCTACATAATTTTTCCTCAGGCGTCCCTTGATCACTTTTCCTATGACACAGGAAAATTCGAAACACTTCAACTTAGCTCGCAAGTATAAGGTCAACCAACAAATTCTGGACGGATTCTTGGATCAAAGCGAAGCCTTGACTGCACCTAGTGTCTTTGTAAGTATTCGGTTTTCACTGGACTAGTATTGCCATCTAGCGGCAAAATACTAAAGCTTTTAGTACAACTACATAGTCGCAGTATAAACTGGCCCAAGAATTACACTAAACGTGATGTTGTTGTTCTGTGTGGATAGATGTCGCGAATATCAATCGCACAATATGTGATTTTGTCTTTTATTTTTTTTTAATTTCTTTTTCTGTTTTTTCATTACTTACCAATTCAATTCGGTACTATAATTTCGATTTACTTTGTTTTTTTCAAAATATTGCTTCATATGATTTTTATTTACTGATAATAATTAGGAACACAACATCTGCCCGATCCCTACCTACTTTATTACATTTTCTGCAAAACGTAATTAAAGCTTGCAGATCGCAAACTTATCATCCTTATAAATGTACCTTAAAAATATATCTGTACGAGCATACTATCATCTATATATATAAAAATGACCCCCGTTTTCCGTTGTCACGACTTGGCATGAAAACGGCTTGACCGATTTGGCTGATTTTTTTTTTGTTGTGATTGTTATTGTGAGGAGAAGGTTCTTATGAAAAAAAAAATTAGGGTAGTGTAGGGTAGAGTAGGGTAGAGTAGGGTAGGGTAGTGTAGGGTAGAGTAGGGTAGAGTAGGGTAGGGTAGGGTAGGGTAGGGTAGGGTAGGGTAGAGTAGGGTAGAGTAGTATGGTAGAGTAGGGTAGAGTAGTAGGGTAGAGTAGGGTAGAGTAGGGTGGAGTAGGGTGGAGTAGGGTGGAGTAGGGTAGAGTAGGGTGGAGTAGGGTAGAGTAGGGTAGAGTAGGGTAGAGTAGGGTAGAGTAGGGTAGAGTAGGGTAGAGTAGGGTAGAGTAGGGTAGAGTAGGGTAGAGTAGGGTAGAGTAGGGTATAGTAGGGTGGAGTAGGGAAGAGCGGGAGCGAAGCCGCGCGGGCAAAGCTAGTATATCAATAAATCTGCCTGACCTTTGTTCTACAACAAGTCGTAAATAACGATCACCCATCCAAAGACCGACCTCAGCAAGCTTTTGTTAACCTTGAAGATTGACACGTGTAAGTAGGTACTAAGGTCAAGCTAGATAAATGCGAGTATGTTATCTTTAATTTGACATATTCGAAAACTGATAACATTTTTTGTATACCTACAGGGTAATAGGCAACCTCTCAAGACTATGTTAATAACATAATAAAGAACAACTTTTGTTTTATGACTTATAAAAAATATTATATTTTAATTAATCAGATTTACATACAAAAATAAAAATATTTCAATTGAATGTTTTAAATATTACGAAATCTATGCGAAGCAAGCAATAGTAGAGACATAATTTTACATATCACACACATCTAATAAAAGCACCTACTTAATTCAAAAAATAAAGTCGACAATCCAATCACCTTACAGCCATACGCCTCATCTCAAACAAAGCCAGGTGAAAAGGCCGATGACAATGAAGAAATTATCTATATACTCCAACTACCGGATTGGGAATACAATTGTCCAGTCCATAACCAGACGGTCAGGACTCCAAGGTTCGTAGATACTATTTTATTTAATCATTGTAGGTACCTTCTCCAAAGAGTATCATGTTGCCAAGTAACTGTGTGGAGGTCTGATAGGCAATCGGCTAGGGAGATGATGATGATTTTAATCTCTAGTTAAATGATAAAGGAATGGAGTTTCCTGCCGGAGTCTGTGTTTCCTGCTAGCTATATCCTCTCTTAGGTTAGGTATTTAAGTCAAGAGGGAATAAGTTGCTTCTAGGGAAGCGTGCTCCATCGTCGGCCACATCATCAGATAAGATAGTGACCAAACGCGAGCCTATCCATAATAATATAATATAGTTAAGTATATATTATTATTTTGGAAACACACTCTTGTGGGCATCGATATATGTATATGTAGGTACTACGCACTAGATTACGCGTGCCAAACACTCACTTCAGTCAACTCAGGGGTAATGCAGTCCGTACACCTTTGCGGTCAACCGTTACACTATGCTGAACTAAACGTGTAGGTGCCACGAAATTCATGTCCTTTCAAACGGCAATCGTAACCATAATTATATCAGACTAAGCGAGCGAAATTTAGAAATACCCAAATAATTTCAACAGATTGTATGTTGTAAGACTCTAGGAGAGCTGTCCAATAAAGCTTTTCGACAAATCTTTGACTTTATACTCTGCGGGAAACTCAATATTCGCTTTAGAAGTCCATACGAACATGACATGTATTGTATGAACAGATCTTGGCTCATTCTATATGCGAGAAAATCATTAAGCGACGAAGCCCCTGCTCTCAAAGGTAGCACGTAGGTACATTGTGACTGCGCTTCAATATTTATTACTCGGGGGCTTAGATGAGGACACGTTTTTGTCGCGAAAAAAGTATTCTCTAAAAGCTATCTTAGCGCTGTATGTTTTAATAGTTCTAAAGAAGAAAATGTCGAGCAGATCATTATATTTACATCTACAATCATTATAAAGAAATTATTTAATGATGTGTAACAAAAGCGACCTCTTTAAAACTTCGATGATATACCCTCAGTACACTAGGGGACGAAAATGTCCCCCAACATGACGCGCAAGTCGCAACGCACAATCTACTTGACGCTGCAACGTTGCCCGGAGTCCCGCAACTTAGACCTCCAGCCCACGGCGACTTTTTGCAGCGATGCTGTTGCTCGTGCGTGTCGTAAGCGCTACAGCATCGCTACTAACGCGCGAAAGTCGCATTTGCAAGCCTTATAGAAAAGTTGCCAACGCGCTACAACATCGCGGCTGTATCGATGCAAACGCGCTACAGCATCAAGACTGTATCGATGCGACCGCGCTACAGCATTGCGACTGTATCGATGCGAACGCGCTACAGCATCGATACAAAAAGTCACCGTGGGTGAAGGGCCCTAGCCACAACAACATATTACAACGAATTAACGAGACGCGGGACATTTTGACACCTAGTGTGTCAGAGGCATTTAGTGTACACTTCCTAATGAAATTTTGTTAATTTGTTTTTTTTTTTAGATTTATTTGGCATGCTTGCAAGAAAGGAAAGACGAAAGAGAGCGGCGAACTGAAACGTGGAGGTGGACCTATGAACAAACCAAAACCTTGGCTTTTGAGCAGACATACCGATTTCGATTTACTTTCTCAGTGGTAGCTAACAACGCATTTGAACATAACAAGAACAATTTTATAAAGCAGTCTTAAAATACAATAAAAACAGCAATGTAATAATACCCGTTTCTTTTTTTAATAATATCATGCTCATACCTTGATCACACGTACCGAGTAAACGGGCGCGACAGTGCTCTCGGCCGAATACTCGGTACGTATGAACAAAGCTCAGAGTGCTTGGCCGAGCGCTTATCTCTACAACTCGCTAACATCACTGTCTCGGCCGAGCAGCATTTTACTATCCCGCCCTTTTACTCGGTACGTGTGATCAAGGCATTACTCTTTTTTCTCAATATTATTTAGAGTAGACTGCGCAAGTGCGCAGATGAGAGACTTTTGTCTGCGGAGGGCCAAAATTCCTGAAGCACGAATAAAAATGTCCGCCGAGAATTTGTCGACTCAATGCAAACGGTGTGCAATCGTTTGTTGCTCGGAAGTTTATTACGAGATTTACGAGTGTAGCGCAGGCTATGGAAGCAAGTATTTTCAGATTACATTTGTTATTTACACGATGTTTAACAAAAAGAGAAGACATTTTGAAAGAATATTGGGTCCATACTTCTATTTCGGTTCGATTAATGAAAAGACATTTTCCATGCAATCTCAACGCTAATCATAGAGAGATCCTGAGAGATCTTTTTCAGAGGGCAAACCCTAGGTGGTCGTCTTGGCAACATTTTACATGGAATATTTTTGGTGGGATTTCAGTTCTTTTTGTAAGTTGCTAGGCAGTCTTTATTTTTTTCTTCTTTATTTCGACTTTCTAGCACTTCAGGAAGTACCCTAACATTTTGAAGTCTCATACAAACTTCCGCCCCCCCATTTTAGGGGATGGGGTGCGAAAGTTATAAGTTTATGATTTTTTTTTGTTTGTTATACCTATACCAAACTAGGTTATATAACTTAGATTACATTTACATACCAAATTTCAGCTTTCTAGCACTTCAGGAAGTAGCCAAACATTTTGATGATCATAAGTGTGTCAGTGACGAAATCGGTGTAGCTATTCAATTAAGACTTTGTATGTTTAATTAGTCTATTATTGACATCATATCCTGAGAATATGAACTATCTGGTACCTACGTCGGAAACCAACTCTATGTGGGCCCTTGCGCTTCGCTTAGCTCGTCTTTGGCGGGGGCACTGCCGTGCCCCCAGATTATGATATCAATAAAGTTGAATGGGAGCAGTGGTGGCCGAGTGATAACGGCCCCGACTTACAAGTTGTAGGTCGTGGGCCCAAACCCTGCCCGGCGTATTGCTTTGTTACATTACCCAAAACGGTGAAGAAAAACATCGTGAGGAAACCGGCATATCCTAGAACCAAAAATTCGAAGACTTGACATTCACCAAACCGTACTGGGCCCGCGTGGTGGATTACGGCCCATTCCCTCTCCTAGAGAGGAGGCCTGAGTCCCAACAGTGGAAACTTTAAAAGGCTGAATTGATTATGCTATTATGCTATCAATGGAGGTTTCAGTAGAAAAGGTTTTATATGATACGTACTGTCCATCAGACAATGACAGTTGCTACACAGCGCTACAAATATTTTTCTTATAAAAAGTAAAGCCAACAAAATTCATAAGTTACTTTTTAGAAAAAACCTAAAATACAAATAAATAGGTATATTTTCGCATTTGGTATATTTAACTAACTTTGTTTGGCAGACCGTACTAGGATATTTTCACGATGGCTGAGAAAAAATTAATTTCGAAACTAGCAGATGTGTAAGTACCGCACATACCTGTTTATATCTAGGATAATAGGATTCTAGGTAACATAGATGTTTGTTAAACCAAGACCATGATTCGTGACCGAAGTATTTCTTTGACATCACACACATACCTTCCTACATAAATACAGTGCGTTTCACTTAAGACGTTCCTTAAGACGTTCCTTTGGCGTAATGTTGGCTCCCCTGTCCGTCTACACAAAAAAGAAGGGAAAAAGGAAAGAGTTGCCTACTCTACCAAAATTGTTCCCCGAAATGCGCAATGAAATTGATTTTAACGGTAGTTGCAGCACTTTTTGGAGAATTATGAGAGGAATGGGACTTTATTTAAAAAAAGCAGGTCTAAAAGGACGTTGTTATAGAAAGATACGATATTGTGGCATGGCGTTTTCGGTATTTGAAAGAATTGCAAGTCGATCGGAATGGAGCCCAGCGCCCTATACTTTATTCAAAAATAGTGAAAAGAAAAACAAAAAAAAACGCTAAGTAAGTATAAGTTAATCTCCCTAATATTAAGTAATTTAATTGCTAAAAATATTGCAACACTGTTTTTCCGTATTGCCAACATTACGGCAATGGAACGTCTTAAGTGAAACGCACTGTACATATTATGATTATTTTTAAATGTCACCCAAAAAACTTGCAGATTGCATGAGTAGCTACGACAGACCAATAAAAAAAACCTTTTTTGTTGGTCTGAGATAAGTTCAAAGAGATTTTATAAAAGATATATTTTTTGTCTTTGCCTGATGCAAATGTGTGGGTATATCTAATCTACTGGATCTTTACCTCGTAGTTCCTCGGTCTGTAGGTAGTAGGTACTTACATTAAGAAGCTTTTTCTCAGGATGAATTTCCAATCAGTAAGCCAGATGCTAACCTGGCAAGGTTCTCTTTGCGTCCTCTAGATGAGAAAAGATTTACGCTTCAAATAAAATTCGAATAGCCGCCTACTACAAACCGTGATCTTAACTTAGTTTGTATAAATAATTAGAGTACAGTACGTACTTCCCGTTAACCTAGTAGTCTAGCGACTAGCGAAAGTCATCCAGAAGCCAGCGGAAAAGGCTATGCTTGGAGTTTCCTTGCGTGATCGAATCAGAAATGAAGATATCCGCTGGTGAACTGAAGTTACCGAAACAGCTCGAAGAATCGTGACAGTGTACATAAGGCACGTTGCTCGCAGAACGAACGGACAGAAGATGGTCGATGGGGCCGAAAGGTTCAGTGACGAACGCGTTCTGGAACACATAGTGTTGCCGGCTTAACAAGGTGGGCCGTTGACTTGGGTCATTGGACTCTGATAGATGCGAGAGCCAGCGAGACACAGGACCGGTCGTTGTGGCTTGTGGCAATACTTAGGATACGCCTATGTCCAACAGTGAAAGTCATAAAGCTGAAATAATGACTTCAGCATTCTCACAGCACGTCCCAGCTACTCGGCTGTCAAGATTTCTTTCGTTCGAATGGCGCCATAATGCCAAATTCATAAGTTGGAACCTAATGTTGTTATTAATATAATGATTACAGTCCTTTGGTAAAACCTGGATTCGAAGCACTGGGCATGTCTGCCCCCTTCATTGTTCAAATGAACCCGGAAGGGAAATGGGAGAACAAGAGACCCGTAAACTTGGACGAGGAGCGGCTCAAAGCTATCGTCCAACATTTAGTCAGCTCCAACGCGATATCTGCGGCACAGAGCTACTGCTGCCAGTGTGCTGCAGAGGATCAGGTAACATTTTATAGGGTTATTTGTAAAACACTAACAACCTTGCAGGATTGTACCTATTATTAACATCATAAACAACAACGTTTCTATGACTTTTTACAAAACATAATACATTTACCAAGAACAAACCTTCAACATTTCGTTGTTCTATCTAACATAAACAACTCTGTCTTTTGCTATACGTCTGTATGTTGCGACAGAAGCGCATCAAGCACGTCCACCACCCGATCCCCACTCCTTTCCGCTATTGTACTATCGTTTGCTTCGTATAGACTTCGTAATATTTAGTTGAACGTTCAATTTAAATATTATTATTTTTGTATGAAAATCTGATGAACCAAAATATGATACATTTTTAAATGTTATAGAACAAAAGTGGTTTTTATGATGTTAGTATCATAGTCCTGAGAGGCTGCCGGTATTTTACAAATAACCCTGTATTATAATCACGGAATAAAGAAAATTTTAAGTAGATTATAATTGTCATTAAAGTGATATCTATGACGCCACCCCAAACAGTTACTAGAAAAATTCAAAATCCTGCATCGCAGCATTAGTTCTCCGCGTGGAGGTTTATGGGACTTTTGTTCCGTAAACCTCTATTGTTAGGTCCATCATCACATTACAGAACAGATTTTTGAGATGGGGCAGTAAGGGCAGGTGCCATAACCGTTGCTACTGGAAAACGTTCTTAGGAGACTGTGAGACTGTCCTTCTACAGGAACGTTTGAAAGGGTTACTTGTAGCCGTAACGCAGAGGGTAAATTAACGAAAACAGATGGTTTTTATCCAGTAAAAGTCTGACATGTACCCTTGTCGCTCCACCGGTGAACTAGTTTGGTAACACCCACCTCAGCAAAAACCGACCATATCCTGGGGCCTTACCATGAAGTGTAAGGACAAGTGTGCGAGTGAGAAAGAGGAATGGAGCTATCGGCCGCCGCCTTTATAGCTACAACCCGTTGACAGTTCAGTTTAGGTCTTCAAATGGATCGAGTAGAGTTCGTGGTGGAGTACTGGACTAACGTTATTTACAAATTGAGAAAAATCAATACAGTTAGTACCTATTTTTATTGACTGGCCTGTTGGTCTAGTGGTTAGTGACCCTAACTGCTAAGCCGGAGGTCGTGGGTTCGATTCCCACCCAGGACAAATGTTTGTGTGATGAGCATGATCATTTGTTCTGTGTCTGGGTGTAATTTATCTATAATATGTATGTATTTAGAAATATATAAGTATGTTTATCAGTTGTCTAGTACTCATAACACAAGCTCTGCTTAGCTTGGGACTAGACGGCGTTGTGTGATAGTTGGTGATAGTTGGTGATAGTTGTGGAATATTATTTATTATTATTTATTTTGGAAATTTGTAATTTAGAAGAATACATTTTTAACTCCAAATACCTACTAAAATCAGAAGCTGTCTCATCGAAACATAATTGTAATTATTGTACTTATTCCTTTCACTGCAGTTACCGAAAACGACTCCCCAGTATGTGCCTGTAGTCATGATGCCGATATACTCTGCTGACCAATGTCCTTTCGACATGGAGTGCGAGGTTCAAAAGATAAAAGATGCAGAAAAAGTCAAAGCTAAACCCACTAAGAAGAAACTAGCAGAAACCAAAGAAGAAGAAAAGGATGACGATAAAAAGAAATTGAAAAAGCGCGGTTATCAAATGCAACGCCTCACAGACTTTGACTTGCTATCTCAATGGTGATAACTCATTTGAATAAATTTATTTTAAAAAATCGTCAAGTTTTAAATTGTGAATGTTTGGTCTAAATTATATTACTGAATATTTTTTGTGCTTTCATTTAGTCCAGACAACAATGGGCTCATGGGATGTAGGCTGTAGGAATTTGTTTGAACCTTTGCGGTATTATAGAAGACTAGCTTTTGCCAGCGGCTTCGCCCGCATACATAAAATATAGCCTATGTCACTCAGGAATAAAGCAGCTTTCTATCGGTGAAAAAATTTTAGCAATCGGACCAGTACTTCCAGAGATTACCCCCTTTAGACAAACTTACAAATTTTACCTCTTTATAATATTAGTATAGATGATGATGGAGTAAAAACGCGGCCCAAGCGCCCGAAAAGTGTCATAAAACAATGACTTTCTGAAGCTCTCGCTTTCCGGTAGCGGAAAAAAATGTTATAGATTCATGAATAACATTATTAATAATTGTTTTTTTCGTGAGATAAATACTTTTGTCTAAAAAAAATATTTAGCACTTCCGCATCTTTTCCCTACTCCTTTAAAACGGTTTGGCTTCATCATCATTTCAGCCGACAGACGTCCACTGTTGGACATAGGCCTCCCCCAAGTGTCGCCACAATGATCGATCCTGCGCGTATCGCATCCATCGGTTTCCCGCAACCTTCACCAGGTCATCGGTCCACCTTGCAGGAGGCCTTCCGACGCTGCGTCTTCCAGTACGAGGTCGCCGGAACGGCCATCTGTTCTGCGAGCAATGTGCCCTGCCCATTGCCACTTAAGTTTGGCGATTCTTCGGGCTATGTCGGCAACCTTGGTTCTCCTGCGGATATCTTCATTTCTGATTCGATCCCGCAAGGAAACTCCGAGCATAGCCCTTTCCATTGCCCTCTGGGTGACTTTGAGCCTTCTGATGAGGCCCAATGTGAGCGACCACGTTTCGGCACCATATGTCATCACTGGCAACACGGACTGGTCATAGACTTTCGTCTTGAGACACTGTGGTATATTCGTCTGTCCGAGGTAGACGTAATCGTCCACTACTTCGAGTATAGAGTCTCCGATCTTGATAGAAGTGGGTGCTACATGGTTGTTTATCATGACTTTAGTTTTGTCCATGTTCATTTTAAGACCCACTCTTTCGGAAGCTCTACTGAGGTCATTGAGCATTGTGCTGAGCTCCTCCGTAGTCTCGGCCATGACTACTATGTCGTCGGCAAACCGAAGGTGAGTGATGTACTCGCCATTAACATTGATGCCTAGTCCACTCCAGTTCAGAACCTTGAAGACATCCTCCATTGCGGCTGTGAACAGTTTCGGAGAAATGATGTCTCCCTGCCTCACGCCCCGCTGCAGGAGGATAGGTTTCGAGGTCTGGTCCTGAAGTCGGACTGACATAGTGGCGTTTTTGTACAAACACTTCAGCACCTCGATGTACCGATATATAACGCACTGTACTTTGTAGGTACAGTGCGTTTCACTTAAGACGTTCCTTTGCCGTAATGTTGACAATACGGAAAAACAGTGCTGCAATATTTTTAGCAATTAAATTACTTAATATTAGGGAGATTAACTTCTAGTTCGTTACTTTTAACAATTGCTGTTTTTTTTTTGTTTTTTATTTTACTATTTTTGAATAAAGGGCGCTGGGCTCCATTCCGATTGCCTTGCAATTCTTTCAAATACCGAAAACGCCATGCCACAATATCGTATCTTTCTATAAAAACGTCCTTTTAGACCTGCTTTTTTTAAATAAAGTTCCTCTCATAATTCTCCAAAAAGTGCTGCAACTACCGTTAAAATCGATTTCGTTGCGCATTTCGGAGAACAATTTTGGTAGAGTAGGCAACTCTTTCCTTTTTCCCTTCTTTTCTATGTAGACAGACAGGGGAGCCAACATTACGCCAAAGGAACGTCTTAAGTGAAACGCACTGTATTACTGGCAAAGATTTTATATATTCTACTAGAGATTACTGGTCCATATTATTAGAAGCAAAGACATTAAACATATACTACCAATAGACAGGACATAGCGAACAAAATCGTAATCCGAGACTTGTTATTAAATTAGTAACAAATCGCTGTCATCTGTACCTGACTAGTCGCGTTTGTGTCCGCTATACGCACCAAAAGTAAATATTTTTCGGAGAAACATGCTGAGTTGCGCATCGCACGATTGTAAATCGTATTATGGCAAAACGACTGGGCCTAACTCCAGTGTATTTTCGTAAATATTATTCGTCTTCACTTTCAGAAAAACTGTCATCCTATGCTTCATAGGATGACAGTTTTTCTTAGACATTTCTTCTGATGGTCGCTCTATTGTATCTATTTAATTAATCTCTTTGATTATAAGTGTCTTTGTTATTTTTACACGAAACGTTTCATTTTATACATAAAGAATTAGGTTGTAGCGACATCTATGACGCCACATAAGAACTACGAAGAAAATACGAAATCCTGCATCGCGCAATCAAAGTTCTCCGCGATGATTTGAACATATACGACAGCCCGACATCAACTATCGGGCAGTAGCCCACCAGACTATAACATCCTGTCTGGTCGGAGAATCCTCCCTTTTCAACGGAGGTATGTGGGGCTTTACTCTCTGTTCCGCATATCTTCAAGGTCTAGTCAGCGTTTTAAAACCAAATCATTAATTCACTCATAACTACTTAAAACGGAACGTTTTTCTCTTTACCACCCTAGGTAGACTGGTAGAGAATGCCTAAGGCATTAATTCATGAATCCCCAAGCGACACCCGGTGGCCGCGCATCTATTGTCTTACTATTGTGTCTCTAATTGACGGTATCTGAAGGGTTAAGTCCGCCTTTGTACTTTTATGTTGCATGAAGTTTTAATAAATAAATAAATAAAACGGAACGTGCGATTACACGAACTTAGTCTGTGGTTCTTCCCAATGGTAACATTATCTTCACTCGACTCGACATTTACGTGAAATTTATTTCTATTTTGACTGAGAATACGGCATTCTGCTCAATTCGTAATTTTTTGGTAGAGATAGAGATATTTTTGATAGACATAGAGATAGAATTGCAATCTCGAACTCGAGATAAATGGCGAATATCGAGAATCGGCCCCCTGATTCCAGATTTCTGTCAGTATACTTATGAATTAATTAAGACACTATAGTCTGTATAGGAAGTCAAACGAATTATTGACAGAAATAATAAATCTGTGGCTGGCAACGCTAATTTTAGTTGTCATTCACTTGTTTCTTGAGATGATTTTATTTCTACAACAGATGTTGATCATGATTTGATTAGTGATGATGAATCAATGAGCGGAATAGAATCAGATTTTTCTTACGATTCCAAATTTATGGTATCTTCATTCTTATGGTAATATTCTTAGGAATCAAAAGAGATATTTAAAAAAAATAACTACTTGTGACACACAACAAAAATAAACAATTCTTTATTCTTAGTGAGAACAACAAAATAACAATAATTTGTGGAAAAAGTAGTGCGCGCGCAGCTTTCATAGACTTAACTAAAATTTACATGCTCTTTGCTCTTAGCTGGCATTCCTTCGTAGGGATGAGCGATATTAATAAAATATCGATATTAAAATCGATGTTGATATCGACAGCTTAATATCGATAATTTGATATTATCGAGCACAAAATATCGATATTTTATAATATCGATCGGAAACCATGGTCAACTAGACATCATATTTTTTTAAATCAGATTTAATGAAATAATACTACAATTAAAGAACGTTTGAATAAAGTGGAACAATCAATGGTGAAAGGGCCTCAAAAAAGTTACTAAAAATCCCATAGTTTTTTATCAATGCTCTGCAATATAAGCAACTTTGAGAGCAATTTTCCTTTCAGCCGGTTTAGTTCTTGGTACAGAGTCTGACCAGCTTTCGAAAATAGTCTGTCAAAAATATTGCACCTCGGTTGTTTTAAATTAACGTTTATACGATTAAGAACTTAGAACTGAGCTTACTGGTGACTTATAAACTTGTAATAAATTATAATTGAATGAGTGAGTGAATGACTCATTCAATGAGAAGGTAAAGTAGGGATGTTACGTTCATAAATCGACTACCGAGTACCGATGTTTATGAATTACATAAACAAAAGAACAGATAAATAGAAAAATGTGATCGAGATTCGAAAATAACGCGATATCATGTTAAAAATATCGATATGGCGATATTATAAAGTTTTAATTATCGATATTTAAATATCGATATTTCTGAGATTAATATCGATATTTCAACGATATCGATAAATATCGCACATCCCTATTCCTTCGTTCCATGCTAAGACTAATATACCTATATTTGCTAATGTATTCTTCTTACTTTTGTAATTAGAGATTCCGAAACAGGAATATTCGAAACGAAAATCCTTTTTTATTTTTATTGTTAAAAAGTCTCCTAATAATATTAAATCATTTAAAAAAATTTTGACATAGAAACGTCAAGATGGCAGTAAACAATTAGTTCCGAATTCGGCCGCGCCGTCTTATTTCTCTTGCGTGGAATCTTTCTCTTACTTTTAATTTTTATTTTCACTACGCAGTAATTATTAATTCTATGTGTCTAGTGTTGAGTGTTGGCTGTGCAAATAGTGTGGCCGAATAAAAAAAGACAACTGAACTCTGCTTTCCTCTAGTTTGACTAACTCTATCACTCTATGTATTTACTATGGTCGATGGCCGACCACGGTGTTTGAAGTCAAAAGAAGCAAATGTTATAAATTGTTGCACATTGGATTATTTTCTAATTCAGTCAATATTTTAATTATGTTACTATAACAAATATAATGCAAATCTAATGAAAAAACTAACTCTGCAGGCCCCCATACAGGTATGTAACGAGTTTTAAACCGTTTAGTCATAGACGTGAAGCACGTAATAGGTTCCCCATGCCACTTTACGTATTCACGCCTTTCAAAATCCCAGGCAATGCTATACAACCTGCGATGCGTTTCTGCGCATCCAAATATGCGTTGTACTTATAGGTCAATACTGAATTGATCGCTTCAGTCTGGACCGTATTTATGCAAAGAGTAGTCGGTTTCGCCATCAATTTGTGAGAAATTTTACCCATTTATATATTTTTTTTGTTGAGACGGATGCAAGTGGATCCTGCGTTTTTAGTGATAAAAAATGGTTCTCACGGTCGTAGTTTCTGCTGAGTCGGCTTTTTTATGGGAAATGATATCCATGTGGTATACTTCCTGTACAGACAGCACGTATTAGCTTGGTCCAGGGGCCCATATTCAGTGTTTCGATCGCATTTCGTGGCCGTGCATAAAGTTGTGTCTTTGTATTGCACTAATGTTGTGTGTATTTTATTGTGCGATTTGCTTCTTACATTATTCTAACATATGATTGTAATGGCCTTGATTATGACATTGCCTACAGTTGTTGAGCCACAGAAACAATTCAATACAATGGCCTTGTGAACTTGTGGTTCCTTGTTCTTCCTCCATATCTTACCATTGCAATGTGCTCTCAGTACATTTCAAAAATCAATAAATGCTGCACATTAATATTGTAGTATATTAGCTTAGGTAGGTGTAGCCCTGTGAGCCCTGCCCAGTGGTTATTGATTGCCCTAAAGTTGATGGTTGTATGCATTTGTCATAATGCTCTTTCAAGACTTGATCTGACTCTCTGTTTTGTATTTCATGAATAGTGCTGAATATTCTTAATTAGTTACCTGTTACTGTTAAAGGTTCTTTGATTGATGGATGGATTAGTTAATATAAATAAGAATTTGGTGATTGTTGCATGTAGTGTAACCTCTTATTCCTCACTATACCTCTACTTCAAGCACACACTACAGATTTTATAAAAATGGTTAGAAAATAAGTGATATTTTATTAAAATAAATATACTTTAAAAAAATAATGCAATTGGACAATGGAGGTGATTAATTATTTTTTATTTTCTGTGTGTTGTTTTTATGTTTCAGCTTTGCTTTCATTTAAAAAAATTTCATATTGTTTTTATTCATCAATTACTAGCTATAACAGAACTGTATAGGTATATAAAAACGATTAAGAAATATAAATTTCAATGAAATAAAAATTATAAGGTAAAAATTAAAAACGTGTTGATTCAGATTATTACTCATTCATATTTCATTTTTGCTAAAACATCAACAAATAATTCTAACCAGCATTACTATTCACAACTGTCTAAGGCAAACCTAAATAAATCTACTGATGTGTAAAATCAATGCGCCATTCATTTTGTAACACTTTTTTTTTGGGCGTTTTGCATTATTTCATTGAAGTGTAGTGTACGTTAAGCAGTTTAGCCACAGCTAATTATTGTAGTTCTTAATTGCAATTAATATGGTACAACATAATTACCATGTGTTATCATAGGTTATAATTACTGCAGATATTATATTTAGTGAAAGTTAATTTTAATAATAATATTCAGGTCTTTCCAGTACTTGTAAAATATTGAATTTTGGTAAGTAGTTGAGTCATGAAGCTTTAGCAATAATTTTTGTTAGATATTTTATTTCATTTTTTTTAAGCCAGTTTCTTTTATTTATTTGCTTAGGACACTCACCATCACAAGTAACCACCACATTTCTTTGTTATCATGATCACAACACCTTTGTTTTGTAATCTATACTCGGTTTTCCTATAAGAGTGTTGTTCATTTATATAGGTTTTGTTTTTTTGAGTCAAAGGAACATTAAAGAAGATATGTCTAGCTGTAATATTGGTTTTTCTTGATAAATTGTGATTCGTCATCATTTGATGTTTTCCTGTAGGCTATAATTTGGATAGTTTTGTCTCAGTGGATTTTAAGCATGATGACATGACCCTTTGTGCTTTGCTCTACTTTTGGTGCTTACACCTTGAAATATAGAAAGTGACATTGACGGGCTTTTTCTTTAATGACATCCCCTGCTCTTGGGCGGAGCGGGAGATAGTGTCAGACATTCACTGACTGAAAACTCATTCCAGTTCCTTCATTGCCTTTGTACTTGGGGCTGAGCTACTTTTAGACACTGACCGGCTCAATAGTATCAGTCACTTGGCAAGTACTGTAAAATAAATGTTATAAAGACAAGTAATTTGGTATAAAAAAGTCATGTGTTGTGTTGTCTTGATACCTAACTCTAGCAAGTCTCCCTGAGGCCGTGTGGTCTTGCTTATCTTTTCCACTTCATTGCATATTGAGTTTTGTATTATCATCTAAATAATAAACATTTGTTCAAGAATTGCTTTCCCTCTTGTAAACTGAAACTTAGTTTTGATGAAGCTATTGATACTCATGTAAATCTAGACTTTCATGCTCACTCAAGATTCTTGTTAGCGCTATTATTTTATGATCCTTTAGAAGAGTAAAACAAAATTTGTCTAGTCTAATCATTCGATATGGTAGGATTAAAAATGTCTCATCATAATTTCATATAACTCTTGATCATGCCTTTTTATTTCAGCTTTTATATAGGATTATAGTTATCAACACCCACAATTTTGGTGTTTGTGTGAACATCAGTGTTGTACACTAGCACCCATCTTTTATCATTTTAGCTAGTAGCACTCATTTTCATAGCAGTTTGAAGAATGATAGCTCATACTTAAGCGTGGAAAGTGATCGACACTCACTTAAAATGCATCCAGCCAGCAGATTGATTTTTACCAAATGTGTCCGTTTTGATTTTAATATGAATGCTAGGTAAACCCTCTACTAGTTCTTTAGTATTTGTAGTTTTTGGGGCAGAATTGACCTTTAATTTATTTTGCAGGAATCCTGCTCATGCACACCGAATAACTAGAGTTTATAAAAGAATTGTGAGTATATTTTTTATTATATTGACATTGTTGATCTCGTTCAAAAACCCCTTCCAAGACAAGCTTCCACAATTGTACGTCTTATCTGTTTATATCTTAGCATAACTACTTGCAATATTCTAATAGGTTAATGTAATTACAGTACGACTCATCCATGGATCCAAACCCTTACGAAGTTACACAAGAGATTAAGACTGATAATGATCCTGATAATGATCCTGAAATTGAGAATCCAGGGAGCCCGCCGAACATTGTGTGGCATCCGAGCGACGAAATTGAACGGGAAGATTTCGAAGAAGAGAACAGAATCCTGAAGCACTGTTCGGGAATAATCGTTGATAAGATAGCGGCACCTGCACACTATTCTGGGAATCTATCCAGTGCCAATTCAAGCCTGGCGTCCAGCTCGGAGGCTATATCAAATCTCTCCAATTTAATAACACATGATTACAGCCTCCCTGGTTGCAGTAAGGATGGGGATGATTCCAACACAACTATAAAGAACATGATACATTCTAAGAAGTATGTGGTGCATGAACAGAAAGAGGATTTCATGCAGAAACTGTTGAATAGCAATACAGAAGAGAAGAAAGACTTTCCTAAGGGCAAGTTGTATAAGGGAGATAAATTGGACTGCGACAATGATGAGGGTTGTGATATGGATGCAAGTGGTCCGTCAGGCAGGACGAGCTCCAACGCTTCGAGTATAGGAAGCTCTAGTTCAGATAGCACCAAGGGTTTCACTGTGCCATCCACGTCCAATGCTGACAAGTTGCTTGGTCTTGATGACAGCGGGAAGAATGAGCCAGGAAGCTCTACACGTAAGCATGTGGTAAGTATAAAAGTGAACCTTCTGCTATTCCATCCATACTATCCACTTTAATATTGTAAATGTGAACATAACTCAGTCTGTTACACTTCCACAGTTAAACTACTGAATCGATTTTGGAGTATTTTAGTACAGAGAGCAGTGGTGGCCAAGTGGTAAAGGCACCGACTTACGAATTGTAGATCACGGGTTCAAACCCAGCCAGGCGCATTACTTTGAGTAATTGATTTCATCACCACTGCTTTCAAAACGGTGAATTTCTTTCATCGTGAGGAAACCAGCATGTCCTAATTCGAAGACATGTGACATCCACCAACCCGCACTGGGCCCGCGTGGTGGATTACGGCCCATTCAATTTCAAAGAACAGGCCTCTTCTTTAGTCCCAGCAGTGGGAACATTATAAGGCCGACTATGCTATGCTATGGTATGGAGTAAGATTGAACCCAACAAAGTACTAATGTATAGCTGGCTTCAATTTCGACATCACGTACGTAACCCGATATTCACAGGGCTAATTTATGTTAGTCTTAAAATAATTAAGAATATCTGTCCCATGATGTCTTTGACAATATCACAATAATTATACATCAGAATAACGACTAATGCCGCAGGAAGTGCTAATTCCATGCAAACGAAGGCGCTGTCAAAAGCTAGTATAGTACAAATGTGTTTTTGTTGCAGAGCTTCGCATATTGTCCTGATGCTGAAGACAGCTGTTCGGATGATGATATCGTGGAAGATACCTGGTGCACGTGCTTATCATCCCATGATGTGAGACTTCTTTCGTTTTATTTCTTATTTATCTACGAGCTTGTCTTCAGTTGTTAACATTACGGAGAAGATAAAATCTCATGGGGTGAATTTTAGTTCTCTTTCCTTGATCGTATTGACGATATAAGTTAATCTGAACATCTCAAAGTATAATTTATGTAAAAATGTAGACACCATTATAACTTTTTGACGTGCGACACCATGCGGGCCTGGCGTCGATAATACTAAGCCTTTGTTAAAAATTCAACAACAATACCTAGGTTTATAATAGTAGTAATATGTTATAGTTCCTTATTGAGAAAAGAAACTACTAAACTAACTCTTTTCAATTCTTTAATATTTATGAGTCTCCTAAGTATTCTTCATTCGATTTCATACATGTTTGCGACATGTTCGTTGATGCGAGATTAGTTTTCGCAATCGTTTAGCTTGAAGGTATTATAAATTCCACTAATTTTGCCGGCCGGCAACAAGGCAAGTGTGTGAGCTTTCTTTGCGTCACCCTTGCGACTTGCCTCAGCTTCGGGTAAGGATTCAACGTTAACCTTCACAATTCTCAACAATAGGGTAGTTTCCAGGTTCAAAATGACTACATTTTATTTAATCCTTATTTTAGATTATAAAAAAATAACGGACACGTATTTTTTTCTTTTTTCGATTAAACAAAAAATAACAAAGACATAGCCCATTAAAGTTACGTGTGACGTTATCCCGTGCGAAAGAATGCAGCATGGCGTGACGTTACACGTGTCCCTTATTTTTTGAATAATCTAAAAGACGGACTAATTACATTTTGTATGGCAACAAGCCTATTCATTCATTTCAAAACAAGATTCCTCAGAAAAAAGAAAACAGTTTTCTTTTCTGAGGAAAACGTGGAGTAGGTAGTCAGTCACGTTTTGCCCGTTATGTAACGTAGGCCTGTATTTCAACATAGATTGTTGTGCTTGTGTCGTAACGTTTTTCAAACTGTTGATTTGTAAAAACAATTTACACTATAAAAAATGTATAAATAATTCGTATTTCAGGACGACTCGAGTGATGATCAAGAGCCGGAACCGGAAAGGGAAAGACATTGGGTAATATAAAATAGGATTAAATATTTAACTGTAATATGTATCTCCTTAGTGTCAAAATCTGAGTACTTGTAAATTTTTAATGTATCTTCCCATAAATATTTTATTTATAGATACTATTAATATCCCTTTTATTTCTTAAATGTAGAATTGTAATGTTTTTATTGTGGTGTTGTGTTGTTAAATCGGTTTATAAACTAGTTAGGTGGAGTTTTTGAAAACTTGTAACAATTTAGTCATTTTTATCAATTACTAGTTATAGCCATATAAAATAAATTAAAGAAATCGAACGTTAGTATAATTTGAAACAAAAATTGTGTTTAAATGAGGGTTAGGGGTGGAAGGGTGAAAAATTACCACCTATTCTCATACATGCCAAACGTACTAAAAGAATATACATTAAAATCTGTCGAGCCGTTTCGGAGTAGTGCGACTACAATACGAGATAGTTATATATTAGACTAGCGGTCCTGGCAGAGGTCCTGCCCGAAAGCTGGCATTTTGTCAGAAAAAAAACAGATACTAGTCAAAATTCTCAGCAGCACAATACATTTTGACCTTACACTTGACAATATTCAGTGCATGCAAGTATTAGTAAAATCCACGTCGTTGCATTTCTTGTTGCGTTGGATTTGCAACTTAACGTTATATTGATCAGTCATCATAACTTCAAATCTCTATACGTGTCCAGTTTATATTTATAATAACAGGAAATTAGTAAACGGAATACTCTGTGACAACAGAAATGTGACGTAGGATTGAGATACATGTTACGAACTGATATTTGATTGCACATAAATCAGTCTGAAGTGTACATTATCGGGCACTGCAGCGCAGCTAATAGCTGTTAACATATTCAGAAAGCCGCTCTCGATCATGTATTATTCATCTCAAGCTAAATACATAAAAACATCCATCAATAGTGTTGTCCTAATATCTTTGCTCAGTTTTTTTTTCTAAGATTAACGTAGCAAGATACTGTTTATTGATTGAATTTGGATACCGTACGGGACTTGTACTACTGTAGGAAAGCAACAACCTTAAACATTCGTTACTTTGTCTGTGTTGCAAGTCAAACATGCCAGTAATTGTTCGGAGACATACATACTCGTACGTCTACACTGACGATGACAAAAGTGAGCCTACATTATATATATAAAAAAAGATAAATTTATTTATTTTTCAAATAGATTTTAAATAACATTTTTACAGGTTAATTTAAACTAGGTGTGATCGATAACGTTAAGCGAATTCTAAACAAATTTCTCAAACAAAGAGCGCGGTTTTCAATGCCCAGCGTCGAGTCAAGACTATTTAAAACGTTCTGTTTCTGTCAATCATTTGAAGATAACAAAGACAGCATCATGCTTTATGTTTTGTACTAAATATCACTATTTCAAGACTTATTATTTTAATTTAGTTTTTGATTTGGAAATTAGAGTAAAGGTTATCTCAATTTATGGCTTCGGTGAAAATAACGTCGACATCTCGTCATGTAATAACGACTCAACACTATATTTGTTCTGTAATTCTCACAGCTTTAGGTGATGTGGCGTCTACTGTTTCAAATTGTTTACCTACATGGAGATACCTGCATGCAGTGTTACTTGTAAAAAACAGTAAAGATGATACTGAGTTCAAAAAATTGTTTGTAGTCAATTTCCCTGTAACGTGATTAATATTTTTGGCTTCACTAGAAAACAATATTTTACTAAGAGCAATTTCTCATTTTCTAAATAATATTAAACATTAAGTACTCGAGTTGGTTGCTTATTTTTCTAATGATAAAAAGTGTGTGTAAAGTGGTGTGGTTCGCTTGTGTGCGGTGTGATGTCGGAAAATGAATGAATGAATGCTGTATGCTCATACACAAGTGTCATTATGATCGTGGTCAGTTCTCACATAAATCTGTATAGTCCAGCAAATGTTGAGTTGTAGGTACGTGAGAGGTCGACGATATCAACTTGCGGATATACCACGTTTTAATCGAATTGTCAATTTAAGTCATATTCAGAGGTTCGACGGCGCGTGCGGTCGTGCATTCACACTTATCTACAGCTCTTCTTGTGACGCAAGTACAACAAGAACCTATCTTAACGTCCGTCAAAATATTCGTAAGCAAATATCCAAAATGGCTAGCTATGTGGGCAAACACAGCTAGCTTCAATCAAAACAATGATTGTCCATAGGGTGAGTTTTTGAGAGCTCTATAAGGTTAACAATTTTTTCTGTATACTCGTGAAAACTGTTTTCGAAATTGAACTCGGTACCCATTATTTAACGGCATCAAACTTCGATCGCGAATATCCTACATCAATAATCACGAACAAAAGCACCTCAACTTAACAAATAGCTGTTAATTGTGTACCTACCTATTTGAAAATGTGAAATATCGGTCTTTTGAACTAAAGTTTACTTTACTTAAGAATAGCAATAATGAACAACGCAACACACTCTGTACGTACAAAATTTGGCACAACACCACACAAAAATCATTTCTAAATTAAATAAAGAACGCCTTTCTTAAAGCATTATGCACGAAATTAGTCTCATTGTAATAGAAGGGACAAAATGAACGAGGCTCTCCTGTATTAGAGTTCTGAAGTGTTTTATAGTTTATCATTATCCTTCAGGCAATTCTTTGGTTTCAATCGAATAAAGTGACACACGAGGTGTCTGTCAGATTGAGACAAAGAAAGCTAGCTTTTATGAGTTGTATCTCATTTTCGTATTGATAATCCTCAGAGAAAGCGTCGTCATGACCCGCCCCCGCAGCAGTCGAGCAAGAAATTCTGTGGGGAAGGATCCTCGTCATCCTCCTTGGGGTCTGAAGGGTGGCCGTCGCCTAACCCCAGTTGCGCCATGGCCAGCGCTGAGGCCGAAACAGGACCGCCGGAGATCAAACCGTGGCTTAGCAGGTTTGTACCAAAAACGGACGTCTGTAATATTTTTTTTTGGTTTCCGAAACGTAAGAAGAAGACCTTCTTCTAAAATTTTATATGATCTGTCTGTTTATTTGCTTTCTTCTCCTTTTTCACTAATAGAAGGATTAACAAGGAAGGTTTGTACCTATACGTTTTGCACCCGTCCACACTCGGGGCATGTCAAAGTTAACTGAAATAGAGTGTTACCTGATAAAACATCTTTTTTTCGCGGTTCGTATCACACGACAATATTGAATCTGCAAGTTTCACTGCGCCAGTTAATGAATTGGATAATGCGAATACTGAATTACACGAGCGGATCCACCATCGCACCATAATAGCCCATTCTCTTTATTTTTTATTGCAATAATTCAAAAATATATTTAAGTCCAATCATAAACAAGTCAGTTCTACACTAACAAATCTACCGTTTCTCAAATGTCACACACAATAATAATGCACTTAGGGTGTAGAGGCTTATCTCATTATGAGTACTGTAATTTGTAAAGTAATACTTATAACTACATCATCATAACTCAGACATGATGATGATTACATCCCAACCACTAACGAATGATTTTAGCTGACCATTGACTTAGTTTCTGTCATTGAGCGTAAGTGAGCAGGCAATGAGATATTTTTCTAAGAAAACGATTATTGTCGAATAAACAAATTCCCATTAAATTTCGGTCAGTTTTGCTTTTCTCCTTTTCATTAATTTATTTATCGGCTAATCCACGATAAATCCACTAATAAAGATAAAGGCTAAATCCACGATCGCACAAGGGAGGCCTCCCCCGTGCGATCGTGGATGTCTTCAGTACGAAAACAACGCTACAGAAAATATTTCTGTTAATAACATTCCGCATTTCCTAGGTTCAACAACTGGTCTAACGTGGAGAAGATCCAGGCCATCGACGAGCTGATCAACTGCTGCGACCCTAGCCAGGTGCGGCACATGATGAAGGCCATCGAGCCGCTGTTCCAACGAGACTTCATCTCGCTGCTGCCTAAGGAACTGGCGCTCACTGTGCTGGGTTACCTTCAGCCTAAGGACCTGCTCAGGGCTGCCCAGACATGTCGTTATTGGAAGTAAGTCACTTGTTTAGTATCACATACATACAACATTAGTTTTAGTATATGCAGAACCCGAAACACGTGTCTAGTATTTTTATGTAAAGAATCTATGTACCTACAAAATTTCATAACTGAATCATGACAAATCATAAAGTTATAAGCTTATTATGTCATCAAAAATACATAGTCACCGGGCCAGCGGTATGCTGGCGCCTACTGCTCGCTATGACCTGCCCTGTGTTATATTTAGTGTCGGTAGTGTCAAACTTGAGACCTTTTTAATTATTTTTGGGAAAAAATATATCATGGTGTAAAAACTATTGGAATCTATTCAGTTACCGATTTTGAACAAACTGTTCAGTTTTGCATAAACTAAAAATAATTTTGTATAACTACACCGTATGTTTTATTTTTCTATTCTTCCCTGTCAACTGTCACAAGTTATAAATACATTCCTTACCTACATAAAACACAAAAAGTAATAAACGGCTTTTCATGTTCACACCAATTGACAGAGTGATTCATATCATCATGGGTTTAGATTACTTTAGATGTATTATAATTGAGAAATGCCGAGAATTATAAAGACATCTAGCACCTGTGCAAAGCTGTGTCCGTTCCCTAGCTTGCTTATATATGTAAACAAATAATATCTTAGTGATGACTGATGCTATAAGCCTTTGGTGACATGATCTAGTGATAACGTAATAAACCCTTAGTTTTTTTTAATCTGTTTCTATTGAAACCAAAAATCTGTAAATAAGTTTTTTTTTAATTTAAATAAATTCATTAAACCCCAAGCGAGCGTTCGCGCACCCATTGTCTTTCTATTGTGTCTCTAATTATCACGATTGAAAGGTTAATATTTTGACTCATAAATATAAAGCACATGCAAAGTTGTGCGGTTGATGACAATCTATTACTATAATTGGTACTGACTGATCAATAGAAACCATCAAGATCCATATGAGTCTAAAGTGCACTACATCAATAGCTAGTCTTAAAAATAGCACAACTAGTTTTAGCAGAAAACAACTTTGTAATGCATTGGGTTTGACATCAAAGAAAGAAAAAGAAAGAAGTAAAATATTTATTTTGGCGCACAAAACATTGTAGACAACAAAAACATGTTGAATAATGTGATAAAAAAAAAAACTAACATTGTATGTCTCACGTCACATCAGTTTGTGTGACAAAATTTCTTAAGTGTAATTTCTAGACTGGCCTATTGGTCTAATGGTCAGTGGCCCTGATTGCTATGCCGGAGGTCGTGGGTTCGATTCCCACCCAGGACAACTGTTAGTGTGATGAGCACGATCATTTGTTCTGTGAGGGTGTAATTTATCTACAATATGGATGTATCTAGAAATATTTAACTGTGTTGTATGTTTATCAGTTGTCTAGTGGGACTAGATGGCTTAGTGAGATAGTTATAGAATATATTTATTGTTATTTTTATAGCCAGGTACTGTTGTAACTCACACACTTAACTTATAGGTTCCTCGCCGAAGATAACCTGTTGTGGAAGGAGCAATGCCGTCGCATCGGGATCACTACTCTGAAAAAGATGCCTCGTTCACTCCCGCGCTGCGCCAGCCCCTGGAAGGCTGCCTACATGCGCCAGTACCTCATCGAGAACAACTGGCTGCACAAGCCAGTAGTTTCGCCCATCATCATGAGGGGACATGACGATCACGTCATTACCTGCCTGCAGTTCTACGGAAACCGTATTCTCAGCGGCAGCGATGATACGACCCTCAAAGTGTGGTCAGCCGTCACCGGCAAGGTGAGCTGAGTAAAGTATAACTTTACATACATTTGTTAATTATCTGTTCTCTCTTCTGTTAAAGAGGCAGTTATTGCTTGTTTATTCCGTCAATTGTACCGATTGGTAATACAGTCTGAAGGTAATATCAATTGAACTTTATTGTTGTGCTAAATTATCAATTGTCAGAATTAATTTTATAGGTACATATCTTGAAGACTCGTTAATGAACTGTCCAATATTTCTAGAGTTTCGTGCCTCAAAAGGAATCATTGCAGGATCGTTGATCTGTCTATCCCACTCATTTATCCAGATGTATGAAGTATTTTATTTATCTATGATGCCTGTGATGCCATCACAACAAACTTAATAAATCTTGTTCGTCAGTGTCTTCGTACCTTGGTGGGACATTCTGGAGGCGTGTGGTCTTCGCAAATGATAAACGACCTGGTGATTAGCGGCTCCACCGACCGCACTCTTCGCGTCTGGAACGCCCGGACTGGCCAGTGCTTAAAAGTCCTCGCCGGACATACTTCCACCGTGCGTTGTATGCATCTGTACCAGAACAGGTAGACTAAAACTAGACAATAGGGTGTACAAACAGCAGTGAAAAGCCAGCCTCTAGCTGTTGCCGCGATACCACGATATGTGCGTGATACAAAACTTGTTAAAGTAAGATACTCATAGTGCTTTGGCAAGTTTTGCTGGCGACATTCGAGGTTGAAACTTGTTGCCATTATCACAAAATGATTTGGTTTTTTTTTTACTATGAATATGGGACTTTATTCGCTTTGTCAAAATCGCGGTGACCTCGTGAGCTGGCTAGTCGCTCTGAATTATTTAGTTTAACGTTTGTATAGAGAATTCGTCATCTGCAGATCTCTTGTCCGATCCATTGTCGCTAACATTGTATATCGTAACCGAATACAAATAATATAAGCAGAATAGTTGTTTTGTAGGTCACAAATGTATTATAATAGACTAAAAATTACTTATTTTCTAATTTATGATTGATTTCAACTCATTGCTGATAGCGTAGTTTGGGTAGCATACATAGTGCTGTGAGTGCTTCCAATTAGCCATAATTTATTATTTATTACTTATTTTTGGTTAATCAAGTCAATAAAAAAAAAAAATGTGTGATGAGCGTCGTAAGACTAAAAAAGACAACAATTGTATCAATAATCAAATTAAAAACGCAGCTTGCGATATTGTAATGACAATCATAAACAGTAAATGTTATATTACGTCACTACCGTTGTTATTTATAATGAATCGGTACAACAATAAAGATAAATGTTACGTTTATCGAAATATCACACAAGCGAGCGTTAATCTATCAGCTGCGATTAATAACAAAATAAGCGTACTAGCGATGTTTTACTACACATTGTAATTATTTATTTGTACGTTTTTTGTACATTTGCATTGCGTTAAGCGACAATGTTTTGCCGTGCTGATATAATCGTAGACAAAACTTACTCGCATACTAACAAAATAGGAAATTGTAATTAGAAAAAAAATACGTCGAATTAACATAGCTAAAGCGTAGTCTGCTGAAGCATATTATTTGAAGTGTAAGAACAGCTAAACTGCTAAAGCGACCATTATGCTACTGCGAAGTTTTTTTTTTTGCTTTTTGCTTTTTCATGCTCATGCCCAGACGAGTCTGTCAGACCAAGCGCATCTTGATCTGTCGAATTCGTCTGTTTAATTCCATTACTTGCGAAATACCAGGCTACAGGTAATTGTATTCGTCGTGTCTATCTTTCCAGGGTGATATCTGGTTCCCGCGACGCCACCCTACGGGTGTGGTCCATTCCCGAAGGCCGCTGCTTGCGCGTGCTAATGGGCCACTTAGCCGCCGTGCGCTGCGTGCAGTACGACGGCAAGCTGGTAGTGTCTGGGGCCTACGACTACTTCGTCAAGGTGTGGAACCCTGACACCGGGGACTGCCTGCACACGCTCGCTGGACATACTAATCGCGTATACAGCCTGCAGGTAAAATAACACTATTATCATTATTTTTCTCTTGAATTTTATTGCATAAAAAGACGCATGTAACTGTTAGAAGACACTGGCTCTTGTTACACAGGTACTATGCCCAGCGCAGGAGTCAGGGCCTCACTATTTTTGTAAAATGTGAAGGCCTAAGCGCGCGCGTATAAAGTGCCATAAAACAGTAACTTTCTGAAGCCTACTACTTCTTGGTAACGGCCAAGATAATAGGTTTGAAATAAATATATATGTTTATTATAGACTAGCTTTTGCCCGCGGCTTCACCCGCGTACATAATCCCAGGATAAAAAGTATCCTGTGTTATTCTGGGATATGGTCTACTCGTGTACCAAGTTTCATCGAGATCCGTTCAGTAGTTTTTGTGTGAAAGAGTAACAAACATCCATACATCCATCCATACATCCATCCATACATCCATCCATACATCCATCCATACATCCATCCATACATCCATCCATACATCCATCCATATCCATCCATACATCCATCCATACATCCATCCATACACCATCCATACATCCATCCGTACATCCATCCATACATCCATCCATACATCCATCCATACATCCATATACAAACTTTCGCATTTATAATATTAGTAGGATTCATGAACAAAATATGTAGCATTTTCCCTTCTCCTTCGAAACAGCTTGAATCTTTTGAAATATTTTTACACATAAAAATTGGTGGTTAATTATTCTTCAAAGTGAACATTGTAATTTGTAAATCAATCAATATTTCGGAAAGAAAATTGATTTAAAGGTCAGCCGCGCACTATCGACCCGCGCCTAGCCGCAGTTAAATGCACAGATACGCGTACTGCCGCCTAGGCGGGAAAAAATATAAGATTCATGTATTATCAAAATATGATTCATAAAAAATATATCGACATGATATTTTTTCGCTTGTTTTCTCTACTCCTCTCAAACGGCTTTGATCGTTAGAAATATGTTTAAATGCTGGTTAAGTGTTCTTCACTCACTCTTTTTTAATTAATAAAAAAAAAAACATAGTGCTCTCTCTGTACCCATTACTGTTCGTGTGTATGTAGTCAAAAGTAAAAAAAACACTAAATCCCAAAATTTCTCATGCAAAAGTGAATGCTCAAAAAAAACCCAGCTCCGGCAGAAACGAGATGTCTCTCAAATGATCAATAATAGTAAGTAATAAAATAATAACCAGCAAACAAAAAAAAAAAATCAGTTTTATTAATCAAGGGTTCAAAATCAAATATCAAAATTAGCAGCGTTTTACCTTCAAATAAAACGCATGTTGTGTCCGGAGACTCATTCGGGGTCATATAAACAATATTTGAGTCTAGCATCTTCCGTTTCCGTGTCACATCTATATGGGTATATGCTACAATCTCCCACCATCATGACGTATTTCCGCTTTCGTTCACCAGGTGGCTGCAGCGCGCCAACTCGTTCATTGTGGCCTCAAAATCCTACAACTTAAGAAGAAATCAAACCAGGCAGTCTTTAAAAGTATGACCCCGAATGAGTCTCCGGACACAACATGCGTTTTATTTGAAGGTAAAACGCTGCTATTGTGTCCTTCGGCCTCATTCGGGGTCATATAAACAATATTTGAGGCTTTGTTTGTTATCGCCTGGTGAACGGGACGCCAATGTGTTGTAAATGATACAAGTTAATTTTAAAGCAAAATAATAATTACAAGATAATTACAATCTTAACCTTTGATTACAAAATAAACAAAAACATTTATACGTACCAATTATGAAATATCCTTAATAATTTTAATTGTATTTGAATTAACTTACCACAATCAACATATTTTATATTTATTTTAATTTATCTTAAAAATTAATTAATTGGCTGAAAAAGATGAATCAAAGAGCTTCCTTGTGGTGGGATCACCTCTCTCCTATAATGTCTTTTAAAAGTATTACCAGATTTCCAATTAGCCCGTGTCATTATCTCATCAAGAGGTTCATTATCCAACCAGCTTCGTGAAGCTACTGCTGAACGGAAACTACCTGGAGTAGCTTCAATTCCTGCTTCCTTCAAAATAGATTTAACCCAACCTGCCAAAATAGTTCTAGTAGCTGGTTTAGCTTTTCCACAAGCAGTAATAAATAATCTATCACTAGAACAAAGTAACCGACGCTGTTTCCCAGTGTCTATAAGTTTTTTAAGCCAGAACACTGGATCAAGAGCCACCCTTTCAAGATTGCTTAACAACTTCCAACCTGACTGTACATGTGTTTCGGAATCAGTCTTCGAACCAAAATGCGGCCAAAACATAATGCTATTCTCACCTATTATACATCTCTCTGGGGACACGCTAAGTAATGTTAAGTCATGTACTCTTCGCCCTGAACACAACAACAGTAGCACTGCACAAACCCTTGAAATTTCATATAGACTTTCAAGAGACCTACTGCCCAACCAACCTATCAAAGATTGAGGGTCCCAGACAGAGGGTGGACACTTTTTAGGTTGATGCAATGCTATAGCTTTAATCATTTGTTTTACCAAAATATTTGAACTTAAACGGGCCTCACTTTTTGTATTGCACAAAGTAGATACAACAGATTTATGAAGAAGAATGGTACGATAAGACAACTTTTCTTTTAAATGTAAATCCGCCAAATATCGAGCCAATTCACTACCTGTAGGGTCGGAAAAATTTACACCAAACCTGGAACACCAATTCAACCATCTTTGCCATGCTGGTCTATATGTATTCAAAGTAGACGCCCTCCAACCTTCTTTGAGTAAAGACTTTTGTTCTTCAGACCAGTCTCCTAAGGATTCAGACCACCCCCACATTTCCATACTTCTAGATACAGTTCCTTCACTCGTGATGGTGGCTGCCCGGTCCTCGTGTCTACTAGTACTTTCGATAACCTGTGAATTGTGAATGGAGGCGCTATCGCTCTTGTCTTCAAATCTGCTCTCCAGAATGCTCGAGACCACCTCGGTGCGACTATCAGAAATACACCTCGAGCCTGATTTAGATGCATTAGTACACGAGGTATTAAACTCGGAGGAGGAAAGACCCAAGCTAGACGAAAGTTCCATTTGAATGCGAAAGCGTTGTGCCTCCATGCTCGCTGATCCCTTTGATCTAGAGTTACGTAACAAGGTACTACGTGAGCCGTGCTGGACGCAAACAGATCTACCTGGGGAACACCCCACTTCGCAAAGACAATGCTGGTGAACTCGGGGATCAGATGCCATTCCTGTAACCTCGAATGACGTGACAGACCGTCCGCCACGTTGTTGTACCTGCCTGGAATGTGATGGGGAACAACATGAATATCGTACTCTTGAAGAATTTGAAAAATCTGATATATTAACTTCATCAAGGTCTGCGACTTGTTTCCCCCCTCCTTTCTTAAGTACGCTACTACCGCCTTGTTGTCGCACTGTAAAAGAAGTGAGGTGTGACTCAGAGACGGAGCGAATTCTAACAAACATTTCAGAATAGTTAACATCTCTTTGTGATTCGAGTGAAGCCGCTCTTCTTGTTCTGTCCAGGTGCCCGAAATGTGAAGACCGTTCAACTCCGCCCCCCAACCTGTATCTGCTGCATCTGTGGTTAAAAAGTTTTTTGCTTGTAGAAGATGAAGCCTGGACTTTTCCACACAGTGAACCTTCCACCATCTCAGTTCTGTTAGCACCTCCGCAGGCAAGGGATAAGTCGACTGATATGGCATTTTCAGGACTAGGTTGCAATAAGCTAGGAGATGACGAAAATTTAAGCGACCCATTGGAACTACCAGTCGAGCAAAATTCAGAACGCCTATAATACTCTGCATTTCTCGAAGAGACGCCCTCTGTCGTCGAAGCAACTTCGCCAACACTATTTTTATATTTCGAATCTTGTTTTCTGGCAAACCTTTTTGATTTGTCCAGGGACTCCATATCAAACCCAAATACTCTATTATTTTTTGAGGGACTAGAATCGACTTCTCCCTGTTTACCTGCCAACCCAACTGGCTCAGAATTTGGAGAACGATTTCGACGTGTTTTATAAGCGTCGCTCTGTCCTGTGCTACTAGAAGATAATCGTCGAGAAAAACCACTACACGTATGCCTAGATTCCTGAAAATCTCGGCTGTCCAATTTGTCAGCGATGCAAATACCTTTGGCGCTGTCGCCAGGCCAAATGGCAAACAAGTCATTTGCAGTAACCGGTTTCGATATATTAGACGTAGAAAACAACGGTGAGCAGGTGCTACACTTACATGGTTGTAAGCTTGCCGAAGGTCTATTTTGACCATCCAATCCCTTTCCTGTATGAAATCTGGAATCCGATTTACCGAAATCAAACGAAATTTGCTTATTATTAGATAATTGTTTAAACTTTTTAAATTGAAAATAGGACGGTAGGTTCCGTCGTTTTTGCGAATTAGAAAGAAATTTGAGACAAAACTCGGGGTTAAGGGGGCATGTTCTAAAATTTTCTGTTTCAACAGATCTTGTATTACTATGTCCATCTCTGGAGATGGTACAGTGAGATTGCAACGTTTCACCTGCCTTGGTGGGACCAGAGGCGGTTTCTTTCGAAATGGAATTCGATACCCCTTTACTATTTTTATTAATGGTTTTGGCGCTCTCAAACTTGTCCATTCCGTAACATAATTTTGTATGCAACCCCCCCAAAATACCTGATCCGAGTCAGAACTTTTTATTAAATTTACTCGAGCCTCTACCTCGTACGTTGTTTTGCGGTTCATTTCTCCGAAAACTAGAGGTCTGGTACGGGCGTTGACCAGCCAGCTGTCCTCTTGGTTGGGGACGAAAAAATTTTGGATTCATCGCGTGATAATTATAAAAAGATTCTACACTCTGTGGAAGAGGAAATCTATTATTCATCGTCAGTGCCGACGGGCGACTGGACGATCTATATCCACTAGGTCCAGGGTACGCCGCCTGGGGTCTAGGGGTTTTCTTTTCTTGCGCAGCAAAATTGACTTTACTTGTATAAAAAATTTTGTTGATACCGCCGTTATTCTTAACAAATTCACTAAAAGGTACTTTATCAAACAAAAATTCACTTGACGGCGGTATCTTTTTCAAACATGGCTTAAATGATTTTTCTTTTAATTGTTTAATGAACACTTCGCGCCTTTGTTCTATTATATCGGCTCTACGGCCGCACACCAATTGCAAACAATCACGTGAAATCTTATGATAATCACCAGAGAAAATTTCTTTTAATTTTAATGCCAACTGGTCTGGCTCCACGCTGCCAGAAACCCTGGCCCAATCAACTAACTGCCTAAAACCCTGCTGCATAGCATCACTTTGCATTACAAGTGCGCGAGTAACAGCGCCTAGAAATTTATCAGCTGAAGGTAGATGACAAACTTTTTCTAAAGACTTGATTTCATCGTTTACTTCAAGGTCAACATATCCAGGACGAGCATTATAAACTTTTTGCGATTCCATATATCTAACATTATTCCAATTATCATTGTTGAAATATTGAATAGAATTTAACAACTCCAACTGATTTAAAGGAGTAGTCGTAACAGCTGGCTCCTTTAATTGCGTTGCCAAATCAAAATCAAATGATTGAAACTGTGCAGGATCTGGCCCTGGTTCCAAGTGCCCTTCCGGACCTGGTTGTTCCTGCACCGATTCAAATGTATCACCATCCGTAGGGTTATCGCATTGATAATTTTCATAATACGGATGTTGAGGGTAGTATAAATATAAATTTTTCAAATCACTGACCTGTTTTGCAAGTTTTTTGATTACCTTGCTTTGTCCTCGGCTACGCTTACTTTTCTTCTTCTTACTCGCCTTCTTCCTCTTACGGGATCTTTCCACCTGTTCAGTCTCCAACTCGGACTGTGATGACTCCGAGGAACTTGAACTTGACGAATCCAATGAAGAATCGGATTCGTTGCGGTTACGTACACTATCCGCCATTGTAAGAAAATCAAATTCGTAAACTTTGTTTAATTCATGAATCCCCAAGCGACCACCGGTGGCCGCGCATCTATTGTCTTACTATTGTGTCTCTAATTGACGGTATCTGAAGGGTTAAAAAACGAACACTTTTCAATTTTTTTTTTTTTTTTTTTTTTTTTTTTTTTTTTTTTTTTTTTTTTTTTTTTTTTGCATATACCGAATGTTATTTTATAAAGTATCGAACGTTAACAACGTTAAACTTTAAAAGATGTGATCCGTCCGAAAAACAGGACGCCAATGAACGAGTTGGCGCGCTGCAGCCACCTGGTGAACGAAAGCGGAAATACGTCATGATGGTGGGAGATTGTAGCATATACCCATATAGATGTGACACGGAAACGGAAGATGCTAGACTCAAATATTGTTTATATGACCCCGAATGAGGCCGAAGGACACAACAAAGCATTTATTTCAAATAGACCATTTGCAGGCACTTTTGAATAGTCAAATATCGGTCAGTCCAAGAAAAGTGAAGCTAAATTGCACGTTCCAAAGCGTAGATCTATAAGGAGAAGAATGTGCAAGAAACTCCATGGACACATGGTTGACTTTAAAACTGCTTAATTACAATTCAATATTTATTCTTTTAACTGGATTAAAAAAAAAGGAGGAGGTGCATCATAAGATAACTTCAGTGTTACTATTTTCAACAATACTATGCAGAACCATTTATTTACAGTATTGTCTAGTTGCTTAACTATCTTCATTATGATATCTAGCTCCACTGGCCATTCCTGGTCTTCTTCACCAGTTCCACTTCATCAAATGTTACTTTTTAGCAAGTAAATACTTGAGTTCTCAATAAAATACCAAAATCATCAAATGGTTGCCTATAATATTTGAGGATTTCTTTCAATTCCTCATGGATTCCATCTGAAATGGATTTAATAAAAAAATAAGACCAATATGGAAACATATCCTTTTGGGAGAAAAACAAAATTGCAAATCGGTCTATAGACGACGGAGTTCCGAGTTAACAGCATAAAAAAAAATATTAAAAAAATATCAAATGAGTATAAAAATACAACCGAAACGAGTACCTCCTACTTTTTTTTTTAATTCAGTAATATAAGAATATATATTTATTTTAAAAAAAGTGGTGTATATAAAAGGAGTAACTGACAGGGAGTGGCTTTTAGTCAGAAATATGTATAGTTAATATTTGGCAAAGTATTTAAATCGGTACTCTACAGAAAAAATTATAAGCAGATACATTGGCGGTTCACAGAAGAGCAACATAGATTTCGAGTCCCGTACGGTATACCGAATTACCCTTGAACGATATAACTGTCTACAGAAAGCATGGTTCACCGACGAACGGTAATACGAAAAAACTATTAATCGATACCATTATTTACCGACAGCACGTTTCGCCGAATAACGCTACATAGAATGAATGGTTGGCCGATACCAAGATTTGCCGATATCATGGTTCGTCGCCGAAACACGCTTGAACTAAATAATCCTTTATCGATAGCAATTTGCATCTAAAGCACCTTTTCTTACATCGCCGATCCAAAATAATTATCTTTAGTTTCTCGCTCATAGAATTTTGACAGACATCGGTTAAATTGCATTGTGTGTATGTTGTTAAATATTTCATCCGCATTTCCAGCCTTGAGCAACGCCGCCGAGTGTGTCGGTTTTCTATCGTTCACATTTCGGGGAGTGTCCACTGGAATTGCGCAATCTAATTCCGCCAAGTCTGTTCCATCATCAGACCACAAGACGTCCGGCGTTGCGTCACCGGTACATGGTAGACATCCCAACCATACGCACAAAGCGTTTTGGGAACACATTTATTGTGCGTACAGCCAAGGAGTGGAATTCCCTGCCGGAGTCTGTTTTCCTGATAGCTACAACTTGGGGATCTTTAAGTCAAGAGTGAATAGGTACTGAACTGTGACTGACAGCAAAACCTACCGTGTAATGTTCGCCTAATAGATAGATTCACTGTTTTATGAACTCACTGTGGCTTAGCTGATTTCAGTAATGTAATATTCTGGCTCAACTTTTCAGTTTGATGGCATCCACGTTGTGAGCGGTTCTTTGGATACTTCTATTCGTGTGTGGGACGTAGAGTCTGGGCAACTGAAGCATACTCTCACCGGACACCAGTCACTCACGTCCGGCATGGAGCTTCATTCTAACATACTGGTCTCTGGTAATGCTGATTCCACTGTCAAGGTTTGGGACATCACTACCGGCCACTGCCTTCATACTCTGTCAGGTGAGTTCTGTTTTATTATTTATTTATTACAATGATTGCTTATTTGCAGTGACAGTTTTTGCCAATAATAATAATAAAGTTTATTTGGGACAACTTAAGTGGATAGCGACAAAAGTAAAATACTGTAGCCCAGCTATCAACACCCAATTCAAGTAAAATACACGTTTAGACACTGTTACATATATTACCATAACAGAAATAAAAATATAAATTAAGCAAGAGGTAAGTGACAAAGGTGTTAACTACTATTACGATTCTTTGGTAATATTTCTGCTGTGAGCACATTTGCAAATCTGAAATATGTACTTGATTGATAAAGTTTAAAACCTTTGCTAGCATCTGTAACTATGTAACAAATGAGAATTGTGGTGGGGCGTTTTAAATTTATGGATCGATTTACCATCAGTTAAAACCTGTGTTCATTTAAAAAAGTTGGATTTTTTTATTTTGTCAGATAACACCTTTGTCCATTTAACCCTTGATTTTTATTCTGTAAACTACTTCTCATATCAATAAGTGCAGAACTTTCCATTTTTATATAATTTATCAATAAACTAGAGTGCCTCACCATCAACGATTGCATCACTGCTTACCATCAGGTGGGATCGCAGTCAAGCTTTAGTTTATATCAATAAAAAAAAAAATTACAGTTTGTATTAAAAGGGGTGGTTTGACACGCCCTCTCGCTCTACCCTAAAACAGGAGAAGTCATTGGATGAGCTAACGGAGAAGGAACTTACCAATCCATATCAAAGCGAATTGGATATTTCTGCAATTAAAAGACTTGTAACGATTAATCAATGATGGGCAATGGATTAAAAGTGAAGTTAAAAGTATTTAGGGGTTCCACTCTACCCTCACATATATATGGATGGTGTCGTTTTATTGTTGAATCATATTCGTTCCCTGTCACCCAATGTTCAGGCTGCTGGAACCATTTGTGTGTCCATACACACAAAGCGCTTTTGTCCTACCAAAAGATTAAATGTCCTAAGTGTGGAAAAGAACATGATAATTGTGAAACTGTGGAGTTCACGTGTATTAACTGCAAAGGCATACATATGACACTAAATAAAAGTTAACCTATGTACCGTAAAGAGAAAATGATAGAGATAATAATGAGTAAAAACAACATAAAAAACGACAACAAAGCATTTATTTCAAATAAACCATTTACAGGCGGTACAATTCAAAATGTAAGGAAGTCAGTCATAAATTTTCGTGCAGCTCTAAATCAGTCCCACTGCGGCGTAGCCGTCCTGACTCAAGAGCGGAGGCCGCATAACACGGCACGCTACCTTTTTCTTCCTGCCCTTGTCCCATCTTATTTGGGGTCGGCGCAACACGTTTTTTTTTGGCACACAGCACGCTACATAAAATAACAACAAAACTTATTTCATAATTATAAACGTACCTTCGGCATCGTTTTCCGCTGCGTGGTGTCGCGTAGCCGTCCTCGGAAACGTCGATACACGACACCTTTCGGCCAAAAGTCCTCTTTCCATCAAGCAGCTGAAATATTACCGATAATTACTTTTTTGAGGCATTTGTGGTCAAACTGCACTCACAGACCAAGACTGCACTCACAGACAGTCATGGTCTGAGAGTAGTTCATTTTTTTAAAGCTAGCTCAACGCATGTAGATGTGTCCACTAACACTACGTGTCCAAACTTCTGACAGACAATTTAAAAAATGATAACTAACTACTCAAAGATCAAAAACCATTTTTAATTTCATTCATCTATCTGTATTTATCAAATTGTGTGACAACCATGTAGTTGAAGCGTCTTGTAGTTTTCCATAACAAGAAACATTTTCGCTTCCAGGGCCCAATAAGCATCAGTCAGCGGTGACCTGCCTGCAGTCTAGCAATCGGTTCGTGATCACTTCTTCGGACGACGGCACCGTGAAGCTGTGGGACGTGCACACGGGAGAGTTCATACGCAACCTGGTGGAGCTGGGCTCGGGTGGCTCCGGCGGCGTGGTGTGGCGCATCCGCGCCTCGGCCACCAAGCTCATCTGCGCTGTTGGATCTCGCAACGGCACCGAGGAGACCAAGCTCCTCGTGCTCGACTTTGACGTTCCCGGGGCTTGCCGCAGGTGCGATGAATAGCAGCGACTAAACCGACGCCTCTTGCGTCGTTACGCAAACCTCTACGCGCCCTGGCATTGTTAAATGCCTACATTGTGTCTGTATCGGTCCCCTCGTCAGCTGCTGCCGTCCTTGTAGTCAGACGTTTATTCGAACACGAATTAAACAAAGCTCTATTCGGCTAAAGAAGTTCTACGCCACTTAACTTTTATAATCTTAGAGCGGCCTAAATTTTACACTTAAAGGGCGCTACTACTACAATGTTCCAGCGTAATATTAAACCAATGACAGTAACTAAATAGTAGTTATATATGATCTGACAAAAAAACTGTATTTCAATCCAGAATTTTGCTATCTGACGCACTCATAGCACCCAGTAGCATCATCGTATTTAGAATGACTGAAATGTTCAGTTTTTTTACAGGTTATATTACCTGTTGTTGTTATTTAGTAACATGTAATTCGGCAGGATGGTTTGCTGCTCACTCTACTCAGCTCCCCTCATTTGTCATAACAATACGCTGACACACGTCACTTGCCATTATAACGTTTTAGAATGTCAAATATAGGAGGGGAAATCACACATTTAGGAGCGTAAAGCACCTTAGAATCTCATATCGAAGACCAGTAGTTGGACATCTCGTTACTACGTAGTGGCATATCATAGCAGTCAGTGCAGACGCGGCCGTGTCGGATTACGTGTAACTAGGACCGAGCAGCACTTTGTTAGCGAGAGGTGAGGTTCAGTCGGTTGTCGGGCTATGCCCGCATTTCTGCGTCAATAAGTTTGCACGGGTCGCAACGGGAGTGTGAACGAGTACCGTCGTGCTAGGGGATCAGTTGTACCCACCGGACTGTTATAATGTGAAACGTGCAAATGGACAGAATTTTCTTACTATAGTTTTGCGTAACTCAAGTATCCATGATGTACTCAAATAATAATCAATTCAATACCATTACTATAGTTGTAGTTGTTAAAATGTTCAGTAGATAAAAATGGTGGCTATACAACCATGTCGCATTGCCAAATTCCTTTATTTTTTACTCTGTGTTCCAAAGAGATGAAAATCGGAATTAGATGTTAAGTTTATTTTTTTTATTTTATTTTAACTTTTAAGATGCTTCCCCATGATGATCATTACATCGACACAGTATAGTAGTAGTGGTTGAAGGCGTCTTAATTTCCCATGATTAATTTTGTTAATGACGATAATGAATTTATGTGCTTCTTTTTTGTTTATAATAATGATTATTATTTAATTTATTGTAATGTCTGATTTATCAATATTGATATATTTCATTATTTGAACTTTGTGTTTTTTATATTTTATTTTCTGGACGTAAGACAGTGCCCACATCGGTCTGCCTTTAAGTCGTTTAATATGTTTTTGTAACGTCTTTATTGTTATCATATTGTCCCGATTATTAACAATGACAATGAACACTGTGTCGTCCCCAAATATCTCAATTTAATGGCCAGCAATTTTATCGCTTAACTTCTTTAATAGTCACTTAAGATAAACATTATGTCTACTATTATAAACATTAATAAACATTTCAGACTTGTAATGATACGAATTAAGATATAAACAATTTAATCATAATTCTCGATGGTGTTAGTATGCGCGTATGCAATTGAACTTTGCGATTTTGACGTCACATGACGCAGCGGGTGGCTATAATACACTCGCTGTGCATGTGTTTATGTGGTGTATATTATATACAAATAATAATGTGGTCACTGGAGGTCGCGTTTATGTAGCCGCTACTCTTCATAAATGGCTGTAATATTAAATAATTAAACGAAGACTGAAGCATAGTTATAGTGTAATATTTAAAGTATTAAAATGTAGTTACTCCTGTACTACCAACCATCACACTCGGCTGTATGTCTTTGTTGTCTACACTTTCCTTTGTCAAACATTCGGTTTCTTTCTTTGTTATTAGTTTTTAAGATCAGACGCGAAACCGTCGCAACAGTAATGAAATGTAATTTTGATTAGTTACGGCTTATCGTAGTTCTCTTTAGTTGTAAATGTAATTATTACATTAAGTATTTTGTAAAACCAAAATGTTTCCATAGCCGGGGTTAGAAATTATTTTATTTCGTGCAACTTCTCGCTTTGTAGATCGTCGCGCGAGTGCGTCGACTGTTCCATTACATAGTGTGTACCGTGTCTGAGATGTTACGTGACGCTAGTGATGCGCCTCACGCAGTCCGCATGCGCCATGTGAAGCTAGTGATGTGACTCATTCAGTGCTGCATACGCTTGTTCATTTCCTACACATTGCTCAAGTTTATCATAGTTCATATTTCTAGCCCCGATGCGACGACGGCATTTTCTTTCGAATCTATTTATATTACAATATACTTCACGAACGATTTCTGTCTAATAACCGGGCGAGTATACGCCGTGTAATCTAATGTGTATTTCTGAATAATTGGGAAGATGAGAATTAAATGGGGCAGTTTTGATCACATAGCTGATTTAGTTTTTTTTTGTAGCAAGCGCACATGGCGGGCGATTCGAAACGGTACTTGTATCCTTAGCTGTATATTCTTTGAGACTTGAAAAATCATGCGAGTCTAAAAATAATAATGTTAATATTTGAGGATTTTATTGTGTAGCATGAAAATGTAATGATTACGTAGGTAAAGTTGCGGATCGTCGCCTCATGTGGCTCGCTGCGTGCCCGACCGAACAAGCAAGACAGCTCAACTATTGTGCTACTTAGGCGGCAATGCGTGATGTTATTATTTTCATTTTATTTCTTCAATTCCTTTTGCTTTTAATGTATAATTATTAATTAATAAATCCAATTGTTTTCAAGTTTTATTTTGTTTGTTTTTAATTTCTTTTTTTTTTGTGTGAGATGGTGAGGTGCATATTTCTTTTCTTTTCTTTAGTTTGTTTTTTTAGTCAGTTTTGTTTTTATTTTGTCAGTTTTGAGTCCCTATGACGAAACTATCCACAATGTCCATGCTGTCATGAAGGCTCATCTTCCCCTTGCTCTTCTTTTTATTTTGTTTCCCCTATAGCACAATCCCCTACCCTCTAATATTTCTGAAAGTCACGCACAAAACAGTACCGGTCGACAATACCCCTATCGCTGTTCATAAAGAATCAATCTATTTGCCATAGTAAACCAACACTCAATCGGACTATTATCTAGTCCAAAACACCTCATTTACAATTTTGTGACGCCATGACATCTTTTTATAAAGTATAGATAAATTGCAATGGTAGTATGTTTGTTTGTTTAGAACGAATTACTATAATAAACTTATAAATTAATTTGGAAACAGTTGCCCCTAACCGATTGAACTGAAAGCTGACTGGTTTCCACAGTGTACTTTTTATTTAGCTGGTTTCAGTTATGATGACGACAAAATCCAATATGGCGGAAAGTTTTTTTTTCTTTTTAAAAGAAGCACAAAACGGAAGAAATACACTTAATTTTTAAAGCGGTCTAAACACCGAAGCACGTGCCCGACGGTGGTGTGTAGACAGCTTATATTAAAGTTGTCTATTTATTAAAATACTTTAAATACAATTTATAGCTTTGTTGTGAGAATGTTCATTTACAAGGGTAATTCTTCCGACGGAACTTTAAAATAATTACACTTGATTTTGGAGGGATGGTCCCCAAAATCATGTTACTTTTTAAAAGATGATATTGGCAGTAAGACTTACAACAATGAACAATAGTCCACAATAGTCTTTGTCTACGCGTCATCACAGCGAGCTACTACTGTTGTTGCACGACACGAGGAGGAGTGCGGGGTGTAAGTATAAATTCTCGCGCGTTCTCCCACACGCATTACTTAGCCATAACCAAAATACCTAATTATAAAAACTTCTTCGATAAATTGTAGGTGTATACCTACAATTTATCGAAGAAGTTTTTTCATTCATATCCAAAACACACTGAATTAAAGAGGTGAAAATCGAAAGACTCCCATTTGTTTTGGTAGATACTTTACTAAATATAAACAATCCTCACATGTCTTTTCTCTGAAAATTGACAAAAAATATTAAAAATTATTTATTTATCTAAACCGGTGTTAGGAATGAAACTTGCCATAGGGTAAATACGCCAAATGTCGGCCTCCCCCCAATCGTCGGCCGTCTGCACGTTTTTAGCTTGCATTCATTTAAAAGGTAACTAAGTGATAATTTTACCTCTCGAATTGCAACTTTAGTTCATACTCTATATGTACAAACCGTTATTATCCGATTAAGTCAATTGCTTTTCGCACACTGAGCATCAGCAGGGATTGTGTCGATGAAGCGTCAAGTTTGCATTAAAAGTAGCTTACTTGATGTGAATACTCACACTTCGGGGATTGATATTACAACGATAAGACATTTATTTATTTTTGTTTTAAGCTTTATTATCACTAAAGGGTTATTTTTACTATATTTTGAGATAGTTTTTTCAGCGTTTTGCGTATATTTTTCAGGGCAAAATAGGAGGCCGCCATTAGGATCACAGTTTTGACTTAAAACCGGATTCTCGGCCGTGGCCGACTTAAAGTAAATGCAGTCTGTTTTATGAATTCCAATTGTACCAATTCCATTGGCTAAATAAGAGAATTTGCAAAGCTTCTAGATAAATAAATCTATTTTACGTTTAATCGCCAAATAACGGCCGGGGTGATATTAATCGAATCTCGAAAAATCAGGTACAAGGAATAGGGGCCGACATTAGAAACATTAAAGATCGTAATGTCGACCAGCGTCGAATTCGAGCGCCACTATACAGGCTGATGCATCGATTGGGTAGTGATTTTTTATTTGTTTATCAAACTTATTTAAAGAAGTTAAGTTTAAATGTAGGAGTTGACAGCATTGAAGACATATTATTTTATAGTAGCTTTATGGTTTTGGAATTTAAGATATAAATAATATGAATTTCTCTTTGGAACTTGCTATCTATTAAACACTTCTTATTAGCTTAAAACATATAAATGGTTGGTCGAGAATCTTTGTTGTACCAAAAAGCAGCCCTTAGATAAATACTAAGTTTGTTTTCACTTAGTACTTTTAATTTAAGGTAGGTAATGACAAAACAGGGAGATCTTTGGTCATGGATCAGTGAAGGCTTTACCTTCACGGAATCAAAGAGAATTATGCGGTTACGAATTTTTTAAATGTTTACCGACTTGTTTGAAAAATAAAAATAATAAATAAATATTATTACGAAGACGTTAAAAGTTTATCAAACAATTACTTTGGAAGTTTTTTTTTTGACTTATTTAAAATTCTATTCTATTTTTGGTTTAAATACTGATTTTTATCACATATTAAAGTTATTAATTCTTGTTTTATTTCATTTTGATGTTTTAATTTGATATAATTTTAGTACTTATCTAATATTGATGAGGGGAAATAAAAATATATTTAACTATTAAACAAATACAATTACATAAGTACTTAGTGTTATATTAGAATCCTGCCAAAATAAATCACATTAATAATATTGGTCACTGTCTTAAATTGAAACACCCTATACCCGGCCGACATTTGGGAAAAACGCGACCGACCATGGGCCGTGAATGGCCGACTTTAGGGTTTTTCTGTTCTCGACGCATCTAAACCTTATTACTTTTTTCTTTTAGTAGAAAAGTCGATCTTATGCCTATAAACATAAAATAGACTAGTTAAACTATCCAAAACCGCTTCAGAAGCTATCTTTCGTTGAAAACTGAAGGTGCTAGAGCAATCGGCAGTCAGAAAATCGCTAAGGGGGGCCGACATATGGCGTATTTACCCTACATAGCTTATTTTTATTGTTTCGTTAAAAGTGAAACCTAGGCCATATCTAAAGCACTGTATGAGAAATCAATAGCAAAAAGAATGTCTACCATATGTCTACCAACTGTAACCAAACGAAGTTGAAGACTACTTAGTAGGTTACCTACTATTGTTTTTTGCGCGTAGGTATATTATAATAGTTTGCCTTGGCTTTTAAATAATCTTTGTATATCATTTATACGATTTTTTTTTAAATAATAATATAAAAATAACGATTCGTTGACTCGTCTGCTAATATCGATTTTTCGAAATGAACAGAACCAAAGATTTTATATATCCTACTAGAGAACTAACAACAGAACGACAGAACCCGATTAATCGTAAATTGTAAGGTGCAGCGACATCTATGGCGCCACATTAGAACTAAAAATTTGAAAATTTGCATCGCGGTATTAGTCTGGCCGTGCTATAAGAACTTGTACAATAGCTGCCCGGACAAGGGATACGACCCGTTTGTTTGGAGAATCCTTCCATTTTATTTGGAGTTTTGTGGATTTTGACTGTTCCGCACACCTATAAAAGGTATAGGAACTAGAGCACGGTACCTCAGAGGGCCCGATAAGTAGGTAAAGTATGTTGGAGTAAACTCGGCGTTGGGGTAAGAACGTATAAATATGTACCACTTATTTAGCTTTATTTTTAATGCTACTCATATTGCGTGCCGCGTCATCATGTTCCAACTTACCCCAGCAATGTGGCTGGCACAAAAAATAAAGGTAGAATGTATTTGTATGTTCTTACCCCAATGCCAATTTTACCCCAACCAACCTTACTTAGTTTTAGCCATTCTGTAAGTGGCACTCATGATTGAAACGTTGTGTGGACGTCGAAAGCGAAACTCGGTTGTATGAATTATGAATGAGGAGTGAATCATTCACGAATGTGCAGGGATGACGAGTGAGTAGGTAGAGGTATAGACGGCTAAAAGAACGGGGGTAAACCTAGGAAACAAGAGATACGGTGTTTCATAATTTATATCTTTAAGTGTAGGTATGACCTAAAACCAGAGTCATTTCCCGCTTGTTAGTTTATCTAGTGAGTTCGGTGTACTACTTAGTGATAGTTACACTCGACCGAGCGGGGCATTCTTGTAATAGCAAGTAGGTAAGTACTTGAAGAGAAGAAGAATGAGTAGGTACTGAGACGACGACTAAAGCTAAGGCTTGTGCCATTCAGGGTTATATTAACTTTGAGTTAGTTGCTACAGCTATATAACTCGGGCCCATTATAGGTATTCTTACGAAATATTATTTTTACACCACCTGCTCTATAATGCTCTATTATATGTCATGCAACCATCAATAAAGCAAGTGTTTCTGTCCGGAGATAACGTATAGGTATGGGCGATCCCTAAGGAACTATGAGATTTGAATTTGGAAAACATTAATTTGAAAAAAAAAAACGACGTTAATCAAACTAGCTAGAATTCTGAACGAAACTAAGGTTGCCTAGTTTTTTTGCCGGACGCCAGTGAAAGATTTATGTTATTAGCTTCCGAGGTTTGTCTCCTTGGTGTACTTTTTTGCTTCTAGTCATTTCCTCGCTTGAGTGCAAATATTTTTCATCTCGTGCTCTTTTGATTCCCTCGCTAACGCTCAGGATTCTAATTTTTGAATCCGTCGCTTGCACGGTCATCAAAATTGAGCACGCGGTTAAAAAGCAACTTTGCACTTTGTATAACAAATAACTATTATTTGTTAGAATTTAAAATTGTCAATCTACTATTGTTATTTAACTTCGCCTCAATAGTTGTTAACTAAGGAGAGACTTAGGTAATTGTGGGGCTTAGCTTATAAGTTACATACCTTTTTGTAATAAAGATGAATAAATAAAATAACCCTGGTTTGTTTAAATCTGGTCTTCCATGTTAAGTAGTTCTCTATTAGGCCTCTAATTTTCGAGATAGTGGCACGTAGTGTTTCTCGCGGGACTCTCTTAGACGTACGTAAGACAGGTGAGTCAACACCTCACTCCCCACTGTGCTCGCGGACGGTGGAGCATTTGTTCTGAATGTGCTATACCCGCAACCCTCAACGCAAGTGTGCCAGGGAACACCGGGGGGCTTCAATCAGTTCTGACAAACCCCTCCGTCCGTCCCTAGACAGACATCCAGGATGTCTTCGAGCTTCGATACTAAAAAAAAGCTTTTTAGTTTAGGATTTGTAGTGTGTGTGTGTGAATTTAGAAATCGAGGAATAATAATAAAAACTGAGGGTTATTTATTTGGTGCCAGCATAGCACGTTCAGAAATATATCGTCGTTTGGGATACCAACCTTCAGGCATTTTAGACAACTTCATGGAACGTGAGAGCGTTCCATGAAATTGTCTAAAATGCCTGAGTACCTAAATGTAAATGGCGAGTACGTAGTCTTCGCCCCTCGTACGCCTTCCAAAGATCCAAGACTTTTTTTTTTCGGTGTGAAAAATCGTCCAATGACAACTTGGGTGGAGAGGGATATAGTGTCAGACTCTTACTGACTAAAAACCCCACCCCGTTCCTTCTAGTCTTCATACCGGGGCTAAAGTTCCTTTCGGATAACCTTGGCCCCAGTAGGCTTCGACCCAGCTGGGCTCGTCTTGTCGCCGACAACTCCTTGAGGCGCGCGGGAACAGTGCGCGCCGTCGACGTCTTGGGGTTGGTCCGGACAGTTACCGGACGATCGGACCGCGAGCTACCCATGGCTCGCCGTCCGCGAGCCGGCGTCTACGGTGGCCGGAAATCGGGATCGGAATCTCGGCGGCGGCGGCGAGAGCGCCGTTGCCTGATGCGGTCGGCCTCCTCCTTTGCTAGCATTACTGCTTCGCAGAAGGAGGCGACCGAATGCCACTCCTCCTCGCTCCGGACCATGGCTTGAACCAAGGCCCGGCGCTAGAAGACTCCGCCGCCAATCGCCCCCACGAGGGCACGACGATGCTCCGCCCAAGCAGGGCACACCTCGACTGTGTGCTCCACCGTGTCCTCCGGGCGTTCTGCACAGTGGCGACACCCGGGCGTCTCTTCCGCTTGTATCCGGTGCAGGAACATTCCCGAACGTGTCATGTCCGGTGAGGAACTGCGTCATACGGAAGGTAAGGACGCCGTGAGGTCTTTCCAGCCACGCCTCAAAGAGGGGACTTATCGCAATAATTGTGGCGAACCCAAAGACCTCAGAATCTTGAGATAAACAAAGGAAAGAAAATAATATCTAATATTCCACAACTTTCACACAACGCTGTCTAGTCCCAAACTAAGCGAGCGAGAGGAATGAATACTAGACAACTGATAAACATAGATACTTATATTCCTAAATAGATACATACACTATAGATACATTGCATCCAGACTCAAAATAAATGATCGTGTTCATCAAACCAACGTTTTTCTTGGGTGGGAATCGAATCCACGAACTGCGGCATATCAGCCAGGGCCTCTCACTAGACCAACAAGAGGTTTTGTGAGCAACCCTTTGTTCGTAACAGGGGCGACGGCGCCGTCCAGGAGCTTGAGGAGGAAGTTGAAATAGGACGAGTTTTTTTCGTATGTAGCTACTACGTAATTCGGTACCGTAGTTCATGTAATATGTGATAGGAGCTGTCTTAATATCTAAAGAAATAAAAAGCCCTAAGTAATAACCAACTAAGTATAAAACTTAAAACATTTAAAAATCTCCAACTCAACATTAGCCGAGGCTGGAGTACTTCGTTCATTAGCTAGAATACCTGGTCCATAGACCATGCCAACCTAGAACAGCTTCGTCATCTCGTTCTTGTCTGGGTCCGACTGTGGCATAGAAATCGCTAGCTATTTCAAGTTCAGAAGCTATAGAATAATTTATTAATGACTAGCTTTTTCCGCGTGAAAGTATGTAGGTTTCTCTATACTAACTGTGGACCCCCGTTTCATTCCTTTAGCGAATGAATTTTGAAAAACTCATCTCTTAGTGCTAACCTAGGTCATCTAAGGAAAATTTCACACTCTATTATTTTTAATTCTAATTTAATAATTAGCAGTGATGGTTGCCGAGTGCATGGTAACGGCATCGACTTACGAATTGTAGGTCGCGGGTTCAAATTTATTTCATCATCACTGCTCTCAAAACGGTGAAGGAAAACATCGTGAGGAAACCGCGCGGCATGTTCTAGAACCAAAATTCGAAGGCATGTGACATTCACCAACCCGCACTGGGCCCGCGTGCTAGATTACGGCCCATTCCCTCTCCTAGAGAGCAGGCCTGAGTCCTAGCAGCATTATAAGGCCGACTATAAGTCCCATTATTATTATAATTAGTACACATAATTTGTTTTTAGGTGGCGGAAGTGGTGGCGGTGGTGGTGGAAGGCGGACTTTTAGTGACTAAAACCCACTCCTGTTCGTTCTTCGCCATCGTTCCAGGGCCCCGGGGTTCTCTTTTGCAAAACCCCTGGCCCCAGTAGGCTTCGACCCTGCTAGCCCTTACGGTTTGTTGGTCTGACATCTCCATGAGGCGCGCGTGGGACACTACGCGCCGGGTATAGGTCACATTTGTTTTTGCATTACCAAAAATTTGTCATGACTTTTGGTCACGTCCAAATCGTCAATCATTTCAATAGGACACATTTTTGACTAAACATCGGGGGTCTACTCGCTTTCTCCGAAAAACGATGTTTCGATTCATCGATTGCAAATTCGCGTGGTTCCTACCACGCTTCCTTTCGTTCCCGAAATTTCGCACGAATGAAAATTGTTTGACGTACCGAATCTCTAAACCTATTCTAATTAGTAATGTTTCGAAAAAAAATATAATTATGACAGAGCATTTTTTGCAATTTTAAAGTCAACTGAATATCGTTCGTTTACGAAAGTTTAGTTTCGGAGAAAGCGAGTAGACCCCCTGACACGCTCGAGTAACTTTTTTTTTGTTTTTTTTTTTTTACCCTTTTTATGGTGAGTCAGAATGGCGGGTGTACCTCAGCGAAATAAATTATAGTAATTAGCGTTATTTAAAATGTACTTAAAATGTAGAGGAAAGTTACCAAATAAGGAATACCATTTTATTTTTGTGATTTAATAACATAAAAGTTCTGTAAATGAAATCATTTATTAGTATTTACAATTTGCCACACGTTTGCAATTAATTTAGTAACACTCTGGTTATGTTTACATTAATTAAAAGTTTAAAATTTTCTCTGACAAAATCTGCAAAAAGGGATCTGATTAGATCTTACCAAAAATGCCAACAACAAATCTATACATAGAAATTATCAATCAATTATGTGACTAGGCATCAATGGCGAGTAGGTACCTACATCACTCACCTTCGGTTTGTGTACCAGTGTGTATTGCCAGTGATGACACATGGTTCCGAAACGTGGTCGCTTACGATGGGCCTTATCAGAAGGCTTAAAGTCACCCAAAGAAAATGGAAAGGGCTATGTTGGGATTTCCCTTGCGAGATCGAGTCAGAAATGAAGATATCCGCAGGAGAACCAAGGTTGCCGGACATAGCATGAAGAATCGCTAAACTTAAGTGGCAATGGGCAGGGCACATTGCTCGCAGAACAGATAGCCGTTGGGACCGCAAGGTTCTGGGAAGGTTGCGGGAATCCGATGGAAGCCGGAAGCACAGGATCGTTCAATGTGGCGACACTTGTGGGAGGCCTATTAACAGTGGACGTCTATCGGCTGAAATAATGAATTAATGGCAGTATTCCATATTGAGATACTATTCTATATTTGGTTACTTTCCTCTACTATTTTTATTCTATAAAAAATTGACGTGTAAAAGTGTTTTTTAAAACCTACTTACAAAATAAATATCGTTTATCATTCAGTAGCACCTCAAAAATATCTGTAGGTACCTCCTTCAGAATGAAGTTATTTCAAAATTAAGGTACACCCGCCACATCGACGTCAAGATGGCGGGTGTTCTGTAATATTTTATTCAACCATTAGGTACTCATAAAATATAAGTACTTACACCAAAAAAAATTACCTACCTTAAAAGTACCTTAGGTAAGTAGAAAAGATCCACTTGATCAGTTAGGCGGTTATCATCACACTGCACGTAATGCGTGAATTATTAACGTTGCTTGTATGTATCTCCGTTTGTATAGAAAACACGCACATTCCAACATACCGAAAAAGCATCCACGTTCTTTCATGCAGATCACGCGCCTACATGCGGAGAAACACACAACAAACGCACTCAGTACTCACACGCGCTTGTGTGCGGGGCGACACTTAAGGTAGGTATGCACTGAGTCTCGTAGTACCGTGATTTTGTATGAAATGAGTGCGTGCATGCGTGAATTTACAAAACGCACCTACGCGCGTGAGTGCGTAAAAAACCCGCACGATGATGCAGATCTGCACTCCCGCAAGTACGTGTACTTGCGTAGCCTGTGCGTTTTCACGCGCTAATTCATGAATCCCCAAGCGACCACCGGTGGCCGCGCATCTATTGTCTTACTATTGTGTCTCTAATTGACGGTATCTGAAGGGCTAAGCTGCGTGGCTCGTGTAATAACCGCCAACAACTAGCGCCATCTCTGATATATTTCTTTCTGATTTCTTTATTCAATTAAGTTTTCGAAAGATATCAGAGATGGCACTAGTTGTTTATAATTAACGACGTTAGTCATGTGACTCACAGTGTTCAAGTATGTGGTCTTTTCTACTTGAGATACTTTTTAGGTAAGTACCTAATTATATTTTATGAGTAATGGTTAAATAATAAAATATTACAGAACACTACTGCCATCTTGTGGTGCAGGTAGGTGCCTACTTTAATATTAAAATAATTTCATTCTGAAGAAGTTACAGTATTTTACAGCTAGGTAGATGCTGAATAGTCCGTACTATTATTCATAATTGCTATAATTTATTTCGCTGAGGTAGGTTCACCCACCATTCTTGCTCTCACCTTTTTATGGCCACCCCCTCACTATTAATCGACAGATTAATTCATGAATCCCCAAGCGACCACCGGTGGCCGCGCATCTATTGTCTTACTATTGTGTCTCTAATTGACGGTATCTGAAGGGTTAATACCTACCGGTTATCAGAAAGAGAAAGCGCATATATATACTTACACTATGAATGTCTGACCCAATAAAAATGAAAAACTTGACAGAGACTTTTTTAGTTTTAGAACCTAATCTTCACAATAATATAGGTATCCTGACAGCTTTTTGTACGTCCAAGCGGGGCCCCTTAATGCGCGGGGCCAGTGGTATTTGCTAATCCGGCACTGTGTATGGTAAACCAGGTATAGGTACATGCCCCAGTCGGTAACGTGCCCCACTTGCAAAACTACGACATGCATTTAAAATTAGGTGCTTAATCGATCCGATCTGGTTAGTTTAATAAGTAAGGCTACGAAGTAATATACAATGCAAGTTAAACTTGCGTTGTGTAGTTTACGTAATTTTAAATTCGTGTCTAAGTTTTGCGTGTGGGGCACGTTACCGACTGGGGTACGTACGCCAGGTTTACTCATGTTCCTCTGTGTCGGTACGATATCGTCATAATTCTAAATATCGGTTAGCCCGCATCAGTTTCGGGATACCTTTATAGCAATACCAGTTACCTATAGGTATTGGTTGAGATATGTTTAATAAAAACAGTTGCATATTTGGGAGATGGATTAAATAAAAAGAATCAACCAAACAAGGTGAATGCAAAAAAACTGACCAAGAAATAAAACAACACGTTTGCTCTATTTTCATGTTATATTATTTATTCAGACAACGGTACACTGTGACAATAACAAACTTAAATTAATGAATTTAATTGAGACAGATATGCTACATATAATTTATTCTGATTACGGCTACGAAGACATGTGTTCACTCGGATTAATAACTACACGAACAGCTGAATATCTGTAAACAGGTTTCATTAAAAGATTACACCAATTTTCACAAATTGTACTTAAGATAAACACTGAATGTATCGATATTGCTGCGCCACATTCTGTACAACACTCGCTTTTTAACCCCGTTAAAGACTTGTTGTTTCAACCAAATACTGAACATTACAACTTAGTATAATACTGTCATTTACATATCGTCCGACTATAAAAAAATATAAATTGATTAAAAATAACTGTATTAATAAAGCGGGTAACAAGAAGTGAAGTTAATAAAACCATAAACGCAGTTTCAGTAGCTCAAAAAACTTAAAAGTAATCAGAAGATGAACGTGGGTGTGAAGCGGTAGTAGGTACAGCTCCGAGATCTACGGTTGTATCGTGTCGTGGCAGCAGCCTAAACATTACTTAATGTTATTATAATTATACGTGTTTACCTACATACAAATAAGATTACACCATAATCAGGGACACAGAGTAGGTAGCGAACAAGTGACGAAATTATCTCAACAACAATAACTGAATAGAACAAAATATCTGTGCTTGCGCACGCAGCGTTTCAAATAATACATTGATTGTATCAAGAACACGTCAAGAACAATAACAACAGCTTTATCGCAAATTAAACAAGTTAACGTTTCATTTAATTAAAATATAGTAATGAAGCTAAAGTACAGTTAGGTATAATATGTTTGTTTGATCGGCTTTTGTCATCCCAATAAACAGGGTGCGCAATCATTTGATATTTTGGTGGATAATATCAAGATATTTTATTTAACGAATAAAACTTTACTATAGATACTGTAATCAGTTTCCAGATAGTCATAGCTAAGAGAATAAACAGTAAATAAATAAGAAACTATTAACACAGGAGTCATAACACTGACGAGAAACATAAGATTGTATGTAGGTACCAGCATTACCTACTGGGGTGACAGAAACCGTGTGATGGCGAACTGTACTGATGCAGAGAATGATATGCTAGTCATTATGTTTATAATAGTCAAAAAGCAAGGGAGATGATACACGTAGGTACCGTACATGGAGATACACGCAGGTAGGTATCAGTACATCGAGATACCTTACGTACCGTACATGGAGATACACGCAGGTAGGTATCAGTACCTACATCGAGATACCTTACGTACCGTACATGGAGATACACGCAGGTAGGTATCAGTACATCGAGATACCTTACGTACCGTACATGGAGATACACGCAGGTAGGTATCAGTACCTACATCGAGATACCTTACGTACCGTACATGGAGATACACGCAGGTAGGTATCAGTACATCGAGATACCTTACAACAACGCTCTTATTAACTAAACAGTCGCACATTTAACACTGGAATAGTTACAGTAAAATATTTTTGGTTACAATGGACATGCTACTACTGTTAACGTCAATAATTTGAGCCCAACGGCGGCGGTCGCGCTTAACAAAATAAATACTCGTAATAATAATTCAAAAGAGCAATCATATCGGTATACTATATCGTCCTTTAATATTATATATTTATCACAAAAAAGTTAAGATTTGTCATGCAGTATAAC